>CM029116.1:8219142-8819142 GCA_016859345.1 Istiophorus platypterus
TATTAATATGAAATTTGGAACATAATCATAATATTAAAATACATTCAACATGATCCATGATCAGATTATCTAATAAAGCCATATACGGTGTTTAATATGTAGTAACAGGGTCTATTTTTAAGCAGAATGATTATTTACTTATACTTTTAAGTACATTTTGTTGATAATACTCAAGTACGATTTTTTCTTTTAATACAAGACTTTTGCTTGTATATTGTTATACTTGTACATCCTTGTCTTGGCACTTTTGCTCAAGCAAATTATCTGACAAAACAGTCTTTGTCCGTAGCTTTGCCAAGAAAAATCACATAAAAGAGAGAATAAAATTAAACACAGAAAACCATCCCTTATTTGTAGAGTTTATCTTGGGAAAATACACATAACAAAAACTCTGTGATTTTAAATATTTTTTAAATTTAATGGTATCACTCAACAATCCAAAATACAGGGCTCCTACAAAAACAAAACAAAAAAACAGATTAACTTTAATACAAGATCGATTATACCTTACTGTTACTCAGTCCAATGAACTTAGTGTGAATTTGTCTCTAAAATCTCTCAGCTTTTACAAAGGCACATATTGATATCATTCTATGCTATATATATATATATAGATGTGTGTGTGTATATATATATATATATATATATATATATATATATACACACTTTTGTATTCAAACATCTTTTTTATCTCTACTTTGTTCTTATTTTTGAGAAGGCACTGCGGTAAAGGCACTGTTACACAGGTCAGACACATCTAAACTCTGTCCCTGTCTAGTTTCTTTGTACTATTTTTATTATTATTCTTTTTATTTTTTTGGTGTTTGCCGAAACAGAAAATGAAATGTTGGATCACTAGGTTTCTAAATGACAGTGTCAGCACTAATCGGGAGTTTAGCGTTTAACGTCCGCTACTGTCAGCGATTGCCTTTTCTCGCGTTCTCCCGTGAGATTTATCGAAAAAGAACGCACACTTGAGGACATATATATACAAAATGCTGCATATCCATTTTTCTTTTTAAGGAGTTTCGCCCGAGGTTCGTCATAAAATGTCTCAAAAAAAGGCATCTACCGCGGAAAAGTACGGTTATTCTGCAAATAAGCAAATAAGATACATCCTCTGAGGATGGTCTTCTATGACACCGCGTCGAGCCTAGTTCCTCGTAACGCAGTATCATTACTGACTGCTCATCATCGTCGAAGGGTTTCTCCCCAGGTGACCGCGAATCATCCCGCGCCGCCAGCCTACGTGGTTCCTCCTCCATGCCACCGCAGCCCGGTGTCCCCTCAGCTGCAAACGGCTTCATCGAGACTGAGGAGAGGATGCTAATCTACAAAACGCGTGAAAATGCTTCTGCCGCTTCTGAAATCCAAAGTCCGGCGTCATTTAAAAACCCCGCCTGGTGCGTTGTTCAAACGGCCAGAGAGAGAAAACCTTAAACTTAAACTTAGACTTAAGTGTTGCCTTCATTAATAAAAAACAAAACAGTTACCAATGCGAATGTTGAAGATAGACGGTAGCATATAGCTGGGTTGACTTGTTAGCATGTGTTAAATGCAATTTCACATTTCAAATTCATGTGTTAAACTATTTATCACACAGTTTGTTTGTTTTTGTTGGACTGAAGAATAGTTTGACATGTTTTTTTTTCTTTTTTTTCCGGACGAACGCTTTTCTTTCTTGCTCAGAGAGAAACGAGAAGATCGATACCACTTTTGTTTCCGGACCTGTGTGCGTTCTCGACAACCCCCGAGTTGAAAGTGGTTGTGCAGCCCTTACGTCTGACATTCGAACGTCACCTTCGAAGAATGTCTGACGAGGAATGTGAGTTTTATCTCTCGCACGTCTCCCGGGTCTTGTTTTGTTGTGTTTCCTTGTCATATATTGTGTAGTGATTGTGAGATTGTTGTTGTAAAAGGTTATGATGTGTGCTCCTATGTAACCATGAGATAGTTGGTCCCCTGATAATGTATCTCAAGAGACTTCCTGGTTGATTCAAACGAATTTTAAAAACAAAAAAACTATTTTGCAAAATCAATTTTTTCTGTGAAAGCTCCGTTATATCGGACTTGGTGTGAAAAGGTTTCTGTGAAAACAAGCAAATCTGGATGTCTCACATCAGCCAGATTTCAGTGTTAATGGCAAACAAAAGACGAAATTTAATAGATATTAATCTATATCCAACAGTCACAGTGCATTTTAGCGTTTAGCAGTTAACAGTTTGCTCACTAGCTAGCTTGACGCTCTTTGAAAAAATGTAGCTAACATTTTTCTATCTGCTCTTTATTGCGAGTGTTTACTGATTAACAGATCAACTCATATCTCGTTTGTTTAATCTGTACTAAAGCCAAGGCGTAAGAACAAGTTGAGTTTTGCGGGAGGATTTATTATTATTATTTTTTGTTCGCCGTAGGCAGGACAGAGCTAGGCTAGCAGTTTCCGCCGCATTCAGTCTTTTATGCTAAGCTAAACTAAATAGCTGCAGGCCGTGGCTGCGTATTTAGCGTACAAACCAGAAGAGTGGTATCAGTCTCCTCATCAAACGCCCTCCAAAAAAACAAAATCAAAAAGGAAAAAAGAATTTCCAAACATGTCGCTCTATTGCGTGAAGATAAATATGATACTGAAAATCAATTTTCAATATGCTAAAAGTGGCAACATTTCATGGGTTTAACTTTGGCTTCAATTAAAGCAGATTAAAGCCGTGTTGCTTTGTATTGTTCCCCCCGCGAAACGCCAATTTTCTAACTTTCCAACATTGCTGGAAAAAGCCGGAGGCCGCACGTCGTTCAACCTATATCTATCTTTTTTTTTTGGGGGGGGGTGTGTTTGTTCTTTGGCCTCGAGACACAACAAGGAAACCCGTCGTCACAAGGACTAGCATCAGCTACGGGTCGGAAAAGAGGGAAAAAAAATCGAAAAATCTGCAAACTCCCACCCTAAATAAAAACGTATAGTCCCATTAAAAAACCTTCTCCGGTCAATCGCTCAGGAACTTTTTGGAGTTGTTGTTGTGAGCGCCGTTCTGTCCCGCATAGCTCCTGCTCCGGGGGAAGAAGTCGGCGCGGAGCAGACGGTAGAAGTAAACCAGGATCATGATGTTCATCGCCAGCATGGTGAAGAGGAAGTATCCGCCGTGGTCCAGCCAGGAGTAATTGTGGACGATGTACCAGGTGAGGTAGAACTGGGTGCTCAGGCGGAACGCGACGTAGGTGAAGAGGTTGGCGAGCCTGTTGACGCGGTACATGGCGGAGGACTGAGCGCCGGCCAGCTTCAGCATCAGCCGCAGGTGCAGCGTGACGCTGTTGACCTCCACGAAGAGGGCGACGACGGCGCCGGCCACGTACAGCCGGGTGTAGAGGGCGTACAGGAAGCACCAGATCACCTGAGGAGGAGGCGGACACGGGGGCAGGTGAGGCGTGTGGGACAAAGAGGAAACGCCAAGCGGGCGAAGGTCATCATCATTTTTCGACACGTTATTGTGAAGTGTCAGTTCACTGAGTCGCCAAAAAAGAAAAAGGAAAACAAACATATCTGGACGAGACTGATACACGATATTACTGCGTCTGTCATAACGACAGGAAGCAGAAAAGCATGGAGTTAAGGGAATTAAAGGGAAGTGGGTGTTTCAGGGACGGTTTGATTATCGATAGATTGGCCCTCCATCGATAATCAAACCCCGGCCGAGGTTTCCCCACGCTGCCGCCTCTACTTCCACTTCCTCCCTCTCTCGGTCGGCCACCCCCCCCCCCTCCGGCCCGCCCGCCACCACCGTGAGGAACAGGTTACCCCGTCCAGATGTTCACCTTCAGCTTCTAACGCCGAATCTCTGATAGCTTATCTGAACCAGAAATGCAACCTTGTTGGAGTTGAAGAAGAAAAAAAAGGAAAGGAAAAGAAAGGCATGCCGTCTTACCAGTGCGTGGTGGAGCAAGAATTCCCATGATCCTCTTGCGTGTCCCGTCAGGATAATGTCACCCGCATCTTGCACGAAGTATCCTAAGGGGAGAGAAAGCGAGAGTCTGTCTCTGACACGGGTGGGGGGGCCGCTGGGGTTCATAGGTCAAATGACCACTCGGTCGCTGTCGCTGAAAAGTTCTGATTCAGGCGATATGGCGGCAGCGGGGGGGCGGGGCCCTCCACAGACGCTCAGGGCCTGGGTCCATGGGCTTTTGGGTCGGATTAGTGCAGGTTTAGTCCCCCAGTAAAACTGCTGCGAGGTTGCGGGGAGTTGGAACAGGAAGTTGATGAGGTTAAAAATAAAACGCGTTTTATATTTAACTCCTCCGGCCTATCGCGACTTGGAGCTTTGAGCTGCTTGAACAAAAGTTTTTTTCTGACTTATTCAACATACAAATCTACGATTTTAATCGAGAAAATAAGCATCCTGTTAATAGATAATGAGAAATTATCGTTACTTCAGGCCCTGCTCAGTTTATATCTGAAAGAGGCTTTGACAGATAAGGAAGTGGCAGCATGTGGAGAACGCGATCGCTCGCTTTCCCTTTGTTTTGTCTCTCAGAGCCATCACTAGGTTGAGCATACTCCCTCGTACCAAACTATAAAAATATGAATTTGTTCATTCACATTTAAGCGTTTTTTTGTTTTCCTGACACATGATCTTTCTCCACACGCCCATTTTTTTTTCCAGTCTGGATGCGTAACTCTAGCCACAGGGCGAAGGGGAAAATAAAGCTGACAGGGAGGCTTTTGTTGTGACGGTTATGTTGCTTTTATGGCGGAAACAGCTGATTAATTGATTAGTCAATCTGCAAATATTTTGATGATTAAATCATTTTTTTTTTTAAAAGCAAAAACACCAGTGCCTCTCTGGTTCCATCGGCTCCAGTGTGAGGATTTTTCTTTTTTTGGGGGGGGGGATGTTTTGGACTTTGACTTGGGTTTGTTGAAACGTTACGGATGAATCGACCGATCGAAGGTCACCGACGGATCGATCGCAACAGCAATAATTGCCGGTTGCTGCCCAAGCTGTTACAGCGGGAACGTTTCCGACCAACCGGGTGAAGTCGCTGTACCTGAGGTCATGTTTCAAGCCAGACGGGTGAGACTCGATACACCTGACGTCAGGTGACTAATCACCGGGTTACACATGGCGAGACGCCCTGGCGGAGCTGGAGGCTGTTTGTTGTTGTTAGGGCAGATCTCCACGGGCACGCGTCTCGACGGCAACGCAAAGGGACGCACGGCAAGTCTGCTCCGGGGATCGGGTGAGAGGTGCGGATCTTTTTTGCCGCTTCGCCGCAAAAGGCGGCAACCGGGAAGGGCGGGCGGTCTCACGGTGAGGAGCGGGAAGAGGCTCAGCTCGGCTCAATTCAACGCCACTCCCACATTTACCTCCAGGGCTTTACCCCAGAGCCGCGGCGTCAGTCGGTTAACCAACTGACAAGAGGGTTAATCTGCAACTAAATGGATAACTGCATAACAACTTTTGCCAATTTTTAAGCCAAATCAACAAAAACTTTGGCCCGTTTCAGCTTTTCAGATGTTTTGATTCAACCTTTTTTTTTTTTTTCCCCTGGTACATGATAAATCTTTGTTTTTTGAACTGCTGGTTAGACAAAATGTCATATGAAGACACCACCTGTGGAAAATCATAACTTTTAAAATAATACATGTAAATGTTTTCTTTTTAGACAAATCAGTGAATCAAGAAATCAATCAAGAACAGCACAGCAAAAGAAAACCAACGTCTTCATTTAGATCCATAAAACAACTTTACAGCTGTTGTTGTTTTCTTTTTTTTCTAACCCCCCCCCCTCGCTTTCCCGTGATGCCTTTACTGACCTGTTGAGACGCAGACGAGCAGGTAGGACAGGGGGGTGTGGTACGAGTGGATGTTGCTGAGCGTCTCCGGCCAAACCACCACACTGGGGAGGGACACATGTTATGGATAGATGGGTCTGTGTTCGCCTCACTCAGACATACATGGAGAGAAAAGCCTGACTAAGCAGAGACATTAATATCGGCCATTAAGGCTTCTTTTTCTTTTGTTTTGACTTTTTTAACCCCCTGAAAAATAGACTTTTAGTAGTTTTAGAAACTGCACTTTTGAAGTTTTATTATTTCATTTTGAGACAATTTAATTTTCTTAATTTCTTGCCGTATAACATTATATACAAAACACCACAGTTTCTACTACTTCTTTCCTAAAAGGGTTCACTGTCTCTCTGGGTTGTTTTTTCTTTGTCACTTCTTCTCGCCGTTTTTGTCAACAGGGTCACACCTCGAAAAGCAAAGGTTTCCCTGTGTCCCCTCCTTGTATAAACACAGCACGGCCCCATTGTTAGTAAATGACCTCTATCCCTTATGTGCCATGTTAAGCAGTTTGCTGTTTCCTATGTTTCTTTGCCGCGTCCCCCGAGTCGACGACAACCTCCCTTCCGATGTGAGAAACTTGACAAATGCAGCAATGGATAAGTAAAAACGCTGATGTCACATCAGACCGGCCTCGCTCCCACTCCTTAATGTTAAAGGATGATTCACAAGCGTAGTCCCCACCCTTCCAAATAGTTTCTCACAGTGTTTTCACCAGAATCGTTCAGCCAGCAGGTTTTTCCAGTTGATATATCTGCAGGGCTGTCGCTTGAGTAACCCAGACTGCTGGCTGAAAGCGAGGCTGGGGGGGGGGGGGGGGGGTGTTTTCCTCTGGGTTGCACACAAATTTACCAGTGCGAGCAAACAGCTTTTGTGAGGCTCCCACTGTACAGTGGCATTTCCCTCCCCACTGAGTTATAAAAAAATAAAAATAAGAATTAAAATGCCAGTCTCCCCCGTCCCTCGCCCTGTCTGAACATGCCCTTCTTCTCCTGGCTGCCACAGACTGTCACTGCTGTGTGCACGCACACACACACACACACACACACACACACACACCCCTGCACATAACCCATCATGCGGACCGTGAATAGACAATGGTGTCCCAGTGTGGACGGGGAGGGGGCCACTTACCAGGTCAGGGCCCATGCGCCCGTCAGCAGGGAGTGCACCAGGGACACCGAGAGGTTCCTCCACTTCCAGGAGCGGAGGTCATCCCGCTTCACCTCCTCGGGCACGGGCAGCCTCCGCAGGAGCCGGTGGGCCACCCTGAAGAGCAGGGAGCACACCAGCACCGACGGGCCGGGGTGGCTCTTCAGCACGGGAAGCAGGGCCTCCATCCTCCTCCTCCTCCTCCTCCGACTCCCCGACTCCCCGCGCTCCCTCTGCGCCCCGGGCGCTCGCTCTGCTCCCGTACGGCTTCTCCTCGCCCGTCGACCCTCTCTCGCCCGCCCGTCGACCTCCTCCTCCTCCTCCTCCTCCTCCGCTGGCCTCGGCGGGCTCCTGTCACCGTCCCCCTCGGAGCGGACGGCTACGCCTGGTACGCGGGGGGAGAGCGCCGTCCGGGGCAGGGAGACGCCGCTGCAGCCGCGGGGAGTTGATCCTCTTTTCCTCCCACTTTACCGATGTTCTTCTTCTTATTCCTCGGCTCCTTTGCACCGAGCCGATGCCGCGGGCTCCCTCGGGTTCGTGTATCTGTTTTGTTTTGTTTTGGCTCCTCACGTTTTCAGCCTGAAGAGGAAGGCATGGACGGGATCCCCGTGACCGCTCATTCCAAAGCGACGCTGTCCGTCTCCACGCTGCGCTCGGCCCGCCCGTCTGTGGCGAGTGGAGGGGAGGGGAGGTGGAGAGCCACCGACCGGGGTGGGCGGTGCTGTCGCTGCGCCCTTTAACCACAAAAAACCAAAAAAAACGAAAAGGAGGGGCGGAGCCCGCGATCGTGTTACGCGAGGGGCGAAGAATCGCGGAGCGCGGCTGCGGAAACGCGTTTTTTAGGGGCAAGCGCGTCGAAAGGGGCCGAGGCGACACCATGAAGCGGCCGCGTAAAGTCGCGTCCCGGCCGTTACCGCGCCATCATCCATGCGCCACCATCCATGCGCCATCATCCATGCGCCATCATCCATGCGCCACCATCCATGCGCCATGTATGTACGCATGTAACGTATGTGACACTAAAGGGCTGATGTTATATCTGGACATCACAATACAGAAAAAAACAAATGTAGCTGCGAAGTATAAAGTATCAGAAATCGGAAAGTTTTCGTCACTTGTTGCATTACTTGTCAGCGCTTTGTTTTTTTAGTCGTCTGTCTTGAAAAGTGGCCCAGTCGTGGGAGATGTGACTTATCTTCCTGATCTTTTTTGCTGCAGTTGAAACTCCGGCTGAAGTTTCGCACCCTCGGTGTCCCCCATGGATCGATGTCAGGCTCCCTCTTACTTTCGACCGGTATTTCTATACGAACTCTCCCTATTTGCCCAGAGGGTCAGGGGCGGCCATGAAAGATGTTCGGTTGGGTTCGGGTCCTTAATTACCAGTTAATCTCAAAATTTCAGTGAAATATGATAAATTGAATTAAAATAAATTAAATCAAATCAAATTGTACAGTGCGTAGCTTAGCGACGAAGAGCACCGACACACAGATTCAGTGTCTCAGACTGGTAACCATCAAATTTATTAGGGTTTTTTGTTTTGTTTTTGTACGTGTCATCTCTTTTGTTATTCCCGCCATTCAATCATTGCCAACTTTATCACAATCACGTCTCACTCGCTCGCACATGCATTGATCCTGGGGGCCAATAAAGCTCTGGAGCTTTTCTAATATTTGTGGAAAAGTCATAATGAGTAGCATAAAGAAACCGACTTCCAAACGTATCAGAATTTTTGTTGTGTATGGAGCGTAACAATTCAGAGCTAGTATGTTAAACAAGCAGCCCAACAGAAACGCCCTCCTCCCCTCGGCCATAACTCTTTCCATAAACACAGCATACCTCTCGTTCCCCACAGCTGGCCTCTCTGCAGCCCAGTGGGGAAATGGGAAGTGAGCAGCAACAGCTCAGACCCTGCAACACTTAATAAGCATTACCACCTGCGACACAGATGTCTGCGGGAATTCTAAGCCCCAACATGTGAAGAGCCTACTTTTCTTTCACTGCAAAAAAACTTTACAGTTCATCCACAGCTGGGGTGAATTTCTTTAAACCTCTCTGTACATTTTTGCTTAATTTTCGACCTTGTTTTTTTCCCATTCTTTCTCACTCGTTAATTACGCATTATTGTCCCTTCAAATTTAAATTCTTCTGCTGATACATTGCTTGCCTACGTCATATCCGCATGTACTAATGCATTAAATCTAACAAAAGACAGACGAATTAAAACACTCCCCCTAAGTCAGGCTGGACAGTGCCTGTTATGGACTTATTTACAAGTGAAACACTGAGCGAGCGGTTAGGAGTGGTTAGTGTGCGATTCTGGCCGGGGTTGCAGGGACCCCTCTCCCCTTATTTTCCTCTTGCCTCTCGGCTCCCAGCTGTAAATTACTTTAAGTTTAAGAACTGAAAATGTAAAACCATCTTAGTGAAGTTCACCGAACTTGAGAAAAGGATTTTTGATAAAACCTGAGATATCAAATTGAATTAACCACTGTTCGGTAATGCCGACAGAGGGACACTTGTTGCAGACGGATTTGTTTTTCTTCATTTGCATCGTCTCAACTCTAAGGCAGTTGTTCGTTCGACATGAAGATCTTGCAGCTGTGGCTTTTGAAGCCAGCTCGTACCAGTGAGAGCACAAAGACAACATGTGACTTTTATTATAAGCGGGTGGGGGAAGGGACCGAATTTCAATGCTAACCATCACCGTGGCTCATATTTAGAGCGTTGACACGGGCGTCAGTAACCAGGTTACTCAGAGAAGACCAGGTAACCCGGGTAATCAGAGAACAACGATGCAGCTGTGTAACCACCTCTCCGCCTGTCCAGCCTCTCCGCCGTTTGCTTTCCCTGTTTGATTGGAAACCCGACTACCTGCATCCATGGCAGAGACATTTGCGTTCCTCGGGAGAAACCTGAAATCAGGTTTCCCTAAACCCTTACCCCGATACGGAGGTCAGGTTTCCTGTCTATGTGACAGTTCAGAGATCTTAGCACGTATTAAAAGACCCACAGAAAGTTATTATCGCAATTTATTTCTTTTTTTACCCCCTTAAACATTTCAAAATCCCACCCCTGGGATGCCTTCCCCTCGGTAGCCTTGCTACAGGTTTGTTTTGGTTTCGACCCGGACTCAGTCTTCACAGAACCTTAACAAATCACACACAGTGTGAAAGCTCTATATGTCTTCATTTTATCTGTGCAAAGTATTTTAGGATCCCCATGTCACGGCAGTAATCATGGTTCAGACTCCAGGCGACAGATCCAAAATATTTTCCACACAAAAGCAACGACAACAGGACTTGTATTTATTTTTAATGCCAAAAACAAAACCATATCTACTGTGTTTCTGCCTCTGTAAGTTATGTTCTGTGTCTCTTCGTTAACTCATCCTTTCACATAGACGGAGTCAGATGTTACTTTATCGTCCACCAAAGGGAAATTTATTTTTGCACAGCTAAATACCAGACTAACAGAAAATACACGTCACAGTTCAAAACATCTTAGGGTTGAGAACTGCTGCCTGAAAAGCTTGGAAACCCCAAACGTGATCACCCTCCACAGTTTGGCCCTTTTGGTCTCTGAGAGCCCCCCCACACCAGGGGGCATCTCTACAGATGTTAAATCTGCGGGCTACCGGCGGGGCTGCGTCCACACGCGCCAGCCTTCGTTGGAAGGCGATCCACTGTTGAGCACGACGGGAGTCATGTTGTCCCTGAGAAACTGCCCCGATTTGAGGAGGAGGTCCAGTACCCACAGGATCACGTTGGGGGGGGGGGCAGAGGACGCAGGGGCTGCACGAGGAGAGAAAGCCCGCCAACAGAGTCCAGGCGCGTGGGCGTGGCTTCTCTGCATGAGCGTAGCTAGTATGTAGTAAAGCCATCCCTGCCTCCTCCGGGTTTTGCCCTGGGGGCAAACTGCAGCGCATTGAGGCCAAGGTTCACTTGTGAGGGGGGGCGGGGTGGTGGAGTCAAAGCGTCTTAGGTTGGGACAATTCACGAAGTGGTCTTAAGATAAAAACTAGAGATCTTAAGTTGCATATAACTTTGAAAGTAACAAAAGTTATATATTTTCATTGACCTAATGAGAAAAGATTAGGGGATATCTCTAAATTCCAGTGTGTTGTTTTACTGTGCATCATATAAAGGCAAATGTGTCGCAACTTGAAAAGAATCTACAGCATTGTAAGTACATGCTTCTGCCCTTTGCCTGCAGGAAAACATCTTACAGAGCCCAGGCCACAGCATAAAAAACACACCATCAGATGGCAGCAAAACCCCTTGTGAAAAGCAGGATCTTCACAAAAACAGATTTTGTTTCAATGCCGGTTCCTCTTCAGGCCGCTTGAGGGACTCTCTCACCAACAACCTGCAGGGCGACCCACGTCTCTGGCGCCGCGATCGCGGAGAGGTGCTAGAAAATTCCCTGTGATTAATGGGACCTTCACGAAATGGCTCTGAAAGCAGTGGAGTACGCTGCTCTCCGGCGATTATTCGAAATGTACTTAATTACATGTTTATTTGTGAGGGAACAAAAGCCAGAGAGGAGCTGTGGGATATTAGGGTCGTAGCTGTTGTTGTTCAGCGCATCGGGATCAATCTAAGGCTCTTTTTACCTTTTGCTGAAGTATGGAAGTCAGAGCATGAGAGATGAACCATGTAATTAATCTATTTATATCCACGGAGCAAAGGGCTCTTCTGTAACAAAACACCCTGTGGTTAGAGACAGAACGGTAACTTAATACCGCACAGGAAACCGCCTGGTTGCCTTAACAGGGATATTTTTTGTGGTGGTGTGAGAGAATGAAAGCTCTCATGGAGTCATCACAGAGTCATCACAGAAACCCATCATTCCCTGCAGCTTCGGGTTTCCAGAGAGAAACCGCAGGTTTCATGACAGAAAATACGAAGGGCTTCGTTCCACGGTAGCTGTGGTTGTTGTTGTTGTTGCTGTTGTTGTTGTTTCTGCGCCCAGGCCGCGGAGAATGGCAGAGGCTGTCTGTCGAGCCGCTGATAAGGTCTTCCACTACCCTGTGGTCTCTGTGCGCCGGCCAAGCGCTGAACCGTATCGATCTCGGGGTGATTTCTCTGCCCCCGGAGGGATGCTGAGAAACGGCTACTGTGGAAAGTCTGTCAGCAGCCAACAGAGGGAGGATCGAGGGGTTAATTGATTTTGGGCGAGCACATGGCAAGTAGCCACAAACAAAAATAGGCCCGTCTAGGTCAGGGGAAAGGTTCAGTTTCGTTCTTGGGCAGTGAGATGGCACTTTTACAGTGTAGGTTGTAGAAAAACGTTCTTGGTTTTGTTGGAGTAAACCATGAAATTTCTTTTTTAAAATACTTTATTTAAATCAATTTAGTTCATTGGTTATGTCCATAGTGAGACCTCTGATCATCTATCTATCTATTAGTCATAATAATAATTTTGGTTAATTTGGTTTAAGTTTATATATATAAAACTTGTGAAAATCAACAATTACACTACAATTTCATACCAATATGCTCACATCTAAATACATACGTACACATCAAGAAAGTCACGGTATAAAATGGTTCTTTAGAAAAGCGATTTCTAATCTTTATCATCATCATACTGCTTTTGACATTGTGATGAAAAATATTTTCAGCTGAAACTAAAGCTCAGACGATCCCGGTCAGAAGTCGCCACAAAGACACACGTCGAAAGGCATTTTTCATAGTCAACATTTTGACCATTCATACTAAGGAAAGCAAAGGCATCGCTGATAACCTTGCACAATTCAGCGTTACTTCATACACCTGCGTTTTTTTTCCTTCTGCCGCCTCATGGTATCCATGAGAAAACGTGCACGGTCGAATCTGCCAGAGATGAGAGACGGAGGCGGAGGCGGAAGCCTCGCCGTGACGAAAAACAGCCTCACCGGCGGCTTCCTGTCACGTGCCCTGAGGAGATCTGAGGGGCTGATAACGCTGCCGCCTAGGCACCGATTCACGCCCGGGGCTTAGCGTCGTCTTTTATTCGCCACCCGACATCGCGGTGCATTCCTGGACACTGACTCTCAAGTCTGGAGACGGAACCGGCAGCACGGGTCCAAATATGCCACTCGGCCGGTCCGAGGAGTCGCACGCTCACTGCCAGGCTCCTCCGGGGTCTCCTTTGTCGAGAAATTATATCCCTGAGCAAACTACTGTTTGTTTTTTTTTTTTTGGCAATCCGCTCACATACCCCCCCCCCCCCCCCCAAGCCCCACCCCCGGCTCCAGCCCCACCAATCTTCACGTTGTAGAGAAAAGGTTCAATTACATGCAGATCACTGTTTGTGGTGATATATCATTATTCCAGACTGATGATAATAGTGGAGGCATGTGCCTCGGCGCAACACAGAGCAGGCTTTGTCGCAGCACAAAGCATTTATTATCCCCATGGTGGCGGAAGAGGGGGAAACGCTGCTCATGCTGCCCCTTTCCCTGCTTATCTCAGACGACGAGAAGGCGCTTCGTAATCACCGGGCGTCTGGACGTTAGACTGCGGTATCTCAAGTCCAGGCCCAAGACGCTGCACTAATCACATCTGTCTGCCCCATCCTCTCCCCGCCTCATCGTCTCCGTTTCAGTTTCCACCTCAGGAGGTTCCTCTCTCGACTCGAGCAGCACACAGATGGATGGAGGCAGTGAAACTGCGGCACCTCTCTTCCTGCCTTTGTCTTTGATTCACATTTCAGTGCGCTGTAATGTTACGGTGCATTTGATTGTCAGATTATTAGAGGCCTAGGCTACTTATAATGGACTTAAAGTATAGAGTTTCAGTACAAAATTTTATAATCTGAGCATTTTCTCAGACCACACAAAATTTTAGCAGGTTGGTTAGAGAAAGCAAGACATTGCCATATGTTAACTTGGGCTTCAGGCAATAATCATGGGTATTTCTCTTCACTCTTTCCTCAATAATCAATCGATTATCGAAGAAAGTAGGTTGTAAAGCGGTGTCGATGACAGCCGGTGGCTGCGGCCTCAGAGTTCTCCCGTGATGAAATAATACGACCTCGCCGGAAGTTTTCTGTGCGTTGACAACTTGACACACGGAAAAAACTATGCAGCAGTTGAGAAATAAATCTTATATATACCGAACCTACAGCGAATAAAACAGGATGAGCTGAAATGATGAAGGTGAGTCCCTCCACGAGAGCCTGGCCGAGGACGGAGGACCTGACAAAGCTGATATGAAAATTCAACTGGTGCCAGTTTCTCATAGTTTTGTTTTTGTTTTGTTTTTTAAGCCATTTTACGTCCTTTGACTGTACTGTATATTGTAAGCAATTGTATAGCAACAAATAAGTAAATCGTTACAGTAAAGCTGCTCTGGGCTGCTACAGGAACGTCGGAGCCAAGCTGCCGGGGCCCCACCACGGGGAGGGGAGGGCCCACACCAAGCCTGGAATCAAAGTGCTGTTTTTATTTTGTCTGCGAGACGGGACGAGTTCGGTTTCGTTACCTTTACTGGTGGCTGGATCAACAGGGTGATGGACCGTCTCTTGTATCTAAAATGACATCAAAGCTTTCTCGGGGCGGGTTTGATATTTGACTATAGCGTGGCTGTGAGTATGATCTTGATGGATGATAAATGACGCAGCGCTGGCGTCACCTGGAACAGTCACGGGGAGCGAATCCACTGCAGGCCCATCATCAGCATGTCGGACACAGTGAGCTCACAAACAGCAGATTAAAAATTCGATTTGAATGAATGTTTTTAGCAGTTAATGCCTTTGAGGAGATTTGCAACTATATCATAATGTATCCTGATTTATTATACATTATAACTTTTGTATAATATTATTGAAAATTATTATCATTTTAAGATGCTTGTAATACACGGTGTTTCTTCAGTACTAACTTTTAAAACATGATTTGTTCATTATAGTTTTTTATTTATGAGTTTTACTGATGGGAGCAGAGTCAGAAAAGATCTGGTCCTTGATACGGACAGTCATGTTAAATAATAACTCAGTTAAGTGAGATTGAGTTATTATTTAACATGACTGTCCGTATCAAGATCAGTCATTTCTAGAGTGATAGCAGGGCTCAGGCTTTAGTGCCCAGGAAACCTGCGTTTTCTATCTATAGATAGATGTGTCTTTAGGTTTCTAAAGTTTTATTATTCTACCTCTGTGTCACAAAATACACGAGCCAGCACTAGTTAGCATTTGATTCATTTTTTTCTTCCTTATTACGAAATACTGTGAGAGAGTAATCCTCTCTTAGTGTAGTAAGGTGGCCTTCTAACTTTGTGTAATGCGCAAGGTATAAGGAAAAAGGAAAAAAAAAACAAAAAAAAACTGTGACATAAATCATAATTTAAATCATAATTTAAATTATTTTTAAAAGTCACAGTGAAAGCGAAACAATGTGATTAAAATAATAATACTAATAATAATAATAAAAGATATGCTGCAGCGTCAGACTATTTTTAAACACTTTATTATTGTTTACCATGATGCCCACCACAAATATGTGCAATTACACTTGTTGACTTAGTTTCATTATTAAACACTGGTGACACGTTTTTGTTTTTAGTTTTTAGTTTTTTTGTTTTTTGGTTTTTTGGTTTTTTTTTTTTTTGTTTTTTTTTGTTTTCAGTTTTTTGGGTTTTTTTTGTTTTTTGTTTTTTGTGTTTTTGTTTTTTGTGTTTTTTTGTTTTTGTTTTTTGTTTTTTGTTTTTAGTTTTTAGTTGTTTGTTTTTTTTGTTTTTTAGTTTTTAGTTTTTAGTTTTTTGGTTTTTAGTTTTTTGGTTTTTAGTTTGTAGTTTTAGTTTTTAGTTTTTAGTTTCGCGGAGGGCGGAGTTCTCCCCCCGCGCCTTTGTCCCCCGTCGCTTGCCGTAGTTGCGGGGTTGCCTGGAGACGTGCGGAACCGTCCGGGAGCAGCAGCGATGGAGAAGTACGAGAAAATCAAAGTTGTCGGGAGAGGAGCTTTCGGGTAAACTCCGCGTCTGTTCAAAGCCGTTTCTTAGCTGCTCTGTGCGGGAAAGCTCGTCCCGGTCTGCGAATACGGAGAAGTCAAGCGAGAGGAAGCTAAAAAAATAAATAAAAAGTCCGTAAGGCCTCGGTTTTTTCCCCCAAAACATGTAACGGGACGCGTCAGACGTGCGCCGCCCTCTAAAAAGACCGAATAAAGTACCGGAGCGTTGAACAGGGTCAGAATAAAAGTAAAGGCTACCGCGTCCTGAAAAGCTTTTGAGACAGATCTGAAACCCAAAGCTGCTCCGGGTTCCTTCAACGTTTACTGAGGCTGTTTGGGTCCGTTTTAAGCCATTATCGATGACAACGTTGGGGTTGCCAGGTTGTGGGAAATCCTCATCCAGCTGTGACACCGCTGCAGCTCCGCACTTCATCGGGAAGACTTGTCCAGTGGTTTACATGGGGAAGTGCTGCAGGACACCTGAGCCGACACGTATAAATCCAGACTTAGTGAACTAAACCTTTTATCAGTGATTTATTAACCAATGGTTTTATTCGATATTGCAGATAAATGACTAAATTTTGCTAATGTCTCATTAGAAAACCAAGAAACTCAAGGCCCACACTGACATTTGTGACCGCAAACCCATGACTTATTAGAAAGTGTTAAACCCCAAGTATTTATAACAGTTTACAACAACTATAACTACATTGCTACTGAAAAACAAACAGGTGTGGTGTTATCAAAACATATTATTTAAACAGAGCAACCTGCTGCAAGAGAGTCTTTATACAGTCAGTAGCATTGGAACTTCATAATTTAAAAATGTAAAAAAAAAAAATCAACATCAAAAACTACTCTACTCTGTTTTTTTTCTATTTAGTTTTTCTATTTTTAAGACGGCAAAAATATATGTGTAAGCAAATAAATGGTTTTACCATCATAAGTCTGGAGTTAAAAATGTTAATAGACCGTTTTGTTTTGTTTTTTTAATAGATTTTGGTCAACTTGTCCCACCTGGCAAAGCAAGAGTTGTTCCTATTAATGGCTCTAAACTAATATATAAAGCATTAGTGAATGATTTATTAACAAAAGATAAAGCATTAATTACAGCTTATAAACCCTTTGTAAATGGTGCCTTTTCAAAAAGGGGAAACAGTTTGGTTTTTTATACATTTTACCTGGGCTAGTTTGTCAAAAACAAAACCAGTGACACTGCTCAGTAATACAGGCCCACCAGATCTAAACTACAAAAAAAAAAACACCCATCACGCTCTATTCTTTATGGAACAAAGTATACATCTGATTTTCTTCCTTTTCTTCCCCTGTCAGGATCGTTCACCTGTGCCGCAGGCGCAGCGACGGGGCCTTTGTCATCCTGAAGGAGATCCCGGTGGAGCAGATGTCAAGAGACGAACGTCTGGCAGCGCAGAACGAGTGTCAGGTGCTGAAACTGCTAAACCACCCAAATATCATAGAGTACTATGAGAACTTCCTTGAAGACAAGGCCCTCATGATCGCTATGGAGTATGCACCAGGTAGGCTTGCTGTAATATCTCATTACATGATCCCCCTCTTGTTCATTGTACAGCAGTTCACATTTGCCATGATGTAGTGCTGAAGGGTGTCATACCATTTTTTCTTCCCATGTCAGGGTTGGGAACGCCACATGATAACACCTAATATCAGTATGTCTGGTGGTGTTTTGAGTGACACTATGGTTAGATCCTTTTTAGGTTGAAATAGAACGTAACCTCAAGAGCGATAGATCGAGTCAAAAATTCTAAAGCAAGACTCCACGATCCATCACTCAGCCTCAAATCATCAGACCTGACGCTTTCGGCCGTTGTTGTATTAAGGTTAAAGACCAAACCTTTGCTGTCAGGTGTCTAAAAGCGCTGCGCTGTCTTTCTAAATTTGGTATCCCCTATTCCATCTCCCATAACAACTTGATGTGATTTGGTGTTTTTCTAATCTTTTTTTAAAGGTTTTCTTTCGTCTCATTGCTTTGTTTTAATTATTTGTCATTATCATGTTATGCTGTTATTAGTACGCTATTTTAGGTAAGTCTTGGTATCAATTGTGGCACCTTTTACATTTTTGCAGCTGTCTTTGATTACATGTCTTTTTTATTACCTCATAATGTCAACTAGACTAAACTAAACTCAACTTTTTTATGAATAAAAGCTCTTTAAACTTTACCACATGTGTGCACAACCTCCCCCCACGAAAAGATAATACTAATAAAACTCTGTATAAAAAATAGATAAGATTTGGCTCCTGGGATTGTCCTTACCAATCACATGTCTTGTAACTAAATTAAACTAATTCAGGTCATCAAGCAAAACACTGATCTGAGGAGTAGAGTTAAGTTTTGGTTTAAGTTCTGACTTTGATGCAGGAATTGCTTCCTCTGGGGATCCAAGAAAATCTGAAGTATGCTTCTTCATGGTAACAGATTAAAAAATAAATGTAGTGTATTTACCGGGATAGATAATTATTTTTTGGAACTCCTTTCCCTTTTATGTTGACATCAAAACTTCACTTGTGCAGCAACAGCACTTGCTGTGTTATTAAAGCCTCTAAAATCCATTTTTTAAAAGGTCTTTTATATCAATTCTCTCAGCCTTTGACTAAACCCACTAACCTGATCAGTTTTTAAGTTATTGAGGGTTTTAATAAACAGAAATCATCTTTATTGTGTATTCTTTTGTCAATTTTTTCTTCATACAGGTGGGACTTTGGCTGATTACATACAGAAGCGCTGCAACTCTCTGCTGGACGAGGACACCATCCTTCACTTCTTTGTGCAGATCTTACTTGCGTTGTATCATGTTCACAACAAACTCATCCTGCACAGGGACCTCAAGACACAGAATATTCTTCTTGACAAGCACCAGATGATCGTCAAGATCGGTGACTTTGGCATCTCCAAAATCCTCGTCAGCAAGAGCAAAGCGTACACGGTGAGCTGATTTACCTTTGTTTTGTAATTACTTCACCAACACACATATCCTGATATGTTGAATCCTAGCGTGGGCTACCATGAGTTGATCCTTTTTACTTTTCTTTTACTATGCAGGTGGTTGGGACCCCGTGCTACATCTCCCCGGAGCTGTGTGAAGGAAAGCCGTATAACCAGAAGAGTGACATCTGGGCTCTGGGCTGCGTGCTCTACGAGCTAGCGAGCCTTAAGAGAGCCTTCGAGGCCGCTGTAATTTACAAAAATCCCTCACTTACTTGGATGTAGTGATCCACATAATTATCTAAAGGAAAATTAGCGTTTACAGTATTATTATTATTCTTAATCAGTGTGCAAGATTGCTTTATGCAAAGGCAGTGAAACCTAACACCCATCAGATCTGTACTATGTTCATCATGGGAGATGGATGCTGATAATTTCTCTGAATTATTTTCATGCATTTCTATTGCCTTTTGTAATCCTGCTCACGCTCATTAACTTCACTTTCAGAATCTACCCGCCCTCGTTCTGAAGATCATGAGTGGCACATTTGCTCCGATCTCAGACCGGTACAGCCCAGAACTCCGACAGCTCATCCTCAACATGCTCAACCTGGATCCATCCAAACGCCCTCAGCTCAATGAAATAATGGCTCTCCCCATATGCATCAGGCCCCTGCTTAATCTCTACACAGATATAGGCAATGTCAAAATGCGCAGGTAGGACCTTAATGCATAAGTAATGAGTATATAGAGCTTTTTAAGAGACATGGACATTGATTTGGGATTAAGATTTTCTGTATTTGTTTAATGAGCTTGCTCTTTATATCCTATAAAAATCAACTCCTCTGGCTTTTTCCAGGATTGAGAAACCACTGTCTACTGTGCAAACATGTCCTCAAGGTAGACCAGGCGGCAGAGTTCCTACCAACAGGTCCAGAGGTGAGGCACACGATGCTATTATTCAACAACAGAAGCAGCTGAACCAAAATGAACCAAAGTACTTTGATCACAGATTTGACCTGTTATTTCTTGGGCTGAAACAGATGGATCAGTCGGTTTAGGATCAGCGAAGGTGCACTCCCTCCCCCTGTCCTCAGTGTATACGTGGGGGAGTGGCATCTCAACGCCCCTCCGCCTCCCAATGCTCAACACCGAGGTGCTCCAGGTGTCTCTGGGCCGCACTCAGAAGATGGGGGTCACCAAGTCAGGCCGTCTGATCACATGGGAGGTAAACCCGAACATTTTTTAATATATTTGCTCACTATTTTATAAATCTGCTTATATAATTTCCTGATGTTTTGGATTATAAAGGAAAAATCCACCTGATAACATTGACTCATTGTTAAGGAACAGCTGCAATCTATTCTGCACTCCTGGGTGAACTTGTTCATGAAAAATGGTGTATTTTTTCTAGCAGCCCAGTTCAAAACCACTGCAAACTACAGCCTCAAAAATAAACATAGTAGAAATACCATCTCTGTGACAAAGTCAATCAAAACAAAACATTGTTATCTTTGTAAAGGTCGAATTTGTGCCTAAGCCATTGTATTAGTTTGCATTAGACTTTGCAGGTGTACCCAATAACGCATCCATTAATTTTTATTTCTACAACAGCTACAATACAGTACATCATATTTTCAGGTACTGAAGATATCAATGGTAAAAATCTGCTTTTGGTGTAGCGCTACTTTCTAGACTCAAAGATCACATAACAGAGAAAAACCAGTGGTGAGGAGGCAGAAATAACTAATTCTTTACCAGCAATTGCTTCAGTAGTTCACAGTGCAAACAGTCACCAGTTTGTTGAAAGCAACATGTTATTGTCCAACCGATGCAGAGTTAAATGAAGCAGGCCGGGGAATATTGGTACTTAATAATAGAATAACTGCTGGAAGGCGCTGAACATTACAGATTGATGGTGGTTAATGGTGCACCAGAGGGTGGATTTTTCCCTCAACATTTTAGTTACTTATAGGAAATAGTTGCATTCTCATTCTCTTGGCATAAAGACTAATGATGTGTCTGCTCACAAAAGACTAATAATCATTATTTATTGCAGACTCCCTCAGTTGGGTCTGGTGAGGCCAGTCTGCCTGGTGTGGTGGAGCAGATGCAGCCGCAGTTCATTTCTCGCTTCCTAGAGGGTCAGTCTGGAGTCACCATCAAGTCCGTGTCCTGTGGCGATCTCTTTACCACCTGCATGACAGGTTGGTGGGCCATTCCTCTTTGGGCAGCCATTAGAGAGATCGCAGCCATGCCCAGTCTGCCAAGCGAGCAGCTCTGCTATAGGAAATCGATGGTCTTCCTCCGCTTTCTGTCCCCACACACTGCACCGGACGGCAGTAAAACACTGAGGCAAAATTTGAGTGTGCATATGACAGTGAGGATACAGACAGCTCTTTTTCCCGACTTTATCAGATAGTGTGGATTCCCTTGTAAAATAAACCTCTTCATGTTCGCCTAGAAGTTTGGAAGCACAAGCTCAAACTGTGGTGCTCCATCAGTCGGTGTGTTAGAAAGCTGTCGTCAGCACCTCGATCATCACAAGGCAGATAACACAGGATTAAAGGTCCTTCCTCTCAACTCAGTTGCCTCTCTTTCATCACTTTTTACTGTAGTGACGCAGATTATCTTTTCTTAGATTAGAGACATGCTGTTGTATAGGTGCATTCTTGTCCAGATGAGAATACAACTACGCTCATCAACAAAAAGTACCTTTAATCCCTTCTTTTCATTTTCAATTTGTAGACAGGGGTATTATCATGACATTTGGAAGTGGGAGCAACGGCTGTCTGGGACACGGTAACTTCAATGATGTAACACAGGTACATGTTCACCCCTCAGTGGAAAATATTCTAATGTGGCACAAATATTAAATGTACACTCAGTGACCTGTTTACGAGATACACCTAAATTAAACCTAATGCAGTCTAATACGATAAATACAATAAGTTCTACAGGTGTTATTTAAACATATATTTCGACCCTCAAAGTAAACCAGATATCAGAATCAGCACAACAAACCACATCACCTTCATGAAGGGAGTACTTAATGTAGGACTTTTGTATTTGACTGTATTAGTTTAAGCTCAGTGTACCTAAAAAAATGCCAATGTATGTGCTTATGAAGAAGATACTGTGAATATCACACAATGATTTTTTTACATGCTTTTATGTTCATTTCCTGTCAAGGTGCGTGAGGAAAGAAAGTCCTTAATCATGGCAAACGTGTCTTAAAACAAAAAGAGAACCCAAACCTTTCTGACATTTTAGCCCTAGAACTTTCATTAAAAAAAAGATATTTTTGGTCTCTATACATATTTTTTGGCATTTAACATTTATTTGAAACAGTTGACAGCAGAAAGACAGATAGGAAACGGGGGGGGGGGGGTAAGGCCCCTGGCTTGAATCAAGCCATTGGATGTTGCAGTTATATTTTATACCCAGTAAACACTGGGCTACCAGGACACCACATTGCTCCAGGTTTAGATTGTTATTATTTTGATTATTCAGGTTTAGATTGTTATTATTGTTATTAAATAATATCGATAATCTGTGACACAAACAATACTATAATAACATTTAATTTCTCTCTCTGTTTTTGTTCTCAGCCCAAGATAGTTGAGGCCCTCCTCGGCTATGAGCTGGTTCAGGTGTCATGCGGTGCTTCCCACGTTCTCGCCGTGACCAATGAAAGAGAAGTATTTGCCTGGGGAAGAGGTGACAATGGTACAGTGAATGAACCGGTTGTTTAAAAAAACTAGCTCAGTCTATCTGGGTATTCTCCTTTTGTCATCTGTTTATGTGACTGATTTATGACAGCAGCACACAGCTTGATTGGTGACCTTGTGTCTGTTGCTCTGTCTGGAAGGTCGCCTCGGGCTAGGCACCCAAGACACCCACAACTCTCCGCAGCAGGTGTGTTTACCTGTGGAATTTGAAGCCCAGAGGGTGGTGTGTGGAGTTGACTGCTCCATGATTATCAGCACCCAGTACAGGACTGTGGCATGTGGAAGCAACAGGTAATTCATTTTCTTTCCTCAACCCAAAACAATGGCCATTAGTCTCAGTAGACATTGACTCACAGGAGCTAATGATCGGAAGTGAAACATGCCTCATTTCACATTCAATGAGAGGACATCGCTACTGTATGTTTTTTCATAAAGAATGCGTTTATTTTAAGTGATCCTCCATTTTAACAGTAACTCCCATCAGCTCATTGTATGGTATACACTCTTTCATGTGCATAGGGGTGGTGGTAGATTAACTGTGCAGAGAGGTACTTTCCTGGTGCACAACCTGTGAGACAGCATTCTCCAGAAGTGACAAACACACTGTCGCTCTCAGAGAGGTTAAGGGCAGGATGTAGAGCAGTGTGTGAGTGAGAGTACAGATTCAAAACCCACAGCTCAGCAGCTACCTGCAGCCGACAAGGAAACAGGAGTAAAAAAATATTAAAGGGTCCTGTCACAAACATCCATTTATGTATGTTTGAGACATCACTTAAACGCATCGAATTAATACTGTTATTCTGTGTCAACACACATCTGTGTCTGTTTTAAAATCTCAGATTTTGTTGTTTTGTTGGGGTCAGGTTCAACAAGCTAGGCTTGGATAAGATAACAGCTGGAGAGGAACCAAATCCCTCGGATCAGGTGGAAGAAGTTCTTTCTTACACTCCTGTCCAGTCAGCCCCACTCAGCAGCGAGAAGATATTTTACATTGACATTGGAACAGCCCACTCTGTTGCTGTAACAGGTAAAAGAAAAATCTCGATATCATATAATTAAATTACTTTTTTGAAGCAGACTCGTTGTCTAGCATTGTATCTTATCTGCTCCATGAGTTTTGTTTAGCGCTAGTCAATCTAGTTTTATAGGTCGTTGCAACACCAGTTTAAGTGGGAGGCAAACAAAGAACCCCAAATACCGTCCATCACTTGTACTCTTTTTATTAACAATATTTTGGTCCTCAGACCTTCATCAGGCAAAGTCAATATAGACAGAAATGTTTCTGGGAAGGGGTTTTAGTCCTGTGCAGCAGTTACCGAGACTTTTCTAAAATTATCAGCAGGTTCCATGTGCTGCTGGGAAAGATCACATGACTTCCAACATATCAAAATTCAGCAGTAAAGCTAAAAGAATTATCGCTCAGCATCTCCACTCTCACCTACATTGTCTTCTCTAGAAAGGGGTCAGTGTTTCACCTTTGGTAGTAACCAGCATGGCCAGATGGGCTGCAGCTCGCGTCGTAGCAGCCGTTTGCCCTACCAGGTACCCGGCCTGCACGGTATCACCATGGCTGCCTGTGGAGACGCCTTCACCTTGGCTATTGGATCTGGTAAGTAGAAGGGACCATAAAATGATATGATTGACCTCCATTTATAAGGCCCCCTCCACAGGTGTATTCAGCTGTTTTGAATAACAAGACCTCTGCTCAGGTTGACGATGGGCTGGGGCGTACATCAGGTAAAGCTGATTACTTGTCCAAAGGTAACAGGTGGAAAAACGCTAACAGGGTCACTGAGATATCAGTCAGCGGTCTTTGCACTTTAATCTGCAGTCAAACTGAAATGTGAAAAACAAGCGGGACAGGAAATAGCATGGATAGGTTTATAAAAAGGAACAGCTGTAGCTTGCATACCTAGCATGGTTAACAACAGTTTTCACCAAAGCTGTAAATTATGCATAGTTTTATGTTTTTAAGTTTATGTCAGGTGTCTCTGGTGTCACTGTACAAATGAAACCAATACTGATCATTTTAAAGTCTCCAATGAACATCTGACTTCTTGAACAGCTTATGTCTTGTAGTTATACTTCAGAAGAAATAATAAACACACACATGTTCAAAAAATAGATGATGAGAATTTGTTGGCTTTGCATTAAAATAGTTGCTTTAATGCAAATGAAAAATAAACATTTTCAAAAGGGACAAACTCTTTACTTTCAGTCATTGTTAATCCCTCACTCGAAAAAAATAAACATTAGTTTAGAGATGTGTATGAGTAAAAGGTGCACGACTTAACACAACTCATTCCTCTCAGCTCTGAGTACCGACAAAATCGCTCAGATATCTTACATTAGCTGCTCTGGAAAACGGCAGGATACTGGGATACAGTGTATTTAAAAATAACTAGACCACACCACTGTGATGTATCTTTAACTCAGAGACAAAGCTGATTAAATGTTTGTTGTGATGGATTTTGTTACTTGTATGGATTTCAAGTCTCTGCCAGTTTATCTTCATGCCAAACTGAGGGTGGACAGTTTAAAGCTAATAGTTCCACTGAACTAATGTTGTGCTTCACAAAACAGTTAGAAGTCATGTTAACTATATAGAGGTCTCAGCTAATGGGCTAAACATACAAAACCATTGTTATGGTCCTTTAAACGCCTGGGTTAGCAAATAGATGACAGCTGTGTGTGTGTCTATGTTTACTCGTGTGTCTCTAAATGTGTGTTTTGTTCTTAAAGCTGAGAGTAAAATGGTAAAATGTCATATTGTGCCGGTGCTTGGCTCCCTGGGGAGAAAGTCGGCGATGCCAGCCAAGCCTCTAGCTTTTCTTTGTTAAGGAAAGGCTTTGTTCAGCTTCCTACAGATTGAGCCGTTATGCTGCCGCTGCAGGAGAGACAGAGCCGTCAGACACAGATTTGTGTGGATTAATGTTAAGAAACCAGCTCCTTGTTCTCCTGCTTTCCACAGAAGGGGAGGTGTACACCTGGGGAAAGGGGGCCCGCGGCCGCCTCGGCAGAAAGGAGGAGGATTCTGGGATACCGAAGGCGGTGCAGCTAGACGAGAGTCATCCGTTCACGGTGACATCAGTGGCTTGTTGTCATGGCAACACTCTGCTGGCAGTGAAACGTAATATTTTGCTTATTACCCTTTGTTAACAAACACTGTGAGATGTTGGGATGGGATGAAATCTAACAGAAGGAGAGAGAGAGCTAATTCCCCAGATGAGAGACTTGAGACAAGCATTCCTCAGAGATGCAGGTTTTTCTGTGTAGAATTGTGAAAGGACTCATTTGTTAGTTTGAAAGCTCACTCCCACCTTCACAGGAAAAAGGGAAGGTGGGATTAAATCGCCCCTCTATAGTCCAAATTTAAAATAGCTGCAGATTTAGAGAAGATTAGACTGCATCACAATTTAATAAGTAACAGAGATGTTGGTAATCCCTGCTACAGGCTACAGGGCCACAATTTGAATGTTTCCTTTGACCCATTCTATAGGATAACTGGCTCTGTGAGAGGTTTAATGTTAATGGGTTTAATACGTTTTAAGAAAATATCTCTATCTGGAACAGATGAATACATTCAACAGGCAGCTACATTAGCACCCAAGAGAAAGTGTTACATATTTTTTATGATCAATAAAGAAGGAGAAATAACAACTAACCACAATGTCACACACCATTGCAAGACATTAAGTGGGTAAAAATAAACTAAAAACAAATATAGATATACGTAACTTTAGCTGTCAAAAATGCTTAATTTAGCATACTAAAGATTAAGCCTCAGCAGTTGCATCTCATCACAACCTGAGTGTCAATTGAAGACAAAGAGACAAAGACTAACAAAGAGTCCCATGATTTTAATGATGTTTCACTGTGGAACACTGTCATCAATACATAGATTTTTCCTCCATGACCAGACAACCATCTGTCCAAAACTCAAAGATACTCAGCAAATCTTCACATTTGAGAAGATGGAGCCAGTAAATTTCTGGCATTTTTGCTGAAATAAATGACTGAAATTATTATGAAAACAGGCGCCAGTTAATTTCCTGTCGGTCACCTAACCTATTAATCGACTAGTAATTTCAACTCTACGTTCCGCCCTTGTCCCTGGCTCCCTTCTTGTTTCAGCCCTGCTTGAGGAACCTGTCCCGAGATGATTCTGACCTGAAAACAAACCCACACCCACTCCGCTGCCGTCGCGAAACCCCGGCGGTGACGCGAGGTGAAGGACAGCTTCCTCTGAATAACTCCTCCCGGAGGCCCATCTGCGCTGCGGCTGAAAGATTCCTTTTCATTCTGCAGCTGCGGCCTCGGATTTTCACTTGGTCTCTCCTCTGTGTCTGTTTGTTGTTTTGTTTTGGGTTTTTTTTTTCCCAGGAATGAATGTTTGTTTTCAATCTGCGGCTTGATATCACAGAGCCGAGCACAGAAAAGTTCACGACTCGTCTGTTGCAGCAGGTGTATCCGACGACAGGTTGGTTAAAGGGATGTTGTAACACTGTCACTGTAGCTGTATTGCAGGAAGTCGTTAGGTGGCCTTCATGTGGTGAAGCATTGTCCTCTCTCACGTGCGGGGGAAGCACGATAAACCATGAAAGGGCAGAGAAAGTCAAACTGGTTTAAGCTCTCTTAAGCAGCTGATGAATGCAATGATACAATGCACAGAAACCAAAAGAATGAAGACGCTTTGGAGTTCATCGTTCAAATGAACAAAACACATTAATCTTGATCACGTCGACTGCGGTCACATTGTGCTTTATTGGATTAGTCATCCAGCAGATTTGTTACTCAACAGCAGTGTTCAGACCAGTTAACGACGTGTAGTTGCGGGTTAGACTGAACCAAGTCTTTAAGATTTTATGGTGTTAAAGAGACTGTGGCCGCGTCCGAAATCACTCCCTCGTCCACTCATTCACTCATTCACTCATTCACTCATTCACTCATTCACTACTCCCTCAGATCTTTTACTTAAGCAAATGGGGCAAGACCACAGTGTAGAAAGATAGTCTGTTACAAGTAAAAGTACAGGTAGCAGCAAAATGTACTTTAAGTACCAAAAAGTAAAAGTACTCAGAACTCCCCATTTCAGAATATATATTATTCTGATGGATTACAATTATTGATGCATTCTTGAGTAAAGGCAGGGCTACTTTTAAGTACTTCACATACAGCTGGGGAACTTAACCTATAATAGTACAACATAATCGATTAGTTGATTATATTTTTTATTAATTTGTATCTGTAAAGTATCTTATGCTTACAAATAAATGTAGTGGAGTAGAAGTAGAAAGTACCAGAAAATGGAAATACTCAAGTAAAGTGTTGTTTTTATCAGTTACCACATTTTCTATTGTTAGAGCTTTTATAAACACTTGAAAGATTGAAAAAAATTGTCTTCTCTGGTTGCTGGACATTTAAAATCAGGTTCTGAGCAGCATAAAACATCTGGCATGAGAAAAAAAATCCTGTGGTAAATCTTGTGTATTTTATATATATATATATATATATATATATATATATATATTATATTAGTGTATGTCAGATTATGGGAGGTTTTCACAGTGGATAAACCATATGTTAGAGATGCTGAGGCAAATCAGAAAGAGAGAGAGTCTGTTCAATCCCTCTTACTGTCTTTACTCCACCTTATTAGGAATCTCAAACCCTGCTCAGATGAACATTTAGGTTTAAAATTTTCAAAAGAATCAGATAAAATCCACATCTTTACTGGAAAGGTTGACTTTGAATTAAAACAAGATGTACATCACCACCTTAAAATTATGAGGTTGAAAGGAATGAGTAACTAAAGCAAACAGCTGGATTCCTCAGTGACAGTGTGATTTCTTTTGCTTCATACTGCCCCCACAGCCTCCTTTATTCTCACATTAATCACCCGGTTCATAATCTCCTTTCCCCTATGATTTGATCAGATTCATCTGCAGTTGGTTTGTTCTTTGTAATTATTATTATATGTTCAGTTAATATATAATCAACGTGCGTTAGTATCTGACTGTATTTATGAAGCTTCTAATAACTTTTGCTCCTTTTTCAAACCGTGATCACATTTTTTAAAGTAATGATTGCGCGTTTCTGATGCGTGCACGCCTCCGCCGAACACGTGGATCGTTTACCATTGTTGTCTTGTACGATGATGTAATGATGATGTAATCTGGTGGCAATACAGCAGGTGAAAAATGATCCAGATGTGCGGATGTGCACTTGATCTCCACCGTCGGAGACGGTGTCCCGTCGGTAATTTTTCTTTCATCGGTGTTGTAATTAAGTCCACTTTTCTTTATTTATTTGTTGATTTATTTATTTGTCATATATAAATGAAGAATATATATAGAGAGAGAATAAAAGCAACATTTTAACATGAAATTCTGGGGGAAAAATTCAATATTGCTTCATTTCGTCGGTTTGCTGTACCAGCAGGGGGCATCTGTCACCTCTGCCTGCTGCCACCGGCCCCTTGTGAGGTTAATTAGACATTATATCTATTCATTTGATTTAAACCTCAACGACCGAACCCTCCACTTGTGATTTTAGTATTCGGGGCTGTGTGATTTTAATATTTTTCAAGTCAAGAGCGGTTTGTTCGTGCTCGTTAAGGTACAAAGGGTTTTACTTGACAAAATAAATAATGAATATTAAACACAACGCATGGAAAGAGGGGGGTAAAAAAAACCAAAAACCAAACGGCGCATCTCATGAGGGGCCGCCGCAGCCAGACAAAAAGCCCAATTAAAGCCCCGTAAAGGCAGATCACAGGGATCCAGAGCTGCGTGAACGGGCCGTTTCAGCGTCTTGGCTCCTCCTGCGCCGAGGAGGAGGCGGGACCCGGCGCACCTACACAGACCGAGGGGCCGCGCATTGTGCTCAGTGTCGGTGCTGCGTCCACGGAGCGGAGGCGACGGCGGAGGAGACGGCCGAACCAGACCCGGAGCTCGACAGGCGCGGAGCGGCAGGGGGACGGCAGGACCCCGGCGCGGAGGAGGAGGAGGAGGAAAGGCGATCGCCCTCGGCGGGCGTCCCCTGCACCGCGTGTCCCTGCTCTTCTCCCTCGTCTTCCTCGTCTTTTTTCCTCTGTGGCTGCCGTCAGTCGCTCGGGCTGCAGGAGGAAGGGAAGCGCCGCGGAGGAGTCGCCTCCTCGGGAGCCAGATCGGTCGGCGGCGGTGGAAGAGACGTGCGATGAGCCCCTCGTCGGCTTAGACGGCGGCGAACCTCCCCCTCCCTCCCTCCCTCCTGTTGTTGTGGGGTTTTTTTTCGCCCCCCTGGAGGAGCAGAAGGACATTTATACCTTGAACCTGCAGCTAAAGGCCCCTGAGACAGATCAGCACGGAAAGAAGGGAAGAGAGGAAGAAAGAAAACCTGCAGCGATGCCCGGGTTTGATTACAAGTTTCTGGAGAAGCCGAAGAGACGGTTCCAGTGTCCGCTCTGCAGCAAGGCGATGCGGGAGCCGGTCCAGGTGTCTACCTGTGGACACCGCTTCTGTGACACCTGTCTGCAAGAATTTCTAAGGTACCGTCTCTACGTGCGTGCGTGTTTGTGACCGTGTGTTTGTGACTGTGTGTCTGTCTGTGTGTGTGTGTGTGTGTGTGTACACACAGGCTGATCCACCTCTCTGCAGGCGATACCGGACACTACAGTATTGTCTAGTTTCGGTCGAGCAGCAGTAAATAAAGGAGGCGTAGGTGTGTCCTCGTCCTCTTCACCTCCACTTAGAGGCGGGTTTGCATTCATTCCCGTCCCTCCTTTATTTATTTTTTTTGTTTAAAACGATGCACGGTGAAACATCAGAATACGAGGCCCAGTAAACAGCGTTTGATTTGACCCCCACCACCACCACCACCACCACCATCACAATCACCCCCGCCCCCCGAGGTGTGTGTTCTCCCTAAACATCGTCTCTACATGTGCAGAAAAACAAACCTAACGCTCCGTCCATCTCTTTTGGATCAGCCCCGCATGGATTTTTTTTTCTTTTTTAGGACAGGTACAGGATGTGTTGGGTTTTTTTTTTTGCTGCATGAGTCATGAAAATGAGGCTTGAAATGGTGCAAATGGCCATTTAGTGTATTTTCTTTTCTGCTGATCTCTGTCATGCTGTGGTCTTTGTATCCTGTAGAGGGCCCCTGCCTCCTTATCCTGTCTGTGTTTTTGCCCCAGGGTGGCTGGGTTTGCGAGGGTTGGAGGTGATGAGGTTGTGTGTGTGTGTGTGTGTGTGTGTGTGTGTGTGTGTGCGCGTGTGTGATTGATAGTGTGTTGGGGATTCCGCCTCGAGTCCAGGATTAGACAGATTCCCTCATCAGTGTCAGGCAGAGCCCCGGGGGGCCACTGGGGGACCTTTCACTCCGAGGTCAGCGGTGTGACAGACCCCCGGCTCACCTCCTCACCTCCTAATCTGCTGAACCTCCGAAGTCTGTGCTAAGACCTAGACAGAAGGCCTTTGTTTTAACCTTGAGGAGGACACGATCGCAAATCAGTCGCCGATTATCAGGAATCAAATGGAAAAGTCATGCAGTGCATCGAATCTCGCTTTCAATATCAGTTACAGCCTGGACAACACCTGCAAATCACGAAGTTGCATCGTAAACTTCTTTCCGGCCTTTGGTTCTGTGAGAGTCGCTAAACTTCTACTGGACAGAGTCAAGGGTGGTTCATTTAAGCAGGCCGCTGGCCCGGGGCAGCACAAGTCTTCTCCTCCGTCTCCGTAATTGATTTAATTAATTGCAAATTTGTTAGAAATTTGCACCACTCAAGCACAGTATCGGTTGTGACAGGTCCCCCGTCCTCCATCTTGTGCCCCCCCCCCTTGTCTGAAATCAGGTTTCACAATGTTAACGGTGGTAGTTTATATTGAGGTCATTTGTCTTAAGGTTGTGTTTTATCAAATTGTTTAAGTGTTTTCTGTGTGTTGGGTCAACTAACTCGCAGAAAACCTTGGGTAACATTCAAAAGCCCAAAAAGTGTTGAGCGAATCGTCTTGGAAAACTGGGAAAACGCGTAAATATTCACATCTGGAAAGCTGGAACAAGCGAATTGTTTGCATTTTCGCTCAAAAATGACTGAAATGATTTCTCAGTTGTCTAATTCCTGCCAGCTTTTTGTCAGTTGGCTGATCAGTTAGTCATCTAATCATTTCAGCTCTTGCACTGTGGCCTCACACTTCCTGACAAAACTTTCATGAGCAGTTGTCGTCAGCAGGAGCCCATCGACAAAAAGTTTTGTCTTGGGGCAAAATAGAAGTTTAAACTCTGGCCAAGGACGAAGAGGGCTGCTTCCTATGGCTGTTGATCCGTCTCTTTAGGCCGTGTTTAATGGGAGTAATGGGACATTTGGGAAGAAGGGATCCGCCCGCGTCTTTGAGGAGGTGGATACTCTTGTGAATCTACACTAATGATTTGCGTTGTAATGTTGACTCACTAGGAAATTATCTCTTGTCGAAGCTGAGCAACAGTGGCCGAAAAGTGTCCGTTATATGCACCTCAACACAGATGACATAGCTATAAAAACTTTGCTCGGTCACCGATGCGTTTGTCACAAACGAAACTGGATTATACATAATTCACACATAGAGTAACCGCACTGCTGTTTTTACGGTTACCGGGATGATGTCTAGATGGTTTACGGCAGAGCGGCAGCCCCTGTGTTGCCGTTGTCACCAGCGTTGAAATGTTGTGTGATTCCTATCAGGGCTTCGGGGAAAGATACTGTAAACAGAGAGAGACAAAACAGAAAGTCGCTGTTTGCTCACCTTTTGTGAAGACGCTGACTGTCTTCAGCCTTTAGAAAAGAGACTTTTATATTCAAGGGTTGCGAGGCTTGAATAAGTCAACTCTAGCATTTAATTTGCAGATTCAGTTTTACGAGTCATAAAAATGCAGTGGTTTTGCGGTTTGCTGTATTTCTATTGAAAGATCGGCCCAGTCTGACTGGTCTGAACTTGTCAGGAGTTTTATTTACGTTACGAAATTGGTCTTACTGCTATTCAGCCATAACCAGCACTGAAGGGGGAAAAAAAAGGATCTTAAAATATCTTCAGTTTTACGTGATGAAACTTGAAGACACCCTGAGGGGAAACTCACAAATAAATGAGATAACACTTGCCATTGGGAAAGTGGAAATATCAAATCCGATGTAATCATAGAAAAAAACCCCTTTATCAACGTTTAATGCTCGTCACGACCTTCTTGTGTCAGACAACCAGACGGGAGAGAGGCGGACATGTGGACTAATGCTGCGAATCCATTAACCGCTCTGCTGCGAGTTCCTGGTTTGCACCTTGAGTCATCAGCGAGCCTCCTCCGGCTCGCTGAACAGCAGCAAACGGCATCTGGCTGAAGAGAGGAAGTCCGGATGAGCAAAGAGAGCGAGGGAGGACCGGCGCCCGCTGCTGATCAGCCACTTTTGCCCAACGCTTTGTCTGCCTCATCCTGCTCGCCTCTGTGGACCTCCTCCGCTTTACGCTCCTTTTTTTTTTTTTTTTGTGTGTCTACCCCCACAGACTGACTGAATTTAACCAAAGTTTCCCATCTTGTGAAAGTTTCCAGTTGAGTAACTGCGAGTCTCTGTTTGGTCAGTACTCCAGTTCAGATGTGATGATTCCTCCCTCTCTGGCCCAACTGTGAGAGACTGATGAGCCTGACATCTTGGTACAATAAGTTAAAAAAAAATAAAAAAATACACCACTAATGTAAGCAACCCTTTATGGATGCTCTACATAAGTTGTAACCACCAGCTTTATTAATGGTCAATAAATCATTCAATAGTGCTCTAGAGATCAGATTAAAGTATTAAATAAGAAAAACTTCTGGCTTGCCAGGTTCTGAAAACTCCATTTTACCTGTTAGATCGTTTAACCTCTCATTTTGGTAGAAATGCTGAATAAATTTTGGGCAAAAAAAAAAAAATCACTTTAATGTCAATATTAAAAGTTGCAATTGCAGACTTGATGATTAAAGCCCTTCATTAATCACTTACTAACTATAACTCTTCCTGTGAGCACCACTAAGTGGAAGCTTCTGTAAAAACTGACAATGAATGACAGTGCGGTAAAACACAGCAATAATGATATAGAATATTTATGACTGTTCACGAATACTGTACATGTAAAAAAAAAACCTTAAAAATGTCCCTCTATCTGTGCGCGTCTACATTATAGTGTGTTATAAGCGCCGCATTTGCTGCTTATGAATGCTAAATAGGTTCTCGCGTTCCTGTCGCAGCAGAGCAGCGGGCTCTGGAGACGGCGACACGCCGGCCGCCCGGGTCGAAAGCGGGCAGGCTCGGCCGGCAAGCCCGGGCTGGATGTTACGCAGCCCTCAGCAATTATGGGAACGGGATCAGCCCGGTTGCACAATGGGCGAAGCATTAGCTAACGACGGTCTGTCAGCCTCAATAAACTTGAACTCCCACCCTCACAAAAGATGCACGCGCCCGACGGCCCAGGGAGACGGAACCGGCCCGGGCCGGCCACGCTTCGTTAATTAAAGAGATGGCGGAGCCTCGCCTCTTGCACCTCGGTGCGACCGAAGGCCGAGGAGCCGCCGAAACATGATCTGATCTCCGATATAAATGTTTAATTCGGCCTTTATTCCACCTGAGGAGTGGATCAGGAAATCTGGTGTGAAGCAACAACTGAAACAAGTCGACTCCTTAGGGAGGAACAGCAGAGATGCAGCAATAATTGCATTATCTGAAATATTTCTGTGATTGAGACGACATGTTCAGACACCACTATGTGATGTGAAGCCACTCCTTAACAAGTGTCCTATACAAAGGCTTCAGCAGTTTGGTCAGTGGTAAACAAATTGTTTACTAATACTGTATATATCCTCTAAAGGTCATTAATAAGAACAAATGTGGTTAAAAACTCATTGGCTGGTGTTTATGCTTTTTATTTGGAGCTGATGAAGCAATAAATGTTTGAAATCCATTGATGAAATCCATTGATATCTGAATTTATACATGCAAATAAGTCGGGTATATGGAGTTTTAATCCTCATATCTGCAGTTATAAGTATTAATAAGATTATTAGTATGAAATATGTGTTAAAAACACTTTATGATACAGTTTAAATCATATATATAAGAACATTTAAAAGTGTTTTTGAATGAACGGTACTAGTTCACAATTAGACCCTCTCCTTTGAAGACATATATTGTGTTATAAATCATGTCTTGGGTTTCATATGCTGCCTGGATACATGCTGAATAGGGGGAGTTTAAACACTGAGGTGTTTCAGAAAGGGGTTAATCCTGTAGTTTTGCTTCAAAGGGAAGTCACAAGTGAAATGTCCCTGAGAGACACTCAAGGAAACACATGAATTGTTCTCACTTCCCCGTGTCTGACCGCTGAAGGGAGCTGGTGTGTGTGTCTGTGTGTGTGTGAGTGTGTGTGTGCGTGTGTGTGCGTGCATGCGTGTGCGTGTGCGTGTGTGTGTCTGTGTGTGTGTCTGTGTGTGTGTCTGTGTGTGTGTCTGTGTGTGTGTGTGTGTGTGTGTGTCTGTGTGCATTTGGTCGTGTTCCCCTGTGTCCACAGGCGTGTTAGCATGTGATGCTAATGGGCTGTGTTCCTGCCCTGGGGTGGAATGTCTGAATGCTCTGCAGTGGGCAGCGGTAGTCCCGGGGGCTGCCCCCCACACACACACACACACACTGCCCCGAAGGAGAGTCACGGGGTAAAAAAAAAAAAGCAGCCCCGCCCCACAGCTCTAACAATCTCAGCAATCAAATATGAGTCACATGCCTCGGCGGCCGAAACGAGGCAGACCTTTGTCTTAGCAACACTGACTCTTTATGAGAGCGGAATAACACTTAACGGTATGTAACACAATTTCCTCCCCAGTGTGAGGGGCTGAGCGGGGCTTACCGCCGCGCCACACATGCCGGGCCCTCGTGGCTCCTCGGTCCCGGGGGCCGCTGAGCCGGGGTAAAGCCGAATGCCGCGCGACGGCGGTGCCCCTTTGGGGGTGATATGGGGGTGATGCGGCGCCGCGGCCCTGCCCCGACAGGACAGGACAGGGGCGTGATTGGAGCGTCTTCCCTCTGCGGGTCCCTGTGTGGTCGTATATAATGCGACTACTGACTTAGAGTCACGAGCAGCTCCGATGTGGGCTAATGTCAGAATCTGTCATGGCTCAATTATTTCCCCTTTTTTGTGTGTGTTTTGGAATCTACTGTGATTCATCTCGACTTTGACACATCTTCTGAGTGTAGTGCAGGTTTTTTTTTGTTTTTTTCTCTCCTCGGTGATGTGATACTCGTTTTTTCTGCCGCGCTCTCCCACGCTTTTACAGTTCGAATTCCCTGGTGCGCAATCATCAGCATTAAAAGTACCACAGCCAAACCTTCTCCTCCTTTTACTCTTCCTCCAGCAGGGGCTGTCTGTGGGTTTGGTTTAGTAGAAGAAAATCGATACCCTTTTTCTGATAAGCCACTTTTTATAATGGGCTTATAATGTGTAGCCGATGGCTGGGGCTGTGAATGATTATTGTTCATTATCGGTAAATCCTCAAATCGATAGACTCTGAAATGTCAAGAAATTATCAAAAAAAATAGGCTTCAATACGTCACAGAGCCGAAGGTGACATCCTCAAATGTCTAGTTGTGTTCGACCCAAAAATATTTAGTTTATATTCATTCAGTATGACAAAGCAAAGCAGGAGAGGCTGGAATCCGAGAATATTTTCCATTGTTTCACTGTTCTCACTTCAAAAACACATTAATCGCTTATCAAAATAGTTGCCAATTGTTTTTCTGTGGATTGACCGATCATTTCAGCTCTAACAGCTTTATTTACGGTTCACGAATCAGCCAATCGAGGCGGCAACTAACAGTTATTTTCATTGTCGATGAATTGGTTAACCGTTCGGTCCGTAAGATGGTAAATATAAAAGAAGAATGCCGGCCTCAAGTCACCCCGCGAAAACCGGGAAACGCAGCAAACGCTCGCGGCGGAGTAGCCAGGATCAAGTAATGTTGTTATACCAAGACCTTATGATTACTTGATTGTTAAAATTGACGTTATACCCCTGTAAGAGGCCAACTTTCGGGTTTCCATGTGGCGTTTTTCTGATCTATCTGACGATATTAGAGTTAATATTTGTCGACTTAGCAATAAACTCACGCGGGTGTCTGACTTTCCAATAAGCCAAAAAGTCAGCAGCTATAAATGTTAATAACTTGTTAATAAATGGATTTTGGTTTCATGTTCCCCACCGGTCTGTACTGGGGGGGGGGGGGGGGTCCACTTGAGCTACGCTCAAAGTGTTGAACTATTCCTTTACAGGGGTGAAAAGAGAAGTTTTCTGCTGGATGATACAAAACCCACCTCTTTTTTTTTTTGACTTATTTAAGTTAAATGACTTATTTAAGTTTACTAAAACTCAAAAATCCTTCACAAAGGGTCAATTTATAGCAAAAAGAGTCAAAGGGGATCACGCTATCTTTTTCCATTAGCGCGCTGCTCGCTATGCATATCCTCCTTCCTTTAGACACACGATAAAGATGAATCCGCCTCTGTCCGATTATGCCGCGAGCCTGAACGCGAGACGGCCTTTCGGGGCCAAGGGCCGCATCGTGCGGTTGCGCTGGCAACTTGAGGCAGCTGGGCCTTTGTGTCTCAGTGGGTATCTGTATCTGAATGGGGCCGGTGCCACGGATGGCTGATGAATGACTCTGTGTGTGTGTGTGTGTGTGTGTGTGTGTGTGTTTGCTGCTGCCGTCTCTTGTCCCCGAGCCCCATCACAGGGACATTCAGCCCCCCCCCCACACTGCAGGTGTCCGAAGGGCTGCGCAGGCATCCCGGGTCCAGATCCGGAGAGTTGGGGGGGGCGCTCCAGCTTCCCATCCTCCGCCGGGCGACAACGGTGGCCAGTGAACTGCACACAGAGAGATGCTGTGTTGAGCTGAGTGAAAGACCCCTCAGGGCTCATGGGTCTGTGAAGGCCTCTTAGAGCTCTGCACTGAGGCTGCCCTCAGCTGATGTACTTGGTGGGTTGTGGGGGGGTTGGGGGGGTGGCGGAGCTGGAAACGGCCCAGTAAATTTTAACACATCAATGCGTAGAAGGAGCCGCTATGAGGAGGAGGAGGAGGAGGAGGAGGAGGAGGAGGAGGAGGAGAAGGAGGAGGAGGAGGAGGAGGAGGAGGAGGAGGAGGAGGAGGAGGAGGAGGAGGAGGAGGAGGAGGAGGAGGAGGAGGAGGAGGAGGAGGAGGAGGAGGAGGAGGAGGAGGAGGAGGAGGAGGAGGAGAAGGAGGAGGAGGAGGAGGAGGAGGAGGAGGAGGAGGAGGAGGAGGAGGAGGAGGAGGAGGAGGAGGAGGAGGAGGAGGAGGAGGAGGAGGAGGAGGAGGAGGAGGAGGAGGAGGAGGAGGAGGAGGAGGAGGAGGAGGAGGAGGAGGAGGAGGAGGAGGAGGAGGAGGAGGAGGAGGAGGAGGAGGAGGAGGAGGAGGAGGAGGAGGAGGAGGAGGAGGAGGAGGAGGAGGAGGAGGAGGAGGAGGAGGAGGAGGAGGAGGAGGAGGAGGAGGAGGAGGAGGAGGAGGAGGAGGAGGAGGAGGAGGAGGAGGAGGAGGAGGAGGAGGAGGAGGAGGAGGAGGAGGAGGAGGAGGAGGAGGAGGAGGAGGAGGAGGAGGAGGAGGAGGAGGAGGAGGAGGAGGAGGAGGAGGAGGAGGAGGAGGAGGAGGAGGAGGAGGAGGAGGAGGAGGAGGAGGAGGAGGAGGAGGAGGAGGAGGAGGAGGAGGAGGAGGAGGAGGAGGAGGAGGAGGAGGAGGAGGAGGAGGAGGAGGAGGAGGAGGAGGAGGAGGAGGAGGAGGAGGAGGAGGAGGAGGAGGAGGAGGAGGAGGAGGAGGAGGAGGAGGAGGAGGAGGAGGAGGAGGAGGAGGAGGAGGAGGAGGAGGAGGAGGAGGAGGAGGAGGAGGAGGAGGAGGAGGAGGAGGAGGAGGAGGAGGAGGAGGAGGAGGAGGAGGAGGAGGAGGAGGAGGAGGAGGAGGAGGAGGAGGAGGAGGAGGAGGAGGAGGAGGAGGAGGAGGAGGAGGAGGAGGAGGAGGAGGAGGAGGAGGAGGAGGAGGAGGAGGAGGAGGAGGAGGAGGAGGAGGAGGAGGAGGAGGAGGAGGAGGAGGAGGAGGAGGAGGAGGAGGAGGAGGAGGAGGAGGAGGAGGAGGAGGAGGAGGAGGAGGAGGAGGAGGAGGAGGAGGAGGAGGAGGAGGAGGAGGAGGAGGAGGAGGAGGAGGAGGAGGAGGAGGAGGAGGAGGAGGAGGAGGAGGAGGAGGAGGAGGAGGAGGAGGAGGAGGAGGAGGAGGAGGAGGAGGAGGAGGAGGAGGAGGAGGAGGAGGAGGAGGAGGAGGAGGAGGAGGAGGAGGAGGAGGAGGAGGAGGAGGAGGAGGAGGAGGAGGAGGAGGAGGAGGAGGAGGAGGAGGAGGAGGAGGAGGAGGAGGAGGAGGAGGAGGAGGAGGAGGAGGAGGAGGAGGAGGAGGAGGAGGAGGAGGAGGAGGAGGAGGAGGAGGAGGAGGAGGAGGAGGAGGAGGAGGAGGAGGAGGAGGAGGAGGAGGAGGAGGAGGAGGAGGAGGAGGAGGAGGAGGAGGAGGAGGAGGAGGAGGAGGAGGAGGAGGAGGAGGAGGAGGAGGAGGAGGAGGAGGAGGAGGAGGAGGAGGAGGAGGAGGAGGAGGAGGAGGAGGAGGAGGAGGAGGAGGAGGAGGAGGAGGAGGAGGAGGAGGAGGAGGAGGAGGAGGAGGAGGAGGAGGAGGAGGAGGAGGAGGAGGAGGAGGAGGAGGAGGAGGAGGAGGAGGAGGAGGAGGAGGAGGAGGAGGAGGAGGAGGAGGAGGAGGAGGAGGAGGAGGAGGAGGAGGAGGAGGAGGAGGAGGAGGAGGAGGAGGAGGAGGAGGAGGGAAGGAGGGGTCAACATTCAGTTCGCTCTGTCCAAAAAGAGTCTAAAACCCCCAAAATAATCAGTTTACGATGATACAAAACACAGAAAGGCAAAAGGTCGTCACATTCGAGCGACTACAACTGTGAGCTGGATTTCGTATCATCAGGAACTATGACATTTTGGCTCGGGTGCATATAAAAGTAGGGACACAAGCCGAAAATGAGTCTGAGAATGTAATCCAAACAAAAAACAGGAAACGACCCCAAATCACAGTAATTCATGGGAGTAGGGAAATGATGTTGACATCCGATAGCCGGTAAATTGCCTGTGTTTGGAGAGCATAAAAAGCTAGCCTGAAAAAAAAAGCTGAGCCAAAACGGCAGTGTTGACCCACAGCCTGGTTTCAAATGAGTGTAATTTCACTTGGTATAAACACCAGAGGAATTGTACCGGCTGTCGAATAATCCAGCCCGTGAGAAACTACATGGGGGCCCCTTTGTTTACGCGCCCCGTTCAGCCTGTAAACAGCAAGTCCACTTTTGCCACTGCCATTACGTGTGAAGAAAAACGGTAACGCCGTTATTTCTCCGTGTCTGTAAATCCCGATCTGCTCCCAGATGTTTTTCTAACGAGTTTCCCGGCGAGAACCACGTTTGATTTGGTTGCCGGTTTTCTTAAGACGGAGCGTGATCACGTCCAGTTAGTCCCGGCGCCGGATTAGCAGGTGAAATGAAAATTATTGTTGACTGAACTGGCAGCGTTACGGACCAGTCGGGTTGAGATCGTTAGGTGATTGACGGATGATTAATTGGCAACTGTTTTGTTGATCTCTTTATTTATTTTTTTTAATAAACCAAACAATCAGTTAATCAATAAAATCGGAGATTAACCCAGAATAAAAAGGATCCATTCGTTTAGGCCTTGATGGAGGATGAGAATAATGGTTGGTTTCGGTCGTGAGCGGAGAGATTACGGGGGAGCTCTGCTCCTGCTGTGTATTTAATTACATTAATATTAATATCCCGGCATCGATTGCGAACTTAATGACGGCTCAGGGGATCCGGGTGGAGCGGCGGCGAAGGCGGCGAAGGCGGCGAAGGCAGCGGCGGCGGCAAACAGAGCCGCCAATGAGAGCTGGTCGTGGACATGCCCCGACCTGCCCATAGAGCTGCTCTCAACCGACTCCCCCGGGATCCCAGGGCCACACAAAGACGGGAAAACATTCCAGTTATGCGGCTTCGGAGCACCTTGCCCCTCACGCAGCGAACGCGCCGGGACCACCCCAACCCCCAACCCCCACCCCCCCGCCGCCGCCGCTGGACCGCGGCCAGTTGGCCCCGGATCCGGGGAGGCACGGCCGGCGCTGGCGCGTGCCCGGGTATGCCTGCTATGCGAAACAGCCCAGATGAAGGTGTGTTTATCATAACAACCACATGCTCTCCGTCCCGTTTCCCACCGCCGGGGGCTGTGAGCGCCTCCGGGAGCGAAGGCCGGGGGATGGTGGGTGTGGGGGCGGCGGTGGGGCGGGGGTGGGGGGCGTCAATAAGCGCTTTAGAGTACAGCAGTGGAAATTTTATAGTACTAGACACGGTTCAAAACCATTTCAGTGCTCAATCAGGCTACATCTGCGACCTTTTTTGCTAATTAACCCCCCCAACCCCCAACCTCCACCCCCCCACTCCAATCTGTTTATCCTGCCATCGCGCCGGCTGGACCCAGCGTGCATGTGCACACGCTCAGACTCCCACAGAAATTATTCCGGCAGGTCGCTTCCTGTTTTTTTCTTTGTTGTTGTTGTTTTCTTTGTTTTTCCTCATGTCCGTGTCATTCGTTGGGGCCGGTCTGGGGCTCCAGGGTGGGGGGCTGCTCGCCGGCGGCACCCGGTGCCGGGGCCCCGCTGGTCGATCGGTCCGATGAACGGAAAGACGAATATCCTGCTTCAGTTCAAGACGAAACGTGTCCTTATCTTACGTGACACGAACAACACAAGGTTATTTAGCAACTGTCGCTATTAGAATAACCGTCATCGCTACTATTTTCTTTTTTTCAAGCTACAACGAGAAAGAATTGTTTTGTTTTTTTCAGCTTCTCAAATGTTAGAATTTTCCCTCTTTTTCTTCGTACATGATATTGGGGCTGAATCGAAAGCGAGGCTCAGACTAAACTGTTCCCCGATGAGGAAACGTTCAGAGAAATCGCTCTGATGACGCAGCGAGCGACTTTCCTTTCGTCGGCCCGATGTGTGGCGCCCCCTGGCGGCGGCCGCTTCGGCGGGGAAGGCATGCGAGGAATGTGTGGCCGGGGGCCCGAGAGAGGAGCAGCTGGGGGGGGGGGGGGGGGGGCAGCTGCCGAGGCACCTGTTGGGCGCTGAAAGGCTCCTCTGTGGCGGCGAACAGGTGCCGGCGGAGCGGCGAAGTCCTCGGTCGGAAGCGAAACACACTGCGAATTGTCGTCACTCGCCCAGCGAGGCCCCGTCAGTGTTAAGGTCAATGCCCATTTACCCCCCCCGCCCCACAAGCTGGCGTGTCTCTGGTCCTCACTCGCCGCTCGTCTCCAGACATGTCGATGCAGCGCCGACGCTCTGAGCCTCCTTCCTCCTTCCTCCTACCTCCTTCCTCCTGCCTCCTTCCTCCTTCCTCCTCCCCCTGCACAGGCCGACTATTGATCCCTCGTCCGGGTGAAGGGAGCGCTTGTTTTCGACACTCCCTCGGCTCGCCGGCCACGGGGCGTGACCGTGGCGGTAGTGGGTGAATATTTGTTACCATCGATTGATCTTCCGGTGACTTTCTTGATTTTAAATGATCAATCGTTGGGTCCGTGAAATGTCGGGAAATTGACAATATTGAAGAAGCTCGTCACCGTTGACCAAAGTTTATTTTACTACGTTGCCTCTTTTAAATCGACCAATAAAGAAAAACGAAAGAGACTGTTTACAATCAGAGAAAAGTTGAGGAGCGGAGCTGGAGGCTAATGATGATTAATCGAGTTAGAGCCAAAGTGAATCTGCTGGTTCCTCAGATGTACATGAGAAAAATGTAATGTGCCAGAAGGTAAATAAATAAAACTGCCGAGCATCAGTCACGTCGCGATGGCGGCGGCCGAGGGGCGGGCGGCTGCAGCCTGGCGCCACCCGGGGGGCGAGGGCGCCCGGGCGGACGTCGGGGGGCGTGTGCGGGCCGCCGCCGGCGGTTCCCCGGTTGTTTTGATTTTTATCCACACGCTGTTTTGAGATTGGGTCCGATAAGGGAAAGACAGGAGCCGCTGCCCGTCTGAGGCCTGATGGTGGCGTCGATAACGGGAGTGGCCCACGGCAACTGTTTAGTTTTTGTGCATTAGTGAGCGTCTGTGTGTGATCACTGTCACTGGCAACTGCTCCCTCCGGCTGACGCATGCACACACACACACACACACACACTCACGCGTTAAAAGCCCTCACCTACCCTCACGGTTACCATGGACACAAAGGCACAGGACCTAAAATTGTCACTGCGGTGATGTGCTGACCTCATAGACCCGAGACCAGCGACGATGCAAATGAGCCAGAAGAAGATTCACGTTATATAACAGGGTTTTTTTTGTTTCATTTTGTTTTTTCGAGCAGTTTTCGGAAGGCGAGTGGCGCCTAGAGGAGGAAGTCAAGACGACGACGGGGGGGGTCGGGGTTTCCGCCCGAGAGGATAAACAAGCGACACGTGACACGTCAGGCCTGAGGCCGAGTTTCCCGGCGATGCAGGTCCCAGACTAGACGAAGGAGAAAAATTCGAATCGCCACCGTCCTATCACCCCGGACTCTCGCTGGCGAAGCTCACGCGATGTGATGCGAAGTAATGCAACGCGAGGGCCCCCCCCCCCGGCCGTTTCATGGTTCCCGCGAGACCGACAGCGCGCCAGCTCCGTTACCTGTGGTTTACATCGAGTTTTGCTTGTTTTTTTACGTTACGTACTTTCGAGAGACCTGCTCCTCATTTTTTAATCCGTTTAAAAACCGTAAGCGCGTCCGCAGGTCGTTGCGTCTCATCTCTTCTCCCGGGGCACAGGGTGAACAGGTGCAGGTTTATTAAAAGCTCTGTCGTTACTGGTCGGGGGGGATTATCCGCGCCGCCCACCTGCCGCCGCCGCCTCGGGTCGGCGAGGAAAGGGAGAGGAGACGCGGGGAATGAGGTGAAATAGCCCGGGCCTGACGTGAGAACGATATTGCGGCGTGCATCTGTTGAACCGGCTCAAATCGAATCAAAATAAATCTGCGACGAGGAGGAATCGAGTTTTTTTTTGTTGTGCGTAAACGAAGATTAGAGCCGAGAGAAAACCTGTGACAAGCAGATTGTATCAGCGGTGTGTTTACGGTTTCGTGGGGGTCGACCGCTTTTACATGATTCGGGATCCGTCTGTGAGTGTCGCTTCTCAAGCTCCGGATCTGGTTGACCTGAATTTGAGCCCAGCGAGGTGGAGCCCCCCCCCGATTCCCAACCCGCCGCCTCCCCTCATGTTTTCAGAGCGGTGACGGAGACTCTGCGACGGAGGAGTTTTGATCAGAGGGCGACAACGGCTCTGTTTCCCTCGGTAGATCCGCCTGCATCCGAGCGTCGCGGTCGTCTTTGAGAGTAGACTTCATAAGCGAAAGAATCCGGAGTATTCTCCTTACAAACAGCATAGATTGTGATTTGCAATGGGAGTATGAAAAGCAGCAGCCCCCCCCCGTTCCCGGTGCCGCGAGTTCACGCGTCACAAGGCGCTAAATCTTGAAACTCTACCTCCGAGCGGCCTCTGATTAATGCCTCGGCCCCGGCGGCCAAGTGCCGAGTAAATTCTCTTTAAAGCGAGGCCGTCCCTCTTGGCCCCCGTGAAACGGATCTTGGCGGTTTTTGAGAGTCGTAAAACAGAGTCTAAAGGAGGGTAAAATAAAAAAGGGGGGGGGCGTCGCGCAGGGGGATGATGCACCGTCGGGTTTTGGCCGATAAGCCGTCGGCGCGTTCCTCTTCGTTTCTTCTGCGGGAGCTGAGGCTGTCTCCCCCCCCCCCAAAAAAAAGCGGCATGAAACGTAGCTCACGCTGAAATCCGCACCGCTAATTTAGTGCATTGTTCTACTTCGGGGTGACACCGCACACGACGTCTTAACCGGTTGGCGGAGCTCGGAAAAAAAATCTTCCTCTTTTTAACAGAAACGCCTCGAGGGATTTCGTGTCAGGATTGATATTTTATTTTTTATCTTTATTGCTGTAGAGGAGGAGGAGGGAGACGGATGGTGGTGACGCCCCATTAAAGCGCGGTTCAGTCGTGAGCGATGCAGGTATCTCAGTCCAGGATCGCACCTTCGCTCTGGATGCGGAAAAAATGGGGGGAAAAAAAACCTTCCTGGCCCGTAAATCTTGCGTGACTACCTTTTACGTGCGGGACTGTTTTCTCCGGCAAGAGAGGGGTGTTGATATAGATACGCTTTATGATACGGAATACGCTTATCCCTGGATTTGCAGGGTATTAACCTCCTGACCCGATACAGGCCACCGTCAGCATGTCGGCTCAGCAGGAAGCTTCTCTCCCCGTTTCCGTTCAGTATGCTAAGCTAGCAAAGGACAACGGAAGTCGCCTTCATCTAAACGGCTGCACATTAGGAAGTTCCTGTTTACTGGATGATACCGTTACTATAGCAGAATTCATGCGATTGAAGATGCAGGACATCCCTACATCCCTTTCTGTTTTTAATAGGCCAGGCCACCGCCGATCGCAGAAACCTGCTTTCTGAGGACATGCTAAAATTAGCCTAGCCATCCGCGGAGACATTCGCGGTGTGCGGTAGCTTCCATTCGGCGGCAACCCAGCGCCGAATGGCCGATCCTCCTCAGTTTTTTTTTTTTTTTAACGAATCCTCGCAAATGTGTGACAGTGGGTAGTAAAATGGAAGGTGGTGGTGGTGGGGGGGGTTCACACCTCCTGCAACCCTTGACAGCAGCTCTTAACACTCTCTAGTCGGTCGTTCTCACATGTGTGACGCATCGGACGCTCACGACTCATTGATCTGCGGACCCCCCCCCCCCCCCCCCCATCCGCCCCTCGGCCGGATCAAACGCAAAGCGCCTCCTTTCATGTTGGCGGTGCAGACCCTCACGCGTGTTCGCACACCTCCGTATCGCTGGTCTTTTCTTTTTTTCTTCCTGCGTATTGCGTGGGTGAGGGCAACAGCACTCATGCATACATGAGCTCAGCTGCCAGACCTCTCTCTCTCTCTCTCTCTCTCCTTCTCTCTCTCTCTAACCCCCTCCACCGCCCGGCTGCACCCAGATCCGCGGCAGTTAATGAAAATTGATTTTCCTCTGCCTTCTGCATGCAGCGTATAATTCGAGGGATGAGAGCAACCGGGAAAACAAAAGATCCTGCAGCATTACGTTACATTTGCAGTTTTATTTATCCGATTGGCTGCTGGCGCAGTGGGAAACGATCTGCGGAGGCCTGAAACGACAAAACCGAGTCCGAAATCCAGATGACTCCGAGCGATTCTGTCAGTATGTCGTTAGAATATTTTTGTTCCAGAGGTTTCTACGCGGTATAACACTACGGCCGGCAGACGGTCACCGTGGCTTAGCTCAAATAAAAAGGGCAAACTATTCCCCAAAACGCGTAATACCGTGTACGGGTCTTGGGGAAATACGCTTCCTTGTCCGAGGAGAACTGTGCCGATTAGCGTAGCGTGACATTCGAAACGGATGGAACCGAAACAGCTAACCTGGTTCAATAAGGGTAACAACATCTATCACTTGGTAACATGACATATTTTTATATACGTATATTTATTTAATTTGTTGAACCCATACAGAAGCCTTCAGATAGAGCCAGGCTGGCTGTTGCTGCTTGTTTACGGTGTTTTTATGCTAAGTTACGCTAACTAGCTTCCGGCGCTAGCTTCATGTATAGCGGACAGATATGGAAGGTGAATAACTATATGCACAAAATATCAACCTGTTCCTCAATATTGCAATAAGATTAATATTACAAATATTGCACGTAAATTTTAATAATGTTTATAATATGAGAATTATAATAATATTATAATGTTACAGGCTTATAAACTAATGCCAACGTCCTGGACGTTCTGGCCGTTGACAGAATCTGAGCTCCTTCGTAAAATATGGCCCGAAACCTAAAGGAGCAGCCGATGTTTCGCGGGAGTTATATGAGCAGACAGTACCACTCTCATGTTGTTGTTGTTGTTGTTGTCGTTGTTGTCGTTGCCCTTGTTGCCCTCTCGGTGCGGTGAGGACCTTTGCGTCAAAGCCTGGTCGCACTGACGGAGGGAGACGGCTGGACAGAGGCGAGGGGATTACGGATACCTGTTGGTGACCCCCCCCCCCTTAAGGACGGATTACTCTTCCTCCCCCTCCTCTTCCTCCTCATCTTCCTCCCCCTCCTCCTCCTCCCCCTCCTCTTCCTCCTCTTCCTCCTCCTCTTCCTCCTCCTCCTCCTCCTCTTCCTCCTCCTCCTCCTTCTCTTCGTCCTCCTCCTCTTTCTCCCCCTCCTCCTCCTCCTCCTCCTCCTCTACCTCCTCCTCCCTTCTCCGTAGCCCTTCGTCGCTCATCTCCTGGTGGGTTCGCTCTCCTCCCTTTAGCTGCTCTGCACCTCTGGCATTTCTGATGAGTCACTGTCCAAATAGCTCACAGAGTCAGTTCCACTGTTTGATTGTATTTATTCTTATTTTTTTGGGGTCGCCGGCTTCTCGGAGCCTCGTTTATTATCAGGCCGGCAAACACATTCATCCAGGAAACGGAGGTTTGCTTCGGGGGGGAACAGTGACATAAAAAAGCGTAATAATTCTGCTATGCCGAGCCTTAATGCACCGAGGTAACCTAATTGTTGGGGCTAAATTAATAATGTTAACAGGATTATTACACCGTTAACAGAAAAATATGTAAATCGGAACTTCCTCTTGTACGAGTTTTATCGAATCGGTTTTGGATATTTTGGGAGGGAAGCATCACATAGGGGTCTGCATGATGTTCATATCGGGGCCCTTAAACGCAGCATATGGTGCGTTTCAGTGCAGCCCGTCCTTTTTTTTCCCCTGCGGCCATTTCTGTGCGATTTTAAAAAAAACAAACAAAAAACAAAAACCATATTCATTCTCTGCTCAAAGATTATCCAGGATTTCGTTGATCTGTGAGGCAAAAATAAAAATAAAAATAGAGCGTTTAACTTGTCCCCGTCGTCTCCAGGGCGTCTCCCGGGATCACGGAATTCATTTTGAGACTTTTTAAATGCTTTCAAACGGCGTAGGGACTGAACTCGATGCCCTTGTTTCACCGTCGGCGCCGGTCGAAGAACGATGGAAAACGCCGGTCACGTTGGGGCCTCCGGTCGTCTACGTGATTACATGACTCTATTGACGTTCCTGTATCTATCTCGTAGCCGTCGCTGCCTCCCGGCCATATATAATATTAATGCTTAGTAATACGGGGGATTGGTTGACGTGACCCGGATGTGGGGGAGAAAGCTGATGGTAGATGGAGCAACTAGATGATAATTTTATAGCTAACACGAACATCGCTGCGCCGGCGGCGAAGGAAGGAAAACTACGGGGGAGCCGGAAAAAATCCCGGCAGTATCCCAACAAAAACACACACAACAACAACAAAAACACAAACAACAACAACAAACACACAAACAACAAACACACAAACAACAACAACAAAAACACAAACAACAAGAACAGCAAAAACACAAACAACAAGAACAGCAAAAACACAAACAACAACAGCGAAAACCAAACCAAACCATCCTCTGGAGGTTCGGTCGCAGTCGGTGTGTAACATGAGGCGCTGGAGATGAAGCCAGGGAAAGAGGCCGGACGCTCACACACACACACACACACACACACACACACACACACACACACACACACACACACACTCACTCTCTCTCTCTCTCTCTCTCTCTAGTAGTGGTTTCTTTCTTCCAGTTGCATCATTATTTTTTTTTTCCCTGCTTCAGAAAGCAACGCGCTACCAAATAGCATCTTTCCTATCGGGTCGTATAAGGTTCGGCCCTTCGCGGTTTCTATGAATACGTCCGGTTGCCGGCGAGAGCCGCTCAGCTTCCTGCCTCAACTCCTCCTCCAGGTCGGAGTCAGACGTCGTTGCCGTGGACGACGCCGATGAGCGTCGTAGGGGGATTGGACAGGCTCTGCTCGACCCAGATGTTGGGGCTTTCTGACGGGCGTAGGAAACAAAAGAAACCACCGTAACACTGAATCCCAGCGTATTAATGTTCATCCGGTGACCCGCGTTCCTCCGCGGGGTCCATAAATATGGAGGGGGCACGTGCTCCATTCGGGCCCCTCTCGCTGGGGATTAGAGCGCCGGCTTCCTAACTGGATCAAAGGCTTCGCTCGGTGCCGGTAGGACAATACGAAGCAGTTCGGGGGGAAAAAAAACAAACAACAAACAACAAACCCGGTCTCCTGCGCCGCAAGATGCGGCGCCTGTATGAGGTTTTCCATGATTCGACAGATGGTCAAACGGATTAATTTAAAATTATTGAAGTCTTCACCGTGTCTGTAGCAACCATTACTGTCATTTTTTATTAATCTGCCTATTTATTTATTTATATATTTATTTATCCGTCTGTCTGATTGGAGAAATGTTAGAATTGCGGAATAGGCCTTTTTATAATTTCCCCTGGGGCTGCGATCACAGCGTGTCCTGGGAACGTCAGCCGGCGGAGGCCCCCGTCGTCCGGCTCCGGCTGCTTGACATGTGGGCATCAACCCGGTCGTAGGGCGCCAGGTTGGGACCCCCCGTCCCCCGTCCCCCGTCCCCCGTCCTCCATGTGGGGGGACGTCGTTTTACGGTTGGATGGTCGTCAGATCGAACCTGTCTGGGTGAAAGAAGTAGCGCAGAGTCGATCCATTAGTAAAGGTTTGTTTTTTTCAGTAGCATTTAAAGGGACGTCAATACATATGTTCAATTATTTATTTATTTATTTTTCATTGATCCCATTGCAGCACAAATGCGCAAAAAAAAACAACAACAAAAAAAAAAACCTGAAGCCGCCACAGCAGCTATTTTCATTTGGAAGAAATTAAGACGGTTCGCGGTTTGTGGTCAGGCGGCTACAGAGACGGCCCCGGGGGCAAAAAATAAAATAACGTAAGAAATAAACTACTGCATCTCTGGAAGAACATTTCTCTTTATCTTCCAGAAGTTTTCTGTGATTGAAGTGGCAGTAGCTGAACAGTCACAAATCACTTTTAATTTTAACGTCTGCACGAAACAGATAAATTCCTCTATACTGCCAGTTTTGTGTTTTGGTTTTTTTTTTTTTTTTTTGATCAGGCACTAGACCTGTCTGGATCCGTCCAAGGGAAACAAAACCTTCCCAGCTCAGCAGTCAACTGTCATTCGCTCTGTGGAAGAATCTGTGGGTTATTTTCTCAGTTCGCCGACTGATCCTTTAGTCTGAGAAAGCAGCGGAGAAACGGGGAACCTGCGGATGCAGGTGAATATTTTTCCGAGGGGTCAAAGGTAACGTTGGCGAACGTCGAGCAAAACAACAAAAAAAAAACACAAAAAACAACAAAAAATAAAAAAGCCGGAGGAGATATTTTAAAACGGGGAAAGACAAACAAACAAACAAACAAAAATAACTTCCTGGAACATGTCAGACATCACAGACGTCCTTATGATATCTGCGCTCGTTTCCTGTTCAAAGTAGCAGGATCAGAAGAAGTCAGGACCGTCTCCGACGCGCAGGATCCCGGTGGATTATGGGAACCGCGTCCGGGATCAAAGCGCCGGTTCCCTGTTTCTGCCGACTTCCTGGGAAGGAAGCGGACGGAGTCGGGTTTTTGGCCGTGAGACGGATGGGGCGGTGGGGGGGGGGGGTTAAGGGAAGCCAGCACAAGCTGGTAGGAAGGTCCCAGGGTCCCCTGCTCCTCCCCGTGCGGCGTCCTCCGCTCTCGTGGCGACCGACCAGGGCGCCGGCGGCGCCCAACATATCTGTGGTAGAAAAACGGTTGCGAGAAACTAGTTTGTAAAAGAAGCTGTTTGTGAGCGGCAGGTTCCTACATGCAGCTGGTTACATAACGGAGGCTCCGACTGGGGCTTAGTGCCGCCGCCATGTTTACCCGTTCGCCCTGTAACGACGGCGTTCGGGCCGCACCTCGTCGGCTCAACAGCTGCTCCTTTGTTTTTCCACTAATCCGTCGCTGTTTAGTTCCAGAAAATGCCGGAAAATAGCGATTTGCTAGGTATAAACAGCAGTCGACAGCCATGTTAGCTGCCAAACTGCTAGCATGCTAACCAGCTCAAAATGCTAATGAGTTAATGTGTATTGGGTAATGTTTACTATATTCATAATAGTTTAGTGTGTCAGCTGTTGCTAATTTAGAGCCACATTGGTATGCTAGTCCGTAGGTGGTGTACTTGTGTTCACTTTCTTGGTTTAGCATGTTAGCACTCTGCTAATATAGAGGCCCCACTACTCGCGTGGTCCCGCCGACGCCGCCAAACTCGCTAACGCCTAACATGCAGGTGCAATGTTTTCCACGTTCACCATCCCAGTTCGGCGTATTAGCATGCTAACGTGGACTGAAAACTTTGGGGTTTTGACATTTTTATACGACCATTTTTTTTTTCAAATAAATATACTAATATATTGAAAAAACAAAGTAGCAGAGTTAACCAGTCATTTCCGTTTGTTATATTCAGTTACATCGCGGCGCGCTGCCCCTGCAGCCTTTCCTAGAAAACCCTCATTAGTAAGAGGAGGGCCGGATCTGTGTCGCGCATCGGCGCCACCTTTCGCTGCTAATGTGCTTTCACGGAGCCGCGGCGAGTTGGACCCCGGAGAGCGAGGCGGCGTTGTGGAGAGGCGGGGCCCGAACGCACCAGCGCGTGGCCGCGGGACCCCCCCGGCGACCGGAGAGTGAATCGTCCTGACAGCCCGCGACCAGGCCCTTCTCGCCTGTCATCCCCTCTGTGCGTCAGATGCAGGGCCCAGGCTCCCGAGGCCCCACCCCCCCCGATTGTCCCCTGTCCAGAGCTTAGAGCCTGTCGCTTCCGATCTCCTCTCGCCGCCCCTTGCAGCCCCCCCCCCCCCCCTCGTACCTCCCCCCTTCCCCCGTGGCGGCGATGGGCGGGGCCGCCGCGCTCCAGAAGCTGACTGGGCTTTTTCCGAGCTTCTGATCGATTGACCCTCTTTCGCAGCTCGTTAGCTGGTCTCAGGCTCCCTGCTGACACCGTGACCCTAATGGAGGAGAATTACCGCCGGCTCGTTGTGCATTAACCTCGACCGCGGCCACCGGGGGCAGCACCGGCACCGAGACACGTACCGTTCGCTCACCGCGGCCCCTAATTGGTCTAAACATAAATTAGCTGTTCGGTGTTGAGAGGCCCCTTTGCACCTCGGGCTCCTGACCTTTGAACCGATGGCGTTTCTGTGCGTCTTTGTTGGCTAAACCTTTCTGGATTTCATGCGATGCGAAGGTCATTTAAGACGTCGGGGTCCGTCTGTCCAGCTTGGTGTTTGTCTGTATTTGGGTTTTTCACTGTTTGTTGGGCAAAATAAAAAAATTTATAACCTTTTGATATTTTACCGACCGAACAGTTGATCAATCGAGAAAATGACTCATCGGTAATAATCTATACAGAAAAATGGAAACTGACAGATTGACGCCATCATCTGTGCATTTTTATGTTTCGTTTTTCTTAAAAGGGGCAAAAACAACCTCCTTGGCCATCAAACCTTTATTTCTTTACAATCCTCTTTGCAATAAAATAAAAACAAATAAGTAAAGGTATAAAAAAGAAGCCGATCCCAGTGTGAGACCTTGTAATGACGAGAGTTTACGAGGGCGGCGCTGATCCGATAGCGGCGAGACGGCTCAGGAGACGAGGCCTTTGTGTGCGTTGTTCATTTTGTAGTTTTATATATATATTTTTTTATTTAGTTATTTATTTTCATTTTTTTTCATGAGTAACCTTTGGTTGCCAGGATGTGTGTTGCTGATCGGCCACAAGCCGTCGGTACCCCCCCGTGGCTGCTGCCTCAATTATTCACAAGTGTGAATTTTTCATGATGACATCAGGGGAGGGACTTGGGGGGGGGGGCGCCCTAATGAGCCATGGCAGCCGCTCATTTGGCCCTAGAACAGGCCGGTGAGGGCTCCTCCTCGGCGCCAGAAAAACTGCATGGGGGCCCCGTAGTAAAACGGGCTCGGCTTTTATTTTGGCTCCAACTGCTGCAGGGGTGAAGTGAGGAGAGGAACGAAAAAAAAACAGGAGAGAAAAACCTGCCTCGCTCTCGCACCAGCAAGTCGGCCAAACAACCCCCCACCCCCCACCCCCCACCCCCCCGCGGGGGAGAAGCCTTGAGCGCCGCGGCGAAGTTTACGCCGCTTTATTCTCGGGAAAACGGGCCCGTCGAAACCGCCGCGCCGTTATATGTGTGTGGACGGCAAAAATACCCAGAAAATTAAAAGTCAAACATTAATTCTAAGCTGCGAGAGAAATGGTGGCTGAAGAAACATTTAAAAAATAGGTGAGAAATGGGTTTGAAGACGGCGAGAGGTGGCTGGGAAATGGAGTCCGTGCTCGTCCCTTTGTGTGTCGCAGATCATCAGATCAGGCGCCGACTTGTAGTTTTTTTCCGTTGTAGTCGTTTAAAAAAAAGAAAAGAAAAAGGAAAAATCTGCAGAGACACGTCGAGAAGATGAAAGAGCTCATGGCAATAAAGCCCGAGTGTGTGTGTGTGGTGTGTGTGTGTGTTTGCCAGTGTCTGTGTGTGGTGTGAGTGTGTCTGTGTGTGGTGTGTGTGTCTGTGTGTGGTGTGTGTGTGTGCCAGTGCCTTTGTGTGTGGTGTGTGTGTCTGTGTGTGGTGTGTGTGTGTGTGTGTGTGTGTGAGGCAGAACCAAGCCAAGGCCAAGGCGCCGGTTCTCCTCATAGCCACGTTTTCCACGTTTGGGTTTTGTCCAAGTTTGTCTTTCGTTTCCGAGCGACTCTCGTGGCACTGACGTTGTTTTTTCTGCTCTTTCTTTTGCAGCGAGGGCGTCTTCAAGTGTCCGGAGGATCAGCTGCCGTTGGACTATGCCAAGGTAAGATAACACCACTCGGTCCACTGGAACATGTATCATCACAAAACTGTTGGAATCACTTTCCTCTAAATTAGACAATAATAACTTCAGTTAAACAGCACTTTTCTTAACAAAGCTCTTAGGAGTAAAACAACGGTAAAAATGCGGCTGGTGGCTGATGCTAGGACGCAGAACTGTGTTAGCAGTGATGCGCTCCTGTTTAGCAGGTATATCGGACGCCGCGTTCGGTGTCTTAGTTAGCATTCGATTCGGTGTATGGGTTGACCTGATTATCGCGCTGAATTAAAAGACGGGAGAGTTACTGAAATTCTCATAACTCATCCCGAGGGAGCGAGGTGAAGCGACGGCGGTCCGTCCGGTCGCCGAGACATTTTACTCGAATGCCAACCTCACGGCGGCGCTGGAGTAAAAAGTCAGCGAGCGCCAGGGCCGGCGGGCTGCGTCCTCCGGGGACCGCTAACATTTGCGCAGCATTTCGTGACACGGCCTCGCTCCGGCAGAGCGAGAGCGGCGTAGTCATTAAAGGATTGTGCCGCCGCCGAGGTCTGGGACTAACAAAAGCTGAAGCAGACGGAATAAACCTCCCGATTTGGAGCTCAAAAGAGCTAAACCCCCCCGATCCGGCTGTGACTACGTTATTAAAAGGTCCTTATTGCCGTCTCCCTGTAGATCCTGGATCAACGAGGGGGTGTTCTAGTCTGATTTCCTTCCCTCTGCCATCCCTCGAAGGTCCCTGGTTACGGCAGCGAGATGCCGTCCGCCGCTACGTCTCGGACCCGCAAACCGACGCCATTATCGCCGCGGTGGCCTCGTTGACCTGCCGCCTCCGTTTCCCCAAAAACGGTCTCACAATCCGACTTTTACTTGGTGCTTGTTGGTAGGACCCGTTCATTCATTATCGGTCGGGGCCTTTGGGTCGGATTAGCAGGAGGAAAAATGGGGAATATCGCCGGCTTAATCCCTAAAGTTTAATCTGGTACAGTGTTCCCGACTGCGATTGACATTTCGTGGTTTCGTAGTGAGGTTTGTGAAAACCACCGATGAACTGTGCGTAACTGGTTTTGTAAACGCTGCCAACCATCGATTACCCCGTTATCCGCCTTCATGAAGCTTTTTATGTCTTTGCTTTAAATCCACCTTGATGAATATGCATTTGTCGGCCAATCCGATGGGTTTTTGAACGGTTCCTTTAGCTCAGGGAGGAGAATTTTACGGCGGATGTGTTTTGAGTTGGACAGTAGCAGGTAGTCAATCGCCGGCGAGGCCCATGCTCTGCGTCCTCCGCCGCCGCCGCCGCCACCGACCGCTCTTGACCCCGCCCTGACCCCGCCCTGCTTCTCCCCGCTCAGATCTACCCCGATCCGGAGCTGGAGCAGCAGATCCTGGCGCTGCCCATCCGCTGCATCCACAGCGAGGAGGGCTGCCGCTGGACCGGCCAGATGAAGCAGCTGCAGGTGAGGAAGCTCTGACTCGCTCTCCCACTTTCCCTTCGTCCTTCTCCTTTCTTTCTTTTCTTTCTTTTCTGTCGGGTGAGTCTGACGTTGTTGTCTCCCCCCCCACCCCCCCACCCACCAGGGCCACTTCTCCACCTGCGCCTTCAACGTGATTCCCTGCCCCAACCGCTGCTCCGTCAAGCTGACGCGCCGCGACCTGCCCGACCACCTGCAGCACGACTGCCCCAAGCGCAAGGTCAAGTGCGAGTTCTGTGGCAGCGAGTTCACCGGTGAAGCCTACGAGGTAAACGCCACATCACTTCCACGCCTTTTATGAAAGCTGTCTTTGTGGGGGGAGAAAAAAAAAAGAAAGCACTAATGCACATGTGCGCCGGTGCTTTCGGGGCCTGTTGGTCTATTTTGAAATAACACGTGCTCTGGCGGAAGGGAAGGAGCTTTGACTGGCTCTTTCATACACGCTGTGTTTTTCCTCAGAGCCTCCTCACTAGCACCTCAGTTTCTTTCTACCAACCTGCCCCTCCTGTGTTTACTCTGCCCCCCCCCACCACAGTTAGAGGGGCAAAAATCCCCCCTTTGGCTCTCACGTCGGAATTACACAGTCATGGTTAACGTGCAAAACCAAACCAGCTTCAGTAAAGCTGCAATTAACGGTTTTCATCTCTCGATTAACCTGCAGTTTATTTATTTTTGTCTAATTTTATTCTAAATTATTTTTTTTTTTCTAGTCTATAACATAAGAAAACATAGCAGGGAAAATGAAATTTCAATTTCCCAAGGCCCTAACGTCTAAAACACCCAGAAGATATTCAGTTCAGTGACATTAAACAAAGCCACTTATTTATTTATCTAAAATTAAAACTCCCTCTGGGGCTGACGTTAAAGCAAAGTTGTCACATTGGCCGAGCAGCTCGACTCGTAATCGTCGGCGAATAGGTAACGTTGGACGCATTGAGCCGGGATTTCCAGAGCCCCGACCTCAGGAATGTCGGACAGGCGGGAATAGCGAGCACGTGTGCTAATGTTTGACCCCTGTGGGAATAGAGTCGAACGTCACGTGAGAAACCCCACGTGAGGCGCCGCCAGGGGATTGGGGGGAGGGGGGGGGGTTCTTCCCCCCTCTCGTTCCCCCGGACCCCCCTATCCCACGACCCCTCCGCCCTAACTGTCTCTCCTGTTCTGTCCCAGAACCACCAGGGGGTGTGTCCTCAGGAGAGCGTGTACTGCGAGAACAAGTGCGGGGCGAGGATGATGCGCCGCCTGCTGACCCAGCACGGCGTGGCCGAGTGCCCCAAGCGCACGCAGCCCTGCAAGTACTGCGGCAAGGAGTTTGTCTTCGACACCATCCAGGTCAGTTCCGCGCCGGTTTGGCGGCGAGGGCCTCTGACGAGGGCCTCCGACGAGGGCCTCCGGCGCCTCCTTCACCTCTGAACAGCCCTTTTCAGCCGTTTTTCCTGATATAATGTCCAGGGCTCCTTTATGACCTCACACGGGTGTGTCATCATAAACTAGCGTTGCGTAATGGAAAATAAGCGCCGGACGTTTGCGATTAAATCTGTTACACGTGAGCAGTTTCTTCACCGTCTGGTCCGTGGTGGGTCTGCGATTATAGTGAAAACTGAGAGGACTTGTCAGTGGATTTTTCAGTCCACAATTTAAGACAGTTTAAAGATGTGACCTTGGACCTTGGAGAAAACCGGGTCGGATGTTTTATTACTATTCTCCCATTTTATACACTTAATTAATTGGCTTATCAAGATTATTTTCCATCATCGATTAATCTACTGATTATTAACTCAATTAAACCTTTTTTTTTTTTTTTTTCGAAAATCAGGAACTAGATGATGCCCATCGGTTTCCCCGGCAACCTCTTCAGATCTCTTTATTTACTGTCGTTTAGGCGAAGGACGGGAAACTTCTTTCAGGGGAGAAACGAGAATCAAACATTGACCCAAACAATCAAATATATGTTTTCTGATTAGCTGCTGATTCACTTCCGTCCATCATCTGACTCTTTTATCCTTCTGATTTCACGATGACTCACTGGGCTCCACGTGTTACTGACATCTCGGCTCAGATGTTTTCTGTGGCTTCGGGCTACAAGACTAGTTGTTTTCCAATTTATTTTTAATTTGACTGTTTTTCCGGGGCCATATTTTCTCCCTTTGTTTTTTAATGAGACGCGTGGGTTGTTTTTTTTTTTTTCCTTTCTTAATTTTCAGGCAGGTATTTTGCTTGTTTGTCTGTTTGTTTGTTTTGTGTTTCGTTTTCGTGTGGCTCGGTGCATTGTCTGTGTTCCCGTCACTCGTACACTCACGAGCCGTCCCCGACTCCTCCCCAGAACCACCAGTACCACTGCCCCCGGTTTCCTGTCCAGTGCCCGAACCAGTGCGGCACGCCCAACATCGCCCGGGAGGACCTGGCCAACCACGTGAAGGACAACTGCGGCAGCGCGCTCGTTCTCTGCCCCTTCAAAGAGGCCGGATGCAAACACAGGGTGAGAGTCGCGTGCCGCGTTCGGCCTTCCGGGATTATCTCCGCCTCCGGAGGAACTTCCTCCGTTACCGGCGCCGTTGATAAATGCCAATCGACTGCCAGGCTCCTCCGTCTTCGTTTCTTCTCGTTGCGTTTCCCTCACATCCTCGCTGGCTGTGTCCAGAGTAATGATTTTCATTTCTTCTCTGACATACAGTGCTGTGGCCGCGGGCTCCGTTTTAATGAGTGCAACACTTGTGCATTCTGACTGCACATTTCTGTCTATTTTTGAATCTGACGTCAATTTGTGAAAACACGGACTCGCTGGGGGAAGAGCGGCAGATTTTTATTTATTAATTTTTTTTCAGCTCGGCGCTCTGTTAAGAATTACAAAGCATCTGGAAATCTTGATGTGTAACATTTACAGATGGTAAAAAAGAAAAACACGTCTCCCGAATAGCAGGGTGACCATTAAATACGATAGTCTCCACATCCTCATCATGTTCAGCGCAGGGCAGAGGCAAAACTGGGGGTTGGTCTGCGGATTTGATATTCAGCTGTTTACCGTAGAGACGTAAACAAATACGAGGACGTTACGCAAAGGGATATTTATATTTTTTTTTTCCGTGTCACAATTTGGCACAAGCGCCGCACCGCTTCTTCTCAGAGTTGTAATTACGGGCAAATCAAAACATACGGACACGACATTGTGCGCACAGTGAAAGCACAGGGGGAAAAAAACAAAAAGCAAAAAAAGCACAACTTCCTGTGGGGTAGATTTGCCATAATGTGAACATAAGATGGGATAAAAACACTCAAGTGCAGATGGCTGCAGATTCGTGGATTCGGACGACGCAGCCACACTCCTCCTCAGTTACTCTTAATCGTTTTAACCGCCAGGTTATTTGTGCAGTGGAGGACGAAACCGATGCTCGTTTTAGTTTTTAGTTTTTTTTATGTCACGATCTGATACTGAAAGCCTGGAATCTTGCGCAACGTGCAAGGTTTCCGTAAAATCTGTAAATGCATAAAAGCTCTTTCGACGTAGCTAAAACCTGTACGCGCAGCTCGTCCCCGTCCACGCTCACGGTGCAGCGGCTTCCGCATTGGTCAATGTCTCCGCTGTCTGTCTGCAGTGCCCCAAACTGGCCATCGGCCGTCACCTGGAGGACACCACCAAGTCTCACTTGACCATGATGTGTAACCTGGTGGGTCGCCAGCGGCAGGAGATCCTGGAGCTGCGGCGGGAGATGGAGGAGCTGTCCGTCAGCCACGACGGCGTCCTCATCTGGAAGCTCAACGACTACTCGCGCAAGCTCCAGGAGGCCAAACTCCGTAGCAACCACGAGTTCTTCAGCCCGCCCTTCTACACCCACCGCTACGGCTACAAGCTGCAGGTGTCGGCCTTCCTCAATGGCAACGGCAGCGGCGAGGGCTCCCACCTCTCCGTCTACATCCGGGTGCTGCCCGGGGAGTACGACAACCTGCTGGAGTGGCCCTTCTCCTACAAGGTGACTTTCTCCATCCTGGACCAGAGCGACCCGTCGCTCTCCAAACCCCAGCACATCACCGAGACCTTCAACCCCGACCCCAACTGGAAGAACTTCCAGAAGCCCTGCAGCAGCCGCAACTCGCTGGACGAGAGCACCCTGGGCTTCGGCTACCCCAAGTTCATCTCGCACGAGGAGATCAAGAAGAGGAACTACATCCGAGACAACTGCATCTTCATCAAGGCTTCTATAGAGATTCCCCAGAAGATAATGGCTTAAGAGCCGACCTTAGTTTGTTTGTTTGTTTGTTGTTTTTTTTTAAATGAAGGAGAAAGATAGGTTAAAGCGTGGAACTGACACCAAACCTTGAAAGCTTCTACACACACCTTCCCTTTAGATACTCTCTGCCCTTGCAGCCTCTCCAGCACAGAGCTTGAAGCAAAGTCTGTTTGGCTGTGTGAGCTGACTCGAAGGACCTTGATCAATCACAGAGGAGAAAGTGTTTGGTCTGCAGAACCATCACTCTCTGGTCTTTTCTTTTTGTTCATTTTTTTGTTTTTGTTTTTTGTGTTTTTTTGGTTGTTTGTTTTTTTAAATCCGTTCGCTGCCCTTTTTACCACGTTCTACAACACAAAGCCTTGGAAAAATCAAACAGTGCCTAGAGAGTTTATCTTAAGTTATATTTTTGTTGTTGCCTCTGCAGTACGGATGTCAAAAGATTATGGAAAAGATATGAGAGCGAGGGTGAAGGGCTTCGCTAAGCCTCCGCACTTAAGAGTAGAGGGAAAGCGAGCGGCCGGTCGGAGACGCCCCGTTTTATCTGGAGCGATCTAAAGACTCGCGCTCGAGCCCAACTGCCTTTTGTTTACATGCTCGTACAGTATCCGACTGATCCCTTAACAAACGGAGCCCTTGGTAAGAGACTACTCGGGAGGTCTGTGGACACACGGTGAAATAAATCCATGTTTTGTTTTGGCGGGGTTTTTTGGGGGGGTTTTAAAGGAACAATTCGACATTTCGGGTTGAGTGTTAAATGAGGAGAGCGACACCGCTTTCGCATCCGTGGGATTAAATGTGGAGCTATGGCCACCAAGTCATCCATCTTAGCCTATCTCGGCATAAAGACTGGAAACGGAGTTTAACGGCTCCTTCCAACGCTAACAAAAGTAGCACCTCCAAAGCTCATTAACTCATAATATTTAATTAATTTAATCGGTAAAAAAAAACAAAAATTGGACCCAACACCAACACGTCGTCATTTTCCGACAGGCCCAGTTGTTTGCCTGTTTTTCTGTCAGCCAACAAACTCCAGTGGTGCTGGTAGGGGCCATTTTACCAGACGGAGCCGGCGTCAGCCAGTTTCCGGTCTTCGAGCTGAGCTAGGCTAACAAGCGGCCGGTGGCGGGAGAGGTTCGATACCTGTGGAAGCATCACTCTAATCGCTTCCACGCCGAGACGCGGCGCCGAAGAACCGAACACTGATGCCGTGGCGGCCATGCATCGGTCGCAGAGTAGTCCACCAGTAGTGGGGGGGGGTAGATAAATAAATGCACCTTTCGTGGGTCTTCGGATGAGCAGAGCAGACAAGGAGGCCAGTTGTCGGAGTACATGTGCATTTAATAGTGAAGGAAAAGCCATGTGGCCTTTTTATACAGTACGTCTTCGCATGAGAGTTGCAGGGGTGAGCAGGGCGACATAAACACACGCATGCTTCATGTGCTACCACCTGGACCACATTTTTGTACTGTAACCTGTATTCTTGAAATCCTCTCCAGCTGTTTTGTCTTTTTCCTTTTTTTTTGGACCATTTGAAAGTTGACTAATTGTCAAAAAAAAAAAAAGAAAAGTCGTTTTTTTTGTTTGTTTGTTTTTTTTTAAGGGTTTTTTTGTTCGTTTGTTCGTTTTATATACAGAAAAATGTGAACGCTGTTGGTAACGTAACCCGTAAAGACAATGAACACCTGGCGGTGGAGCCGTTTTACGCAGCCTGCGTGTGGATGGTGCGCGGAGGCCGCTCGGAAAGACCGTAGAGGGCGCGGCCCCTGCAAAAATGTGTGTGTGTGTGTGTGTGTGTGTGTGTGTGTGTGAGTGAGCGTGTGTGTGTGTGTGTGTGTGTGTGTGTGTGTGTGTGTGTGTGTGTGTGTGTGTGTGTGTGTGTGTGTGTGTGTGTGTGTGTGTGTGTGTGTGTGTGTGTGTGTGTGTGTGTGTGTGTGTGTGTGTGTGTGTGTGTGTGTGTGTGTGTGTGTGTGTGTGTGTGTGTGTGTGTGTGTGTGTGTGTGTGTGTGTGTGTGTGTGTGTGTGTGTGTGTGTGTGTGTGTGTGTGTGTGTGTGTGTGTGTGTGTGTGTGTGTGTGTGTGTGTGTGTGTGTGTGTGTGTGTGTGTGTGTGTGTGTGTGTGTGTGTGTGTGTGTGTGTGTGTGTGTGTGTGTGTGTGTGTGTGTGTGTGTGTGTGTGTGTGTGTGTGTGTGTGTGTGTGTGTGTGTGTGTGTGTGTGTGTGTGTGTGTGTGTGTGTGTGTGTGTGTGTGTGTGTGTGTGTGTGTGTGTGTGTGTGTGTGTGTGTGTGTGTGTGTGTGTGTGTGTGTGTGTGTGTGTGTGTGTGTGTGTGTGTGTGTGTGTGTGTGTGTGTGTGTGTGTGTGTGTGTGTGTGTGTGTGTGTGTGTGTGTGTGTGTGTGTGTGTGTGTGTGTGTGTGTGTGTGTGTGTGTGTGTGTGTGTGTGTGTGTGTGTGTGTGTGTGTGTGTGTGTGTGTGTGTGTGTGTGTGTGTGTGTGTGTGTGTGTGTGTGTGTGTGTGTGTGTGTGTGTGTGTGTGTGTGTGTGTGTGTGTGTGTGTGTGTGTGTGTGTGTGTGTGTGTGTGTGTGTGTGTGTGTGTGTGTGTGTGTGTGTGTGTGTGTGTGTGTGTGTGTGTGTGTGTGTGTGTGTGTGTGTGTGTGTGTGTGTGTGTGTGTGTGTGTGTGTGTGTGTGTGTGTGTGTGTGTGTGTGTGTGTGTGTGTGTGTGTGTGTGTGTGTGTGTGTGTGTGTGTGTGTGTGTGTGTGTGTGTGTGTGTGTGTGTGTGTGTGTGTGTGTGTGTGTGTGTGTGTGTGTGTGTGTGTGTGTGTGTGTGTGTGTGTGTGTGTGTGTGTGTGTGTGTGTGTGTGTGTGTGTGTGTGTGTGTGTGTGTGTGTGTGTGTGTGTGTGTGTGTGTGTGTGTGTGTGTGTGTGTGTGTGTGTGTGTGTGTGTGTGTGTGTGTGTGTGTGTGTGTGTGTGTGTGTGTGTGTGTGTGTGTGTGTGTGTGTGTGTGTGTGTGTGTGTGTGTGTGTGTGTGTGTGTGTGTGTGTGTGTGTGTGTGTGTGTGTGTGTGTGTGTGTGTGTGTGTGTGTGTGTGTGTGTGTGTGTGTGTGTGTGTGTGTGTGTGTGTGTGTGTGTGTGTGTGTGTGTGTGTGTGTGTGTGTGTGTGTGTGTGTGTGTGTGTGTGTGTGTGTGTGTGTGTGTGTGTGTGTGTGTGTGTGTGTGTGTGTGTGTGTGTGTGTGTGTGTGTGTGTGTGTGTGTGTGTGTGTGTGTGTGTGTGTGTGTGTGTGTGTGTGTGTGTGTGTGTGTGTGTGTGTGTGTGTGTGTGTGTGTGTGTGTGTGTGTGTGTGTGTGTGTGTGTGTGTGTGTGTGTGTGTGTGTGTGTGTGTGTGTGTGTGTGTGTGTGTGTGTGTGTGTGTGTGTGTGTGTGTGTGTGTGTGTGTGTGTGTGTGTGTGTGTGTGTGTGTGTGTGTGTGTGTGTGTGTGTGTGTGTGTGTGTGTGTGTGTGTGTGTGTGTGTGTGTGTGTGTGTGTGTGTGTGTGTGTGTGTGTGTGTGTGTGTGTGTGTGTGTGTGTGTGTGTGTGTGTGTGTGTGTGTGTGTGTGTGTGTGTGTGTGTGTGTGTGTGTGTGTGTGTGTGTGTGTGTGTGTGTGTGTGTGTGTGTGTGTGTGTGTGTGTGTGTGTGTGTGTGTGTGTGTGTGTGTGTGTGTGTGTGGCGTGTGTGTATAGGAAAAGAAATGCAAAACTTAAGGCTTATACACACCTGTCAGCACTACGGCGCGCAAGAACATTAAGTTGCAATAAAGTTGTGAAAGTGATTTGTTACGATCTCTTTTTCTACGTCTCGCCGTTACGTCCGGCGCGTCCGGGCACAGGACACCTGCTACACATGTGCAGACGTCGTTAACCCGACGGCAGCGGAATATGAACCGACCAGAAAAGCTTCAGCGGCTCGGACTTTGTTTTAAAGGGGCACCACAGCAATTTACTGCTGCGCTTCAATAAATCTGGGTGGATGGGGGGGGTCTTGTGAGAAGTAGATCTAGAAAAGAATAGCGAAAATGCATCGGTATCCCACCGGTGAGTCCAGCAGAGAACCGACCGGGAAGCTCTGAATGAATCAGCAGGGACCAAAGGTTACTCTCGTGTGTTTCTCACCTACTTGGCAAAGCTCCTCCGCGGCCACGAAGGACTTTGTACAGCCGTTCGCAGGCCGACTGCAGCTCCTCGCGGCGACCGCAGCGCGTTGGCTGACTCGAGGAGAAACCGCCAGCGGGGGGGTCGGCTCCGGGGAAGGCAGCGGCACCACGCCGGACCCGGAGGCACCGAACAGCGTCTGAACGAGGTTCCTCGCTGCAGCGGCTTCAGGAAGCTTTGTCCTCCTGCATTTTTAACGCGTTTTACTTGTCAATGGATAAAACTGCCTTTTGCCATCAGTCTACGTTCAAACGCTGACAATGGCAAAAATCAGAACTTGAAATCTCCGATGTATGAAAGTATCCTGAACCCTTTGCCGTGGCCCCTCAAAACTGTGGTCACGTGCATCCGGATTGTCCTTGATAAAACACTTCAGTTCATTCCAGTTCAACTTTATTTATACAGCCCCACAACACAACAGACGTTATCTCAGGCCACGTTTCACGTAGAGCAGGTCGAGACCAGACTCTCTGTAGTTATTATTTACTGAGGCCCAACATTTCCCACATGAGCAAACACTTTGCAACGGCTGCAAAGGAAAACTCCCTTTTAACAGGTAGAAACGTTGAACGGATCCCGGCTCATGGTGGCGATGGGGGGGTGAGAGAGAGAGACAAAGGGGAGGAGTGGCAGGGGGGAGGAGAGAGAGCAGAGCACGATACAGGTACCATGTAAAGACGTATGACAATAGTGGGACTGATAACAAAGCTAATAGCCGATATGATACTGACATCTGGTTGTGAATCATATTTAATTTACCTACGACGTAATTTCCTTAGTGTTTTCCTATAAAAAAACCTCGAAAACACATACTAGGTGACTTAACAACTTAAATTCTCCATTTCCCTCATGATTAGTAACAGCTGAATGGACCTTCCTTGGAAATTCTCTAGTAATTTACATGTAAACAACAGCTAGTTTTAAAGACATTATGACTAAAGTTTTCGGGGAATTATTTTTGGAAACCATGGAACCTGTGCACAGTGTCACCATTTATACCTCTAGTCGCACAGTCCACTACTGTACTAGGGTCCAAAGAAAACCTTCTATTCTGGAGACATTTTCTGTTGAATCTGCAGGAGCTTATTTGTTTGGTTTCCACTTAATCGCCGACTCAGAGATGTAGGTCAGAGGTAAAAGCGGAGTCCCCGGCTCTGTTTCCTTTAAGGTCTCTGCCCCCCCCTTTGCCCCCTCGCCCCCCCCTCGAGCGGGGGGGGGGGGTTGGGCAGCGGAAGCCGGGCAGACACACCATCGCTGCTTTGAAGCGATGCCAGGAGTTTGCATTGGCCTGCAGCTTTAGGCGATGCTCCGATCGGTGGGATTTGTTTGGGGGGGTTTTAACGGGACCTTCCTCGGGGAGGGGAGCCCTGCTCTTTTTCCCTCCATGTGCATTTAGCTGGTAAAAATCTTCCTGAAAAACGGCATTGTTCCGTAATCTCAACTCTCTCCGCCTTTAAAATGAAAACAACATCTGTTACAAGGGCACAGCTTGACTTTCTTCGGCTCCTGTGTAATTGCCAGGTTCTTGTTTTTGAGTTTCCCCACTATAAGGGTGTGTTGGGGGGGTTATTCATGTCTGGGGGGTCCTCAGGTCAGGACGGGCGCCTCTGTCTCTGTCCAGGGGCGATTAGAGGAAGTTAACAGCCGAGGCTGAACTGTGCAAGACTCGACGGCCTGGAACTCCCCCCTGGCACGCGGCCGACGGGCCCGCGGACCTGCGGAGCCAAAATAGCAGCGGCTAATTGCACGTTAGCGGGCCTCGCGTTTCCCACGCGGCGCGGAGTCACGCCCCTTTGGCTCCTCCCCCTTAGGAAGCGACCCTCCGCTCGCCCCGGCAGGCGGGGGGTTCGCGGGGGGTGTGGGACGCGGCTCCGCCCGCGCTGTGTGGACATCGGCGGTCGGGCGGCCACGCCCTTGGTCAACGCGTGCTGGGAGTCGGATGCCAGGAGGAGGAGGAGGAGGAGGAGGCGGTGGTGAGAGCGGGGAAGAGCCCGGCCCATGAGGCTTCCCTCACCTATTAAAAAAAAACCCAAAACACCACAACACATCAAAGGGGAGCTGTGGGGGTTTTTTTGTTTTTTTTATGAGGCGGAGCCATCCCCTCGTGCCGGGGTCAACCCCCCCACCGTACTGCCCCTGCACCGCATGTTGCGAGCCGGTGTCCCGGCAGCAGGGGAAACGCCGTGGGGAGGGAAACATCTGGGCCGAGGTTTGGTCTCGCGAGTGGGACGTGGGACGCGAGTGGGAAAGGTGTAACCGGACGCCATGAGTCATCCGATGTGATGAGGTGCCGGCGTGATGCTCTTGCTGCGCAGCATCTTCTGCCGCATCAGCCCCCGGGCGCTGAATACGCAGCTTTTTTAAAACTCCAGGCACTAAAGGTACCGAGCGCCGCATTTCTCCCATTTCTCCCATTTCTCCATAAACTCCGATCAAATGCTCCTAAGCACTTTTCTCCCGGATCCCAGATTGGATGACAGATTTATGAACCACCGCTGTTTATGATGAGGTTGTCTGACAGCGCAGACCGCGCCTGATGACGACCAGGACCCATCTGGCTCTCCTGACGGAACAGCTGGACGGCACAGAACATGAAAAACCAGCCAGGCACAGCTGGATGATTTATTATATTTGGGGAGGGAGGGAGGGAAGGCAGCCGCCCTCCCCCCCATGCATTGATTTATGCGTTCCCTCTGATGTACGCCCATCCAGGGAGCGATTGATAGCTTTCGTCTCTTTTTTGAGAGAGAGAGCCTTATGAGGGAGGCCGGGAGCGGCGACCCGGGTCAGGGGCCAGCCGGGCCCACAGTGGCTACCTGCCAGCAGCACCACGCCGTTGGCCTTGGATCAATCGCTGGCCCCCGGATTAATGGAATAACACGGACTAGCCTCCAGGGGCGATCACAGGCCCCACGCACATCAGTGAAACATCTGATCAATCGTAGGAAATGTGCTACAAACACTGTATGTGTGATTAAGGTTAAAACCGCGTCCATAATTACACAATGAGATTTTGCAATTATTTTGACAAACTTGCTGAAAACCCCCTGTCGCAAGCAGAGTCAACGATCCAAACCCGCAGGGGTTTTGTTTGTTTGTTTGTTTCATCCAGAAATTTCAACACATTTTAGTCGTCCAGAACATCACTGATTTCAGCAACGACCCCTCCCGAGGGGTTTTTGATTGGCAGGATCACACACTGAGTCCGGGGGGGGGGGGGGGCAATAGACAGCGGCGACCTATTCCACAGTTTAGGGCCAACAAGCAAGAATACGCAATCGCTCCGTCTTAAATAACAATGTCCCCGCGTTGCGTTCACTACCGACGCCAATTTGCCCGAAAAAAATGCGTTATCGCGGGTTTCAGGAGCTTCGGGCGATGTTGACATCAGGCATCAACAGAAAACACGTGATCCCAGCGACCTTGACCGTGGCACGGCCGCCGGTGCCAGGCGGCTGGTTTTGTGTATTTCTGAAACCGCTGATCTCCCGGGATTTTCATGCAAAAACAGACTCTAAAATTTACTCAGAGTGGTGCCAGAAACGGAGAAAAACATCCAGAGAGCTGCAGCTCTGCGGATGGACACGCCTTGTTGAAGAGGGAGGTCGGAGGGGGGGCGGTGGACTGGTTGGAGCCGTACGGCTGCGATACCTCGGATAAACACCCTTTTGAAAAAAAAGCATCTCATTGGCACAACACGAGGAAGCTCGAGGCGGACGGGGACGGCAGCGGCAGCGGCGGCGGCAACGGACCGCGTCGGCTTCCACGCCTGTCGGCCCAGAATAGAAACCCAAGGCCACGGCTGCCGCGGGCTCGCCAACGCCGGACAGAGGCCGACTGGCACGACGTAGCCCGGTCTGGTGAGTCTGGGTTTCCGCTGAGGCGCGTCGGCTGCGGGGTCAGGGCATGGCCGCCGACATCTTGAATCCGCGGACCCGACCCGCCTTGTGTCAACAGTCCGGGCCGCTGGTGGTGGCGAGGGCGACGTTTTCTCGGCATGTTTCTATGTTCAACCTCTGTCCTTTTTTTTTTCTAACAGATGAAGATATGTGCATGACTCATGATTCCGTCTGCTCGAAAAAAGTTGTTAGTCTTTCTTCAAAAATGTGTTTTATTACGCAAAGCAGTGGGGGGGGGTTGCAAAATCACCCCCCCCCCCCCATGCACGTGCTGATTCACGATGAAACATTTCAATCTCGACTTCACAAGCGTGGATCCGCCGTGACCCTTCCGCCATATTTAAGAACTGACTCTCCTCCTCTTCCTCTCCTCCTCTTCCTCTCCATCCGTTTGCATTAATATCCCAACGATGCTCGTCACTAACTTTACTTCTTATCTCTCCCGTAGTCTTTTGCCTCCTCGTCTCTTTCCACCCACTATTAGTAATATTATTAGCCCCGTTATTATAACTATTAGTTTTATTATTAGTCCCTTTCCTGTCATATTTCCTTATGCGGTAGCTGTACTGTGCTCCACACATTTCACGTTTGGCTTGTTTAGGTGACACCGCTATCCCGTGAATAGTCTCAGTGTCGTGCTAGCTTAGCATTTAGGGTAGCATGTTCTGAAACGAGCGACTACCAGCGAAACCGGACCGAAATCTGTGCAGCAGCCGAGACAAAACCAATGGTTCTTCAACCACTGCAGCTCTGACGTGGCTCATGCAGGAGGCCTGTGTCTCAGAGGGTCCAGACTCCACTTCCCTGTTTCTCAAAGAAGCTGCTTCCATCGGTCACATCATTTATTTTTATTTTCATCTAATAACTGATGCTGACTCAAACAATTCCTCGCTTGCTTCCGTTCAAATCAGCTTCTCCTGCTTTTTCCAGCTACTTCATTCTACGTCCTCATTAATGGGACGAAATTGCAAAGATTTCCAGAGAAATCCAACCAAGACGCTCGTCAACCAGAATTAGCTTAATCTCGGATTTAACCTTTGCCACCACAGAATCCTCTCCCTGCTAAACACAGTGTTGTGTAAATCTCTTTGGCCTGAAGTCCTGCAGATAATCTTAACTCCATGCAGTTGCTCCTAAGTAATGGCTTTCTGTGGCTCCAACCATGCAACCCATAATCTGGCCGTATGGTAGGAGGCCACATGGCAGATACATGAGCGCAGAGAAAGACTCCTCAGATCTCTGGGTCCAGACTAAAATAGAAATTTTATGGCCTCTGGTCTATTTTTACCTCCTGTTTCCTGGAGTTCAAATGCACGTTTTCTTTTTTGTAAGATAACAAGCACATATGTGCTGCGCTAAAAGTGATATGTGAAGTTATTTTTGAACGTGACGAAGCTTATCTTGTGCATTCATTCATCCTCTTCCTCTTGCCCCAAAGATGAGGCATTAGCATGAATATGCAAATCAAAATCAAATCAACTCACGCACATCGATGCCACTAGCTCAGAGCTGTCTGTGGTCTTTCTGGATGTGTGCACGTTGGGTTGGTTATTTGTTCTGTCATTTAAAAAAAAATCTTTTTAAAATACTAACAGTGATGTTTGCGGGGAGAGGAAGACGAGGTGCGTCATGCAACATACATCTCACACAGCTCTCAAGTTTGACACACGCACAGAAACCCACGTACATTCAGCTGTTTCCGCAAGTTCCTGCAGCGTCAAGAAATAAAAAACTAATAATAAAAACTTTTAACAATGACAAACAATAACAGGCGATGAAAATGAAGGAAGAATCCATAGAACTGATGTATTAGAAAAATGACATCTGCAATTCCCCAAAACTGAAGATTGTTCCAAATATGTGAGAAAAGAGGCCAAAAAAAAAATATTATACACAAAACTTGATAGATAAATAATAAATGATAAATAAAAGGTGCTATTCACGAACATAAAGATAAAGTCACAAACAGTTACAAATAACGTGAGGAGAGCAAGTAACATCAATAATTAAATGCAAAATGCATCATTGTCACGAATTAATGTGTCGCAATGTCAAGAATGAATCTGTTTCGAAACCGCATCCTCCTATAGCGATAGTGTGGGGATGACGGCCGACGTCAAACTCGATGTCACCGGGATGGATCCTTCAACACGAGCAAGTTCTAAGAGTCTTCGTTGATTTTTGAAGCGTCCGGGCGCGAATGGAAAGCGACGGCGGGCGAAGCGAAGCGAGGGTTTGTGGCGAAGCAGCTAAAATCTGCAAATGCAGGAGTATAAACTACTGCTGTGGTATAAACTACTGCTGTAGTATAAACTACTGCTGTGGTATAAACTACTGCTGTAGTATAAACTACTGCTGTGGTATAAACTACTGCTGTAGTATAAACTACTGCTGTGGTATAAACTACTGCTGTGGTATAAACGACTGCTGTAGTATAAACTACTGCTTTTTAAATGTTTAATTTGGAAAAATAAAAATGTAGCTCCCCTTTTTTTTAAAGGGCTGGAATAGATTATTTTCTTACACTCGGACCGTCCTGGGAACACGGCAAATACTTGAATCCGTTTCATCTCACCAGTGGTATAATTCAGTGTTGAGTAATGCCCTGTAGTCACACTCCTGTCAAGCCCAGTTTAATCCTATTACCACCACTTTCATCATCACAAAGATATCTAGATTAAATTTCCTGTGTCAACAGCGATTATACTGGGAGGGGAATGGGATTGTGGAAGCATCCAGATGGGCAGAAGCGACTGCAAGTGATCAGTAATAGTGTAAGTTTAGATTATGTAGTTCAGCGCTGGCCGGGGATAATGCCGGAGCTGCCCTTTCTGCAACAAACGCCGCTCAATTATCCGTCTGAAGGAGCAAATCAAATCCACGGGACTTCTCGGCCGCGATGCGACGCTACAAAAGGACTTTCTTTCTTTCTTTTTTTCCTTTTTCCATCCCTCTCGTGGGGGAAGAAGAGGAAATCAGAAACGCAGAAAAAAGAGAGAAAATCTTGAGCAGATGGTCCGGACGAGATTATCCTCCAAACGTGGCTTCGCCGTCTCTCTGAGCCGCTGGCGGCAACGCTGTCGACTCGAAGGGGCGGGGGAGTCGAGGCGCAAACAGGTCTCTCCACTGGGGGGTCCACACGTGTAGTATCTGCCTCTGTGTGTGTGTGTGTGTGTGGGGGGGGGGGGTGTCAGATAAGCCTGGTTCTGTCTTTTGACCCAGCTGCCCCGGAACCCACTCGGCCACCTGCACACCCACACTTGTCTCGAGTCGCGTCCCCACATCTGTGCTGTGGCTCGAGTATCAGCCCCCCAGGCCCCCCCCCCCGCCCCCCGGGGGGACGCCGCCGCGGCGCTCAGATCGTTTCAAGCCTTGCTCACATGGAGTCACCACCACCCACAACCTCTGAGACAACTCCGAGTCACACCCTCCTCGCGCTCAACCCTCAGCGTTGCACTTTTGTTTTCTTGCTCCAACCTTTTCTTTTTCTTTTTTTCTTTTTTTCTTTTTGAACAAACTGTAATCAGGGAGGGGGCCTCTCAGCATATTTCAGCTGTTATTTATTTGACCTTTGACTCCTTTACCCCAATTGAACCTAATTGTTTTTGTTGCCTCCGACCCAGAAAGAAATGCTTGTTTTTCCTCCCAAAAAAATGACATTTTAGTCAACTTTCATAGCGAGATTTCATCATTGTTAGTTTTCATGTTTATCTGACTGCAGGATTAAGAGTCTGTGTTGTGTCAGACCGTGCGGTGTGAAGTTTAAGGTCGACCGTTACGACTTGCAGCGGGTCTTCTGAAACGGAGCTGCAGAGGTGATGAGGCTGGCGAGCACCTTCAGACGGGCCATGACGGTCAAACTGCAACGGATTCTAAAACTGACGATTTCTGTTTTTCATCTGTGATCGGTTGTTCGGTCTTAAACATGCCTGCAAAAGATGGAGGCGTGAGGCGTTCACATGTCGCGTTTCGTCCGATCAACAGACCCTAAAGGTTTAAAGTGATAGAAAACTCAGGGAAGCGGAAAATCTGCGACACTGAGACGCTCGAACCAGAGAATGTCTGATATTTTTGCTCAAGAAGTTAAAACGATTAGATGATCATCCAAATATTTGCAGATTAGCCTTCAGTCGATCGCCAGCACATCTTATTTCTAAGTTATCAATGACTGTTGGGCTGTGCAGTTGAGGATGAACAATATTGCGGAGGGAAGGAAACAGGAGACGTTTCACTGGGAAACCAGACAGGTGGCGGAATCTATAGAAGGGGCCTGGAAGCTCACCTGGGGATAAGTCCCGGCCGAGACACACCTGAGAGGCAGCAGCTGGGACCAGCCTTTGTTTCACCTTTGACCTGGTTAGTTCCCGTTTTTAGGCGCAACATGTGGTAAATTACCGGGATGTTTCCCAGAGAGGCCCAGGAAGTTTGGTCTTTCTAGCAAACTCTTGTATATATAGACATCTATCAATTTATCCACTCACCCACTACATAATTTCCTAGTTTGCTCTTAAATACTTGAATGATATGAGTGGACACTGGTAACTCTTTATTTCATGGTTCCTTATATATTCCATGATAAATTCGAGCAGACAGAAGAATTTAATTTGGTGCAACTTATAGGAAAAAAGTGAGACTGTCGAGTTTCTATGTTTCAAGTTAAAAAAATCATGTTACAACCTGTTGGTCAAAGCTCAGTAGGTAAGATTAACATGCAAAAATAACTAATTATTAAGTCAACACAACTAACTAAGATCCGACTGAAAATAACAGAAGTAACATAACTTTCTCTCTATTTTCCAAGAAATTTCCACGTTCCGAATTATGTGGTTCTTTCCGAGATATTTCACGCTAAGTTGTCAGGTAATAATATGTAACCTGGCTACTTGATAAATGCAGCGTCTAATACTTTCTCCATGTTTCTCTAAATTAGTACTAAATTATTCAGGCATCTCTCAGAAAATATCCTGGTAATTTTACAGCTCAATACGGCCTCAGTTATGAGCCACAGAATGTGGGAGCTGTAGATTGAGCCTCACCTGAATTTCTTTTTTTCAGCTTTGTTTATTTTTCTCGTTTAATGTCCATTTTCTTTCTGGTAAGTAAACGTCTTATGTACTTTTTGTCACTGAAATATCGTAAATATATTCACGCGGGGCCCCCAGCCGTGGATCTAAATAAACAAAGAGGCTCCTGATGCGATCTATTGACTCCTGGGCCGTTGTTTATTGGCTAAAAAAAACAAAAACAAAAACAGAAGAAAAGCGCAGGATATAGTTTGTGGCACACACACACACACACGCACACACACACACACACACACACACACACACACACACACACACAGACCCCCCCCCCCCGATACCTTCAGGTTTACACCAGCCTGAGCCGCTGGCGGTTCACCGGCGGCTCTTATTTTATTTCTCCATCCGACGGAGACGGGGAGCGGAGGTAGAGTGAAGCGGTTGCCACGGTGAAACCTGCCTCCCCCCTCCCACAAGCCGGCCTCTGATTGGCCGAGGCCGCGGCTGAGGGGAGGAAATTCTGCCAATTGGAAACAATTGATGTTTTGTTGCCGGGCCAAGCCGCCCTGACACAAAGCTGACATTTAAACGAGATGGCTCATCTAAAAGTCCAAAAATAAATAAATAAAAATTAAAAAAAAGGAGGGGGAGGAAAAAACGTGGCCGTTTGTGCTGCTCTTTAAATAGACAGATTTATTTAGTTTTTCTACCGAATTAGGTGACAGACTAACCACACAGAAGGATTATGGCACGACGGGCCCCTGGACACGGCCCTGGTAAAAGGCCCCGGCACCTCCTACGTAGGAGGCTCAGACGAAGAGAGACAACACAACCTGGTGGCTTGCGGTTGATCTGTGTCTCTCTCTGGTCATTTCCCTTCTCTTCGAGGATATTTTGCATAACTTTGTGGTAATTTTTGCATCTTTTTGGGGGATTTTGCAGATGAAGACCAGGGGGTGGGGGGGCCCAGACCCCTGGACCCCTGGACCCCCAGACCCCTGGACCCCCTTGGGCCTGCAATCACCTACATCAGTCTACTGCTTATACCTGATAATGCATCAGGAATAATAATAACCAAACATAATATATTATTATATATTATGTTATACATACTTACAAATATGCTTAAATACGGCATTACGCTGCATCGTGTGTACTTTTGATAGTTTAAGTAAATTTTGCGAATATTTCTGATCTTTTACTCTCGTGAGACTTTTGCTAGTAATTTGTGGTATTATTTCCTCTTAAGTAAAATTAGCCAATATCTCATCTCCCACAAAGTAGCTGAGACAGAATAGAAGTTAATAAATGAGGCACAAGTGCCTCAGAGTTGAACTGAATTGCTCTTTCCACTCGTGTCTTATATACATTACATATGATTATTGGTTAATGTTAATGGTTCCTTTTTGAAAAAAAAAAAAAAAAAGTGATAATATATTCTGTACATTCTTTTTTGCATCAGAAAAATCTTCCTTTACTTTGAAAATCAATGAACTCTCCCCGCATCACGGCACCAGCCTGACCTCCAGTATCAATATCCCCAAGGCTGTGTATTAGATTATGCTAATGGCCGGAGGGAAATGATAGGAAGTGTTAACGTTAAGCGTTAACTGGAAAAACAACATTTATTGAGCAGGCACCCTTGAGTATTGTGGAAAAAAAAAAGAGAAAAAATAGAAACAACTTGCGCTACGTCTTTAAAAAAAAAAACCATGCTGACAATGCTCTCGCAATAATAAACAACAAGAGCTGGTATTATTTATAGCCACCCACCACCCAAAAATAAAAAGATCAAACATCTGCATGGAGTTCATGAGGTATCCACATCTGGCACAGCACCGGAGCCCTGCTTATCAAAAGAAACAAGCAGCTAAGGCAAAGAAATAATCATAAGCTTCACACTGTTGAAGATCCTGTTCTCATCTGCATTGAAATGACTTATTACTACACAATCCAGTCAGAATATGTCAAACATACTGTACATTTCCGGTTTATAATACATGAGTTACTTCCACACTTTATTAAATCTGAGCAGCTCGTACAAACAGATCGTCCTTGTTTTTGATGAAATCACATCCGGCTATGATTTCAGGCTGTTTGAGGCTGTGGGACATGAACTTTCTGAACTCCCTGCAAAAGGATGAAAAACAATGAGCTCAGTATTCTCTGTGGAGGTTTTCTGTTTCTCCTGCGTACTCTTACGTTTTATTTCAACTTTTATAGCTTGGGTGTGAACAGGAGAACTTTACAGTGAGGATTTTTATTTTCTTCTTGCGATGTAAAACTGTAAAAAAGATTACAAAAAATAAAAGGTAGTCATACCAGGATAAAAGCCCTTTAAAGATTAAAGCTTCATTGCTTCTCTGTAAATTACAAACCAACCTTAAAACGATCGCAAGGAGCGGGGGCCCTCCCGCCTGACTTATCGTCAATCACTGAGAATTTTAGCTGACGCCGACAGGATTTCCGTTTGAAAAGGGAAAGCGCCAGTCCCCGGAAAGTCGGGCGTGCGGTGAGGCAAGGCGGCGACATGCCCCGACGTCGTTCGTCCGCCGCGGGTCTCAAACGGCCGGACGGTTTGTGTCAGCTACACGCGAGTAATCGGATCGGACGGCCGAACCTAAACAACTGTCTCTAATTACATTACTCTTTCGGACCATGACAGCTATTGTCAGCCTGAAAGTCGCCCCTTCAGCACCGCTAATTGCAAATGTAAATCAGCAATATCTGGCCCCCGACATGGGTGGGTGTGGGGGGGGGTTAATGAAGGATCTCATCCGCTGTGGTTGATTTACACCAGGCCTGGCAGGCTTCCACGGGCGGAGCGCGATGCAGACAACAGGGACCTGCTCGACTTTGTCCGACAACTGCACGCACCCCTGTGTGGACGACGTCAGATGGTTTCGTTGGCTGAGTTTCAGGGACAGTTTATGTGAGTCGGTTGTAGTTTCTATACGGGTTAAGGGAAGGTCAGTCTGATTAGATGATAAGGGCGTGAAGATAGTCTGGAGAAACAATTCTGTGAGCCGCAACAGTCGCCGTGTTGTGTTGGGCAAGTTGGACGACGATGAATGTAGCGCTTCATTCGTTCGGGAAATGACGTTGCCTTTGAGCGCGAATCCAGCCGCCGAGTACGTTTCCTACAAAGATATTTTGCTGTCGCGGTTTAGCTGCACGGACACGTCGTTTCCTGCGGCGGGGGCGGCCGGCTTGGCCTCGCCGACTGCACCGGACAATGTGACGTCAGCCCGCGATCTCGCCGCTCGTGGGACAGCGATCGGTGATAGATATGTCATCAGGATTAGTAACGTTGATATAATTACTATAATTACACCTCTGGTCACGAGGATCGTAGTCAAAGCGCAGAAGGGAGAATGACGGTAAAGTTGGGTGTCGTGCAAAGTTAGACTATAAGATCCCACCGTAAGTGCCGGAGACCTCCCAACTGAAACCGCGGGCGCCAGCCTGACGGGGGCACTGGACCGGGGTCAGGTCAACACCGGGGCCTGAGGGTTCATTCTCTGGCGACCATGAGCATCTGCACGACCTTTAAAGACAATATATCCAGTCGCTGCCTGAGATATTTCAGTCTTGACTCAAGTTTTGCCTTGACCACCACTAGCATCCACGGGGCCAAGCTGCAAGCGATGATGAGATAGAACGACTGAAATGATCACTATTTTGTTATGTTTTGTTATATAATCAATTTTGCAGTTTCCAATTTTACCTCAGATCGGTGGCTGCGTTATTCTCCCACTGGGATATTCAGTAAACCGGGTCTAAAATATTTTTTGCCTCCGTGGGTATTAATATTTAACTGAGTCATGGCAATTTAACACTGTCACTATTGTTTTGACATGTCGGGGGTGGGGGGGGTTGCAGTTTTCCTCTGAGACGCAGGGAGCATCCAAGGAAAATATTAATGAACCTATCAAATATGATCCTAACATACAGCGCGGTTCATCCTCCTCCTCCTCCTCCTCGGCTCGGTCATTTTCAAACAGCCGGCTGAACGCTCCGACTTCTCAGAGTGAGTTATGTGTCACGCAGGGCGGAGAAGAGCGCTGAGGACGACCGGGCCGAGGAAGGGGGGGTCGGAGGAGGTCACGTTTCAATTCCCCCGCAGCGCTCGCTCTCTCTCTCTCTCTCTCTCTCTTCTCTCTCTCTCTCTCTTTCTCTCTCTCTCTCTCTTTCTCCCCTCCCTCCCAGTCCTGCTGCAGAGTTTTCCTCCTCCTCCTCCTCCTCCTCCTCGGGTTGTGCCGAGCCGCCCTTCACAGGGGGAGACAGAGCACATCTGCAGCTGCAGCCGTGGGGCCGAAACATGGCGCCAGGCCGGCTCCGAGCCAGCACCGCAGAAACACACACACACACACACACACACACACACACACACACACACACACACTCACACACACACACACAGGGAAACACACACTCGTCCCTGTATGCCCCGACATGCCGTCGTGATGTGGCACCGAGGAGTTTTGTTTCACACGGTTAACTCATTATTTATGCCGCTACGGGACCTCGGAGGCACCGAATGTACATTTTCAGTAATGCAGTTCTCACTTGGCTCGACAGAAAGCAGGAAAAGGGGCACTCTGACCGAAAAAAAAAAAAAATCCCTCCCGCTGAAGTACCCTTAAAAGCTTCTTAAATTAATCCCGAGAAATTAACATAAGCAGATACCATTCCTTTCTCACTGAGGCAGGGCAGACCCTCATGCATGTTAATTGTTCACAGCTTTTATAATCCACTCTTCCACATGTGGGACCTGATCCAGTCTGCCTGGTTCTGATTAGGACTCAGCCACGTGGGACGAGAGATGCCGAAAGAGGGATCCGCGGTACATTTTTCTGGGATTCGCGGGATCCGGAGCCATTGTCTCCGCTGGCCGGCTGAAACTTCCCTGTCATGCCCAGAGTTGTGATTATTGCTAATTTGCTTGGATGACTGGAAGTAATACGTGCCAAAAGCCGGGCAACTATATCTGCGGGAGGAGGCGCACAGCGGAGCGTGCGGATCGAGATCGGTTGATTACTCCTTTAAACTCCGACCTTGCGCTTTTTGTGGTAATCCGTTGTTCAAGGACACTGTCCGTCAAGATCGGGGTCGCTCTGCGCGACTTGATGAAGGACGAAAACGAAAACGCTACAGAGGTCCGTCGTGCGGAAATCGTCGAAATTGCTCCAACTTTGGCAGAAAATTGTGCGTTTGTCGGGGAACCGTCGCTCATAGTAGGAAACTGATCGAGGAAGTAGGTTTGGATGTTTTTCCTCGGCCCGTGTGTCGGTGCCTGGACTGTGGCCCCTGCGGTCTATCTCTTTGTGGGGGTGGGGGCCGGTTGATGGAAGATTAAGTAAACGTCCATCAGGCAGCGCTGCCCTGTATTGATGGGTCACCGGGGAGCCCTCCGTCATGACAAGCCCCGTCTGTCCTGTCCTGCCTCTGCTCTCCGCCGGTGTATCGGGTGCTGTCTTTGGGGGGGGGTGTCCCTGCTTTGTTTTGTTTATAAACACACTGCACATTTAAGACCTGTTGTTGCAGGACGGTGCCCGTTTACTGTAGCTAAGGCCGCCGCCGTAAAGCGGTCGGAGGAATGTTGCTGGAATTTGACCCCTATTGTAGAGAGCGGTGATTTCATTAGGGGGAAACCGTGGCTTGTGTGTTGAGGTTTAACTGCTTCTTCTTCTCGCAAATAATATGGTTGTCGCTTTCTGTTTGATATGGCCGGGGTAGGAAATCACAAATTACTTTGCCGACTCGAATCACTTCACTCAGTTCGGTTCGTAAAGATCCGTAGCCCCTTCTGTTTTGTTCCTTCCATTTTCTTTTCCTGGGCTGAGCGGTCGCATCACTTAGCACCTCAGTACATAAAAACTACTTTCTCAGTCTTTTGTTATGTATTTTTACTGAGGGTAGTAGCAGCGATTCAGTGAGGTCAGTTCCCTTTGGGAACTTGTTGATGGATTTACTCACGGAGCAGCGTTTAAAAAGGGACTTAGGTATTAATTGATTATTTTGGGCCACATGTTGCTTTTGCAGCTCGTTTTGCTGCAAAAACAACAACATCAATGTCTACAACTTGATATTGTTGGCATCTTAGCCAACAGTGGCTAATAAAAACCCTGGACAACATTAGCGGTTATGTGGAGTCATGGCTCCAGCTGACCAACAAGTGCAAGCCCAGTATTCACTCTCCTCTTCAGCTCCCTTCTGGTCTTAATCGAATTCTGAGGGAAGCCTCTGCCGTTGAAGCGGCGCCACTAAAAGCCAGGTGCTAACTTTGCCTCTTGCGCCGTTCGGGTCCTGGGAAGGTAGCGGAGCGTCGTCGCATCTGCTGCAGCTGCAGACGAGGACGTTCAGGGGCGTTGGGAGCGAACCAGAGCGGCACAGCTGCCGGGGTCGGGAAAACCAAACAAAGGAGCCCGAAGATGCCGAAGTGTCTGCGCGGAGCGTCGTTTTCCCGGATATTCATCCCGTTCCACCTGTGTCACTCCGGTGGCCTCCTCCTCTTGAGTTTTTCTTCATGGCAAATAGTGAAGCTTCCAAAAAAATCTCTATATATCTGTATCTATCATTAGCGCAGTGTACGTGTGAGGTGTGAAACACAAGCGACCCATGATAGGGGAAACCCGTTAGAGGGTCTAAAGTGCGGGGTCAGCTACAGAGCAGTGGTCCAGGACCGTGTGTGTGTGCTTAGCTCAAGGCCACCGCACAAAGCCTGTTAGATTTCCTTGAGCTTGTGTGTACATTGCAGGCTGACTTCATGGTTGGCTTTCATCCCGCCCGCACTCAACATTCCTGCCTTTTTCTTTTTTCTTCGATATACTGTAGTCACTCCAGTCTCCTTTGTGTCATTGTCAAAGCTGCTCGGCTTATTTCACACATTCCATCTATGTGGACACAGATGTTTACACCTGGGGGGGGGGTGGTAAAACATTAAACCTTGTTCAACGCTCAGGCACTTTTTAAAGCCTGAGTCATGGGCCACCAATGATATAGCGCTGGAAGCATTTATTAACAGAGGCCTCCTCTGCTGTCCCGCTCGCTTTCACGCCATTTTTGAAGTCAAATTAGATAAAACAAAGGATCTGTGAAACTAACATTGGGAAAAAAAAGCGGGGGAAGTGAGGAAGCTGTGTGTGTGTGTGTGTGTGTGTGTGTGTGTGTGTGTGTGTGTGTGTGTGTGTGTGTGTGTGTTTGCCAGGAGTAAACAGTGTAACGCCTGGTGTCCGATTTCAAGCTGCAGGTTTAACGCGCTGAACTCATGGCCTGCGTGGGCTGAGATCAGTGAACTGTGATATGAAGGTAAACAGCGAGAGCTACTTTATCATGACTCTCATAGGGTTAGTTCACCTAAATTGCAGAGCAAAAATAAATAAGTGAATAAGCCATTTATTTTCTTTCCCTTTGTTGGTAATTCAAATCGTTTTGGTTTCCGTTGACAAGGTCTTGAAATGTTCAGCTGATTTCCGCCACCAGAGAAATGGAAACACGTTTCTGGAAAGACACACTGCGGCAGCTGAGTTTTTTTTTAATGTAAATTTCACATCTGTGAGCTCGACAAATGATTTTACAGTCGCTTGCAGTGTATACATGCGAAGGCATATGCTTTATAGGAATAGTTTGAATGGGAAATGTGCTCGTTATCCTTCTTGCGGAGGGTTAGATGCCTAAGAAAGCAGGGGGAAACAGTTAGCTTTATTCTTTCCAGGGGTAACGGATCAGCCTGTCACTTCCTCTAAAGCTCACTAATTAACAAGTTAGCATGTCTTGTTTTTTTAATCCTTTCCAAAAATGAAGTTTAAAAATGTCGCATTGTGGTTTTAAACGTCTTCTACAGCGTTAGATGCCAGAATTTTTTTTTTTTTAACCATACGCAGGGACTTCGTGGACCCAAACAATCAGAATATAAAACAGTTAACAGCCATCTCCCCACTTTTTCCAGTCATTATGCTAAGCTAAGCTAACTGGTTGCTTGTCGTAGCCTCATATTTACTGTATAGACATGAAAGTGGTATCAATTTTCCATCTATCTCTCAGCAAGAAAGTGAATATGTGAGCACGTTTATTTCCTTTAAACCAGGGCACACAAAAGTCCTTTTTTTTATTATCTATGTTGATATTTTATATCAAAATTCCCTCAGAACATGACCCTGTGCTCCTTGGTCTTGGACCGGAGACCTCCATCGCCAGCTGGATGTTCCACTTCCTGATAGGCCCGGCCCCAGGTGGCGAGAATCGGCAGCCCACGACTCCTCGCTGATGCTTAACGTGGGCGTACCGCAGGGCAGCGTGTTCAGCCCCCTCCTATAACCCCTGTTCACTTAAGACCTCACTGCCAAGCACAGCTCGAGGGGCCATCGTTATGTTTGCCAACGACCCGACCACCCCCCAGACCCCGCGGCCGTTCGGGGCACCTTCCGCCAGTGGTAACCTGCGGATGGATCGTCGAGGACCGCGGCCACCCAGCATGTGGACCGCTCCGCCCATTTTAGCGGTTTTAACCGCGGGGCACTGGGGCTTCCCAGCTCATTTAGCTTACTCGCCTCCCTGCTTGTCTGCTCCATATACTGTTTACAGCGCTGCTTACATTAATATGCACCAACCAGTCAATCGTGACTGCGGCTATTGATCCAGGAATGTGATGGTTCCGATGTGCAATACAGTTTTTCACTTTTACTTTTGCACATAAATCCTCATTTTCATATTTGTATGTAGTATTATATTTTAGTTTTATCTAATCTCATCGTCATCGATTTTTAAAAATCTTATATACTATGCGTCATACAACTTGTGCTCTTGTTGCCGTTTTGCTTCTTTCGTTCAACACGTTTCAATGTAAAGTTGACCCTGTGTTAACCTACATGTGACCAATTAAACTGAACAGCAGCGAACTGAAACACACAATAAAACCTGGGCTGCTGAAGAAAAGAACAGGACTGAAGCTGCAGTTTTGCAGGCTGGTTGCCGTCCAGGGCCGGATGCACAGTATATGTTTAATCATCAGCAGTAAAGATGGAAACGATGTGATCGACACTGAAGCGATAAAAATTGTGGCTTCATCGGATTCGTGTCTCTCACCCCCCCCCCCCCCTCCTCCTCCTCCTCCGCGTCTCCACACGGCATAAATTAGGCTCGACTCCATAAAGCCAACTGAAAGTAGATAATGATGTGTTAACTCACTGAGAAGAGGCTGTACAGTATGTAACGGTGCCAGTTCCCTGAAGAAAACGTCGCCGAGGATGTCTCACATTTCCATCATTGCTGCCTCGGATGCAGCCACGGCCCGACCTGGTAATATTAGCTCTGTCTTATCGACTCATACACGTCCGTGGCGGTGTCACACCGACAGGATGTACATGTGAGGGGAGGCACAGCTAACGCTGGCTGGCGTGGGAGCTTCCAAACAGGCCCGCGAGTGAGTCAGATGGTTATCTTTAGTCTGGAAAGTAAACACGAAGAAGCACGCGGCCATTCGCTGCTCAGGCTCTTTCTTCTGCAACAGTCGGCCTCTTGTGAAGCGTGAGACTTTTTCTAGAAGGTGAGTTCAGCCAGATTACACAAAAAAAAAGAGAAAGGAGAGAAAAAAAAGCCCACAGTTTTTCACAGGATTTATCTGCACTGGTTTTGAGATATGTGTCCGAGATCAACCATTTGAGCGGTAGAAGAAAAAACATGACTCTTGGCCAGAAGGTAAACTACCACATGATCGTCCAAATTTAGAGACCGATTAATCTAAAATTGATAAAAAAAAAAACAAAAAACAAAAACTAAATCATGTGGTTTCTCCCCGGTTGTGAAAACAAGGGCTCAGGCCTCTTTTGCAGGAATAAAAGAGAGAATGAGAAAGTTCCACTGATGTGACAAGATTTTGTTTTTTAACTTGCAGTGACCTCAGAGGACAAAACAGTTGCCCTTTATTAGTTGTGTTATTCTCCTTTGTGCCATTTTTATGCTGTTTTTTTTGGGGTAATTTCTCTCGTCTCTGTAGGACAGTTTTCTACATATTTTGAAGTTAATGGCAAAGAGATTCTAAGAGTGATATCGGCGAGCGTTTCCCTCTTTTATAAACGAGGAGCGGTGCCCAGAGGTGGTTAAATCCGTCTGAGAGAGAGAGAGAGAGACCACGAGGGAGAAGGACAAGGGATCTGCTGTAAACCTCCACAGACCAGAGGAAGATGGTCCAGAGGAGGCCGCCGACAAACCATCGGACCAGCACGTAATATGTCAAAAGGCGATGAGAAATAAGGCTTTAACGTCTTAACGGCCTTGAGTTGGTATAAATCTGAGTCGGCTGAGCCTTTGAGGACAGGCGAAGATGAAGGGCCCGATGTCGGAGGGTCACGAAGCGTCCCTGCGGCGACAGGTGAAATGAAGACAGATGATAGGTGGAGGCAGTGACTCACCGCTCTGCCCCCCCGTCCTGTCCTCCTGTAATCAGAACACGCTCGGCCGCCTCTCGTGGGCCACGTGCGCGAGTTACCAGCAACAATGACAACAACAACACCGGCTGCAAGGAGAACGTCACGGGGAAGAAAAAAAAAAACGGCGCCGACACATCTTTTGAAAAGACCCCCCCCCCGCCCCCCGCCGCCGCGGACACGGACACACGGCTACGTTTGAACAATGGACGACCGGGGACGGAGGATGAGGAGTCGTAACCTAAGGCGCTGGTCTGATTTCAGTGTACAGATGGACACGGTCCTCTGTTAACACTCCTCCCCTTTGACTGGCAGGGAGGGCCCTGACCTTTCACCCCAGCTGGATGCCTATTCTTGTGAGGGAGCGGGGGGGGGGTTACCTGCTGCTGCTGCTGCTGCTGCTGCTTTGCTTCTGTTTTGTCAACATAAGGAAAAGGTCTTTTCGTCAGGGGAGGTGACCATATGTCTTCTGACGCCCCCCCCCGCCCAAAACGGGGGCACCTCAGTCCTTCATCTGCTTTTTATTGATTCTCTCTGACGAGACACACGTCGCGTGTCAGATGTGAATGAGATCCGATGATGTCTGTCCGGCGGCGGCGTCCGGCCTCCGGCGATGAATAAACCGCGCCGAGAGATTCGCACGGGCCTCGTGTCCCTATAATCTGCGGGTTGAGGTACTGAACGACGGGGCTGGGATTGAGGAGATAATGCCTCAACCCCGGTCTTAATCCCCACCTGCAATTTTGAAATCCACTCGATTGCCGGTAATCCCGGTTAAAGTGCGGAGGTAGAGGCCCGTGTAAGCAGATAAAAAACATTGCTATCTGCTATACGTTTAATCAGTGTAACACAACAGTATTTTCACCCGACGCAGAGTCACATCATGTAGTGCAAACGCAGTCGTTGTTCGAAAGCTCCTCTCATCATTTTTTATTTGAGTTTCTGAGCTGGATTTCTCGCCTCTCATGTTTTTTTTTCTTTGTTTATCCCCAGTTGAGATTAAAATATCCTTCTTTTTTTTTTTTTTTTTAATAAGAGACCTGGCCAAGAAGGCAACATTAAACTGTTAAACACTGTTACAATGAAAAAGATAAAAACAACATAAACACAACTGTAACATGCTATATTACATTAAATATTATACGCAGTGGCCAGAGACCCAGTTTCCAGCCTCTTTTAGTTCATTATTTCATTTTCCCATTGAGTTTGATGGAGCATTAAGAGCAATATAAATAGAATAAAGATGAATGAACAGACCGGGTCCCCAGAGTCAATACATAAGCGCATACAAACAGGTGTGTTATACTTTATGATAAGTGTTACTTTACCCATTTTCACGTAGAAAACAAATATACATGTCCTTAAAAAAAACAACTGACAGTAAGTCATCCGCTTTTTCTGGATATACATATTAATCAGTGAATTAAATTTCAAGTTCCACATTTTGAGACCGTATATAGCTTATTGTCTTGATTTTAAGGGTTTAAATACAAATGCATTGTGTTATTCAGCCCCAACTATCAAAAACCGGTGCTGGGCAGTGCGTCTGCAGAGCTTTTTTTTTCCTGACTGAAAACAGAAAACAAGGCCGGGAGCTTGTCGAGAGCGAACCCACGCGGTGAACTCGTGGACCGGGCAGCTCGACGCCGAACCGAAGCTTCCTCCAAAGCCCGATCTAAACTGCAGGCTCAGCTGATGGTTCTCCGTAGATCCGTCACCGCCGGCGACGCCCTTCACATTACCACGTTGTGTTCACGGCATCATTTTATACATTGTTCTTATAAAAAAAAGAAAAAATTGATTTAAGCCGCCTTGAGCATTGACATTTTCCCAAAACTCATGGTGCTGAACTGACAACTAATCCAGGTCGGCGTGCCCTCGCCCGAAAACCTCACCGGCTCCGTGTTCGCAGCTGCCAACCAAACTCGGCCTGCCTCGCCAGTATCGAGCCCCGTTTCCTGCCCTTCCTCTGTGGAGGAATGTTTCCACCTGGGTCTTCAAGGGCGCCTTCCCGACAGTGCGTGCACCAGGGTGCACCCTGGGCGGGGTAAAGAAAAGTACTATGGTGCCCCTGGAAGTCCTGGAGGGAAAAAAAATAAATATATATATTTTGCCCGCAAGTTTTCCCAACCGGAAAAGATAGGAAAAATCACCCTGCCCCACTAGAATGAAGCCCCGTTTCCTTTTTCTTTTTTTTTTCGGAAAGTGCTTTTTTGGCATATTGTATCAGCAGGAGCCTTGGCCCCTTCATGAATTAAACATCTCCTGTGCCATCAAAGCCTAGAGGGAGTGTTACCTTGCCGTGTACGGGACCAGCTTGGTCTATCGGTACAAGAGTCCCGAAACTTTAAAGTTGGAGATAGTACTTTAGTTGCATCATCTCACCAGCTTTAGTATTTATAACCTGCTGTAGAGCATCCTAAGGCTGATTTGAAACATTAGGCTTTATGAGCAGCCTCAGCACTTCTTCTCCCCCTGATTAACACATAAGATCAGCACTTTTATACCACATGCCAACTTTTGGCACACTTTCCCTCCCTCTTTGTTCTCCCGGAGAGTTTGTCGGACCGAGTTTGATGTGGTGGAGGTGCCGCCGGTGGTCCTGGTAGGCCCGCGGCCCGGGAGAAATGCGGTGGTGGGTGGTGGTGGTGGCGGGTGGGGGGGGGGGGGGTGGGGGGGTCCGTGGTGATAGCAAACGAACGGCGAGAGGTTGAAGAGGAAGAGGCGAACAGGAGACGACCCGGCGACCCGGACCGGGGGAGCTCTATCAACACTGTGGTAATGTGTCAGTGTCACCGGATACAGGGATACAGGAGCTGGTGCTCGGACGGTGGGGGAGCGTGGACGGCGTATGACAGGGGCTACTGGGCAGAGACTGGTAAAAGGCCCTTCAGACTGAGAGTTTGCATCTTTTTTGGTAATTCTGCGTCTCTCTGCAGTCATTTTGTGACTCTTTGTGGTTGTTTCGGTATCTTTGTGGTCGTTTTGCATCTCTTTTTGGTCATTTTGTGTTTTTTTATGGTATGGTTTATGGTTTTGGTATCTCTGGTCATTTTTAGTGTCCATTTTTGTTCCTTTTGCGTCTCCATTTTATTTTGGTAGCTTTCCTTCTCTTTTGTGGTAGTGTCAGGCTCCCTTTTTTGTCTTTTTTATTTTTCTACATCTCTTTGTTGCTACTGGCTGTTTTGCAACCCATCCTCACGTGGGAGAACAACAAAGAAAGATCCCCACAATAAAAGGCAGCATAAAAGAAAAGTTTAAACTACAGCACAGCAGAAAATAGTACAAAGTATAAATCATGACTCATTTCTGGTCAAGCATTGGTGGACACGATTGTTCTAAATGACTCTTTTGTATGTTAATGTCTCACACAAGCCTTTTTTTGGGGGAGGAAGTTGTGTCTGTTTGTGTTCGTTTTTACAGATGAATCTTGAGCCCGTATTTGTGTTTCAGTGTCCCGAGCAGATAAGACGGCTGCTGAAAGATTCAGTGCGTCTAGAGGGTTGTGAAGAAAGTCCTTTTGTCCCATACAGGAAGAATGTAAACCGAGCTGATATACAAACAGGAAGTGTGTGACGGGGTCCAGGTTTTGTTGTTGAAAAGCTTGAGAGTTCCTCAATTGCTTCAGCACATGGTCGCGTTGTTAGAAAGCTGTTAAGATGTTGCAATGCAGAGGATGATGCTCCTGTGGAAAATTCAGTGGGTCCCGGGGTCATATTGCTCAGTTTTGTGACTCAGTGGGTAGAAATGAATGAATGAAATGAATAAAAAAAAAAGAAAAACCCTCTTAGTATTGTATTCAGACCTGAAACTAATGACTTTTTTCACTGTCAGTTAATCTGCTGATTATTGATTACTTTCTTTATTAATCCACTTATTGTTTTGAGTATAAAATATCAGAGAATAGTGAAAAATGTCCATCAGTTTCCCTGAGCCCAAGATGGTGTTTTCAGATGTTTCGTTTTATCTGACCAACAGTCCAAAATATTCAAAACAAATAATCACATTGGAGAAGTTGAGACAAGATCATTCGGGTGTGGTTTTTCCTAAGAAATAACAAAAAACGATTATTCAGTTTTCAAAATAGATGCTGACTTTTTTGTCGATCAGCTACTCGGTTGGTCGACTCATCATTGGAGCTCCAGCTCCAGCTGGCCCTCTACTCAGGTGCAGGAAAGAATGCGCCTATAGGAAATACTCCGGTAGTTCTACTGCAGTAGCACAGTAATGTTTGCAGTTCTTGGTGGTCTCTGCCCCCCCGCGTTGCAGCAGAGACAGGTGCTGCCACTTTTTCTCAACTCCCTGCATCTGCTGCAGACAGTCGCCCTCAAACTCAAGCAATGTCCGTGTTGTGTGGCTGAAGGTCTCCACGTCTTCTCACGTCAGAGTCGAAACTGTCTCTGAGAGTGTTTCAGTCGTTGGTCAGGCAAAGCCAAACTGTCTGGGATCACCGTTATATGACATTACCTAAATTTACCTTAGTCCGTTGGTTTTCCATAATTTTCTATAATAGGAAAATCAACGTTTGGGGATTTTTGACTATTGGTCAAACCAAAAAAAACCCCAAAACAAACAGTTTGAATATGTCAAATTGGGCTTCAGGGAATAATTTATACATTCACAGAGTAAAAATATACACTGAGCAATCAGTTGATTCACAAAGACAATAATATATGTCTGATGTCTGTTTGCTGCAGCCTTACAGTTCCCATATAATGGACTAATGCTGCCTCTCCTGGGGTTTTCTGTGCGTTTCTTGACAAACAAAAATGTCATAAGCAACTTGGTAAAAACACAACTTGACAACGAACGATCGCAGAAAAAACAAACAAACCCCGAAACGTTTGAGATCTTAAAACTGGATTTTGAGGTGAGTTGCCTCTACAGGACCAGAGCTCCACGACAGAGGACGGGTTCTGTCTCCATCCCGGATAGAACCAGTCGAGGGTTTTCACAAACGAAGTTAAATTTATGCTCATTTGATCGGTGACATCAATCGGTCGCCGCGAGGCTCGCCGCTTTTCCCTCCCCGTCCGCCCCCACCCCCCCCTCGGGCTGAACAAACACAACCGTCGTCATTAGACGAAGCAACAAATGATGTAATTTGTGCGCCAGACGGCTTTTCTTTCGCTTTCAAGCAGTCGATTGTTTGTGATTAATTCAGAGCACAATTAAATTCGTTTCCTGCGAGCCTGAGAGGAGAGCAGAGAGAGTCTTAACGGGGGGGCTGATGCTCTCTTTCTGCTGTTAGTGGAATGAAAATGCATGAGCTCTGTTTCAGAGGATCAACAACTGAGCCAAACCTGCTGATGAGACAAACAGAAAGCCTGGGGGTGGCTGGCAGCTCTTGATATCAGAGGAGCTTTCATTCTGTTTAACGGTAAATGCATGCATTGTATTTGTACACATTTGTTCATCCCTTGACATTTATTGTATTTATGTATTTATCCTGTCGTGCTGGTAATCTGCGCGACAGAAGGGGGCCCGTGCTGCACAGTTACGTCTGTTTCTCGGGCCTACAGGCAGACACCTGTGTGGGAGCCTCCTGCCCGTGTGGTTGGTGAGCTCTTTGAGCAGTGCTCCCACTTTACCCTCAGCCAGAGAGTGAGTTCATAGGTCAAATTCATACCTACCCCCCCCCTCGCCTGTCTCTGATGTCGCATTCCCCGGAAGCGGATACAGCCGTCGCAAAAGACGGACTCGCTTTCTTGCCACTTTCCTGCCACAGCTGCAGAGGTTCAGAAATAGCCCCCCCCCCCCCCCCCCCGGACTCGCTGACGCCAAAGCGAAAACCACTGACTCGCTGATTCTTTGGGCTTCAGGTCGCCATTGGCCTAACACGACAAAGTGCTCCCACATTGTTCTCGCGTGCATGTGTTAATGTTATTAGGTAAGGTTAGAGATTAATCGAAACGATGGTAAATTTTTTTGATTTGTCAATATTTTATTTCAAGTGTATTGAAAATACATCTCTCTACTTGTTCCAAAAGTTACCGTTCCATGCACAACCTAGATATTTTAGCAAATGGCAAAATACCCTCAGGAAATTTGGAAACCGGTGAGTGACCTTTAAAGGCACAGGGAGTGGGCACTACCAAAGTCTACATTTTTATTATGCTGCACAAATTAAGCATTTATCGGCACTGTTGAACCGCGATACAATAAATCCACAAATGAAATGTTCAGAAATGTAGCAAGTACAATCACTGCACCCATTATTTTTTCAGGAAATAAGTTAACACTGAGTAGGATGAATGATTTTTCTGTTCTTAACGCAGCTCAAATGAGGTGGAAAAATGTGCATGGAAAGATATAAAGGAGGGTGAAATGATTTATCTGCATCTGTGGTGAAATCTCAAAAGATCCAAGGTTAAAACCAAATACTGCAAAAACTAGGTTGATAAGATCGATTCATTCGAAATATATTCACTCTTGGGTAAAAAAACAGAGAGGGAAATAGAGAAAGATAGAGGACCAGTATGACCTGTGGCAGCTTTACCAGTGCCCAAACTATTTTGTCCATACGACCTCTTGCCCTCAGTGTCCAAGAAAGCGCCGAACAACACTGCAGCCAGGCTCTGCCCGCTATCCTATCACAGTGAGCGGCATAATAATGACTTGGAGCGGCGCTGGGGAGGCCGATGCACGGCCGCGCTGTCTCCGACACGGAGCAGGATGTATGTGCATGCCTGCACAGCCTCCCCGTAATCAGCATCCTGGCTGCTGGAGATAAGACACAGTGGTTCGGTGTGAGGCTGCAGATGGCTCTCCGCCAGGGGACTTCAGGGCAAAGCCCCCGCACCAGCAACAGCGCCGCGGACACTTCTGCCAACGCAGACAGTCAGCCCCTGTGTTGCCACTCCGTTATCATTGTCCAACGCATTATACCGCCTTATCTGTGCGTGCCGTGGTGATAGAGGAGCCTCGCAAAAAGACAAAAATATCTTTTAATTCAAATCAGTCATCTAGGTCAGTGACTCCCTACTGTGGATACGGTGCCTCTGCAGTCACCAGGGGGCTACATGGAAAGGCTCTCAGCTGATATGGAAAAATTACAATTCTGATTAAATTTCTCCTTTTCTTTTTTTTTTAATACACCAACATACACTCAGCTGCAGTGACTGAACACTATTTGTTGCAACTGAGATTGCATTAAAACTAGTCTGCAAGTGTTAAGGCAGATAAAAAAAAAAACGATAGTTGAAATTCATGAATAAACAGTTAAAATAGTCAAAAGATAATTAATGGATAAATAGTCAAAAGAGATAGTTAAAGGTGGTGGGCAAGCGGTTAAAATAGGCAGGTCAATGTAATGGATAAACTTCTGAAATAGTTAGTTATTCATCTAAATAGGTGAAAATTACCAGTTGAAATAGCTACAACATGCTGGTCAAGCAGTTTAGATAATTAATATTAGTTAGAAGTTAGCTAAAAATAGTGGTTAAACAGTTGAGATAGTTGGCTAAAAGTATAGGATTAAGGGTTGACATAGCTAAGAGTAACAGTAACAGCTTATAAAGGGATCTAAAATCGTTGGCTATAAATAATGGATAAGCAGTTTAAACATTTAGCTAAAGTAATGAGTAAATGGTTGGAACTGTTAGATTCTCACCATATAAACTTAAAACATCCACCTCTTAGTTGTTCATATGCAAACCAGACCTAAACAAACAACCAAAATCCAACAAAAACAAAAACGAAAGAAAACAAAACACTGATGTAAGTATTTATTCTCTCAATTTTCCCCATTTGTGTTTGAACACAGCCAGTAAAACCAGGAGGTATCATGATTTGTTTACCCTACTTCTCTCAGGAGAATTATTTTCATTAATTTCTTCAAAAGTAAGAACATTTTCCAGTTTTCCTACAGTAAATAATCCATCACAGCAGATGTGAGGGCTCGGTTTGATTTTGTCAGTTCCTGTCGTTAGCAGTCTTTTGTTGCAGTTGAGTTTTGCGTTTTCATGTCAGTGCACACATTATGTTTTGCAGAGTTTTCTGTCAATCACCCGAAAGCCTCGGGAGGAAAAGGACGTCTGCCGAAAAAATAATCTCTCAAAAACATGTCATCTCATAAAGCCTTTGTCTTATCGTTCAGGGCGTATCGTCATCTGGTAGCGGTTCATTTTCAGCTAGGATGCACCACAGTTTGCATTTTTGGGTTATTGCTGGGGGGAAAAAAAAAAGAAAAATCTACATTTCAGTGTCTTGTGCTTATATGCACAAGACGAAATACTTGTGGAAATGTAAACCAGATGCAGACGGTGTGGCCAATAACAGAAGCTATGTCTGGAGAAAAAAAAAACGACAACTTGAAAGTAGTTGTGACAGGGAAGTGGCAGGTCATGTTTTTTAAACTAGCGGTGGCCCTGTGAAGCATCTTTTAACACCTCTAAACAGTCGTCTTTCCCTATTGCCTGGAGTGTGATTTACTTTAAATACCTTCCATTCCCCTCTGATTGGCAGTGGAGTATTAACCCAGGAGGGGATATCAGAAAAAACAAAGTCCCTCTCCTCTAGATTTCATTTCAACAACAGCCCTGTACGATAAATCAGCCCTCAAACCCCCTTAGTCAGGGAAAATACACTCCATGTGGAAGTCGTACGACGTTGCATCGGCCGAGCTAGTGGGAAAAAAGAAGGGGGGGAAAATAAAATATTTTTAACATGCAAAGAGGCCTCTGTGTGGCTACGCGAGCCAGGGGCAGCCCTTCAGCCAGAGCTCCATCGCTACGGGCCCATAGACACGATCGCGCTGGAACATGTGGTTTTGATCGGCTCACGTGCGAGGCCGGGGCCCGTTAAGGCACCAGCACACAATGATCGCTCACTACGCTGCAGGCAATGAGAACCACATGCCCGTTTAAGCCCGAGCGCCCCGAACCCAGTCCCTGTTTTCCGTCATGTCCTGTCCCCTGGGAGCCCTGTTCCCAAGCTCGAAAACAATGGCTCTGTATTCATTCAGCTTTTTCAAGCAGCTGCGAGACAGTGGAACCGCTCACAAACATTGTTTTATTGTGATGCTGGATTACATTGGCTGATGTGTTAAAAAACTTTGGTGTAAAGGGATTTTCCAATTTGTCTGCCATCGTCTCTGGATGTTTCTCCAACATCTCAGATTTATTAAGATGGCACTTGCGTCACTGTGTCTGTGCCCCCCCCCCCCCATTTCGTTGGAGCCAGCGTTTTTCAAAGACGGTTTTAATTCACTTAGTAGTTTCACGCCGGCGATGCCAGAGATCACACACATGCTCCTCACGCAACAAACATGATGAAACCATTGCTCACCTGTTTATTATACATCTGATTCCTCATTCTTCATTTCACTACTAAACCCAAACACACTTACTGTTCAACCTGGGGGCCTGTGATAACTAATGCATGCTGAGCAGCCAAACATTATTCAAACCCGCAATAATGGATATTTTTTTAAATTAATTTTTTTTTTTTTAGACATTTGAGGACAGCAGAGACAAGTTGTGAACAAACATTAATCAGCTTTAAATTGATAAGGTGAACTTATTACAAAATGTTGCTCATTTACGCAGCCCGCAACATTATCATTCAGTTGGAGACGTGTTCCTTTCCACCTGGTGAATGTAAGTCACAGAGTCGGGCTCTTTTGGCTCTGTTTTTGGTCGCTACCAACTCCTGAGAACAATGTCTGGTTCTTTAGTTGCTAAGTTCTCCACTATGTTCACCAGCTAGACGCTGGCTGCACCCATTGGCTTTTTATGCCTTCTAAGGTCAAAAACGACGCTATGAGATTGGTGACATTAAACCGCTAAAGCTTTCGTTCGAAGAGACAAACTCATTCAGAAGAAAAAGAAAACTCTGAGGGGGTTGAGGTGGTAATTCTCATCAGGTTCATCATGACAAGCGACATTTTTCCCATTCTTGTTTGTTTGTTCTGTTTGTTTTCACATGTGATACATTATTATCATGAACGTATTTATCATAGAAACCTTGAACACATAGAACTTTGATTCTTAATCATTAAGGAGATCTCAAAGTTTCCAAAGATACCAGATATATTACACCGGATTTAGGGGAAAACGTGTAAAAAACGATTTGCAAGAGTCCTGGAATATTTCCATTTGGTGAAATGGACGGAAAGATGGAATCTCTGCTTTGAGTAGTTATTCCATGTAACATCATATACTGTAGCTTAAATGAAGATTTGCAACAGGCTAGCACAGAATAAACATATGTTTCTGGCAGACAGTCTGGAATAAGATTAGTTTTCCAAACTCAGAGCAACTTAAGGATAAATTAAAGTGGAAAACTGGTTGTTAAGGGATTTCAGGACGGGCCAAATGGCGGGAATTCTCTGTTTTCAGCTTCCCCGATTTTAGGGTTTTCTGTGTTTTTGTTTTGGACTATTTTATTTCATATCCTACAAGTGCCTAGAGGACCTGTGTGGTTCGGTAACAAAATCAGACGTCCCGAAAAACACACAATAATCCTTTGTAGCAAACTGGTATAACAAGGTGTTTCTGTTTAAACTTCTCACTTAGCTTCTCACTGACTTTCCCGCTGGGATCCGGTTGTAAATTTGCCCCATTTGCCCCCTGTGATGTCTGCAGGTTGACAACAGCGTGTCATCGCACTGCGTCGGCGAGCAGATTGTTACCAGCACACTTTGTGCTATTGTACAACCGTCAACTGGGGAGGGGATCGGGGGGGGGCAAACCCTTCACATTCCTCCACCCGACAGCTGGCTAATCCCCTCCAGTGTTCCGGTCCCACGGAGGACCCGCGGTGGACGACCAGGTCAGGCTTGTCCTGAGCCGGGGGCTGCCTGGGAGGACGGGCCGTGGCCGGGCAACGCGTCCCCGTCCCCGTCACCATCCCCGTGTGTCTCCCGTTGCGTTCCTGCCCCCCCCCGGAGACGTCGGCTGCCCGCATGCGTTCTCCAACTCACGTTCCCTTTCCGAAGGGCAGGTGACGACCGGGAATGCTCTCAGTCTGTCGACGTGCTGCATTCCGCCGCTGGGGGAGAATTTAGCAACGACATGGCACATTCTCGCCCCCTTGTCGGTAGCGGGGCTACTTTTTCTGCCTACGACAACAGGGGCTGTATATTTCAGGGGTTTCGTAAACAGCGACGGCGGGTGTGAGGAGAGACATATGAGAAGGGACAGGAACTCGCAGGAGTTTTGGCGTCGCTTCCATCCACCGTTTTCCATTTTTATGGCCTGATGTTTCTCGGGTCGTCCGCACCACAAATGTGGCGCAAATGTTCAGTTGGACTCAGGGATGAACAGATTAGATTTGGTGGTCAAAGGTCAAAGGTTATGGTCACTGTGACCACCTCAAAACCCCCTTTGTTTTCTATGCTGATTTTGTCATTTGATGCCATTTATTAATTTCCTTCAAAGTCTTCACTACATATATGATTCTGGACAGACCGGGACGTAAACTGCAACTAGGTTGTTGGTTGTTGGAGGCAAAGAGCCACGAGGCAGTAAATCTAGTTTATCATCAGTCATGATACATTCATGTTTTTCAACTCAAGACTTTAACAAGCATTTGTTTTTTTTTCCTTTTTTCTTTTTGGCTGCAATTTCATTCGGAAACCTGAGTGAAACCTGAACACACACACACGTAGACGTGAGACACGCATTTGTGGATTTTGTGACGCTTTTTGAGGATATCGCCACGACGGTGTCCATCCCGAATAAGCATCTGCAGAAATCACCGAAAAAGACGCTGCTCATAACTGCAGAACCTGCCTGAGAATCATCGCTACCTCCAGCGGGGAACAGCCAATGGCTGATTCAGCATATTTAATTTTACATAATGTAAAGCAGAAGCTTAAAAAAATGTAGCCTAGAGCGAAACCTGCTGAATCCAGGGCCACATTATTTACATCTGTGAAGACTTTTAACATTTAATGTAAAGTTATCTGAAATACCTTGTAGAATAACAAACAATTTAAAAAATATTGTTTTAAAAGAGAAAAATAACCTCGCTTTTTTCTGCTATTCAAACAAGCGGGCTCTGTGTCCACTACTTTTAATACACTGCACCTACTTGACAGCAGATAACACGGATTATGTGAGGCCCTCTATAGCGTCCAATGAGGTCATCCAGTCACGGGCTGAGGACGTTATTCTTCTCATGCAGCGGCAGAAGCTGTAGCCTCAGGGCTCAAGACCATTTATGCTCCAGCTACAACAGTCCAGCCTTTTATAAAAACTTTTTACATTGTCCCGCGTGACCCCTCGCTGTTATTTCTGCCCATTCTCCCAAATGCCAGCATAGATAACGCACCGTGCACGTCATCATTCTTCCCCCAGATTAAGCCGAGGAGGAGGAGGGGGGGGCGGGGGTATTATGTCCGGGAGCCCCCCTCCGGGGTCCCGAGACCCGAGCAGGCTGAATGGGCCGCCGGGAGCGGGACTAAAGCAACAGGCCCGTGGTTTCCCTCCAGGGCGGCACCGGGAGAGCCCGGGTGTGGAAGCCGTCAGGGCCGCGGCAGCTGATGCGTTCTGACAGTGTTGTGGTAGATCCGCTCTGCCGTAAGAGGTACATAGGAAACACGATGTGGTTCACATGGGGATCTCTCGTTCCATCCACGGCTCAGCCTCAGCGGGGTACTTTGTCTGTGTGGGTGTGTGTTTGCGTGTGTGTGCGTGTGTGTGTGTGTGTGTGTGTGTGTGTGTGCATGTGTGTGTGTGCATGTGTGTGTGTGTGTGTGTGTGTGTGTGTGTGTGTGTGCATGTGTGTGTGTGTGTGTGTGTGGCCACGTTTCCGCCTTTCAGCCACAGAAATCCCCTCTCAGCTCTAACCACATTCTCCCACTCCCACTCGGGCCTCATTTCTCTTGCAGCGGTGGAAAGTAACTAAGCACATTTATTCAAGTATTTTACTTATGTACAGTTTCTAAGGGACTTGTACTTTGCTTGACTTCTACTTTGTGATATTCATTCCAGCGGGAATTCGGTGGGAAATATTTTGCTTTTTTGCACCGCTTCATTTATCTGACAGCTGTGGTTACCTAATGCTTTCAGATTTTCGGATTTTACATTATAAAAACAAAACAAAAACAGATGATAGGTTTATAAATTAAAACATGTTGTCAAAGATTAAACATGTGGTTCCCTAACTTTTTGGCCTGGTTCGAGTCTGACAGTGATTTAAAAAAAAACAAAACAAAAGTGCTCTTTTCAAACTTGCTCCACTTTGACCAGCTACAACAATTAAATACTATGGAGACATTAATGCACCAATATTAACAATCTCATAAAATCCTAAATGACAATGTATTAGTCATCTGGACCTTTTTTCTTTGGAATTTTTATGGCAGGACTCTGAATGTTTTGTGTTTTTTTACAATTTTCTCACAATTTCCTTTCATGTGGTTGTAATTTCCTCACTTACCCTTAATTGAAAAGTAATTTGTTTTCCGCTTTGACTTTTCATAACTTTCCAGACTCGTATGCATGGACATGATTTTCAAAGAAGAAGTTTCAAAGTGGTTGTCCTTTTTTTATTTTCAGTAAACGTCACCGATAGACTTGATGGCAATACATTTAACGCTACGAACAGAAGGCTGTCTAGTAATAATTTTCATTTTCTCTAGTTATGTTCTCCAAAGATGTCTTCAGGAAAGACTGTCCTGTAAAAAACAATAAAAACCAACGACCCATAGTTATAAAGGAGGAAGTCTGTGATGTGGTGTTATGTGTGGAGCCTCAGAGTCTGGATGGGGGTGAGACTGGGGCGGATGGACACTGGGCCAGATGGACACTGGGGCGGATGGACACTGGGCCAGATGGACACTGGGGCGGATGGACACTGGGGCGGATGGACACTGGGCCAGATGGACACTGGGGCGGATGGACACTGGGCCAGATGGACACTGGGGCGGATGGACACTGGGCCAGATGGACACTGGGGCGGATGGACACTGGGCCAGATGGACACTGGGGCGGATGGACACTGGGCCAGATGGACACTGGGGCGGATGGACACTGGGCCAGATGGACACTGGGGCGGATGGACACTGGGCCAGATGGACACTGGGGCGGATGGACACTGGGCCAGATGGACACTGGGGCGGATGGACACTGGGCCAGATGGACACTGGGGCGGATGGACACTGGGCCAGATGGACACTGGGGCGGATGGACACTGGGCCAGATGGACACTGGGGCGGATGGACACTGGGCCAGATGGACACTGGGCCAGATGGACACTGGGGCGGATGGACACTGGGCCAGATGGACACTGGGGCGGATGGACACTGGGCCAGATGGACACTGGGGCGGATGGACACTGGGCCAGATGGACACTGGGGCGGATGGACACTGGGCCAGATGGACACTGGGGCGGATGGACACTGGGCCAGATGGACACTGGGGCGGATGGACACTGGGCCAGATGGACACTGGGGCGGATGGACACTGGGCCAGATGGACACTGGGCCAGATGGACACTGGGGCGGATGGACACTGGGCCAGATGGACACTGGGGCGGATGGACACTGGGCCAGATGGACACTGGGGCGGATGGACACTGGGCCAGATGGACACTGGGGCGGATGGACACTGGGCCAGATGGACACTGGGGCGGATGGACACTGGGCCAGATGGACACTGGGGCGGATGGACACTGGGCCAGATGGACACTGGGGCGGATGGACACTGGGCCAGATGGACACTGGGGCGGATGGACACTGGGCCAGATGGACACTGGGGCGGATGGACACTGGGCCAGATGGACACTGGGGCGGATGGACACTGGGCCAGATGGACACTGGGGCGGATGGACACTGGGCCAGATGGACACTGGGGCGGATGGACACTGGGCCAGATGGACACTGGGGCGGATGGACACTGGGCCAGATGGACACTGGGGCGGATGGACACTGGGCCAGATGGACACTGGGGCGGATGGACACTGGGCCAGATGGACACTGGGGCGGATGGACACTGGGCCAGATGGACACTGGGGCGGATGGACACTGGGCCAGATGGACACTGGGGCGGATGGACACTGGGCCAGATGGACACTGGGCCAGATGGACACTGGGGCGGATGGACACTGGGCCAGATGGACACTGGGGCGGATGGACACTGGGCCAGATGGACACTGGGGCGGATGGACACTGGGCCAGATGGACACTGGGGCGGATGGACACTGGGCCAGATGGACACTGGGGCGGATGGACACTGGGCCAGATGGACACTGGGGCGGATGGACACTGGGCCAGATGGACACTGGGGCGGATGGACACTGGGCCAGATGGACACTGGGGCGGATGGACACTGGGCCAGATGGACACTGGGGCGGATGGACACTGGGCCAGATGGACACTGGGGCGGATGGACACTGGGCCAGATGGACACTGGGGCGGATGGACACTGGGCCAGATGGACACTGGGGCGGATGGACACTGGGCCAGATGGACACTGGGCCAGATGGACACTGGGGCGGATGGACACTGGGCCAGATGGACACTGGGGCGGATGGACACTGGGCCAGATGGACACTGGGGCGGATGGACACTGGGCCAGATGGACACTGGGGCGGATGGACACTGGGCCAGATGGACACTGGGGCGGATGGACACTGGGCCAGATGGACACTGGGGCGGATGGACACTGGGCCAGATGGACACTGGGGCGGATGGACACTGGGCCAGATGGACACTGGGGCGGATGGACACTGGGCCAGATGGACACTGGGGCGGATGGACACTGGGCCAGATGGACACTGGGCCAGATGGACACTGGGGCGGATGGACACTGGGCCAGATGGACACTGGGGCGGATGGACACTGGGCCAGATGGACACTGGGCCAGATGGACACTGGGGCGGATGGACACTGGGCCAGATGGACACTGGGGCGGATGGACACTGGGCCAGATGGACACTGGGGCGGATGGACACTGGGCCAGATGGACACTGGGGCGGATGGACACTGGGCCAGATGGACACTGGGGCGGATGGACACTGGGCCAGATGGACACTGGGGCGGATGGACACTGGGCCAGATGGACACTGGGGCGGATGGACACTGGGCCAGATGGACACTGGGGCGGATGGACACTGGGCCAGATGGACACTGGGGCGGATGGACACTGGGCCAGATGGACACTGGGGCGGATGGACACTGGGCCAGATGGACACTGGGGCGGATGGACACTGGGCCAGATGGACACTGGGGCGGATGGACACTGGGCCAGATGGACACTGGGGCGGATGGACACTGGGCCAGATGGACACTGGGGCGGATGGACACTGGGCCAGATGGACACTGGGGCGGATGGACACTGGGCCAGATGGACACTGGGGCGGATGGACACTGGGCCAGATGGACACTGGGGCGGATGGACACTGGGCCAGATGGACACTGGGGCGGATGGACACTGGGCCAGATGGACACTGGGGCGGATGGACACTGGGCCAGATGGACACTGGGGCGGATGGACACTGGGCCAGATGGACACTGGGGCGGATGGACACTGGGCCAGATGGACACTGGGGCGGATGGACACTGGGCCAGATGGACACTGGGGCGGATGGACACTGGGCCAGATGGACACTGGGGCGGATGGACACTGGGCCAGATGGACACTGGGGCGGATGGACACTGGGCCAGATGGACACTGGGGCGGATGGACACTGGGCCAGATGGACACTGGGGCGGATGGACACTGGGCCAGATGGACACTGGGGCGGATGGACACTGGGCCAGATGGACACTGGGGCGGATGGACACTGGGCCAGATGGACACTGGGGCGGATGGACACTGGGCCAGATGGACACTGGGGCGGATGGACACTGGGCCAGATGGACACTGGGGCGGATGGACACTGGGCCAGATGGCGTCCTCCCGGTTTCCCTTGACACCGCGCGCGGCCCCCGCCTGCATGGAAATCGGCAGCGTTGAGAGCCGCTTGGACCAGGGGGTTTAGCAGTTGCTCACACAGTGACGTAAACATGGTTCTTGACGGTTTCATCGACGCCGCACGACTGGTGTGTTTAAAGACCCACAGTTCTGTCCGGAGTCCCTCTGAAACCACATGAGGATTCTTGTTTCACGTGTTTCACGTAACACTCGATGCCTTTTCACTGATTTGGTTCATCTGATTCACTGTATGTACAGTTTCGCAGCGTTCAGAGGACAGAGGAACTGGAGCTTTTTTGCTGTGAGCAACTGTATGTTAATTAGCAATGGCGGCCAGACGGGGGCAGGTATCTTAATAAATCTGAGTGGACAGGGTGATTACGCGATTCATTCTAGCCCGTCCTTAATGTCAAACTAAAGAAATGTGATTTTCCGTGCCGTCTTTCACTCGCGGCTCCAGTTCGTGTCCACTCCGAGCAGCTGTTCTCCGATTGTAGTTTGGTATATTGACGTTCCCCAGGTGTCATCTTTTGTCCGGACCTATTTAAGGGGCTCGTGTCCGTTTTACCTCTAAAGTGGCTTAATCTTGTTTCAGGACATTTCCATGACAGGAGCACTTTAACTCTTTTCTTTCTCTTTCTTTTTTTTTTTGTTCTTAGCCTTTAAGGCGTGTGCCAGATGCCCCCTTTTCTTCAGCGGGGCCCTCGTATTCAAATCACAGCAGCTGGGAAGTGCTCTGGTAAGAGGGAAAAGGAGTCTGCTGAGACTGGGGGAGTTTTTAAAGATGTAATTGGGGGGGGTGGTTGCATTAGTATGGCCGGTGTATAATCTGGCACACGTCTATAACAGAGGAACCCCGAGAGTCTTGGGCATTACGCAGTGTGGGGCCTGCAGGATGGGGCTTTGCCTGGTCTTTCAGGGCTTTCTCTCCGGGTGCGTAGGGGGGCTACGGGAGGGCGGGGGTGGCCATGTGGCTGTAGAGACAGCAGGTTGTCTGCCCACAGGCAGCGATGCTGCAGCAGGGGCTGTCATAGGGGAGCACACATGTCACTCTGCGAGGCTGACATTATTTCCTTTGTTAGTCTCCGTGTGGATAATGGATTCTCCCTGCATTCACTGCCAAGATGTGATTTTATACAGTACGCTCCCACATATGCTGACCCTGGCAATTCAGACCGGCTTGCAGGGGGAGCTGTTTTATTAAAGTCATACGGAGGCTCCGGTACTGTCCTCATACAAATTGGGCTGCAGCAAACGTCAGCCTACCAGCAATTTGTTTGCACAGGTTATGCTTTGAGTTCGTTACCTTCTACAGCGGAGGGGTTTTGACAAAAGTCCCAGATGGAGTCGAACCAGGGATATGAGACTTATATACTAGGCGTCTTAGACTGTTGACACACCAGAACACCATCTTCCTAGTCAATTAATTATCATCCATGGGAATATCAATTAAAAAAAACAAAAAAACACACATTACTTCCAGTTCAGGGGAACCGTTCTGGCGTAGCCGACAATAATGTTTTAGACAACATGGCCCCCCCGCCTTTGTGGCAACGGGTCGTCGAAGGCCCTTCTCTCGTTTCAATGTGACAGCGTGCCCGTGCACAAAGCAAGGTCCAGAAATCGATGGATTCCTTTATGAAGTTTGGTGTGGAAGAACTCGACTCGCCTGCAGGGAGCCCGGATCTCAACCCCGCCCAGCCGCCTTTTGGGATGAACCAAATATGCAGACTGTGATCCTGGCCTCTTCGCCCAACATCGGTGGCTAACCTCCCTAACGGTCATGCACAGACCTTACTACTTTGATTTGAGTCATTCATCATCAAGCAAAAACACAAAACGTTTTCTGGATCCAGCTTCTCAGATTTGGAAATCTGCTGATTTTCTCTGTTTTATATCATTGTAAACTGAACTTCTTTCAGTTTTGTACTGTCGGTTGGACGAAAACGAGAAATCTGAAGTCTGTTTCTGGGAAATTATGCCGGGCGTTGTTCATTATTTCGTGTTGTTTCGTTGGCAAAACGATTATTCGAGAAAATTATCACCGCGTTAATCGATAACAAAATTAACTGCTTGTTGCAGCCCTATCACGTGGGTGCAAATACCTGCAGCCAGGCTCCGAAATCGTGTGGAAATGCTTCCCCAAAGAGTCAGGGCTCTTATTGCAGCATATTAATACCCATTCTTTGCAAATGCTCAACAGTTATATGTGGATGCAACATTTGAGTTTCCAAACAGTGAACTTTCCTTGGTGACAAAAGCTTTCATTATAATTGCAGTTGCTGTGAATCCCTGGGTGAAACTCAACTTAAAGAGAACACCCTCACCCACACACATCATTTATACTGCAAACTGTCATGTGGAGAAGACAGGTTCCTCTTTTCAAAGGTAAACAAATCGTAACGCTCTCACAGGATTGTCACGCCCACCCTGGCACTGAATTGGAAATTCCACAGAGGGGGAAAGTGCAGCTCTTCCCTCTACACAGTGCTTCGGGAGGCCGCCCCGTTGTTACTCGTGGATCCGCGTCGCTCGGGGCTCCGCGCGCTGACTCAGTCTCTGCCCGGAGGTCCGAGGCGTACCCTGGGTCCCGTACGCCGCGACTGAGCGCACTTGTCACTGCGGATAGTCCTCACAGAGATGGCCCAGGGTAACGAGAGGAACGCTCCGGTTTAGCCCCACGTGCAGCTCGTCGGCAGCACTGTGGCTCCCTTTTATGTGTTTACGGCTCCCGCTAAATGTATTTGCTGTGAAGACGGTTTAGATTTTACCGAGAAAATAAAGCAACATTTTTTTTTCTTTTTCTTTTTTTTGGCATCAAGTGGAATTAAATACAAATGTCCGGGAGATAAAATCACTCCCTAAATCTCATAAGTGGCACCTCAAGTAAAGTGATAGCCTTTGTTTGATATGACCATTACCCCGGTGCCAGCACTTCAACATGCTAGCTGCTGATGTCACATCTGTACTGAATCAAAGGGTCATTTCGCCATTTCACCTAAATCCCATAAAAACTAAAAATGAAGCATTCTCTCTTATTGAGGCCTGCAGAGTTGCAGTTCAATGTATCACGGTTTTTCCGATGCTTGTTTTTCCAGGTTCCCAGATGTGCACCAACAGGGGTGTCCTTGAGTGGCAGGAGCTGTTTTCGAATCAGGGGCCAAATCTGGAAACAGGCACTGGAAAATATCAGGAATCGTAGATATTAAATGCATTAGAGCGAGATGTCTTTTAGCCATTTTCAGAGCAAGCAGCACTCCTAGATGTCGCTCTCTATTGTAGCAAATGCTTTGGAGGAAAAACAGCTACGGAGCAGAGGGGTGTGCTGTAGTGCAGCCCGGTATCTATCATCTGTCTTTCTATCACACAACCTAATACACACTGGCCTGTACAAGGCTCAGGTGGTGGTGTGAGCTGGGGGAAGGACAAAGAAAGACTAGCAAGGCGTTCATTGTTTTCACTAGGAAAATGGTGCAAGATCGACACCCTGTGGTGGGACGGCGAACGACCGCAGTCTCTTTTTTATCTCAAGGTAATAGGGTCAATTAAATAAATTCACATAATTCAGTGAAAATAAGTTATTTTTTTCCTCATTTTTTTTTCAAATGTGGCAAATTCACAGAGGGATTTCAAAAAGAGCACAGCATCCTTTAAACCGATATGAGGGCATGGCCTGATTTCATTCAGTGTTATTTTGGGACCGGGGCTTTGTCAACAACTGCCTTCTACTGACAGAATAAACACACAAAAAAACCCCCACCACACAATAAAGAGACTAGGTCAACACAGTGGTGGAACGAGCACTCAGATATTTTATTTAGTAATATTATATTTTATTTATTTAGTGTAGAAATGCAGTTACAAGTAAAAGTCATGCACTCAGATTTGACTTAAGAAAAAGAACAAAAGTAGCATCAGAATATACGTAAAGTACCAAAAGTAAAAGTACACATTATGTCGAAAGGTCCTTTTGGGAAAACTTAATAATTTTATATATATATATATATATATATAAATAGATGATAATTGTTGATGTAATAATGTTTACATCCCTTTAATGTAGCAACTGGAAAAGTTGGAGCTAATTTGAATTACCTAATAGACTGTAAGCTTGAGAACATCCCTCCGGGGATCAATAAAGCCTTATGTTACCTTAATTTAATCCATAATAATCCATCATGATTTATTTGTTGCTGTTTATTAGGAGAGGAGATCGTGTGGCTCGGGTCCAATCCGTCCAGCTCATATTCCTCATCAGCCTATAATGTTGTCATCCCGATTGTCACTACTGTTAATTTGCTACGTTCTGTACTCAGGACATCTATGTCGTCTAGTTCTCCTCCAGAGGTTTCTCCCACTTCTTTCCCATTGGATGTTTGTTTGTTTGTTTGTTTCTTTGCTTGTTTTTTTTTTTGAGGGGAGGTTTTTCGATGTCCAATTTGAGAGTCTGATAATGTCATATGCTGCACAGATTGTTAAGCCCCTTGACGCCAGTTTATAAATTGTTATTTTGGGGTAAATGAATCAAACTTGAATTGATTATATCTTACTATTATCGATCTGAGTCTGCATTTCAACTATAGTTATCAAATGCACGAATTGGAGTGGGAAAAGTACAGCATTTCCCTTTGAATGCGGTGGTGTAGAAGAACAAAGTCACTGAAAATGGAGAAAAACGGAACCACATGACAAGTAAGCCAAACATTTTACTAATTACTTTCCAGCACTGGGTAAATACACAGGTTGTTAAACACTAATCGTGAGCTGAATAAATGTTTATTATTAGGTGACTGTTTTCCATAAGTGGTACAAATCCACTGCTGGGATCAACAGCAAATAACAAAATAAAACCTAAATGTGGTGAAAATAACGTTGCAAATTTGGGAGAGGCGTCCATCGATCGACTCGGGCTCGACTCGCTTTGCCTCGGCGGTCAGGTTTTGCTCGCAAGCGTCGAAAAATAGATCGATCCAAAACATCCACTCCGGTTGCAGCTTCGTTGAAAAGCGTCGTCGCATGGACCGACTGGCATCTTTTGGAAGTGAGTTTCAACCGGGTCTCTCACACGAATGCGGCCATCGAGGCTTTAGATTAAAACCCCCCCCCGGTCTCTCCTCGGTCTGCCAGCGATTAGCCACGTTAGCTCCACCGAGCGTCGCTCACGGCAACTTTAGCATGTGGCGGCACTTAACGCCAGTTGTGTGCTATCAAGAAAATAACAACAACAACAAAAAGTATTTACCCGCAGTTAAAGACACGATGTTTCTGAAATCCTGTCTTTTTTTTTATTCCTGATAACTCTCAGGTTCAGGGAAAAGTCCGGGATAACCGATAAACCAAAGAAAACTAGGGCTACATTAGCTCAGCTAGCTCTGAGATTACCGTTGGTTTAGTATTTGCTTTGATTTTTTAAAAACATCTCTTTGCAAACTTATGCTATGTTGTTATCCAGATTATGGATTAAAGTGTCTTCTGAATGAACCGATGTTTTGATAGTATCATCACACCCAGTGATGGAAGAAGTGCTCAGATCCCCATTCAGAAACCTGCAGGTCATGAAAGGGTATTTAAATCTTAAATGATACGGACAGATGTCTTAAACATTTTATAATCTAATACTATCCGCTTCCTTAGATAGTGAGGTTAGTAACGAAATGCTTTTAGCAGATTTTAGGTAAAACTGGATGTAAAATTCACAATACTGTTGTTGAGACTGACAACGATACCGTGTTTATTAGGTTAATCTGCCCATTCATTCATTCATCTCCTCATTTTCTGGTGTATATCCAGGTCTAGGTCCTGATAAAAGATAAATTAACATTATCATTGTTATTATTCATTTTTATTACTATCACTGTTATTTACAGCTGAAAAGTAGTGAAACAAAATCAATATAAATATCAGTGAATTAATGCGCATTGACAATAATTCTGGCTCTGACTATTGTTCAGTAATATCTTTAGCTGAGGGTGAGGGGTTTTTTGTTTGTTTTTTTTAAGTTTAAATCATTTAACATTGCTTGCGAAGGTGTAGCGAGCGTTCTTTGCTGCTGGGTGTCTTGAGGACCCCCTCCAGGCAGGTCGATTCCTTTCATTGTCGATTTTGCGCTCGATTGATTTATTGTTTGGTCTATAAAATGTTAGAAAACAGTGAAAAGTGGCTGTTATGATTTGCAATTTGTTAGAATTGCTAGTTTTAATTGACTGTCAGTGCAAAACACCCAAATAATTAATTTTACAGACCAAATATGATGAAGGAAAGCAGCAAATGATCACATCTAAGATGCTTTAACCAACAATGTCTTTTTTTGAAAAATGGCTGAAATTAATAATCAATTATTAACATTGTTGCTGATTAATTTTCTTTTGGCTGACTAATCATTGCAGCTCCGGGTTATATATAAAATATGCAAAAAATCTTTGCTTTCAATAATAACTTGTGAATTATATGTTTTTTCAGTTAAAACAAACATTCAACCACCTGGTTATAAATCCCTAAAATGACACCTAAACCTCCCAGAATCTATGAATATGCGAATGGTTTTCACTTCAAAAGTTTAATTCCTGTATACAAGGTGATTTTAATCTGTAAAAAAGGGTTTGTATTGATAATCTGAATCATGTCTGTTTCAGATGATCCCTTTGATAAACCACCGTGCAGAGGTTGTTCATCTTATCTCACTGAGCCTTACATCAAGTGTGCAGAATGTGGACCCTCTGCTTTCTTACTCTGCCTCCAGGTTAGTGGGTGACAATCACCTAAATGTCAGCAGAGCCCTTGTTTATTCTCAGACCGCTCGGTGTGACTGAAACAAAGCAAATGTTTTTATTTCAGTGTTTCACCAGAGGATTTGAATACAAGAAGCACCAGAGTGATCACAAATACGAAATCATGGTAAGGGAAATACAAACTGTCTGTCGTTCGTCTCTCTCACACAGACACACGCACTCTTTCAACGTCTTTCCTCACTTTTTACCTCCTCGTATAGACATCGGACTTCCCCGTACTGGAGCCCGGGTGGACGGCTCAGGAAGAGATGGCCCTGTTGGAGGCAGTCATGGACTGTGGTTTTGGAAACTGGTTAGTGCTTCATCTGTTGTTCTTTTTTTTATTTTTTTTTTTACTACTCCATCGTTACGCCACAGTAACTTATCATAGACCTCTTACCAGTTTTCCTGTTGTCATTCTTTAGTATTCAGTGTGTGTTTCAGACATATCATGTATTTTTTAGTTCCAAATTCAGACGTTCATTGCCTTGGGGTTGAAACTCCAAACTAAATTTCATATTTGAAAACCTTGCCTGAAAGGCCTTCCCAAACCTCTCTGCCACTATTGGTATTGATGTAGACAGCTGTGCAAAAGTTCAAGGCACTAAAAATAACGTTAGAATGCTTTGTAATTCATTTATCATTTAACATCATACAAAGTGCAGAAGACAGAAAAAACAGTGTGTGACCACCCTCTGCCTCTAAAACAGCACCAGTTCACCTCAGTCCCCTTTTTTTGTGAAGGTATTGGGCAGCTAGGCTGGACCAACTGTCTTGGAGAACCTGCCACAGTTCTTCCGTGGATCTTGTCTGTCTCAGTGTCGCGTGTCTCCTCATATGGTTACATTAATATCGTTGGAGCACTACTTTCCAGTTACCTTTTTGATTAAGAATAGGGTGAGACAGACCACGGCAGTGTGCGGCACTATTTGATAAATTTACAATTTTTCCAACCTGGTGAATTTATTCATAAACCAGAGCGAACCTCCCTCTCAGCTGTTGTAGCGCGCCAACATGTCTATTTGTACCATTTCTCTTCTTCAGGCAGGATGTGGCATATCAGATGCGCACGAAGACCAAAGAGGAATGCGAGAGTCACTACATGAAGAATTTCATCAATAACCCGCTCTTCTCCTCTACCTTGCTCGGCCTGCGGAAAACAAAGGACTCTCGCTTTGCGGAGGGCGCTATTCCTTTCAAACGTAAGTACCCATGACACCTACCTCCTCCGGTATTTTCTTACCAATGTAGTGGGACAAATGGGAAACAGAAAATGCTCATTATGTGCTCACAAATCCATAGAGGTTTAGTTGCATGTTGCAGGCCCCAGCCACGAGCCCTGTCTGCTGGTAATGTTAAGCAGCAATCAAACTGTTTTTAAAAAATGATAGTTGCATTAATTATGGTCCTCCAGAGCAGCCAGAGGAGAGATTTTTGCATAAAACACTCTGAAGTGCAATGTCACTGAAAGCCTAAAAGGACGCTGCCCCCGAGAGTTGGACAGAAGCGGACGATGAGTCAGGAACTTGTCTGGGTTCCTGGCTGGCTTCAGGCCTCCATCTGTCGCAGCGTTTGACCGCTCGACTGAGATTTCGCTGTCACGTTCACACAGCAGTCGAGAAAGTCTAGGCAGACTCTGAGACTCGTTGTGTCTCTGGTTTCTCTCGGGGCTGCTGGGAGCATTAGAAACCCGAATCTCGCCGGAGGTTCGTAGGCGGCGCGCGTCTCCTTTTTCGTGCACAATACACAGATAATTTATTGTACGCTCATTTTCTCTTTGCCTTTGTTCTGATACCACAGCCACCGATGATCCCCCTCGGCCCACGTTTGACTCCGTGCTGTCTCGAGACATGGCCGGATACATGCCAGCCAGAGCAGACTTCATGGAGGTGAGGTGACACATGTTTTCCTATGAATTAATGAAACGGCCACTAGATGGCCCGTTGTGAAATATTATCCAGACAGCGATTCGTGCCCTTGTTTTCTCGAAGTGGGCCATTCATCCCGTTGTTTGCTTTTTACTCATAAATTGTTTTCCAACATGAGCACATGTCGGTGATCATTGAACGGTTCCATGTGAACCCAGATCAAACCGGCCGATTATGAAAATCGTTTTCCACTGTCCTGGCAGGAGTTTGACAACTATGCTGAATGGGATTTGAAAGACATCGACTTTGTGGATGATGACTCAGACATCCTTCGTGGTTGGTAGAATCACAGTGGACTTTTTTTAAAAATTGTTTTCATCGATAAATAAAACAATTGTTTGAATGACCTCGTTTATTTTACTGTACACCCTTAACTGTGGCCCATGTTCTGTTTCAGCACTCAAGCTGGCAGTTGTCGACATATATCATTCAAGATTAAAGGAGAGGCAGCGGAGGAAAAAGTAGGTCCTTACTTAATACAGTAAATGATGAATATACAGTGTCATGTAATTACCCATGTCTCTCAGTAGATGGCATGTAAGCCTCTATATTGATGTTTTGGAGCTTCATTTCCCATACATACTACTTTATGCTTTGAGGTTGAATACATGCATTTTATACAGAATTAAAATTTCCAATGCAAACAACTTTAAACCCCTGACTGTACCTTCTTAATATTAATGAATGCTAATAATGCTAATATATTTATACCTTCTAATCTAAACTTCAATTATTATTTTGTTAAAAAAACGCTTCAAAGACACAAGTCCTGGGAGACCGGGATTGTTGCGGAGTCGGCAGCTCGGCTATAATTGCATATTTAAGCCTTTTGTCAGGCTGTCATTAGGAGCCATGGGGAATCATTCAGGTGCAACTTACAAGCTGCGGGAACCTCTTTTCAAACCTCGAATATTTTTAGAAATCGGGAAGAATGTATCTGTCCCCTGGCGAACGCTGTTCACGCCAAATTGTTTGACGTTTTGCCCAGTTTGAGGCTGGCAAGACTGCAGGAGACTTTTGGAAAATTATTAGAAGCTCACAGGATATGCATGTTGTATGTATGCATTGTGATCTCAAAAAAAACTATGGCTGACTGTAATACTTTATATTAAAAACCCGTTTCAAAGATCTGGAATCATCATTAGTGACCATATATGACGCCTTCCTGCTCAAATACACATTTGACTTTGGAGCTGAAAAAATTAGTGGATCGAAAAATAAAAGCAAACGGCAACTACTCTGATAATTGTTTGTCCTTGTGCAAAACAAAATGTCAAATATATTCTAGTTTATTTTCTTATCTACGAGGATTTTCTGCTTTTCAATTAATTAATTTTTTTGTCTTTATCTGATAACATGCTCTCAGTTGGCAGTTTATTAGGTACACCTAGCAAGACTCAAACAGTCCTGCAGTAAAATCTTTGGTTGAAGCTCTTGTAATCAGGAGAGGATTCAACTGTAAGTTCATTTTTGAGGTTTGTAGTGTTTGGTGCTATTTAACTGCTTTATGCTACTGGACAGGTGTTTCTATTATTTTGTCCACTGCATCCATTGCATAGTAGATTTAAATAACAGAGACACCTCAGTCTCCAGGTGACCAGTCAGTTGAACAAGGACCTCTCTAAAACAAAAACTTATCCCTATAATAGAAAAGAATGGTTAGATTAAGCCCTGTTAAGTTTCTATAAAATGAAGAACTTCCATTTGCTACCCGTCCCTCTTCTTGAGGGTGTTAGTCAGTCAGCTGGAGAGAGTTCCTCCCCGCTCTCGGCTTGTGAGCTGTCGATCTTGGACGTGCGCGGAGTCAATCCTCGCTGTAACAGATCCATCACTAAATCAACTTTAATGAGTTCCTGCTCTCGGAGCATGGGGGGAATGGCATGTCTGGCCGGGCAGGCACGTCGAGGTCCCTTCTCTCTCCACACCCCCTACTTCATCCCTGTTAGCTTGCTGCTGGTCAGATACTCTTCCAAGGTTGTGACACAAGCCGAGATCCTGAGTTTCGACCCCTGAACCCACAGAGTTCACTTTTCGAGGGGGGAGGGGGCATGACAGCCGTTTTCCAGCAATTTGCCTTTAGCCTCAAGCCCAGTTTGTCGAGCTGCATTCGCCTAGCCGCTGTTGTGTTGTGTTAGACGTGGTTGGTTTTAGCCAGCCAGACCTAATAAACTGCCAACTGAGTGTTCGTATTGGGTGATCAAATGTCACAATGACGTTATAGCCTGTAACTGCCAAGATGATTGCATGGGAATGAATGCCAGGTTTAATTTTACAGAGTCACAGTAATCTGAATGTTAATTTGCATAGTAATAAATCAAAATCCGCATTTCTTTTTCTTTTTCTTTTTTTTTTTTTCTTCCAGGATTATTCGAGACCACGGCCTGATCAACCTCCGGAAATTCCAGAGTAAGTCCCACTCTTACGCCCACACGGAATCGGGCGGCGGCAGCATTCACAGCAACCCGCCGAGGCATCTGACACCTACCGGCCAAATCGCTGCTGGGGGGGGGGTTTCTATGGATGCATGCAAACAGCTCCAGTGTAATAACCACCGTTCACCTCCGCGGCCCCCCTCAGAGCAACAGGCCGAGCTCCTGTGTTTTCGATCGGGGCTGCGAGCAGTCCACGGGGGCTGCGTGTCAGAGTGTGCCACGGCATAATTGCTTCACTGTGAACAGATCCCTGTGCGATGAGTGCTCCTGCCATAACGGCTAAAACGCAGGGGTTGGGGGGGGCTGTCTTTTATCGATCCACCTGTCGCAGGTTGGATTTCAGCGGGCTCTGTAATGTAATTCTTTGCATCCCTCGGGTTCTCGCCCTTGAGGTCAAACAGAGGGGGTTGCTATGGATGGATTTGTCCAATTAAAGCCTCTGTTTATTTAAACCGAGCTCGACCTCCCGGCCCATCGTTATATCGCCACGTGTTGCACTTTGAAACTGTCTGTGGTTTGGGAGTTGAAGAGTTCTCCCCTCATGTTTTATTTATGCAGCCTCCAGCCTCCAGTTAGCCGCCCCCCCCTCCCTTATCTCTCCAGTCTTTCAAGACAAAAGGGAACTCGGAGTAGCCGTAGAGCTGCAGACTGGTTGTCATGGAGACTGTCAAAGATTGTGTGTCTCTACCGTGTGTGTGTGTGTGTGTGTGTGTATGTGTTCATGTGTGTGACACGTGCAATAATGGAGGCAGTCTCCGAGCCTGGGAGGCTCACAGTGTCATGTCTCAGTAACTGCTGGAGGCAGATTGACCAGCGTTGTTGTTCTAGGGCAGCAGTCTATCTCAAGTCCTGTACGGGCTTGTTACATTAGATGTCTCCTGTCTGTCTGTCTTTCCCTGCTCTTGCCTTTTGTTTGCAGTCAGCGTTTGTGCGCCGTTATGAGACCACACACGGCAGTGTTGGATGTCTCCTTAGAGATGTGGACAACACGGTGTGTCCGTGGCTTAGTTAAGGACATGACTTCATGTGTTCAGCCTGAGATGGCAGCTGCTTATTAAAGCTCACAAACAGGGGCCTGATGAAGGAAGGAACCTGACTGACTCTCTCTCTCGCACACTCATACATGCACTCGCACACACAAAAGTATAACAGCTTTCCTCTCTGGCTTTGATACGTGTCCATTACTCGCCAACGCAGGCGATGCGTTGATACAAACACGACGAACCGTATGCTTGCAGGGCGAGTTAAGTGGTGGTCGGTGGTCAGTACGCTGTGGTGGGGGCAGCAAAGCATCCAATTTGCACCCGTAGTTCCAATGCAACTAAAAAAAAAAAAAATGGCAAACTACAAAAGGCATTTTTCTACATGATGAAGTTACAGAGAAAATAAGAGCAGTAAGAAACTGGAGAAAATGTAACACGACACAACATTACTCCTACCTGAAAATAATGTCAGACAAATAGAAAGCCCGACAAATACTCTGTATAAACACCAGGTCGTAATTTCCCCAAAGCCCTTGACGATGCATCCGAATCGCATGTTTTATTTGACCAACAGCCCAAAATCCGAAGATCATCAGTTTACGAGCAGATATAACAAAGAAAAGCCTGAAACCATCGCATATGAGGAGCTTTATCCAACAAATATTTGGAATTCTTCCTTTAAAAAAAACAAATGACTGAAACTATTATCCGATAATCAAAATACCGGCCTGTAAATCGATTCCTTTGTTCCATCGACTGTTATTTGAAGCTACGTTCCTTGCGTGGGGAATTTTGCTTTGGTGCGATTGTCAGTAAAGCAAAATAAAGAAATGTGAGAATGTAACAACAGTAAGATTCGGCTACTTCAGATTTAATGATTAAATATGTGTAATGTGAACAAATAAAATGTGTGTGAACACCACATGGTAATATACAAAAAAAGAGTACAAGCATACAAGCATGGGTTGTTTACAGTCAACTGTCACTAGTATACAGTTAATATACAGCTTCTGTCTGACCTCCACAGTCTGGACGTGAGACTGATTTGTAATCCCCGTCCTTACTTGCTATATTATAACCAGACTTGTGATCCCTGATTTCTTGCCTCATACTCGGAAGAAACAGGCTGTTTAATAAAATCTGATAGAGGAGTGAAAGTGAGCTCTCGGCAAGGAAACACGAGACGGAACCAGGTCAGCCGGTAACACTCAGCATGGCGTGTCCTTTGTCAGCATGTGGCCAAAAACAAAAGCTCAACATGTGCATTGAACAGAAACAAATAAACGCGGAATGATTCCCGTGGAGCGGAAACTTTCCCTATTTTTTCCAAAGCTTCGGAGCAGCTGATAACAAAGTGCAGCTCAGAAAAAGACAAAGCCTGCTGCTGAAACTGGACTAAGCTTCATTAAGAAATGAAGATGAAGACGAGGAGGGTTTTTTTTTTAGTGTTTAAAGGCCCCGGCAGGATTTTCTGTGCAGATTTACTCGCGGTAATGTTTAAAAATGAATTTTCATCCTTTTATATACTGTGAAGTGAGGTGCCTCGGCAATAATGGCCACTTGATTGTTTCCACCTGCAGTTGAGTTTCAGGAAGATTTATCGTAATTACAATTGACACTAAGTTGTTTGGTTGCGATGGCAAGTTTAAACAACTTTTGAATTGCAGTGGAGAAGGAATTGAAAAATCTTGAACTTTATTTCCAGGAGAGATAAAAGATAATAAACCGCATATGCAGTACTGTATAAAATTAAGGATTTTCTAAACCAAGCCTCATCATGTATACTGTTCTCCAGAGGTCCATATATACCATACTGTGTAGAAGTACAGGGAAATATGTATTTTAAAAAATACTGATTTTTGTATCGTAAATCCAAAAAATAAACAGAATTACTATCACGAACCAACCAAGGAGACAGTAGAGATACTCCACCGACAGCAGCCCGAGGAGATTGTAAATGCAGAGCGGCCACAGAATGGCTGTGATAATAGATACCAGTAATATTTACGCACCCATAAACCCAGCGTTTATTTTGAGCTGCATGTTAATGGCTGTTCACTGGTGGTGAAAACAGGTAAACAAAAACAAAGCCAGTCGCTGCACTTCTCCCGGCACAGTCTAAAAATCATAAACTGCTCATGTGTAAAAGGATTTAAGGAGGTGGATTTTTCTTTCATATTCCTGCTTTACATTTGTCTGTATCTGCTGCCAACTCACTTCTCTCTCTCTCTCTCTCTCTCTCTCTCTCTCTCTCTCTCTCTCTCTTCCTCTCTCTCTCTCTCTCTCTCTCTCTCCCTCTCTCCTCTCTCCCCCAGTGCTGGAGCGATGTTACCCGAAGGAGGTGCAGGAGCTGTACGACGTCATGAGGCGATTTGCCAGAGTGGTTGGACCCATTGAACACGACAAATTCATCGAAAGTCACGCGCGTTAGTATTTGGCCGAGAACACGCAGCAGGCTTTTGAACGGACAGGCTCTGAGAACATGTCCAACAGACACAAACACGGAGAGTCGATTTAACCGGCTCTTGCCAGACTGCCTCGACCTCTCTAAGTGATCCTGGCGTTAAAGGATGGTGTTTATTTTATTTTATTTTACTTCATGGGAACGTAACCTCAGAGGTCCCTAGTATGTTTGACAAATTAAAGGAAAGACCAAGGTGAAGTGTCATGAAGTGAACATGAAGACGAGCCTCCAAAAATCCACCAGCGCTCCTTGACATAAATTCTCCAAGTTTCCGAAACTCTACTTGGTTGACTTTTTTTTTCCCCAAAACATTCTCCTTCCCTCATTTGGCTTTATGATGACGGTGTGCTTCCTAAGACAAAGCTCCAAAAAACCCCCAAAAACCCTCCCATGACCCTTGACCCCGATCCACGCGAGGACCCGGTGACGGGTCAGACTGAGGCCATAGCAGATCATTCCCATCGTTATCACCCTTGTCGAGCCACTCGTTCGCTTTTCTGGCAGAGTTAGATGGGAAGATTGGCACCGCTCGCAAATAAGGCTTCACCAGGAAGCCGTTTAGCTTTAGCTTAGCACAAAGACTTGAAAGCGAGGGAAGCAGCTAGCCTGGCTCTGTTTAAAGGGATTAAAATCCGCCCACCAGAACCTCTAAAGCTTAATAATTACCATGTTAAATCTCCCTTTTTTTTTCTTTTTTAAATCCTTGCAAAAAAACCCTTGGACAGAGCCTGGCCAGCTGTTTTCCCCCCGTTTCCACTCTATATGCTAAGCTAAGCTAACTGCCCTCTGGCTGTAGGTTGATGATCCATAGGGATAGATGGCGAATGATATCGGCCCTCTTGTCGAACTTCTCGAGGAAACAGATCAGCGCACTTTCCAAAATGTGGAATCATTCCTTTATACCTGCCAGTGTCTTTCAGCATGTGCTCCGTGTATGTATATGTATGTACGTGTGTATTCATGTTGTATGTATGTGTGAGTAGACGGCGATGGCTCACAGCGTGTTGTTGGTTGTGGCTGGAGCGGTCGGACCTGGAGGGAGACTTGCGGGTTCCAGTTCTTTTAGACGGAGCTGCAGTAGCTCCCTCTCTCCTCTCCTGACTGTACCACCAGATTAGCCGCCTTCAACCGCCTCCTTCTCCTTTTTTCCCTCCAGTGGAGTTTGAGCTGAGGAGGGAGATCCGCAGGCTGCAGGAGTACAGGAAAGCTGGGATTAAGTCCTTCTGCAGTGAGTCTAGTTTGACCTTTTCACTCCTCCGTTCAACAAAATCTCATTTTAAAGTTGCAGGGAAATGTCTTTCTATTCAGATTTGAGCAGTGCTGAGCTCTTTTATTTTGAGTTTGGCTCTAAATTGTGTTAATTATTGTTTGCTGCTGCAGCTCAGTGTATCAGGTCATCAGATCAGTTTTTGGAATTATAATGTTTGGCTAATCTGTTGATGCATGGCACATAAAGGGAAACTCAGCTGAATATTTTATTGTGTTGCTGTTTCAGCTACTTTTGGAACAATATCAGAGAATTGCTGGCAAAATTAATAAAAGATTAGAGAATTTCTGCACATAATGAACTATTCCAGCAAATGAAGCATTACGGATTAATTCAAAACATTGTCTCACAAGAAAACTGTCCATCATTTCTTTCACCTCCAGTATGACTACATTCAAAACAGAGCCGCAGAGATTGGACTATTGTTCAATGGATCAATTGTCAGAAAATTCATATTTGGGATTTAGATTGATAGTATTAGAATTGTCTTTTTTTTTTTTAAGCACAATTGCCAAAAAAGTGCTGGTTCCTTGTTTCTGAAATGCCAGGATCTGATGCTCTTCCTTGTCACAAATGATAAGAGTAAATGTTCTCAGATGTAAAAAATTGTAAATGAAAAAATCGCGTCCCTAATTCAAAGCGACACTCATCTTTTTTTCTTTAATCCTTCCTCATCTCCGACGCCGTCCCCGTTTTACCCCCTTCCAGGTGCCAAGGTGTACGAGCGGGTGAAGCGGATGCGTGAGGACGAGCGCAGGAAGAGAACCATGCTGTGTGATGTGCTGCAGTACATCCAGGACGGCAGGGCCTGCCAGCAGTGGCTCAGCAAACAGGCCGCAATGTGAGTCACCCGGCGTCTCAGTGGATGAGCGGATGAGCCGGGCGGGTCAGCGCCGGCCCGGCACGACCCCGCCGCGGGCGGGCTGAGATGAACGGGGCAGGCGTCTGCGTCGCTGCTCATCCCGCTTCTACTTCTGTCTGTTTTATGTGCCGCCGCTCTTGTGGTTTCCGCGGATGGTCGTTATCCAGGTTCTCGTAATTATTCCACCTTTTATTTAAAAAAAAAAAAAAAAGTAAAATCTTCAATGCGATGAGTCATCCTTTTTCTTTTTTTTTTTTCCTCCTTTGGATGATGATCCCTGAGTGAGAGTGGTGAACAGAGCTCGGAGACTCTGCCTGTAGGTGGGATGTGCGTATGTGAGAATAAATGAGGCAGTAGAGGTGCTCACGTTTCTCCTTCTGATTGCAGAGACGCCGGCATCACTCCAGCTGTCACAACGATCACGGTGTCAGGTACGGAGCTCCTTTCCACCTCCTCCCTTTGTGCTCCCTCCTCTCTCTCGTCCTCGCATGGCCCCAAGGCACAGTCACATAAATGCACCCGCTCCTCCATAAATACACTCGGGGGAGAAGGGAAAAAAAAAAACGGGCCCTTACCTGCACATGTGTCTCGTTGTTTTTCCTTCCAAATTAGCTGCCTCTCCCTAACCTCCGCACCCACGCCGCTACATTTCCACTATTTGCCCACTATAAATATGGGCCCCCTTGTCTCTCCCAAGCAAATGTTTTAGCAGCATGTTGTGGGCCTGCTGTTGTGTTATCTGAGGTGAGGGCCGGCGCCCGGGTGCTTTGCTTCTGTTTGACCGCTGTCGAATTTCCGCCCCACAGCCACGGGTAGGCGGAGCGCCCCTCCTCTCAACCTGACCGGACTCCCGGGGACGGAGAAGCTCAACGAGCGGGAGAAGGAGGTACAACTCGCTCTTTATCTCGGGGCCGGGTGTAAGTCGGGAACCACACGGCCGCCCGCCATAAAGTTTGCGTACCTGCCCCAGATGGCCACGCCCGGCGGCAGGTTGCATCTCACTGCCTCTGTAATATCTGTCCAAGTACTCTGGTGCCGAGGTATTTTTTGTGCCAGTCTTTCAGGCGAACATTTGACAGATCCTGCGTCAGGCGAATGCATGGTATTCACGAAACAGCATAGCCTGATCACGTGTACCGCTCACAGATATTCCCTGCTCCTCGAAAGCAGAGGCAGAGAATTATATAGACATATATTATACATGCTGAATTTGTACAAGCCACTAGAAATTTTATCCTCTAGAGAGCTGGACTACATCAGTTATCTAACAGGACCCAGAGCCTACAGCCGTGCCAGCGGCTCTGTATGGCCATACTTTAGCACAGTGGTGCTTTGAGCCAGACACCAACATTAGTAATGCTAACATGCTCATTGTGGCAATGCTAACGTGCTGATGTTTAGCGGTTAATAACGTTTGCCATGTTCACTGTCTTAGTCAAGCACTTCAGCGTCCTAACATTTGCTAGTTGGCGCTAAACACAAACTGCAGCTGAGGCCGACGGGGACGTCGACGTTTCTCAGGTGTTTGGCCATAAAGCGCTTTATCTGTCAGCACGGCGTTTTGTAGGGCAGTTGTTGAGACGCTTTCCCTCAGGAACCCGGGCGGAGGACTGACCGACGGCCCTCTCGTTTGCTCTGCTCTTGCAGTTGTGCCAGGTGGTGCGTCTGGTGCCGGGAGCCTACCTGGAGTACAAGCAGGCCCTGCTGAACGAGTGCAGACGGCAGGGCGGGCTGCGGCTGGCGCAGGCCCGGGCGCTGATCAAGATCGACGTCAACAAGACCCGCAAAATCTACGACTTCCTGATCAAAGAGGGCTACATCACTAAGGCCTAGGAGCCTTTGGTTTGACCACAGAGGAGACTGGACCGTGGTTAGTGATTCCTTTTCTTCTCATCTCGTAACATCGTAGGCCTTGTTTTGTAAGAGTTCCAGGTTGTTGCTGCTCTTTTGAAAGATTGTAACATTTGTAAGGTTCTGTTGTGTTTTTGAGTCTTAAATGTATTAAAGTGACAAATCTCTTTGTATAATTCTCTGTGGCCTCATAGGGCCTCAAATTAAAATTTGGATGTATTTATTTCTCCTGTCATAAAATGTTTATGAAGAAATCATTCAACGTGTATGCTGATATTTCAATTTAAACCTAATAGACTCAACTTGGACTGAAATGTTTGGTAAAGCTGTGTTTTACAGACGGAAAGGAGCCGACGTGTGACTATAAATTAATCGGAAATTTTGCGTAAAGAACTCGGTGATCGGAAAGACCGGAAAATTCAACTGGTGCGATTCTAATCAGTTGATTCTCCTGAATTAATGGCGTGTGCAGAGGATCTTTTAGCCAGCGCTCAAGTGAACATGCAAAAATGTGAAATTTGTCAACATATTAAAAGCTCCTTTTAGGGACTCGCCCAGGAAATTATTGGGAAACAGAGTCCTGCTGAAGCTTTGTTGAGGTAGAACTAGCCTGCACAGCAAAAACTGCACAAAGGATCTCAAGCAGGAGAGTCAGCGGACAAGAATCAGTCCTGACACCGAACCACTTTGTGATCCCCAGACATGATGATCCTTTGTTGCTCCTATAAGAGCCCGAAACTCAAGTCCCGGACGTGTATTTTTTTTTTTTCCTGTTCCAAGTAAATAATCATAGATTACCGTCGATGAACGACCACACGTTTCCAGGTGATGGATAACACCGACGTCTCGTCGGCGAACTGTGAAATACGGCCCGATTACGGCCGAGCCGTTGGTCCCGTCGGGCGTTCTCGGATGATCCTTCACAGTTCGAGGCACCGGTGACTCCATCCTCTCTGTCTCCGTCTCTCCGTCTGCGGATGTGTGGGCCCGGTGCGACGTGGATGAACCGCGACAAATGTGCCACCAGCAGGCCCGACAGGCTTATCAGAGCATCGGCGTCGGCCAGCGGCCTGATTTTTAACGGCAGATCCGACCTTTGATGATAAGGGCGAGATGGCGTTGGGTGGAGGAGCGTCTGAACTGAGATGCAGGGATTAGATCTGGATATAAAAGGCTGAGAAGAAGAAATCCCCCCCCTCCTTTTTTTTCTTCTTTTTTTTTCAGGCCTTGATCTGTCTTACTGAATAAAGTTTCCGAAACAAACAAGGAGCAGCAGAAGCATAAATCTTATCCTTTCCCCTTGTACTCTTTTCACAAGGCGCAGCCCTCCCTTCCTCACGCTCGGCGTCTTTGCCCGAGACACGGTTCCAGCTGGAACCGGGCTCTGATCCGTCCAGTCTCCCATCCGTTTCCCCCTTTCTTTTTAAAGTTTCGGCTCTCTTGGCTGCCAATAGCGGTAATTGGCGTTCGATTCGCAGCTGAAGCAGATGTGCAAACGTGACCTGAATCGCTTTGGGTTCGACACCCAGCGGCTTAAAACCGGAACAAATTCCACGCCGGCGGAGAAGTCGACCGTAACACGTTGAAACCGCCTCACCGTTTTAGTTTTTTCATTTTAATGGATAGTACGATATATAAAGGCTCGATCTCGTCTGTCTTATTTGTTAGGCCAAATTTTCAGAGAGCAGAGTGGGGATTTCTGGCAAGATATGGCTGTTGTGACGGGCCAAAGCTCCAGCAGTATGTGTGTTGTATCCACATCCAACGGTGACGTAACATCCGAGTATGAAAACTGTGTAAGCTGTGATTAAAATGGTGGGGGGGGCAATGAGCGACACGATGAAGGCGCCTAAGCAAACAACAATAGAATAACTCATTAACTGAGAAGTTTTTGTTGAGCAAACTCGAAATTGCTGGTTTAGAGTTTGAAAAAAAAAATCTTCTCTTTCATTTCGGTGAAAACTGACATGGCCTCCTGTAGTCAGGCTTAATTAGAGGCAGTTAAGCTTATTGTCAGTTCACAGTGAAGTTGTTCTTAGTACAACAAGTGGTGCTGCTTCTGAATTCTAATATTTCTACATCTGTTTACTTTGGCTGCGAAATTTATTAGGGCGTAGCCGCTTTTTACCGAGATCTGCACATCATTGTTCAGGATGAATGTTCCTATTATTTCTACTTATTTTTTTTAATTCCATTTATATTCCATACTGGGGGCTCGTGCATATTGTAACCCAGGCGTGGTACAGTATGTGTCTGGAACGAGTTCCTGCTCGAGTTCCTAATGGTCAGTCTCTAATAGTTAGCTCAGCTCGGATTTGGGTCACGTCCAGTCGGCTGAGTGTTACATCAGAGTCTCCACAGCTTCATCTCTCTCCGAGGACCCGTGTCCCAGTCTGTGACTTGGCTCCGGTCTCCTCTGGATCCGGGGGGTGGGGGGGGCAGTGTCTTCCAGAATTAAGGTGCAACAAGTACGGGATTCATCAGATGCAGTGAAATAAAAGACGCAGCAGGATCGAGTTCTCTACGTGATCACATGTTTATTCTCAATGCAGAATATGTCTCGTGTTTTCCTGAGCTGAGCAGACGCAGAACCTGTTTCACCCTGTACATATGGCGTGGCTCTCTCTCTCTGTCTCTCTCTCTGTCTCTCTCTCTGTCTGTCTCTCTCTCTCTCTCCCTCTCTCTCTCTCTGTCTCTCTCTCTCTTTCTCTCTCTCTCTCTTTCTCTCTGTCTCTCTGTCTGTCTCTCTGTCCGTTTCTGTCTCTCTCTTTCTCTCTCTCTCTCTCACTTTCTGTCTCCTCTGTCTGTCTGTCTCTCTCTTTCTCTCTCTCTGTTTCTCTCTCTGTTTCTCTGTTTCTCTCTGTCTGTCTGTCTGTTTGTCTCTCTCTCTCATTTTCTGTCTCCTTCTCTGTCTGTTTTCTCTCTCAATTTCTGTCTCTGTTTCTGTCCCTCTCCCTCTGTCTGTCCCTCTCCCTCTCTCTCTTTCTGTCTCCCTCTCTGTCTGACTCTCTCTCTCTGTCTCTCCCTGTCTCTCTCTCTGTCCCTGTTTCTGTATCTGTCTCTATCACTTTCTGTCTCCCTTTCTTTCAGTCTCTCTCTATCTGTTTCCGTCTGTCTCCCTCTCTCTCTCCCTGTCATGGTGAAGTCTGTGCGGTGGCGGTGGCGGCGACAGCAGATGGAGCAGATGTTGGTGTCAACGCTTCGCATGGTGTGCTGAGATGCAGCATTTCTCAGCCCCCACACACACACATACACACACACTCACACACACACACACACACACACTCACACACACACGCCGTTCGCCTCCCGCTCTCACCGACATCGTCTTGGAAAGGTAAAATGAATGTTGACTTCCTTCAGGAGGGAACTGGCATGATGGCGTTGATCTAATGAACAATACACGCTACAGTTTTACAGCGGGAATCTTTGAACACTAGTGTCTGGTGGGCTGTTTAGAAAAAAATGTAAAAAAAAAATCTTCGACACATTCAAAAGACAAATAATCGGAGGTGGAAATACGAGTGAAAGTCGTGCAATCAAAATGTTTCTTTAAAAAAAGTTCTCCACAAAGCACCGTAATGTGAAAGTAACGTATAATGTGTTGCAGCTGGTAAAGGTGGAGCTAGATTTAATTATACTTTACTAACAAGGCCTGATCTTAATCTCTAATAATACATCATAGTTTATCTGTTGGTCATTGGGGGAAAACTGAGTAGTGGAGAAGAAGAACGAAGCAGCGAAAATGGAAAAGTGTGAAATGCAAGGGCCTCGAAATATTACTTGAGTAAATGTACTTAGTTACTTTCCAGCACTCTTGTATAAATAGGATCACATCAATTAACGATATCATGATATTAATCCCGCATCAGGATTAATTGTTTTTATCCTGCTCAAAGCACGGACGAAGGATTGCAACCAAAATACAGAGGAAATGATGTGATCTCCGCTAAGCTATGTTAATTTTTAGTCGATTATTATATAATTGTCAATTATATCTCCCTAGAATGGTTTGCACGGTTGCAGCGTTGAGAGAGACACATGCTCTCATAACCCCGGAGCTATTTTTTTTTCTTTCTTATTAGAACGGCAAAAGGAGGCTGCCATGTGTGGAAAATTAAAAAGAAAACGCCGCTCTCCTGAGAGGGATCGATGCATTGGTTTTAGAGCCTCTCCTCTGCCGGTGTCTCATTGATTTTTAAGTTTGCTGCTATTCAGGGAAAAAGGAAAAAGACGTCTCCCTCGTTTTTGCTCTGAGCTGTTGGAGCTCAAATAAATAAATAAATAAATAAATAAATAAAATGACAAGCTCTTGCACACACACACACACACACATGCACGTCGGTCTCTCTATAGTAGTGAGGACCCTGGTTGGACAAAACGAACGCCCCTCGCCCCAACGGTGACCACCACGCCTGGATACCCCCCCCTGCACCCGGTTCGCACTTGAGCCCCGAAAACAAGCGGCGGCGGCGGCGGCGGCAAGGTCCGGCCAAAACGTTCCCACTTGGATGGTTTCAAACCAGCAATGTGACACACACACACACACACACACACACATATACACACACACGCATCATCGCAAGGGTGGTGGTAGGGTAGGCTTAACACAATTAACACACACACACACACATACACACACACGTATACGCCAAGCCATTCCAGGTGGTTGTTAAGTAGTAACACAACACCACAGAGGTGAAGGGAGGTTACCTTGGCAACCAGGACTGTGGCATACTGAAGTCTGAAGGGAGGGAGCGGTGGTGGTGGGGGGGGGGGGGTGGCGGCGTGCACACACATACACACACACACACACACTCACACACACTCGTGCTGTTGCTCATGCTCATCGGAGGAGTCGTGACTAACCAGAGCAGTGCACAGTATTGAAGTCTGCTGTGGCTCTTTAACCCCCCTCCCACCCTCCAGCCCCCCCACCCCCACCCCCACCCCGACCCCCCATCTGTGTACGTGCTTTTCCCCGACGACTCACTTTCATGGAAGAAAGGGAGCGAGAAAATGCATTCAGCGCTCAATAAGACGTAATATTAGAAAAAAGATGTGATACCTCCGCGTCGCCCCCCCCCCCCAACCTCAAGGCTGTATATCAGCGGGACGCGTGTCTGATGCCGCTGAGGCATCTCGGGTCTCGTTCCTCTTCCACGGAAGCAAATGCGTTCGTTTGATGTCGGAGCAGCGCTGATCAGAGCGACAGGGAGGCTCCGTGCTGCGCTCAGCCGCCTCGCCGCTCCCTCGTTGCCACAGCAAACACTTATACCCCGGGTCTGTTTACCGCCGTCACAGCTGGAGTGATGTGGGGGGGGGGGGGGTGGAGGGGGCGCCTATGGGATCAGCAGCAACTTTATTTAGACCCTCAGCCCATCGGGGTCCAGTGTCTCCGACACCGCTGACCACAAAAGCACTTTCCATTCTCCTCATCTTACCCGGGCCCCCCAGGGGCCCCCCATTGGTCACACACGTCGGCACGGACTGAAATGAAACACCCCCCCAGCGTTACGCGCCGGCCCGGGTCGTCCCGGAGATTTAGCAGGGCCGTGTTTACACACTTTGCTTTCTCGGGGGCCGATCGTTCATCAGCTTATTAGCGGGCGACTGCGACGCTCCTGTGATCCGGGGGAGCTTTGATATCGCCGACCCTCTGGCCGGACTCCTCCAGCTTCTCCTCCCTCCTCCCGCTTTGGGGAGAGGAAAGTAAAGATGTTGCTTAAAAGAGACGGAGCAGAACCAACGCTTTTTTCCTGGGGGGGGGGGTAACCACACACAGGATCCTGAAGTGCACTCGCCATCCACCCCAGCACCCCCCCCCCCCCCACCGTGCCCATAATCCACTATTTGGATTGACAGATCCTCCGCCGGCTCCCAGGGAGCTAAATACGTATCTGTAACCCAGCATCACAGGTTCTTGAGTATTGACACATTCGAGGGACGTGCGGAGGATTTTTTAGCTGTAGCTGTGCCCCCCCCCCCCCCCACCCCCACCCCCCTTCGCCGCCGAAGCCCGCGGGGTCTCGTGTCACGGGCGGTCGGCGTTGATCAACGTCACAGCCCGTTGCGTTCGGAGGCGGACGGCTCCTTCAGGACGTGGCTGCAGGTGCTCGTTATCACGGCGGCGGCGGCGGCGTTGAAATTTGCGGCCGGGACCGCGGAGCCATATTAAACGGGAGCGTCTTCCCAGACCGCCTCTGACTCATCTGACATTTCAGGCCGAACCCCTGGTCCCTGCCTCCTGCAGCCCACAGCTCCGTCATCCTCTCCTCTATCTCCATCCATCTCCCTCTCGCCGCTCTAATTCAAGGTTACCGCTCCTTAAACATCTATCACGCCTTTTTCCTTTTTTTCCTTTTGCTTCTCACTCTTCCCAATCACGGGCGATTTCTGCCGCCGTTTCCTCGCCGCTTTAAACATTCATCGGGTGAATTTCAATCAACGACCTGCTCTTATCTCTCCCCTGCACTTATGCTATAAAAAAGGATGCACGGCATTTGAAGTGCAGGAGAAAAATCGGTGTCAACCGCTGTCTGTCCGTCTCTTATTTTATTTTTTTTTTCCTCATAATGCAGAAGCAGTCACCCTTGCAACAGTTTTGGTTTTTTTTGCTTGGTACTGCCGCTGTTTGTTTCCAGTTGATTGAATTTGGAATGTAATTAGGAGTGACTCTGAGGCAGGGGCCGCGGGTTTATGGATGGCATAATATCTCCCCCAGGAGCCCTTTGAAATAGGATTGACTTTGGAAGGCGTGTCTAATTATGGTTTTGTACACGGATATATTCACTACGGGGCCGTGCAGAAAAAGCCCGGAAGATGCAATTGCAAAAACTTCAAGGTCCCGGCGCCGCGGCCGTGGTTGGTCGAGACGTCCACTGTGCTCTGCGAGGACATCGGGCTGTTTCTTGCAGGCGAGAGACGTAATGAGATTTTAAACAACGGCACTAAAGAACACACAGTATATTTGTTTTTTCATATTTACGCTTGTAACCCACCGCGCTGGGGCGACATTTAAATTGGTAATGTGTGCGTGCTTGTGTGTGTGTGTGTGAAACAAGTGCACAAAATTAGATTTCAACTTGGCAGCATACGGAAATAGAAACATATTGCCTGGGTCGCTGCGGAGCGTGATCCCACATTGTTTACTGCATCCTCAGCTCCGCGCCGTTTGCTCTCCGGGCTCCGCGAGTTCAAGACCTGCAACATGATCACACGCGCACACACACACACGTCTCTGCGGGAATTCAAATAAGCCGTTGGCGTTGAGCTCCAAGCGCCGGCGTCGGGTCGTGTGGTGCAGCCGCCTGTGCGCTGAAACGTAAGGTTTAAGAGAGGGGGAAAAACAAACAAACAAATAAAAACAAAAACAAAAAACAACGTCGCGATGCCGTTAGCGAATACGACGGCGGCGGTGAGGTTTAGTGCCTCAATGCTAAGCAGCATGCAGGAACCTGCAGCCTCTGATTGCAGTTATTTTCCCTTACAAAAGTTTCCATATACCATTGTTCTGCGTTTCAATCTATTATAGATTGATTATTATAATCTATTATTTTTTCACAAAAGTAAATGTTTATCATATTTTTTTCAAAGAAAAATCGATGATATAACTGACAGGCGGAGCCATAGTTAACGTTAAGGTCTGTCAGGATCAGTTCAGTAATATATCTGTGAATTTACGGGGTCAAATGGCACAAAAAGGAAACCCTCATTTTGAGATTTCACACAATTTACGCACTTTAAGTTTCATTTTTTTTAAGGCTTGTTTGGATTTGTTTTAGACTCTTTGATACCAAAGACCAAGATGCATTTAAAGGGTTCAGTATTATGATGTCTGACCATAATCTAAGTAGATGTCGAGTTCACAGGCGCCATATCGGAACAGTTAAACCAACGAATCAAACGCCAAGTTGTGCGATTTCTTAAGACGCTCCGGGTCTTTGACCTGGTCGGGTCGACGGCAGGCCGGAGACGATTCCGGCGACCCGGTTCCGGCTGCGGGATTTGGACTCGTGACGCCGGCGGTGCCCAAAACGCCGGACGCAGCCCCGCCGATGAGCTTACTTTGACGTTTTATGCTCCGCCTGCCTCTGGGAAAGCGCAACGGAAACATTTTTGAGGTAAACAAATGTTTCTTCTTGTTTAGAGAGAGTCCGACTCGCGAAAGCCGACAAAATTGCATCTCAGCCGGGCTTTGATGTTTCCACTACTACACAAGAGGTTTGTTTGTTCGGTAGTTGCTTTCTCACCAATAGTTTTCAGCACCGTGCTCTGGGGAGGTGCTTGATCCTCCCACTGCTTCTGTATGAAGAGCGATTGATGCCAGGGAACCAGGAGAAGCAGAATCGCCTAGAGATTGTTTATTTTTTTTTCCTTCCCGCTCATGACTTTCATGTCTTTCAACAAAACTTGTCTTTTGAAAAAATAAAAACATAAAAATCGTGCAGCTAAAATAAATGATCCTCTGCAGAAATTGGCTTTTAGCCGTGCAGCGACTAAAAGCCGCCTGCGGCCGCGAATCAGGTTCAGTTGCGCGACGGTAATCGGAGTCACGCAAAGCGAGACGGAGCGAGACGGCTTCGACTCCTACGACTCCCCGAACGGCGCCGCGGAAAAACCTCGGTCTGACCCGCAGCTTTAACAGGAAGTCGTGACCAGGTTCCGCTTGGAAACGGGAGCCGTGTCCCAGTGTGGTTCTCCGCGCTAAGCTCGAAGATTTTAGCACACGTTTCAGATTTGCGTCAGCGTCGTAAACGTTGTGCGACTTAGGGACCCGTAGCGAAAGGCCTTGACTAAATAAAGGTCAGCAGAACAAAAGGGATGAGATCCATTTTGCAAAAACGGCCTTTGCTTTCTCCTTTCCGGGTTCCAGCCTGCGGCAGGGTTGCAAAGTAAACTGCAGGGATCAGTTTCGTGGCGCAACCCGACCATTTTTAAGTAACTCTACGAAACAGGAGAATGATCCGACGACCTCTCCAGCTCTTTTTTCTTTTCATCCGTTACCCAAATTTTGGCACTTTTCATGCGAACACCTGAGAACACCGCCAACGTCTCGCTGGAGACGAACGTGCGCAGCGTTATCCAGCCGTTTGTTGTTGTTTCTTCATTTGTTTGTTTGTTTGTTTGTTTGTTTTTCTAACTCCACCCCGTCCGGGTCTCGGAGACCCCGAGGCGTGAACCCTCATCCCTTCCCGGGGCTTTTTCCTCGGGACCTGTCTAAAAGTCGAAGGAGTTGCGGCGCCGCATTTATCTATTTATTCTTATTTATCCGTTTATTTGTTTTTAATGATTCCTGGTGCTTTGATAGACCTGGTCGGTGCTCGGCTGAAGAAGGGAAAGAAAAAAAAAAAAACAACACACACACACACACACACACACACACACCCTGCATCCTCCAATAGAAACACGCCGGAGCGCTCCTCCTGCCTCCTCCGCCGCTGCGTGGCACCGATCACTCCTCATACCGGGGCAGCGCTGCCCTGTACGAGCCGCCGCGCCGACGCCTCCTCCGCCGCCGCCAGGAGCAGCAGCAGCAGCCGCCGCCGCCGCCGCCGAGACCCGGGGCGGGACGCGCCGATGCCCCGCGTCGCTGCCGACTTTCCCCCCGCGTCGTGCCGCCGCCTCCCGCCTCCCGCCTCCCGTCGTCCCCCGTGAAGGTGCCGCGTCCGGAGGTGCGAGGACAGCGGGTCCGGTTCGGTGCAGACGGAGGCGCTTCGGAGGAGAAAATTAATAATAAAAAAAAACGATAAAATAGACAAAATAAAGCTCCGACGTCGTTTCCCCGAGAAGGAGTCGACCCGGTAAGTTTGGCGTCTGATGGGCGCAGTTTCTCCGCAAACTGGATCCTGGCGTCGGGCCACTTTATATAACACGCACATATATAAATATACATATAAACGTGTATTTTTACCCGTTTTGTGTATTTTCTTACACTTGTTGTGACCCGCTCACGGCTTCGGTCACAAAGCGGCCGAACTTGTGGAGTCATCCGCTCCAGGCTCCGGGTTTATCGGGCACCGGTGGCGCCCGGAGCCGGAGGAGGAGGAGGAGGAGGAGGAGGAGGAGGAGGAGGAGGCGTCGCAGCGTTTAACGGTGAAGAGGCGGCCCCCCGTTATAATTCAAGTCTCTTAAACAGTAACCAGGTTTGTTTTGTTCCCTGAGGGAGACGTGGAGTTTAGGATTTAGGGACCGTACACAAATTCATGGCCTGGAGGGTTTTTGTGTGTTTCCCTCTGCTGATGTGAGGATGTTCTGACTTTTAATTATTTATTTGTTTATTTAGACTCTTTTTTTTTTAAATTAAACAAATAAACAAACAAACAACAATTATCATTCCCCTTTTTAATCGTCCTGTTGTCGGACGAGCGAGCGGGAACCGCGCGGTATCGGACGCTAGCTCCGGTCTCAGCGGCGTTAACGGAAACGTGAAACTCTTCCTCCTTCGCTTCAAGTCAAAAAAGGTTATTCCACAGCCACGCTGAGGTTTAAATTACGTTAAACCGTCTCAGATTCAACGTGCTTTGCCTTTCTTAGCTTATTAAGGGGAAACGAGTTCTGCGTTCGGTCTAGTAGGAGGGAAGGTGTCGCGTTTTTGGTTTTGTTTGGGTTTTTTGTTTTTGTTTGTTTTTGGCTAAGTGCGGGATGAAATTAAACAATGTTTGGGGGGGGGGGTCATGCAGTTTTAAAAAGTGAAACACAGGTTGACCCCCCGAAATATACATAGTTTTTATCGAAGCTGCAACTAACGATACAAAATAAGAGTAAAATTTGAGTTTCCGTTGCCCCGGTTTGTCATCTGTTGCTCATTCTCTCCGACCAGCAGCTCAAAGCCCAGATATATTCGATTTTTGCTTGAAAACCACAAAGCGATTATCAAAGCACTTGCTAATTCATTTTTACGGCCATCGACTAATCGAGTCCAATGTGACCAATAAATAATTAATCCGAACGCAAAGATCTCAGGTTTCATTCAAGGAAATTAGCAAATTTTCTTGTGAGAAACTGGAACCAGGGAATATTCGGCACTTTTCACCAGTTGTTTTGTTTTTTGTTTTGTTTTTTCCCCAGAGGAACCGTTATCAACGGTTATCAAAATAGCCGCCGATCGGTCGCTGGACTCGGCGGCGGTTCCGAGTAGTAACGAGTTGGAAACTGACGAATGTGCCTTTGTTTATTCTGAATGTGTTTATCTGTTTTTATTTCATTGTTTAGAAGTGACACGATGATGCAGCTTCCTACAAACTCGGCCTTTTCAAGGGAAGAAGGAAAAAAAAACAACAAAACTCTGTAACGGCTTCGTTGTGTAACATGTCAAAAAAAAAGAAAAAAGAAAAGAGCTGAACAAAAACGAGAATCTGGGAGAATCGTCGTGTTTCCTCTGCTGCTGCAGCAACGCCACCATCTCTCTCTCTCCCTCCCTCTCTCTCTCTCTCCCTCTCTCTCTCTCTCTTGGTCTCTCTCCGTCTCTCCCTCTCTCCTGATCTGTCCCTCTCCCCCTCTCTCTCTCTCGTTCCCTCTCTCCCTCTCTTTCTCTCTCTCTCTCTCTCCCTCTCTCTCCCTCCCTCTCTGTCTCTCTCTCTTCCTCTCTCTCTCCCTCCCCCTCTGTCTCTCTCCCCCTCTCTTCTTCCCTCTACCTCCCTTTCTCTCTCTCTCTCTCCCTCTCTTGCTTTCTCTCCCTCTGTCTCTCTCTCCCTCTCCCTTTCCCCCTCTCTTCCTCCCTCTCTCTCCCTTTCGCTCTGCCCCCCCCCCATGGCATGTGACCCTGCTCCATCCTCCCATGTTTCATTCGCGGGTTCTCACGTGTCCACGTGTCACGCTGAGGTGTAACATTGTTCTCTTTAATGCACTGAGCGAGCTCTACCTGAGACCGCCGCCGCCGAGCCCCCCCCCCCCGTCCGTCGCCGCGTGGGATCCGTCCCTCGGTTTCCAGGCCGACGCCGCCTCCTCTTGAACCCTCCGCTCCTGACGACAAAGTTTTCTTCCCTGTTGGTTTTTATAAATTTCCGCTTCCCGTTTCTGCGCTTGGCGTCCCGGTTCTCCCGGTGCGTCAGGAGGAACCGGGGGAACCGTACCCTGCCTCAAAAGGACCGTCCCTGTCATCGCCCCCCCCCCAGTTCTCATCTGATCACTATCTAGACACAGGCTGCAGAGTCACTTTCAGAAATCGCTCAGACTGAATAAACGGCTCGGCTTTGATTGAGAGACGGTGCTGAGAGCGGCGCGTCGGCCTCCCTCCTCCCGTTCGTCTTCCGCTGGGGCGCGAGGGAGCGTCAGTCGGGAATTTTCGCCATCAACTCATTTAAGAAACGATCGGCTTCGGTGGAGGTTTTTTTTTTACTCTTTCTTCGCCGCCCCAGTTTTTTTTTTTAGTTGTTTGGTTTCTTTTGCCCCCCCCCAAGGGAAACTCCCCACACAGAGAGCAGCGGCGTCGAGCTCCAGGACATTTGTTAGGTGGGACCACCTGTTGACGGATCCGCCCCCGTGGGATTGGGAATCTCACAAGAAGCTAAAAAAAGACATGGAATCTGGGTTTAAACTTGCTTGAGCGAAAGTCGTGAGAGTGCGGATGCTCCAAATCCGGCTCCGAGGTGACTCCGAGGCCCGGCGCTCCGCCGCCGTCCCGTCTGGGCCGCCGACCCTTTTCTTTGAGGATCCGCACTGCAAATGTTACGGACGGCCAGCTGCTGTATCCCCGCTGCCTCCGACGTACTGTAGAGTTTTCCAGATGGCGACAGCCTCTGCATAATTCTCTCTCCTCCTCCACGCTCTGCAGCCCCGGGGTATAAATAGCCACGTGGACGCCGCGAGCCCGCGGTGCGTCGGCACCTCGGTGAGAGCCGGGGGATGATTCGGTTCTCTCGTCACCCTCACCTCTCTGCTCGCCGCCGTCTTATACCGCCGGTCGCCGGGTTGCCGCAGCAACAGAGGTTGCGCCCACCTGAGCCTATCGACGCTGTCGGCTGCGCTCCGCCAGCGCCGCAGTAATTACTCACGCGATCGATCGCCGATCAGCAGTAAATTAATCGGCCGCGATTTCGATGATCGGTTGATCCGTTTAGTCAGATGTCAGGCGGATATTCCAAACATTTGCCGGTCGAAGCTCCTCAAATAGGACGATTTAATGCTTCTCTGTTTCCTACCTGATTGTAAATTGAATATTTCATTTTGGATTCTGGACACTTTGTCCAATAAAACAAGCAATTTGAATACATCATTTGAGCTTTGTGTAGTTGTAGCACCTTTATGGCCCTTTTCACTTTTTTTTTCTTGCATTTTTACAGACAAAGCCATTTCTCCCATTTAAAGAAAGATGTCTGGCGACACTCGACTCTTGCAGACTGCAGTTACAGCGAGATTTCACGTCTCGCATTTGTTGCCTGGTTTCAGACCCCTGAACTGCTGCCCACACACATTCGGTCTGGCGCCGTGCTCGCTTATGGTTACTGGGGGGGGGGGGCGGGATCGGGGCCCCGTAGGTGGGATCAAGAACGGGGATGGATGAGACACAAACAGCCATATGGTTTCTTGTAGATAAATCAACTTTATATCAATTTGTTTCTACAATTCAACGTGACAAATATTAAACCTGCATTCACTGACTGTTTTTTTTGTCTGTTTGTTTGTTTGTTTTATCTCCTGGGGGGGTCAGGGGTCATAACCCCACTTTCCCCCGCGTGCTCGGCAGGAAAACCTACGACGGGTTCACGGCGGTTTATCGTTTTTTTGTTTTGTTTTTTTGCAGCTGCAGCTGGAAACTAGTTTTTTCTTTTTTTTCAAAGCAAAACGGTCAAGTTACGGTTCAGCAAACCGAAAGCGAGGATCTGGAAGACGCTAAAACGCTCCTCGGTGATCACGCGCCACAAGCGGCGCCCGTCACATGACACCTGGTAGCTTTGTATGTAATATATAATAACATAACGTTATTTATATGATAGATTTTTTTAAAAATATATCGGCAAGTGCTGGTTTAATTGTGTCTAGCGAGTGCTGCTGATACCGAATCAGTCAGTAGCGATTGACCGGAGCTAGTTAACCCTGCAGACAGAAATGATATATAATATAATACTAATACAAATGTGACACTAAAACTGAATAAAGGACTGAAAAAGACACAGCAGTTCAGCCTGGTTATCAACCTACAATAATTTTAAACCCGTAGGAAAACAATAATACATTAGTTTCTCAAAACAAAAAGGCTGCTGTTGTTACGTTGAAAACAACTGATCAATCTGCCGATTTACCTGTTTGACTTGTATTAATCACTCGGTCTGTAAGATGGAAGAACATAGTGAAAAGTGTCCGTTCCAGTTTCCCGAAGCCCGAGTTTATACGTTTAGACGAACCCGGCTTTCATCTCGAGCGACCCGACAGTTGGGAGGTGATAAATTCGCTGTCACCAAAGACAAAGAGAAGCAGCAAATCCTCACGACCGAGGAGCCGGAGCCAGAGAGTGTTTGATATTATTTTTTTGCTTGAGAGATGATTTTGCTCAATTATTAAAATAAACACAGCTTAATTTTATGTTAATCAGCTTATCTGTTAATTGACTAATGGTTTCAGCTTGAGTTAAATTTGACAAAAGCTGACAGGGCTGCTTCGCTGTGCCCTGAAATATCATCATCGAGCGAAACGCCCGAATATATCAACAGACGCAGACGAACAGAACGGGAGAGGGTTCCTTTTTTTATTCCCTCTACTTATTATTTATTTCATGCTTCGCTCTGACTGTGACTCAGTGCTGCCTGTGATTTATCTGTGACCACCTCCCTCCCGATGCGGTTTTGGGGGTAAACAGTCGTTTTCCAGAGTCGGGATCGCAGCGTTTGTCGTCTCATCATCACCGCCGGCGGCGGCGGCGGCGCAGAGGTCGGTGGAATCGGCCGCACCGCAGCTCGATCGCCGCCACGGCAACGTGCAGGGAAGCAGGAGAGGCCGTTTGTCCTGGGGAGGGAGGCGGGGGGGTTTATTTTAGCCTTTTGATCCTTTTCTCTCGCTCGGTGGTTATTTTGTTGGATTTAAGTTGCATGGCGATGATGAAGCAACGCGGCTCCAGCCCTCGGCCAGATGAGGGTTTTATTGTAAAGACCAGTGTGTTCGTGTTGGCGCTGGTTATTGCTTTTCCTACGTATACGCGGACGTCGGCCATGTAAGCGGTGAATATCTTGTGGGGGGGGGGGGGTGAAAGATTTCACAGCTGTCATCTTCATTTTGGCCTTTTTATTTTTTCATGTAACGTTTGAAGAGGTGGCAGAATTATCCAGTAATTCGCTAGGAAACCGGGAAAGCCTGGAAAAATGTGTTATTTCATGTAGCGGAAGCTACCAAGCTATTGGTCCCCATCTGGATAAATAATCCGTGACTCTGGCAAGATATCGCGCGACCCACCCTGCGGGCCCTGACCCCGACGTCGGGAGCCACAGACCCGAAGGCCGAGGTGGCAGAAATTTGCCGTCGGATCGCACGGCCGCCAACCGTGTCCTTCCGCTCGTCTGATTCAAATTCGATCGATGAAAGTCCCAATCGGTGGCGTGCTCTCCACCTCCGGGGACGGCAGGTGACGGCCGTTTTCTCTCCCTGCGGCCTGAATTTCCGCCGTTAGAGCAGTTGACCTGTGCGTCTTGTTAACCGGAGCGTGGCTGTGGATGAAAGAGGGGGAGCTGCCGGCCAGGCTGGCGCAGGAGGTGTGGATGACGTACGAGAAGTGCGGCGGTGTGTGAAGCGGCGCCTGGAGCTGTGGGCTCAGCGCTGATAACCCGAGTATTAGCGCGGGAGGTTGTCTCCACCGTATACGGCGCGGCCAGAAATGTCACGTCGGAGCCTGTGTATCAACCCCCCCCCCCATGTTGTGTATCCCACTTCCTCACGTTCATGTCACAGCTCATGAAGGTGAGCGAGGGAGATGGTTGTATTCCTGCCTTTTTGGAGGAGGAAAAATCAAATAAGAATAATAGATGTCACCAAATCGGTCGGTCAAAGGAAGCATGCTCTGGCAACTTACGGTGCCGCCATTGCTTTCCACCCTGCCGCTTGGCGCCATCCAGGACGACGTTACAAGTGGCGGCCCCTCCGGCCGAGAGACGAGCGTTTCCAATCCGAAGATTCATGAAAAGACGACCAACTTTTGATGCGGTTGTCAAGCGAAGGACTGTGGCTCAGCGGGCCGCGGGGCGGCCGCGGGGCGGGGATGTTGCTTGCGTTGTGTTTGTTTTGTCAGCCCGAGCGCTGGAGAGCCACCGGAATAGAAAATGTCGAATCCAGATTGAAAGTGAAATTTGTTTGTGTGTTGCAGGAGCTTCCAGGCTGGTTCCCCTTCACTACTATGACTCTTAGCTGCTGAGGATTTCTCTGTCATTTACCGTTCATCCTTCTGGGAGTCCACTCAATTCCTCGATGGGTTCCCGCAGCCAAGGCTTCTTCCACAACCACCACCACCACCACCACCACCATCGTAGCTCCATGGTGCCCGCCGCCGTGCCGAGGCTGCTGCCCGAGAACGGCAGCCTGCTCGGGGGCATCGCGCAGATCACCCCCAACCTCTTCCTCAGCCGAGGCAACGTGGCGTCGAACCGCAGCCTGCTGCTGTCCAAAGGCATCACCTGCGTGGTCAACGCCACCATCGAGCTGCCCAACTTCAACTGGCCCCACATGGAGTACGTGAAGGTCCCGCTGGCGGACATGCCCCACTCCCCCATCTCCCTGTACTTCGACAGCGTGGCCGATAAGATCCACAGCGTGGGACGTAAGCGGGGGGCGGTGCTGGTGCACTGCGCCGCGGGCGTGAGCCGCTCGGCCTCCCTGTGCCTGGCGTACCTCATGAAGTACCACCGCGTGTCCCTGGCCGAGGCCCACGCCTGGGTCAAGGCCCGCCGCCCCGTCATCCGGCCCAACGGCGGCTTCTGGCGGCAGCTCATCGAGTACGAGAGGAAGCTGTTCGGCAGAAACTCTGTTAAGATGGTGCAGACGCCCTACGGGGTCATACCCGACGTTTACGAGAGGGACCGCAGGAGCCTGGCTCCGTACTGGGGCCTGTGAGAGGGGCGGCGCCGACCATCCGCAGAGCGGGATCGAGGAGAGTTGAAGAAGACAGTTGAAGACGAGCCCTCTCGCCCCCTCCGGACTGCAGGCTCGCGCCCGTCCCGGGCGGGCGGAGTGAGACGCGTGTGAGTGTAGATCTGTGTGAAGCTTATTTAATGAATATCGGTGCGCTCGGACATAATAAGGGAGCCTGACCGAACGCCGGCTGTCGACGCTTGCTGCCGTTCCCCCGGCCAGTTGCCCCCCCCCCATTTGGTCTCTTGAGTGGGAGAAAAGGCCGCCTCGGGCCCGGGATCCTTCGGGGGCCCCTGGGGGACCGACCGGGGCCGCGGTCACATCAGACACCGAGGACGGGACGAGACCCTCGGGCGGAGCGGGAGTCGGCGCCGTCCGTCTCCCGGTCTGCCTTTCCGGTTCCAGCGGAGGGCGAGGACGCGCCCTGCGACGGCGTCGGCCGCGCCCGAGACTCTGCCGCCCTGACAGTGATGTGACTGAAGTCCTTTCCCTGACGTGGTGTCATGTGGTGGTTATTGTGACAGTTTTGCAGTAATATTTGGTGTAAGGGCAGCGGCATGCTCTTAATTTACGGTAGCATTTAAGATAAGTGTACAGGAAAAATAAAAAACAAAGCATATAGACAAATTATTTTATTGGAATGTATTGATAGTGAGGTTATGGTGCACTTTAACTGAACATTTAAAGATGCTCTTATATCACCTTTTCTAAGGTGAAGATCTAAAAGTTGTAAGCTATAGTCAAGGTTTGGGGAAGCTCCTGTGTAGCACAGGGTCGACTGTTCCGTCCTGTGACCACACTATGTTATTGTAGTGCTATTTGATGCTGTATTTTAAAAAAAAAATTAAAAATTATATATATATATATATATATATGTATATATATATATATATGTGTGTGTATATATATATCTATATAGATAGATATATATATATATATATATCTATATAGATAGATATATATATCTATATAGATAGATATATATATATAGATATATATGCTGCCTCGAAGGAACTGGTAGCTCTATGATAGATGCTTGGGAGAATATTTTCTATCCCACTGTTTTTGCCTTGTGTCATATTAAGACAAGGTGTCGGAAAGATCAGTACAGTTCAGAAAACACATTTTATCCCCGTCTGTAAAACTTCCTCAGCTTTGGGCTTCGGGGCGTCTCTAGAGACGCGCGCTTAAAAAAAAATAGTAAAAAGAAATCCCACTTCCGCCGTCGCCTAGCGGTCGGAGTTTTTAATTTGCTGCACGGCTGTTCACACTCTAATCGTAGCGATAAGCGCTAAACGGAGTCGTAGGGGTGCAACGGAAAAATAAATAAAAAAATGTGTTACCACGGTAAATCACAACACACATCATCAGGACTCTGCCGCTAATTTTATCAGATGATAGAAAACCCAACGCCGTGAAGAAATACGATTTATGGATCCTGCTCGTTGGGAAAAAAAAAATAAAAATTTCCTCCTATTTAAGAGAAACACTTTGCTCATAAAGTCGCCCTCTGGAGTGTTCTTGTAAACAAACGAAAGTTTCTGTGCATATGGAGCGTTGCAGTTTGTGTTTTTTGTGGTTTAATAAAAGTGTTGAGTGTATTTTCTCCCGATTCTTTCAAAAAAAACATTTTAAATCCAGCACTGTTTATGTTGATGTTTATCATTAGCTAGCGGCCTTGTTGTTCCCTGCCTTTGTCGGCGCGTTGCTGCGTTTCCCGGCGGTAGATAACATGTCCTTTCCCGGTAGATGTGGCCCTCAGTGGCTACCGTACGGTTACTAATTCCTTGTCCCGGCTACGTACGTCAGCGCTACGTACGTCGGCGCTATGTTAATTGCCCGGCGCATTTAAATCAACATCCTCGAAACTGGTTACTTTGCCCGACAAAGGGTCCGAAAGAAGTTAAGCTATTTCCAGTCACATAAAACGGAAATATCACGGGCAGTGAATGTATCGTGTTGGTGCGTGTTGTGATTTACCCCCTTGACCTTTGCCCCCTACACTACTACTGCTACTACTGCTACAGCGCAGCACGACGGCGCCATTGGGCGCGGTCGGACATCTTGAAAGACCACACGCGGCAGCGACGCTGATTGCGGTCACGAGTGCAGCGGAGTTGACATTTTCAACCCACTAAAGATCAGCGCAACAATGCTTTTCTGCCGTAATAGATTAAGTGTGATATTACAATTTAAAAAATAAAATAAAAATAAAAAAAGAAGAAGAATAAAAGGTTCAGGGGTGAATGATGGAAGGAGGAAGATGTTCTTGTTCTGAGCTCAATCTGTAATCTGACCTTTCAAATTATTTCATGCCCCGTAATAGTGATATTAAAATTAAATGGAGAAAAAAAAGACCTCGTTACTGTTTGTGTCGAATCCAATTCATGCAATGTCTCAGTCTTTTACCAAAATCATAACGTGCATCCACTTAGAAGTAGATTTAGTCAGACCTTTCTCATCCCTGGCATCGACCGCCTGCAGCGTTTTTCTCCTCACAGCCGCCACCCGGCCCCCCGGGAGACGCCTTCACCATTCAGGGAGACCCTCTGTCATCCACCCTCATCTTACCGCGGCCGCCACAGCGCGGCGGGCGGAGCGTCGACGGGCGCCGTTCGTCGTGCGGCCGCGCTTCAGAGGCCGACCTCCGGAGCGTCCCCCGCGACGAAATCCATCACCGGCGGGGGGCGACGGCAGCGAGGAAAAACAAAACAAAACAAAACAAACAAATAAACTGCTGTGTCTCACTGCTGCTTTCATTCCCTCCATTTGTGGCTGTTGTTTATCCCGAATAGTCTGTTAATGTTTAGTTGATAAAATCTCAACAATTATCAAGAAATGTTAGTTACATCGTCCCTCAAGTCGAACGGGGTCATCTCCGAACTGCTTGTTTTTACCCGACCGAAAATTTAAACAAACAAACAAACAAACAAAAAAACAAAAACCCCTGATGGGACTGGACCCGAAACAAGTTAAGGTTGTTGATGGCAACGGAGTTCTGAGGGTCGGTTCAATGTTCCGACAACTAGTGGACGGACCGCCATGAAAGTTCTGGCACAGGTCGTACAGTCCGCGTTCATGATCCCCGGAGGATGAAATGCTCCCGACCTGGGCGAGCCTCCTTCTCCTCTAGCGCCACCGCGAGGTTGTATTCACGTCGAGCGAAACACCCCTAAAAAAACAAAACAACTGGACGTGTAGATTTGAAGTTTACTGCGGATACTCAGAGGAACTCAATTTGTCAGATGCTATTTTTTGTTGTTAACTGTTCAGCGCTAATTAGCAAACGTCAGCTTGCTAGCAGGCGAAACCTCGCGTTAACACGCTAGCTTTTCACCGTGAGCATGCTAACGTTAGCATTGAGCACCACTGTCGCTGACTAGAGCCTCACGTGATGCTTGTAATTAAGCTTCATTAATTGGTAAATATTTTTGTTTGTTTGTTTTTCAGTCAGTTACTCTTTGGGGGCTTTAGCTACCAGCGACGACATGTCATCAGTATTTTGCCCGACTTGTACTATGTTTTTAACTCTTCCCATATTAGATGAGGAGTTCATGCTCCGCATTCGCTCAGAAATTACACAGTTTGAATTTTTTTTAAGGCTAAATGTCTGCGTTTGATTGTCTTTAGAGACAGAATATCAAATGAATTAATTAATATTTCTCCTTCCTGTAATTATACTTTGACAGCGTGGATGCGGGTTATGATCAAGACGGATAACAAATGTACTTTGTCAGGATTTTGTACTAATTACTTGGGTATTTCTAAACTCCTGAATATGGCCCTGTGATTATTCTCTGAATGCAATGCCTGGTTTATATAATGCATACCTGTCTGTGCAGGTTTTATTTAATCCAAAGGTAATTTGGACATCTGCCGTGGCCACAGTGAATAACTGAGTCATGGCTTCTCTAGGCTTCCAATTATACAGCCTTTAATAATTCACTATAATCAGCAAGAGCTCCAGCACTATTCCCGTATCAATAGTTTTGGATCCTGCATTTACATTTTAACAAGGCCATACGCACAGGGCCGGTTATTAATATAAACATGTTTCTTTGACTTCTGCTGCAAATTCGGGCTCACCGCCCCTGTTATGATTATAATTTGACAGCCTGATTTACCCACAGAGCAACATAGCTTATTCTCTACACACACACACCCACACACACACATATATATATATATACATACATATATAAATCTCAGAGAAGTTACAAACATCAAGGATATAGCCACATGGAGAAAGCCGCTCATAAAACTACCAACAGCATATTTATAATAGACCCAGAGGATGGTTTTCAAATGCCTCGCTACGTGTGAAGGGAATGAAAATGTAGGAATGCAGCCGTAATATAAAGAATCCATACCTGACCATGGTGGAAAGGAACTCAGTTCATTTGATCAAGTACTGTATTTATGTCCAGTTTTCAGGTACCCGTACTTTACTAGAGTATACCCTGCTACTTTATATTTTTACTCCATTGCAGTCCCGAGGGTAGTATTGCCCTTTTTTACTTCATTACATTTAGCCGACAGCTATTTTCTTTTCATATTTTGCAGATTATATTTCATACAAAACATATGCAGTTTTTTTTCAAACAAGATTTGTTGTCCTACCAAGGCATTATAGTCTAAAAAGCAGACTTAATTTTCTTATCAAGAAAGGATATGAAGAATGTAGAGAGAAATATTTCAACCTGCTATGAAGGAAATTACCTCTTTTCAAATTTTCCCAAAATCAACTTTTATAAATTCTTGTCCAGGGAGCCAACGTTACTTTGTCTTGTTTCAAGATGCAGATGTTGCTTCAGATCATTTGTTTTAAAAAAGCTGTAATAAAAAAAAACACAGCAAGATTAGGTTTTTAGTTAGATTTTTAGATACAAATGCATATGAAACGCTCAACATTTTATAAAGCAATTCAAATCCCCTCCAGCACCTACAATGAAAATATGCTGCTCACACATTGATGTATCAGTAATGGTAATCCAGTAATGAAATAGTGCTTTTAGCTTAAGATACTTTGACCACACTTAGCTATTAACACTTCCGTACTTTTGTTTGAGTAGGATTTTGAATGCAGAGCTTTTACTTATCACAGAGTATTTACACATCGTTCTGTTGCGACCCCGGTAAATGATCCTCATTCTTTCTCCACCACCGACAACGGCTCGAGAGGGGAGACAAACAATCTCCCAGTCAAAGACAGTGGGTCATCTGAGGCGCTGTGGGAGACCAGATACGATTTTGGACGGTGGTGAAACGAGCCATTGTTCCTCAGCGAGCGGCCGAACGAGTGCTTCGTCCCCGTGGTGTAGCGGTGACTCATCCGTCCCTCGCCTCTGAAGCCTCTGAAGCCTCGGCCGTCTGGACTGATGATGGATAGAGCGGCGGCTGAGGCGGACGACCGCGAGCCACGGAGCCGTATTCATTTTTTTTGGTTTGTTTTGTTTTAACCTGACATCTCTTCAGCGAAACTGACCAATATTCATGTCTGTGCCATTAACGGAGACACTGAGGCACCGTAAATCTACCTAAGTGTCACCTTCTGTCGACCGGTGAACCAGAGAGAGTTAGTGTTAAAAGATAACTCTTTTAATTTCTTTTTTTAATTAAAAAAATAGATAAATAAAATCCCATGAATAGACCAAAACCAATGATGACAAAGGCATAGTGGGCAACGGACCTGTGGCCCTGGAAGCCCCACGTTCACTCAGTGGAATCTTTTTCGACATGATTTGGTTAATCGCTAATTTGTTAAAAATCTGCGCCACTGAAGCACAATACAAACTCTGACATCCTGTATTTTTTTGTCCCAGGTTTTGTAAAGGAACTAAATCTAGTTTTAAGACTTTAATTGTTTCAGTTTGTATCGTCCTCCTTTGTTGTAAAACTGTTATTGTCAAGCTGCTTCCATTTTTTTTCCCTGTGAGTCGAGTAAATAACACAGAAAACCTTGGATAAGGTCGTATTGTTCCAGCATGGTAGTGTAAAGAATATTGTCAGGCTGCAGAGAACAATTATTATAACTATCGAATCTGAGTTATTTTCACTGATTAAAAAAAATAAATTATTTTTCAGTGTATAAATGTCAGAAAATAGTTGAAAAAATCCTGGGGCCTAAGGTAAAATATTTTAATGTCTTGTTTGATCTTATCCAAGGTCAAAAAAACAAAAAATGTTGAGTTGACTAAGTTAGATATCAAATATTTTCATATTCAACAGGGGCCCAACAACAAATTTCTGCCCCCAGGCCATGATTAGTTGATCCTGCAAGTTGTGTAGCAAAAGCCTGATACAGGAAATATTTTCAGTGCACAGAGCTGAATATGTCTCCAAAGCCATAAAAAAAAAAAACAACCCATGAATTAGCCAAACTGTTGCACGTGTGCTCTCACTACCAACAAACGCTAACACTGTAGTTTACTTTGACTCAATCCCACAGCGTCAGCATCAACTCCTGCTGCTGTAGAAACTCACTGGTTCCCCGAATGTATATTAAGCCACTGCTGAAAATAGTCCCTTGTCAGCCTGGTTCAAACATTTCACCTCCTCGCAGGTTCAGGCTCCGTAGCCAGTTAACTGAGTTAAACTTAATAACCGACATGAAAAAGTGGTCAGTTCAAATTTTGGGGGGCTTTAGTGGTGCTATTGAATCGAACTGTACTTTAATAGTTAATCTAATTCAACGACACCACAAACCACAGCCTCCAAAATCAGCTGAATTAACTCTGAAAACCGAACATTAAATCTGTCACGAAGGGAGGATTTATTGCAGGACTTTCATTAGACTGCATTAGTTTTTAGCCCGTGTTCCAAATAAACTGGCGACCGAGTGTTTATCGGTAATAGAGATACGGGCTTCGGCCAATAAGTAGCAAGAAAAAACTGCAGAGCAGAAATGCCAAATATAATAGAACCTTTGAGGTCAAATGAAACAAAATGTTCTGCTCAGAACATGTGTTTGGGATGGTTCTTTTAAGGTTGCAACAAATATTTATTTTCATTATCAGTGATTCTATCAATTACCTGTTCTAGTGATCAGTCGATTGTTTCCCCAGAGAAAAGGATTTTTCACTATTATTGCAGAAACCACTGTGATATCTTCAAATGTCTCGCTTTCCATCTTAAGATTATAATAGTCATCACAATCTTAAAATGAAAAGAAGACAGGGATTGTCTCAGTTTAACCTGATCAATGACTCGATTCGTCAGCCGATCCAATTTGATGCCGGTTAAGTTTGTGTTGGCTGACAAATCGATTGACTCAACCCTGGATTCTTTAATAATCAAGCCAGGGGACCTTCTTGTTTGTCGAGAAACAAATATCATCCAATAGACTGATCAGATTTTATTTTCTTTTTTACAAATTCAGAAGTTTCATCAGGGGCAGAGTAAAGATTTTTTTTTTTTTTTTTAGCTTTTTCTCTATCCTCACGATTTAACCCCGTAAACATTAGAACAGCTGCTTCTGCTTTCAGCTTCTCTGAGCATCTGAGGATAAATGGAAATGTAATCGGAAGAAAGTAAGGCAGGAAGCAACTCTATTCACAAGGTTGAAGGCAATCAGTTGAACTTAATGTGCAGAAGCAGGTTTTTTAATCAATAATGTGATTGACCATGGCCATGAAATAGCCCACAAAAGAGCAGCCGTCGATACAGCACAGTATCACTTCAATCTCTCTTCTGCCCCGGAGCTATCATCTCGGCAGACAATAGGCGTGAAGATGACAGGCTCGGGAGACGGGAGAGACTGTCTGCAATTCAAATTACACAGCCTTAGTCAGTAATTGATTTCAGCATTTGTAATTTTCTGTAATCCCGGTGTTCACCGTGAGAGGAGAGGAATTCATTTTCCGCAGGAAATGAATTAGGGAACGACGAGAGATAAAATGGATGTTGGAGAACACACCTGAACACGAGTGTGAGAATGATAATGAGACCGGTTTTCACAGAGCGCCCCCCCCCGCCCCCAAGACATCACGTTTGATTGGCTGAGCTCAACCGCCAGCGATGGCCCGGCGGGCTTGTCGGAGGAGAATTTATTCCATTTTGTTGCAAAGTGATGGAGATGAGGCCTCTCTGGCCGCAGAGAAAGAACATTATTGAGTAAAAGGTTCGAGGAAAAAGAAAAAAAAAACCCCACAAAAACAGAAACGTGCGGGGACGTTCATGCATTCGGAAGAGGAAGCTCCTCAGGAAAGGCAACAGGGGAGAATAAGATCAGGAGTGAGTTAAAATGATCATCTTGTTTCAGAGCCGTAGTTTGTACTTTAAAAGATCACAAAAAAAACCCAAGACCGACACCTTTTGTAATACAATATGAGCTCTGCTGATTTTAAAGTGTACTAAAGGAATAGTTGGGCCTTTTTCCAGAAATACACCTATTTGCTTTTCCTGGCAAGAGTTACCAGCACCACTAACGCTCCCTGATTAACAGGTTAGATCTCATTCATTTAATCCGTACAAAAATCCAAGAATGTAAAAAACATCAAGTGCTGGTTATGGAGACGCGTCAGTTTCAGTCGCTAGTGAACGTAAGCTAATGCTAAAACTTTGGGGTTGGTTGAGGACTTTGTCTCAGTTGACTGTTTCATGTTCCCAGCTCATTAGTTTTAAAAGGTGAAGCCTATAAATGGGTCTTAAATATGTCCCGCATACATGTTCTATACCTGAATGGTTGAAGCTGAAGCTAAATTCTGATCCATTTAGAAGCCACAGAAATAAAGTCGTAGCGTTGTTCATATATTTATATGTAGATAAAGCAAGCTAGTCCTGCTTTTAGAGTAAATAAAAATCTAATTTAAATTCTATATTCATTACATAACCCTTGGATGGATTGAAAGCTTACAGAGTAACAAAGTTACAGGAAAAATAAATGTTCAGATGCTCCACTTGGGCAGAGCGAAAACAAAATAAACATGTTTATTTACTAGTTTGAAAATTAAATATTTGATTTAATATATTTAAATAGGTATTAACCTAAAGAAATCATGTGGATTCCACTTGTCAGAGGCTACTCCGCTAAGTTAGGCTTGTTGGACTTTAGCAGGACTAATTTTGTTACCTCTATTTCCTCCATTATAAATCACGATTTATCTACTGTCTGTTTTTATGCTTTATAATAAACTCAATTAAGATCCTGGGGCATCAGAATTTATTTACCCAAGAAACCGGAAAACGTGAGTCGATCGGGTCAAATGTAATTACTTAAGTAAAATACAAGTACCTCAAAACTCTTTGACTTAATTTGCTTTTACAGTGAAGCGGTCAGAGATGCTGACATTTCCATCTTATTTTAGAGAGGATGTACACACCATTGAATCCATCCTTTACATTTTGACGTTTTTAGTTTTGGAAAGGTGATTTAAAAAGCTTATATCCTTAGACTTGTAAAGAAATGCATTAAATCGTAGTCTCCAGTAACACAGGTTTTATTTTAAAACTTATGAACCTATACTGTCTGACAAATATAATAACCCGTGACACTTCTGTATATATGTATGCATACGCATTTATTTACATCACATTCACATTACAGTTAGTCATAGTTGCATTGCTACAGCATGACACTGTAATATATACAAAAAGTGCTGCTGCAATTTAAGTTTAGAATCACAGTCAACTTCTTCCGGACTTTCAGCTCTGGATGCACACAACACCAAGACAGAAAAACACAACTGTTATAACATGGTTCCCTTTGGGTCCCTACCCCCCCCCCCGCCCCAAATACCTATAAAATACTATTTAAATACCCCTTCCAACAGTGCAAAAGACATTCAAAGCAGTCAATTCAACACAATTCATAAAAAGGTAGATTTTTGACTTCCAGCACAGCAGTGATGGTTTGAATGTTAAAGATTTTCACAAAGATATTAAAAATATAACAGCCACAGAGTTTCATCAAACAGACCCGCCAAACAAAAGTAATTCAAGTACGATAATAGGTTTATGATTCAATAGCTCTGGTTCAGTGGGAATAAAGTGAGTCATGAATAAAATTCCTCTCAAACAGAAGCAAAGCAACAAGTGACATTAAAAACTCAAGATGTTTACAGACGTCCTCTGCCAGTGTTTTTTAAGGATATTGCACACCTAAAACTTTAAATATGAGTCACTGACAAGTCGTTATTTAGTAATATAAACTCTTTTTTTTTCCGCGGTGGAAATACATTTAAATATCACCAACAGTATACAGCTGACCTACATGTTTTCGGTGATTTACACGGAGGAACACAAGGATAACAATAACACCGTTGATGGTAAATATTTGGAGAAAGTCTTTGAATTGGAACAAATCAACAGAGGAACATGAAGCCAGCTGGAGTGACAGCTGTGGTCGCCGAAAGTGTGACAAAAGGTCAATTTCATAATTTAAAATAACTAATAAATACGGAGGGATCCAGTGACTTTAAACACCCTTCTGCTCTCCGGCCGAGGTGACAGCCCCTGTCGTCCGTTGCTCCGACTGTCCGACGTCGATCGGCCCGTCTCTCGTTACCATGGCAGCCGCAGCCAGAGCTCAGAGCAGGTCGGGCAGGATGAGGCCCGGGGGTTTGGGCTCCACACAGTTAATCCAGAAATTGGCACAGCTGGCGTGGTACTGGTGGCCCCCGTACAGCAGCTTGAAGTTGTCCGTCTCCGAGTTGAACGCCTGTCAGATTGAACGGGTGAAATATTAGAGTCCCCATTCGCGGAGACAATGAACCCATCTGTGCACACAACAGGAAGAGACAGATATGCAGGATATTCATCTAAGGTCTGCAGCCCCCTGCAGTCCTGTTTCCTGCATATTAAAAAAAATCAAATTTGATACTCTGATCACTAGTAATTGAGTTTGTTATATCATATAAATAATGCAGCAATTAAATCCAATCATATTGGAGAAAGCAATGCCAGATAATAGTCCTGCTAAATGCTAACTAAACGCCTACATAGCCTTTGATTGGGGAATTTGTCTGTAGTCGCCGCACTAGTTGTTATATCGGTGCTTATTTCACTGCTCTTAAACTGTAAGAATAACCACCAACACACAGCTATGACGGATCGGCTTCTTAGAATTTATGTTTAAATCATATGTAAGGGCACAAATGTTGATTCCCATATTTCTGAAGAGCAGCACAGCGGCACACGATTCAGCTTTAATGTACATCACCCGGCCAAGTTATGCATAAAAAAGTCGCCTCCGGCAAGAAAAGGATATTAATACACATGGTTTGGCTATACCCACTGGGAAAGACTGGAATACTCTTAGTCTCTTATTTGTTTAGAACGGTCTGTATAATATTGTATGCGAGGATTTGTGCAAGCAAGAAAAAAGAAAAAAATCCACTGACCAGAAATCCTATATAACTTCAACTGAACAGAGAGAATCTCTCTTTACGGATTTGACGCCACATGTTGTGAATATCTCACTGATCACATCGAAATCTACACGATTCAAAATTCAAATTCAAAACGACCCACAGGCTTCTTTTCTGAAGGATGCCACCATGTCTGAAAATGGAAGCAGGAGGATCCTGCGGCCGTGACGGCTCGAGGCCGTCGGACAGGCTTGTGGAGGGGCAAGGCAGCGGTGAGACAAATAAACGTATCGCGCACGACACTGACAAAGGGTCACAACAAGCGACAAGGGGACACGACAACAAGGGCCGAGACGCTGCCCAGGTGCAGTGCAGAGCGTCTCTTTACATGCAGCATATGTAGCCGAACGCAGGTCCGGCTGTGGCTGCTGGTGCAGCGTTTCATCGCAAAAACGATTCTCGTATCCGACGAAGAAGGTGCGAGGTTGGAGCTAAAACTAAAGCAAAGAATAAAATTAAATAAAAAAAAAATAAGTTAGATGCTGTAGATGAGGGTATTATCTGTTTTTGCTTTTTGTTCTTTTTACAGGCAATTAAAGTAATTTTGCCTTTTAGTCTGACAGTTTAGGCCAAGACGATGCAGTTTCTTTTAATTCAAATGCACTGACTCCATCAGTAATGCTGCCTCTGCCCTCCACAACGACCCCTGTATCACTCTCAGGGTTAAGAGTCTGAAAATATTCCCCACAGGCTGCTTTGGCACTGTTTCCAAAAAAAGAGGGTAGGGTAAGGTTGCAGGACTTTCTGTCACTGCCAAATGCTCTGCACCGGCGAATATGGCTCAAGTCGTTTATTTTTGCTCAAGACAGAAGGACGCATGATTCTCCAGATTAGCGAAACAAGTTTTCAGCCCACTTTCTTCACAGACTGCTTTAGTGCCTGAAAACTCAAGAGATTTTCTCGAATCTACTCTTCAAAACTCCACCGACTCTCCCACGTCGCTTCCGAACACAAAGCGGTGGAAATGTGGTGATGTGGTGATGTGACCCCGCCGCTCGGGCGCCGTGACGCCAGGGTTGCGTTTTCGCCAGGCAGCGCTGGAGCACTGTCTGTGTGCGACACGCGATTTAAAAGTTCGCACCCCCGGTGATATACCGGAGCCGAAGCCAGAGAGAGAGGGAGAGAGAGAGAGGGAGGAATGAGTCATGTGCAGTGAATCATAGCCTCCCACGCCAGGAGGAGAGGGGAGATGCATGCAGAAGGCAACGACTGCATACACACACACACACACAAAAAAAATTAATAAATGAATAAAAACAACGCAACGCAGCATTTAGCCAAATACATCTCCACCTGCCCGAATGCAGCCTGCAGCACAGATGCTCAGCAGGATCAAGGGCTCCCTCGCTGACTGAATCACCCCCACCCCCCTGCCAACACTTGGATTTCACGGGCGGAGAAATCTCCTTCCTTTCGTGCCCTGGCCCAAGTTGTTTCCGCAAAACCCGCACTCGGGTCCGCCGACCCTGGAGATGTCGGAGGGAGCGGTCGCCCCGGTGACGCGCCGCGAAGCATCCCGCAAAACTCTCCGGCTGCTCTTTTAGACATCGCCCGCGTGGCAGTTAGCCTTGGCTGATATAGCCTGTTTTAACTAGGCCGATGCCTTTGGGTTATTAAACATTTTTAGCCGCCGGTAACTCGGCTCTGTCACGGGCATGAGGGTAGCCAAGCTCTCCGACCGGGGCCAGTCAGACCCAACGGCGACTCTACTAATTCCCCAGACCTGTGTAGCTGCACGTAAAGGGTCACGGATACCGAACCGCTACGTGATTGTATTTATATCTACTTTCTGCTCTTATATACTGCCCGATATTTTCATTAGAATTCAAAATAAATGAGGCATAATTACCCTTAACCTCCTGTCAGTGTCTTTAGTCAATGCCTGTAAGCATAAGAGGAGTCAGCATATTGAGGCATATTCATGCGATGCCCAGGGCGAATGAGAAATGTGCACAGAATGAACAGCGAGAAATCATAGAGATCAGCTGATTTCACCGGGACAGAGCTGCCTTCAACCGTAACGTCAGTGGGTGAAAATGTAAAGGAGAGTCCAAGTTATTACCCCCAGGGCTCCTACACATTTTCTGTCTCCTCCAAGACATTTTGCCTCGACTGATATAAAATGCTGACTGAAGGTCTTAGTCAGCGCTGGCCGTGCTCTCAGTAGCCGTCTATCGAGCCGTGGCCAAGCCGCCATTACTGCAACGGCGCCGATCAAACTGACGACGTAAAGGATTTTTTTCCTTTTTTTTTTTAAGCACTTCCTGAAGGACTGGGTACATTTTAAAAGCATGGTCATCGACTGCCATTAAAAAAAAGGTAAAAGTGGATCAATGAATTGGTCAATCGGCAGAAAAATATTCAAGGTCTATTTTGAGAAAGCTCAAGTCTTTTTTCGAGCAAAAACAGTGAAATGTTAAATATTTCTCAGTCTCTCAACGGAGAAGACTTGCTGCATTTTCATGGTCCCCATGAAATCAATTTCCCTTTTAATTTTAATACTGTAAATTATACCTTTGCAGTATTACGTGTTTCTGATTTATAGCTGACGCGATAAGAGGAAGTGAATTGCAAACTATTTTGTTTTAATAGTTTGTCTTTTTTTTAAGCAAAAACTATCCACATTCACAGGCTGCAGCTTCGGTTTTAGCTCCAAATGTGAATGTTAGCTGGTTTTCTTCGACTTCTACAATTACGAACCGAATATCTTTTGGATCTTTTGGATTTTGGTCAGATAAAGTCATGCTTGAAGAGGTTACCTAGGACTCTGAGAAACTGTGATTGACATTTTACACTATTTTCTGAAATGTTTTAGTTGCATTAATCGATAAAATAATCGAAGTCTAAAATGAAAATAATCGGTAGTTTTATCCCTTTTTAAAAATTTTAATCAAATAACCCTGTTCCTCTGATTACAATGCAAGAAATAACAACGTTTAATGATTTAAATCATGAGCTATTACTAGCATTTAATTCACGCTGGGTTTAATGAGCTAACGTGGTCTATGGACAGAGGCAGCACTTCAAAATTATTTTTCTTTCTTCCCCAAAGCCTTTATCATAACCAATTTCAGATTAGTGTTTATGAGTCTCAGTAACATCCACATTAGCACAGACTACCCTCGACTGCCAAAAGGGGGGTGACTAATGACTGTGATCAACCTCAAACGATCCACTTTCACCGTCAGCGTAAATATTTTCTGTTCAACTCTCCCACCGCAGTAATGGCAGCAGCGCTTGAGACCATGACACATGAATAAGCCACTGGATCAATCTGTAGCTAAAATATATTCCATTACAGGGAAAATCTACAAAGACTTTCATGTCGGGATTTTTTTTTTGTTTTTGTTTTCGTTCTTTACTTTTAAACTTTTTTTAGACATGCATTTTGTCAGTTCCCCAACTTTTTAGTCCTGGTATTTTCCAAGTAATTCTTTCTTTACTTGTGTAGGAACCCTGCTAACCACAATGAGCATGCTGTGACAGAGATGGGCGACATAACAACAGGTCCCTAAAAGAAAATGTTGAGGAGCTGCGAACGTTCCTGGAACAAACTGTCGAAGCTCAGACCTAAACTCAAATCAGCAATCGCTGTCAAAGCCACGCTGACCCAATAATCAATCCAAATGCTCGAGGCACTTCAGAAACCTGTGTTAATATAAATAGCCAGAAATGCTAAATTATTCAACTTAAAACCCTTTCCAGTGCTTCTCCCCGTAATTGCTCAAATTAGCATTTATCATTTAGCAGAGGAGCCGGAGCATCATTAGCCAAAAAGTGTCACTTAAGATGAATATTATAACTGCTGCTGCTGCCAGTCGCCCATCCCTGCCTCCAGACCTGAGGAAAAGGAAAAATAAAGGTGACTAAAAGTGAAGCTTTTCCACAATTACTGGTCTGGGAACAAAAAGGTGAGACTGAAAACATTTGTGGACAATTTCATGTCGGACTAAATGTGACAGTGTGATTTTTAATTTTTTTTTTTTTTAATATATCAACCAAATGGGGAAAATGTTGAAATAAGCATTTTAAAGATTAAAATTCATCGCATGAAGTGAACGGGAGCCATTACACTGTCGAGCACATTTCTTTGATGCCCCCAGGATGGCACATCGACATCTCCACCCTTCTGTACCTTTGGTTGAAAAACAAATCAGTGCCTCTTCACCAAAGGACAATGCTACAATCAGTGCTGTCTGCTGAAGCCAAAGCCGTATTTTCACTTCATTATACTCCGAGGGAGCTGCTATTCTCTACTTGGCTTTTATGCATTCTTACCCGTGTGGCTCTGCCAAAAATGTAATTAAAAGATGGGTTATTAATCTCATGCTAGTGGCACAGAGAAAAAAATAAAACTGCATTAATTTCAGCCTGCATCATGCACACGAGAGGGAGAGGGAGAGGGAGAGAGAGAGACAGAGAGAGAGAGAGAGAGAGAGAGAGAGAGAGAGAGAGAGAGAGAGTGTGTTTTTGTATGCTCAGGTCTATTATCAGCTGTACCCCCTGCTTATGACTAATGTGTAAGCCACATCTGCTCGTGGCCTAGATGCCTCTCAGTCAGCCATATCTGGCCTGGACCATCCATCTGGCTCTGGCTGAGCAGCAGAGGGAGTGCAAGAAACAATCAGCGCCGCCATCCCGCCCTCTAAACCGCAGGGCCCGAGAGTACCATTAATGGCCCGCGTCGTCGATGGAAATCGCAGCCGCCGTGGGCGAGGAGGCAGACGTAAGGCAATCCTGCACATAGTGCCCCAGTCGGAGTTAATAACTGAACGGTGATCAGAAACACCGCTGGCTGAAAGCAGCAAGGTGAGCGGTTACCTCCAGTCGGAGGCGACAGAACGGAAAATGAAGCCCTTCCGAGACAAAGCGACAACCCCTGTGACCTTGAGGAACCAACCCCAGAAAGGAAGAGAAACCCACCCCAGGTGCCAAAGTGACAATTCTCTTTTCTCGCTTTTTTCAAGAGCCACGTTGTTATCTTTAGACACTTTTTCTTTTGGTCATCTGTCAGTATAAAAGCTGGGACACAACAATGATGTAAACAGTCTTCTAAACCCCACCTCCAAACAGTGATTGTCCAATAACAGCTTAGCCACCGTAACTGGCCACATCACACCTGTCACATCTGTCTGAGTGTGTCCACTGTTTTGGAAGCTGGTCCTGGAAGCTCTCAGAGTTTAGACTAATATTAGCAGCTCTGTCCTTTATTTATCTCTTTATTTTTATTTTACTGGATTTGGGAAAGTTTACACTTCACAGCTAATGTAACATCTGCCAAACACATTTGTTAGTTTTCTTCCCCAAAAGTCTTTTCCTTTGTAAAATTAAAACTGGCGCACGCCGTTTGAAAACAACTGACTAGCTCTAAACTGCAATACGAGCAATTCTGTTTCTTTACAAGTTCTTTGACGTGGACCGTCACCTGGTGATGATGCCGACTTTTTGACCAGACGGCAGGAAAACCAGTGAGCCAGAAACATTAACAGATTAAAAACGTTTTAAAAAGTCAGACAGTGTTTTCAGTCAGTTCATGGAGTTAACGTTAGCTTAACTGTCGTTTCAGCTATCAAAAGTCGATCGTCTCCGGCTAGAGAGGAGAAGCCGCGTATGTCTACGCCTGTTTGACGTCTGTGTCAATAGTTACCAGGAACCCTTAGTGGTATCGTTATCACTGTAAACTACATATGAGCGGTGGGAGAAAGAAAAGCCTGACAGGGACAATAACTGAAGCTAGTGGGGCTTAGTGAAGTGTCCGGTGGCTTTCTATCAGTTACAGTGTTTTTCTAGGCAGACAACTGTTGTTCGCCTGTAAGTGAGGAGCGTGGGAAAGACGTGAATCCTGTCACTTTGGCCGCCCCCGGTCGGTAAGAGGAGAGCGGGAACCCCAGGCCCACAGTAGGACAGAGTGTAAAGAGATTGTGTTGGCAGTTGACTTTCATACTCGTTTAAACAGACGTCCGATTGTGCTTTCTTCTTTGTTCTGCAAAAAGTTTCAAAGTCAGAGAAAATGTCAGTTTTTTTCCACTGTGGATGAGCACAACATTATTTATGTAAAAATGCATCCACTAACATTTTCTCTGCCAGAGTGTGTGTGTGTGTGTGCACACATGTACCTTGCTGCGAGCGTCGACGTTGAGCAGACACACCCCACAAGCCAACTCCTTGGCATTCTTGATGCCGTGCCTCAGAATACAGGAGGAGAAATCTAGGGAGCTTTCATCAGGCTACAAACACAAACACACACACACACACACACACACACACACACACACACACAATTTGATTTCCTGCTGCGGGGAAAGATGTAGTAATTTTTATTCCTATAATATCACTGGTGAGAACAAGCCTGCTAAAACCTCTGAGCACTGGCAACCTCTTATAGAGACTTTTCTTGACTTCTACTACGTGGCACAAAAGCACCAGCACATATGTTTTTAAACCTTTAAAACTCCCTTCATGCTTCCATTAAACATTTGTTCCTTTTCTTTGTGTCAGTTTTATCTTCTGCACTTTGAAACCAACATCGCCCACTCTGCCGGCTCCGTGGGTGACGGCGGTCCTGCACCTCCTCGTTTCTTTGTCACAGACACTGGCAGGCGACTGGATAAATAAATCTATACAGTCCCTGTCATCGCCGCTGATCCGAACACCGGCCCACCAACAGGCTCCGGCTTCATTGCATCCAAATCGATGGATCATTGATTTAAACCTAATGGACCGACAATACTGGATTCACTAACATTTCATCATCGTTATTGACAGCCTTTTTTATTTATTTTTTTTATTGTGAATTGACCTTCAATGCCCTATTATCATGCATAAGGGTGTAAACGTGTCTGAGTAATAACAGAAAGTAGTAAAAGCATCTGCATACATAAAAAAAAAATATATATACATATATAAATATATATATATTTTCCTGCGCTTTATAACGTCCAGTGCTCTGACAAATTTATATTGCTTTGAGTGTCTTACAGCGAGCTTAGCCAGCGACATGAAGCCCATGAGATTGTTCCACACGCGACTGACGTCCTTCAGCAGCTGCTGCAGCTTCTCGGAGCTCACTGCTGTCGCCTTGATGCCCAGCTCCACGCGCCTGGCGACGCGGTACACTTCCACCACGCCTGAAACGGAGAGGGGAAAAAAAACAATAAAACAAAAATGAGAATACACAGGCATTAAAAGAATAAAAAAATAAAAAAATCACAAAACCCCATTTTGTCCCCTCTTTGTGTTCTGTTTTCAAGAGGCCCGCTGTGTTCGTTCCCCGGCCGTGACATGTTTGCCACTCACAGCTCATTAAAAGCGGAGACACACAATACGGGATCAGGACCTTGTCAGACCGGGCAGAGATAAGCCGTCACACCAGAGCTCGTTTTAATCTTGTCCTCTCTGTCCCTCCGTCCTTCAGAGGGTGTAAGGCCACATACGGGGTTCTTTAACAGCCTCTCGTTCACAGTGTACGGCTAGCACTTGCTTGTTTATACTGGCGAGTGTGTGTGTGTGTGTTTTGTGATCCCTCACCCAGCAGGTACTCCATGCCCTGAGCAGACTGGATGACCTCGGTACAGACAGAGGAGCTGCTGATGCTGTTCAGGGTGTTGTTAGCTTTGGTGATGACCTTAATTTAGGAAGACAGAGACAAGTGTTGTGTCATATATACTGTTTTCACTCATCATAATCATCGTTATAATACAACAGTTGACCAGCGTTTTCATCACACTTATGAGCTCTGCTAAGGAGTATTTGTCTTCACCAATTTTTATTTATTTGTTTTAAATGTCCTATTGGAAAAAAATAACCACAGAGTTCGACTTGACACTGACTTGACAACTAACCACTTTTTCTAGGAATGACACTGACAGATTAGTGTTTTGTTTGTTTTTTTTTCATCTTTAAAATAAATGAGAGATGAGAACACTCCTGCACATTGTCTCGTCGGCTCCTGCACTATTTACTATCCTATGACGTTTTGGTCTGATAAAAGTTGGAGCAGACCAAATTCAACTTGTGTTTCCCTCCGAAACACCTGTGACATGCTTTAAGTGTGTTTTTCGGGACAAATGTATGTGATATAAAAATGTCCGTAGGTGTAGTTACAGGCTGAAAAACATTTCGGTGTCTTCCGGTTTTCTCAATTATTCTAATACGTTTGTATAGTCCCTCTCAAAATGAAGTCTCACCATGGGACAAGGTCAGACACAAGTCACAAACAATTACGAACCTCCAGAGCACTTTCCAGACACCTCTGCCACTCGTATGCGTAGCGCTCGCTCTCCTGCAACAACACAGCAAATAATTGTCTCAAATGAACACGGAGGGAAAACAGAGCGGCGGAAAATTTTGTAACGGTCCCTGAGCACTGTGCTGAAACCTGGCGGTTACTAACACACGGTGCCGTTGTCACGGCGTCCTCCTCACCTCCACCTCCCCAGTCAGGTCCTTGTACTTGTCCCTGATGACAGGCAGGGCGGGCTTCTCGCTCAGGGTGTTGGACCGGTCTCTGAAGGGCTGCTCCGGAGCTGGAGACGGAGGCGAACGGCCGATCTCCTTCTCACCCAAACTGTGACTGCGTTTGTGGGAACCTGAGGAAAAGATGGGACAGAAGGTGAAGGTAATGTTAAAGAAGTGCGCACGCACACACATATACATATATATATACACATGTATATACATATATCTATATACACATGTGTATATATACATATATATATATATATATATACACACACATACATACATATATATATATACATATATACATATATACATATACATACATATACATATATATATATTATATATATACACATATACGTGTATATATATATACACACACACATATATATGTATATATATACATACACACACACACACAAATACACATATTAACATACAATTTTACAAACACACATATAAACTTTTCTTTGTTTTCTATCAATTTAGCAACCAATGGTGATGACTCATTCGAGATATGCACCTGTTTGTTTGCAATCATTATGCTTCCATTCTGTTGCAGCTAATTCCTCTCGGACAAGGACGGCATGAGTAAATACTTAATTTGTGACAAACAATAATTACGTATAAAACAGAGGCACAAATATGCAGGTATAAATTATTCATAGGGAATCACACATGGACAAATCCTGGCAGGGTACCACAACAAACACGGGCACGAACACATGCTAAACAGCCCATTCCAGTGGGGCTGCCAGTTAGTGCATATGTGAGTGTGTGTGCGTGCGTATGTGAGAGAGTGTGTGTATGCTCTGTCCAGACAAAGGTAATCCAGCCCTAGTCACTGGCATGAGAGCAGGGCTGTCATCTCAACACTGCCATCTAATGTCTGACAGCTTTATTACAGATCTGATGGGCCTTGAGTGGGAGTGGGGATGGGGGAGGGAGAGGATGCCTGGAGACAGAGTTGTGCCATTTTAGGGCCTAGGGGCTAGAGGTGGCCAGTAGAGTCAGGGGTTCATTTAAAAACGTGTGAAGTTTGATCAAATCCTAATATTAACATCACATTTTAGGGCTGAAACTTCTCCTTAAATTATTAAACGATCATTCTACCTAGAAAAACAGTCATCGATTTTGATGAATATGCACACATTCATGTTTTAGCTTCACAAATTTGCTCGTTTTGTCGGCTTTATATCTTTGTGAATTGAATTCATTTAGATTTTCAGACAAACAAACCGATTTGAAGACATTATCATGGGATCAGTAAATGTTAGAAGCGATTTAAGGCTGTGACCTATGGCTATTTTCATTATGGATTAATCCGGCGATAACGCTCGTTTAATTGTTTTGTTTATAAAATGTCAGAAAATGGCAGAAACTGCTAATCAAATGTTCTCAGAATCCAAAGCGACGTCCTCAAACGTCTTGTTTTTTCATATCGACAATCCGAAGCCCAGATGTATAATCAAAATAGTTGCCGGGCGGTTTTCTGGTTTCACTTGTAGACTGACTGATCAGGAGATGAGTCAATTATGAGAATAACTGTCACTTGCACTCAAAGAGGATCAACATGACGACTGTGACTCACCTTGAACAGACAAGTCAAAGGTTGCCAGTTCGCTTTTGATCATCTCCTCGCTGGACTTGACCTTGGCCTGAGTGCTGGCTTTGAGGAAGTCAGACTTGCCGAACTTAGGTTTGTCTCCCTGGAAGGCGCCAAAATCGTCCGAGGCCTCGCTCTGGTTTCCCTCGGAGCCCGCCTCGGCGGTGGCAGCGGGTGAGTCGGACTTTTCGGAGACCGTACTGGCAAAGTCCCCAAAGTCGTCCTCGTCGCCCCGCTCGCCGGAGCCAAAGTCAGCGAAGGCTTCGAACTTGACATCCGTCGAAGAGCCATCCTCTGTGGGGAAGGAGGTGGTGATCTTTGCTACGGAGCTGCTCGCGATGTTTTCCGTGCTGCTGACGGTCGCCTCCTTCCTCTTCATTGGGACTAAAGATGGAAGGGACGCTCCTTCTGAGCCCTGCGGCCGCCTGACCTCACCGGGCAGACATTCCTCCCGGTCCGACCAGTCATAGCCGGCCAGGGTGCTGAGGGCCGACGTCCCAAAGGGGTCAAATTTCATGTCGTCTCCTTCTGTAATGACAACACAGACATATCGGTGGTTCCCAGGAATAGCACAGATGCTGTCATGATAGGAGGTGGATTAATGAGCCTGGATGAGGGACTGAGATTTCTGTTGGATTATCACTATGTTACTGATCTACAGTTAAGGGGATATCTCTTTCCTTCTGGTGGTAGTAAGGTGCTGAAAAAACCCAGACTCTTAAGAGGGTCAGTCCACCTGAATTACAAAACTCATTTTTTCACTTACCTCTAGTGTTGCAGATGCAGATAGTTTTAGTTTTTTATTTGTCCAGGTATCTGTCTCTGACATGTCTGCCTCCACCCCAGCACAAGGGAGGTGAAAGAAATTCTATTTTCATTTGTTTGTAAGATTGGAAATTGCATGCACACACACACACACACACCCACACCCACAAAGAACAGAATAATCTGTTTCTACAAAACAATATCCCAGTTTACCCTGAATAATCAACTCAGTGTGGACAAGTTTCACTGGAACTACTTTCAACTAGAGCTGCAACGATTAGTCGGTTGATTGATTGAGAATTGATTAATGATTTCAGATAGTTTTCAAGCAAAAAGACCAAACATTTGATGGTTTCAGCTCTGCTGGATTTTTTGTCTCATATGTTAACAGAGCTGAAACAATTAATAAATGAATCAACTGGCTAACTTACAGAAAAATGAAGTGTTAGTATTTATCAATTTGTCACTTCAGACTTAAAGCTAAAAATAGTGACACAATGTCAAATATTTTCTAATTCCAGCTTCTTCTTCTTGTGGGAGGTTGATGAGACAAAAAAAGGTGTTTAATGACATAACATTGTGATCTCAGAAACTGTGATGGGCTTTTTCCACTGCTTTCTGATGTTTCAACGACGTCAATCAATTAATCAAGAAAGTAGTAGGCAAGCTTTTCAATGACAAAACCAACTGTTTCTGGCGGAGCTACTCTCAACCAAAGAAAAAAGCCCTAGGAAAACACTCCTCTGCGGATTATCCAGGGATTCTTAGTCATTGTTATTGGAAAGAGATGTTTCTGTTGAATCTCTGATGTCTGATGTTGAATCTCATTTTCCAGCCAAATGAAACACAAATAACCTTGTTCGTACTGGGCCGTAGGCTCAAATCTCACAGACCTTTCAAAACATGTGCAGATAAAACCGAAACTATCTTCATTACAGGTAAGAGAGAAAATGTTTGTTTCTTAAGAAAACAGATTTTCCGTAACTTAGGTCATCAGACCCGGTAACTTTACTTGTATCCCACAAACGGCATAATCGACAGTGGCAGGAATGAGATCACATGTATTGTAAAGTAACCCCTTTCTATATTTTGTACTTAAGAAATGTGAAAACAAAGGCTGCAGTAACCCATTTTACACCTTTATGACTGCACTTCATTGTAATTATACTAGCAGCTAATAATAGCAGGACTAATTCCTGCTGTTCTAACAGTAACGTATACTATGTTGGAGTAATAAATCCTCCCACCCACGTTTTTGTGAATTTTGCTCGATAAAATATTTATCTCGAGCAGGGTAAACACACTGTTTTGGTGTCTGAGCTGAATCGTGTTTGTGAAAAGAAAATGACTGCAACCATTTTACTGAAAAACAAAAAGAACACTGACGCCGCCTTATTTGTAGTCGACAGTTCCCCTGCTCTGTTCTCATTGGTGACAAACAGCTTTTTCCAGTAATAATCGAAGCTGATCTCTGTATACTTTATACAGCCTGAAGGATTTTGTCTCCTGACAGCGACATTAATGAAAGATCTTTCCTGTCACTACTTCTGCTCTGTTTCTTACGCTGTGTTGTGTTGTTTTTCATCAGTTTCCTTATGGCTAATTCTAACTGACAGATCTACCCAGCTTGAGCACGTGTGTCAACACTTTAGCATTCAGGTCTCCCTCTCAGGTCCCCTCTCACACTTACAAAACACACAAATTCGACCTCGATGAACCCTTCCTATTTTGCATGACAGAACCCTCAGATAAAAAAAAATAAAATAAATAAAAGCAATTTGTGAAATTGACAAGGATCTAGCGCCATAAGCCTGACATGAGCTCACTTTACGCCCTCTCGGAAAAAAAGAAGGAAAAGGAGAAAATAAGACGGTACGCGTTTCAGCAATACCAACAGTAATATTTATTACGACAACATGAGTAGAGAGAAAGAGAGAAAGGTCACAAAGTACTGTGAAAGAGGTTCTATCATTACAAGAGGTTTGTCAAACTAACACTCGTAAAATTAGATTTCAATCATTTAGAATACAAGGGCATGCAGAGTCAGGAGAAAAGGAAGAAAACAAACAGCGAGAAGGTAAAACAAAGATAATCTGAGGATATAGAAGCAGAAACCAGAATGAGAAGGCACATTCACAGACTAAAATCAGTAACTCTGGGGAGATGACAAACTTTGTTTCAATATTAGGATGTAAAGCAACAGGCGTTTTGTTGTTTTTTTTGGAAAAAAAAAAGAAAAAGATTTGAATACAGAACACTTGAGAAGCCAGGTTGAAAAGATAATTCAAAGAACAAGCTCAAGGCAGGATGCAAACCCTTTGAGGACCTGGGGGGAAAATTGATTAAGAGTGTGGGGGTTGTTTTTTTCTTTTTACACACTGCACTTTAGGAGCAGTCAGGACTTATAAGCCACAACTTGAGAGGCTCGTTATGCATTTTGTCATTTATAAAACAGGATTAAGTCCCGGTGTTTGTTCTGACCGGAAAAATTAAGGGGAGGGGATCACAGTATCTGCATTACTCTGCGTGTAAACAAATGAAGCGATCTTCATTTCAAGCACTCAAAGGGTTACAGAAAACAAAGAGGGCCATTCTTACACCTGACATCCCAGAGAGGGCCTCAATTACATCCAATCACAGATGCAGAAACAGATTTAAAGAGACAGTATCCTTTTTCTCTTGCTACAGTGATTGTTTGTCAAAAGCAGGTTAATGTGCACAAACTCTTATAATCCCCTAACTAATAGCACGTCATTATTTTCTCAAGACAACAATGTTCAGATCAGAACATTAACCTAAAATACTTTTTAATCCTACTAAATACTGTCGGCTACATTTACTTTACATAGTTGGCGAATCACAACAGGATCAGGGAGTCTGTCTAGTCTCAAAATAACAGCTCATATTCTTGTAATAAAAATACACTATTAAATCTGTATGTATACATTTTTGATAAAAACAACTTGCAATACTGTTATGCATTAAAAGGTTATCTTGTATTACGTTCTTGTCAATTTCACAAATTGAAAAGGCAGGCACACTGCAGCAAAAAGCAAGGCAGGAAGGGTAATACTAACTTCATTATGTTCTCAGAGAGCCAGACCGTAGAGCCACACATGATAAATTCATGCTGCAATATCACAGATAATGGTAAAAAAAAAAAATTGAAAAAAGTGGAAAAGAATAAGAAAATCGGATTCCTTTTGTGCTCCAGACTTAAAAGGAACCTTTCAAAAGAAATACTGTCTCTTTAAGGTTACGTACATGTCCAGATACACAGTGCAAAGCATGGCGAGGTGCTCAAACTGCTCGGCCTGCTACACTTTAATGACAGGTTAGTCCCAGAGCTCTCCGAGAACAAGCACAGCAGATAAGGTGTGAAAGGGAAATGTGGAGCAGCTGTTTCAGTAGCGGAAAAGCTTTTAGGAATGTATTGATGTTGGACTGGGCGCTATCTCTGGGCCCAATCAGCAGCAGCCCAAACGTCTGGCTGCATCTCCACGGACTGTTTGTTTGAACGCATCGTTTTACTCCCGGTACAGAGCGGGCCTGCTTGGGTTTAAGCAAAATGTGACTGCTGTACAGTAACTGAAATAAGGCAATGGGGATGTTTATATCTATGATTTCCTCTGATCAAGGAAATAATTAGGAATCCCTTAGATGAAATGATATGGTACTGATATGGATAATGAACTGATATGATGAAGTACTTTAGGCTGAGAAACATCCATGCAGACATGTGAGTGCGCCACTTTGTCAGGCGAGGGCCTTGTCAACTCACATGACTTTCATGAGCCACTGAAAATAGTGAAATAAAGCTGAAAAAAGAAAATCACAAAAGTCTGAGTTGAGAGGCTTGAACCCGACAAAGTTAAAATGCAGTTAGAGTAAGCGCTGGTCTGGAATGTTTTCTGTGAAACATGAGTCATGACATGGAAGGTGAGATGATCGATGAATAAATGATGAATGCTGGCAAGGGGGGAGACAGAGCACTGACATGGACATTACCTGATTATTAAGGAAATTAGTTGTATTTCCTTTAAATAAATGGCCCAACGAGAAGTTTTAGTCAATCACTTTCATGGAAGAGAGGTAGGGGAGAAAAATACAACACGCTATTATGGAAAAATATCATAATTTGGGGGGCTATTTCATCCAAATAATACTGCATGACAAGTCTGAAAATACTGCAAGGTAATACAATAGCTGACAGCCTCACATCCAAACACTATGGTCTGAAAATTACACTGCATCCAGGTATAATGTGCCTAAAATCTCAGCTGCTTTTGTGACACAAAATATCATTGTTGCTCTATTTCAAAATAGCTTGTTTACTGTTGCTGCATGCAGAATTTCCCATTTATGGAAACGTTATGTTTTCAGCTGTCCAAACTTACGTTATCTGGTATGCATTCAGCACAAACCAAACGTCAAAAGTTAAAAAGGTGAATGATGGCTTACAGATAATGCCTTTGGTAAACTGCAGCCTATTGTGCGAAACCTGTGATTAGAATAAATAAGAGGACCATCACGGTAACACCCTTCTGTACTCATCTGTATTCAGTTCAGCCTTTCTGTTTCTGTTGCATGACACGTCAACGACACACACACACACACACACACACACACACACACACACACACACACACACACACACACACACACACACACACACACACACACACACACACACACACACACACACACACACACACACACACACAGACACAGACAGGCTTGTGGAGGCAAAAGGTAGACTGAAGGGAAGCGTCATGTCTGCTGTGGAGACAACAAACAGGGAGCTTATCCATGTCACACAGACAGCGACCGGGGACCTCATCTAAGACTATGACTGCCAACACATCAATACCAGGCACTCATCATTTGTAAATAAATAGAGATATGGTCCACCGGACTGTTCCAGAAAGCAGGTTTAACAAGCTATGAACCTAACCCTGAACTCTGACTTTCCTAACCCTGAGATGGGAAACTCAAAGAGTTTTATGTTCCAGAACAGCCGATCTGATTCAGTTCAATCAACTCTCGGTATGTTCCCTTTGAGTTAAGCGCTTGTGTGTGATTCACCATGGCAACGGGTAAATAAAGAGCAGAGCCTCCATCTAATTCCAGTGGACCTGGAAAGACTAATGCATGTATTAATGCATGCACATTTATCTTAAAAAAAAAAAACCTGCAGCAGCAAAAAGAGGCAGAGTTGGGGAAGAGAGTCATTAGGTTAACACTATTACATTTCAGTCGCCGTAGTCCACTGGACTGTAGGAATGAGGAGATGAAACAGTGCGTCAGACATCTTGTTCAGGCTCGGCAGGAGGAGACAGAGAAACTCAGGTTTTGTTGGGGACAACCTGCCAGCGAACAGGTTAGCTTCACAGAGTATGTTAGCCTAGCAACCAAATCAGGGTTAAATTGATTCCTGTCTCTGGAGCAGGTAACTCAAGAGTTTCCTTCAACTAGGGATTAACAAACTCCTTTTTACTAAACCTGCTCTCTGGAATAGGGCCCTGGACCTTTCTGTCATTACAATAATAATTTATGCAGACAAAGAGGGACGAGAATGTAGAAATGAAACTGGAACTAAGATTGAAATAAATACATAAATAAATAAATATATAAATATGTCGAGATGAATGATGAAATGTAGAATGAATGATATGATGCATCTAATACGATATGTTACTCATGTAGTGCTATGTCTGTCTTCTGTATCTGAGCATATCAAACTCTATTTGCCCTTTGACCCCTTGTTTCGTGGTCACAAGTGGGCACTGAGGAGGAGAGGCCACTGCTGGCCCTGGAATTAATACTGTGTCTAACCGGACGGGGGCCTCACCAGAGCAAACGCACTAGTTCCTCACCTGTAGCGGGGGGCTGGTGGGCCGAGAGACCCGGCAAATCCAGAGAGCTGTCCGACATCACGTGCTTCAGGTCTCCGCCCATGTCTGACAGCTTCATGTCCAGCTGCACTGAGAGTGCATCCTCGGAGTCGTCCTTCCCGACACTGCTGCCCCCGATGGACGGGAGGTCGAGGGACTTGACGGAGGCGGAGTCCTCTTTGGCCTGTTTGAAAGCGGCCACCTTGTCCACCAGAGTCTTCTCCGAAGCCCCGAGTGCCGTGCAGAACTTTGAAGACTGAAAGTCGGCAAAGTCATCCGTGTCGCTCTTGAGGGAAGAGAAGGAGCCACCGCCGCTCTCCTTGGTGTCATCGTAAGCGAGGCCTCCCTCCAGAGACAGCTGTTTGAATACGTCGTACTTGTCTGAGCTCTGCTGAGGCCGTTGCTGAGAGGAGGTCTCCCCTTGGACCCCTGCGCTGCTCTCGCCTTTTGGCTCCCCACCAGAACTACCAAACGCCATGAAGTCTGCAAAGTCGTCCTGAGGCGCTGCTGCAGCTCCGCCTGCTGCTGAAGCCTGAGTGGCATCAGAGGAGGAGCCAAAGAGAGCAAAGTCACCGAAATCATCTGCCCCTCCCCCGGGGGGTTTAGCGCCACCTGGTAGTAGCGCTGAAGAGGGGGGCACGGACACAGATGGGAAGGTGGTGGGTTTTGTCTCAGTGGGGGCAGGAGGAGAGTGTGCTATAGAAGAGAAAAGGTCCAGGTCGGCCATGTTGAGGGGGTTTTTGGGCTGAGAAAGAGACACTGCTGGTTGCTGCTGCTGTGGCAGTTGTTGTAGAGACTGAGAGTTTGGGAAAGCAGAGGGAAAGGCAGGCTGGAAGATTTTGGCCTGTTCTGATGGGTCTAGTGGAGAAACGCTGTCGGCGGTTTTAAAGTCTGTGAAGCCATCATCAGCGCTGACAGACTTGAAATCTGCAAATCCTTCCCCTGTGAACCAAAGACAAATTTTTAAAATCAGTAAAAAAAATGGGAGATAGATGTAATAGGGGATCAGAACAAAAAACAACCCCTCAGCCACAACAGCCATGATTCTGTAATTTTACAATACTACAAGAAAGGAAGCGGGTGGATTAGTTTGCCTCTGCTGCACTGTGAAAGCTCACGGTAAACGTCCAATCTAGAGAGGGCTGCGGTTTCCAGAGTGTCCAAAGAACAGCAAACATCACTGCACAAAAACACTACATGATCTATAGATACATACTTCTCCACTACCATGCAGTGAACTGTTCAAACTGGCACAGAATATCATAAAATTCATTCTGCAAAAACAAAACGCCCATCTTAACAAGTCATTTTGTCTCCTTAATGTCTGAGAACCCCTCGACTTTCCAAGTAGAAACTTCTCCCAGAGAAGTGACGGAGGTCAACTTGCTTCCAGTGCTGTTTTGGCATTTTTATCTTTAGAAGTGTCAAGTACGTTTTTAGGTAAAGACATGACAAAAATTCTAAATATGAGACTAACTATAAGATCCAAACATTTTTAGCTGCATGTATCCCAGCAATGAATTCAATTGCAAATGTAAAATTATTTTCTTCTAGGACAATCCCACTACAACAAGAGACCACCATTTGTTGACATGTCGAAATGGTTTAGAAAAGACAGATCTGACCTGTCAATAGGACACAGTATTGGGAATAATACTGATTGTAAATACTCATGTACTTGATAGATAAATAAAAAAAAACAACACCTACACCCTTTACTAATAAAGTGCTATTATCTTTTGTAAATGTGAGTATGTGATAGGCTGTATCGGAGCATTAAAGTGCATCAAAGTTCAATACACATAAAGTTTTCAAGTTTGTGCAAAATGGTCCAAAGATACCAGGCAGATTTTTGTTTCCTTCAAAGAAAGATCAAGTCCAAAGATTCAACAGTAACTGAGATCCTAGTTAAGATGGGGTTTATTTTTGCAATGAGAAAATCTCATAAAAACTTCAGCAGAAATAATATTGTCTTGTTTTCTCAAAATTATGCAACTCAACGTTGATATAAACCACATAGAAAAAAAGTCAGCAATCTTGAGTTTTTGATTCCACTGTGCAGAGTCTGAAATGGAGAATCTGTTCACATTGCTGGTGTACGTTGGAAGAGAGCTAACTAATGGGCTCATTAAAGAGTTGGAGCCTGACAATGCCAAGAAAAGGTCACTGCAAAGCATAACTTACTGGAGTTGTAAGAGCTGTCCCCATCGGAAACTGTTCTAATGAAACAGGGACGGGAGACACACTGGTATCAACACTGCAAACTTGCAAAACAAGGTATAGTGTAAACATGGACCAGTACTTACATGGCATTATAGTGACCCAACAGCTTTACCCAGCTTATAATACAGTGTTTAATTAGAGGTAATCTAACACTAATGCCACTCTATTCACTATAAATACCAACCAAATTATGACCAAGATTGGTTTTCTAAGGACGATGTGACATTGCATTAGAAGGTCTCTCTCCTGTCCTCTAACCATTTGCTTAAAGGGACCACCTCATCCCAGCATGTCCTCTTTCTTTATAGGTGAAGTGGCCAAAGGGATTTGACTCTGGAATAGCCAAAAATGTACTTACAAAAAAACCCAAAAAACAATGGTTTTGTTAATATGAACATAAGTGTTCACTTGAACGTGTGATGGAGCTACTTACCGACTGGTTTCTTGTCAGCCGGCTGTTCAAGCTGTCTGAAAACACTGTATTTGTCTCCAATATCTGGATTAGAACAAATAAGAGAGAATGGATAAAGTATAAACAAAATATACAACACATTTACTAGGCAGGCAGGTGTTGCCTTGGTGCAGTTTCCTATGGCACACCCCCTGGTCCTCCATGTATTTTCCTCTGACTGGAACACTGAGTTTATAAGTGGTTAAAAACATTTCCATAAAACTGAGGGGGCCATCACTTAAGCTGCTTTGGAAATTGTTTCATCTGCATTACAATTTAACAAGACTTAAAGTTGCAGCAGGTAACCTTTAGGGATCAATATTATATTACAAGTCATAAAAATGCTGTATTAGTTGGACAGGAAAGGATGATATTTCAGAACTTGCAAAACAGTGGTTGAACTATTCATCAGCTGTGTGTGGGTGAAATTTGTGGAAACCCATATGAGTGAGGAGACATCTAAGGTGATGGTGTCTCTCTCTGCATTCAATCAATCCTTGCCAACTACCTAGCTTAAAAGTCCCAGGAGGGGTGTCATTCTCCCTGTTGCTGTATTGGTTTCAACGTTGAAGATCACCCCCCCCCCGACCTACGTTATCTTTAATTGCTAAGGTGGAGAGCAACTAACGCACCGTAAAACCTCTATGAGGTGTATGTAGGAGGTACCTGTGGTATGAGGTGTAGGCTCTGCAGGCGGATCCACAGACAGCTGTTTGAAGACAGCGTATTTATCAGAGGATGTGACGGAGTTGGAACCAGACACCGGAGTCAGCATGGCGGGCCCGCTGCAGGGACACAATAGCTATAGTCAGACATAAGGAAGAGTGAGGATCAATAGTAGATAGTAATCCCCATAAGCTGCCTGAGCTGATTAAACATTGGCCCTCGGCTCCAAAAGTTTGGGGAGTCAGAGTTTTTTTGGTCCTTTCTTTTTGTTATTAAAAGCTTTGTCATTCCACTAATCATTTTAGTGACTGATGCTGATGCAAGCCGAGGGAAATTTTATCTACAGATGGTTGCCTAATTAAAGGAAAAGCCTAAATAAATAAGCGGAGCAGTAAGCAGATGCTTCCACACAGGTGCACTGTGTGGTACAATTAAACAATTAACATTCAGTCGTGCTCTGTGGCAGGTATAGAAATGCTGAGCAGGCCCAGTTTATTCTGTTGTATCAGGATAACAAGAGGAAAAGATGCAAATAACTTTGAGAGAAGGTTCGTTGTTGGGGCACATGTGGCAGGAGCTTAGGTCACAATGACTGTTCCACCGGCTGGTGTTTCAATTAGAACAGTGACCAAAGTGACATCTGAATCGACGGCGCACGTTTGATGACCGTGATGCTCATCGCCCCTCATTACAAAGAAGGATGCACATTTGAGAGTTAAGTGGTGTGAAAACTACAGGGACTGGTCTCAAGAGATGTGGAAAAAAAGTGACATCATCAAATGAGTCATTCTTCACCATATTCTCCAGGAGTGGTCTAATGCATGTTTGGCGAAGACCAAGACAACAGTACAGGCCTAAAGGCTTGACCCCTACACTGAAGGGACCCAATAGGTCTGTTATGCTGTAGGGAGTATGTTGTTGGTATGGTTTGGGGCCACTTGTCCACTTAGAGGGAAAGGTCACTGCAAATCAATAATAATGACAATGCCTCCATCCATAGGGCACAAGGGGTCACTGACTGGTTTGATGAGCATGAAAATGATTTCAATCATATGCTGTGGCCTCCGAAGTCGCCAGATCTCAACTCAGTTGAACACCTGTGGGAGATTCTGGACCAATGTCTTAGTCTGCGCTCTACACACCCATCATCAAGCACCAAATGAGGAATTTTTGATTTTGAAGAATGGTGCTCATTCCCCCAGTAGAGATCCACTGACTCGTAGAATCAATGCCAAGGTGCACTGAAGCTGCTCTAACAGCAGGTTTTGGCCCAACACCTTACTAAGACACTTTATGCTGGTGTTTCCTTTAATTTTTTACCTGTCGGTATATCATTGATTTATACAGGCAAATACTTGAGGAAAAAAGACTAAAAAGTGCTAAAGAGGTGGGTACCTTCATATACTTTAAATATCGGTTAGTTTTAACTGATGTCTTGTCTAATTATCACAGCAGTCTGTCGATGTTTGACATCTTTTGATTTTGGTTATGAGAAAGGTCTCCTGGACATATTAAACCACTATGCTATTTTAATTAGGGCACTGATGACTGTGCCTCTTTTCTGTTGCTACCAAATGGCATTCAGCCCCATAACAAACAGCTCTGCTGCACTGTTTGCAACTGTGCTTTTGGCTTTTTAATTTTTAAGTCCTTTTACATGTTTTTAACTTATTTTGTCTACTACCTATAACTTGTATCTAAACAAATTTAATTGCACTCTGTCAGGATTGATGTTATGACATAGTGCTAGATGAGATCGGTATGACCCCTACAGCTCTATGCTAGATATGAAGCTACCACAGGCAGCTGGTCCTGCTTAGCTTAGAACAAAGAGTAGGAAAACACTTCACTAATTAACAAGTTATATCTTATTTTAATCCATAAAAAACGCCATTATATGGGGAGTTATATGCTGAACATGGTTGACAACCACCAAAGACAAACCAAAAAACAGTCTTGCACATAATTCCCCATAAGAAACATAAATTATTGTTTTTATACTTCGGTGTTTGTGGGGATTAAACATGATAACAACTTGTGTTATGTTCTGTTGCTTCTGTGAGATACAAAAAACAATGTTGAGCATGCATAAAAATCTTTACAATGCAAAATTTGCTCATTTGGTAGCATACACGAATCAAGCACTAAGGAGAAATCGTCAAGCTCACTTTCCAGCAAATTCTACTTTCCTCAAAGCCTTTTTTCAGCAAGACATCAGACAGTAAGTTATGCCTGCACCGTCATGCTGGCTATCCAACAAGAGCTTTTCAGGCTCTCATTTAATTAGACAATGATCTCAGACCGGGGAATTTTTGTTACATTGCCAAAACAGTCAGGAGTGTGTGTTTTCAGGGGAGAAATAGAAGAGAATTATAAAACTTCTATGCCTCTTAGATGTGAGATATTTTAGTGCTGCTTTCTCTTTGTGTTTCAACTGATAATTGCCTTTCAGCTTCCTCTCCGTGGAAGGACGATCTCTCCATATGGGCTGGAAAGTAATATAAAAGAAATGAGCTTATCTACTGTCCACTGAAATGAATTCATTAAGCGATGACCCAATCTCATTGTTATTCTAGGAAGGTTATTGTGAGATATTAAGACAGAGTGTCTGACTGTAAGGTTTCCAAGACAGACAGTGCAAGACACAAATGTGATGCAGAATAACTCAGCTATAAAAAAACCATCCAGGTCTGAATATTAGACACTCATCACTGGCGACATTTACATCATTTCCTCAGAAAAGTAGAAGTATTCGGAGTGCAAAAAGAATCGGAAATGATAAGGAGCACTAAAGATGTATACTTCTTGTAATATAAACTCAACATTTGGTGAGCATAATCTACTAAAACCTGCAGATTTCTAAAGTGGCAACCTTAAAGTTTTCAGTCCTGGTTGATTTGGTAAAACCTGCAGTTACTGGTGGCAAATGTAAATACAAATGCGGTTTAGTACCATAGGTCATGGAATACAGGGGCCAGCAAAGCAAGAACTACTGTTGTTTTAAAAAAGAAATCAGGCAATAATTGTCTCATTTCCTTCATTCTTTGAGCAACTCTGATCTGATTTTATGCTGCACACTGGCTGGTTATCTGGCTGGGAAGTTGGAAGTGTGCAGTCTGGTGCCTGCAGTTCTTCATCCACATCAACTCAGTTTGTAAAACCGCAAATATATATATAAATATTGCAGTACTGTCATCTTTGGGCCATTGACTCAGTCCCTCATTGTGTCAATTCATTCAGCGCATAGATGAGTTAACAGACAATTATTTAAAGGAAAAATCTTAGATTGCTACTTTTTAGACATTGTTAATTATGTAGGACAAAATTTAAAAAAAACATACAAACAACTCATTGCGGCATACTCAGTGTCCCCATAGCGGTCAGACCCTGTACCTGTTTTGGTGCTGAGGTGTTATGGTGGTGGGAAAACTTCCTCCTGACTCCCCCTGGAACTCGGAGAAGGCCTGGTCTCCCGCTCCTGCCTTTGGAGCCTCCTGGAAGTCCTGGAAGTCATCGTCATCCGCTTTAGTCCCCTGTGTCAACAATGTGTTAGTTAATGAGATATGAGCTGAAATCAACTACAGTAATCAGGGCACGAAACAAGCGTCCAGGAAAAGGCTGAGCGTGTCTATATTACCTGTGTGGGAGGGAAGCTGGCGAGGAAGTTGGTGTTTGTGGGTGGCTGAGTTGGTGCTGCAGGTGTCATTGCTATCACCGGTGGTGCTGGAGATGGCATGGCCATGGAAACTGGGGGCTGGGTTATCATGGGTTGCTGGTGCTGGGGCATGACGGGGGCCATGGCCATAGCCAGGGCAGGCAGGTTGGGCACTGGTGGAGAGGGGAACTGACTGAGGATTTCCACATTCATTGCTGGGAGGCCACTCTGAAAAAAAAAAGAGGAAAGAAGGGAAATTGGTTTAAAGGATACAGCTAGTGATATTTTATGTTTTCATTTTGATAAAAAAAGAGAAAAACCAACAACTAATCCTTCATAAAATTATAGTGTCTGTATAGCCAAAGCCTAATATATTATATCTTATTACAGTGTATTACAGATCTCCATTGTTGTTGAAATACTATTTAAACACAACAATGAGCCCCATTACCTATGAACAAGGCCAGTGCAGTGTCTTTTAAAACAGTCCCACATACATCGCCCTGCTGCAGTAATTACTCACTAGAGCAGCAAAGTTTGGAAATAGGCACCAACAAACGCACAAATTACTCCTGTTTGAGGAAACTAGGTTCTGCCAAACCTAGCGTCTAGCTGTTTTAGGGAGTTACTTAGCTTTTTAAAAAGGAAGCTATATATTTTTGACAATTTAAAGATAAGATGAGATAAGAACCGCAGACAGGGTTGGAGTTTAGAAAGTATAGAGAGACAGACTAACTCCTTTTTGGTTTTGGTCTTTTAAAGAAGATACAATATAAAACCAACTTATTTGTTCACTTTAATGTTTCATAATTTAATCTATAAGAATATTCCAAAAAAATGCAGAGTTTGATTTCACTTGGCAAATTAAAATGGGATGATGACTCAGTCAAATCACTTGAAATCACTTGAGAATGACAAAGATCATGAGAGATATCACAGCTTAGTAGCAACTCTTATTCACTGAACTATGAAAAAAGACTGATGTTCCCCAGAACAGATGTCCCCAGCAGGCTCTAACTTTTTTCCCTCACTAGAGAATGCATCTTGTTGTGTTTGGGTTTTAAGGCTCTTGCAGATTTACATCGGCTACGGCGTTTTATTATTCCTTGCATGGAAGCGGCGGCATGCAGTAATTTGTGAGTTGCCTGCAGATTTGCATCCTCTGGGAGGTGGTGGTAACAGGCCCGGGCTGAGGATGATAAGGAGCCTCCTGCCAAACACAAGTGATGTGGACTCAGCCATATATTTGGCTTACGATGCTTCACGATCCCTCGGCTAGTTCACAGCGCTGCTTCTTTCTCCTCATTTCTAACTAAGCTCATCTAATTTTCAGTTTGGGGTGCATGGCGCAGGTCTGTGGAAGCCATGGGGAATGATGAGTCAAGTCCTTTTAAGTGAATAATATTTCTTGATGCCACGGTTTACCTGCGCCACACCAATTAGTGCAAGTACAGTGTAGAGCTCCTCCTTGGTCAGCATGCCAGGTGTCGTGCGGTTGGCTGATGCCCAGATTTGCCCCAGTGCCTCCCTGGGAAGACCTGATGACATTAATATTGGGTAGAGCTTGGCTGTGTCTATCCCTGCCGGGGTCATGGTGAATTCAAGAACTTTCTTGAACATTTCTGAGGGCAGAAAAGCAGAGAGCAAAACATTCATGCATGCTGGAAATATGAGGGTCAACATATGATTAAAAATTAAATATCAAGCTTAACTGGAAATCAATATAGCGTAGTGTCATTTTTTTTCACAAAAGAAAAGATGATATTTCGTATGTTACACTGGATGTATTCATGTGTAAACGTTTACCTGGGACGAGGCTGTCGTTGTACACCCAGGCTGGCAGCATGGGCTGGATGTGCTCTTGTTGTGGGTACACGCCAACACCTGCTGTCACAAGCAGACACATGCACACGGGCACACAGTTAGTGATTATAGCAAAAGCCTTGTCCAGCCATACGATTTGCCAAGCCTCTTGGCAGCCGAGCCCTGCTTTGTATTGAACTCAACAAAATCATACACCTGATGTCTGGAAGTATCAGTGCAGGTGTAACGCTCCCCTGCACTGAATCAGTCCTGCCACGTCAGACGTCTATAAATCAGTCTGCAAGCTATTTCCTGATTCTGGGAGGGAGGAGAGAGGAAACTGCCTTGTAAAGAGAAAATAACTAAAAAAAAAAAAAAAAAACACAACCATCTTAACTGCCTACCTTGTCCTAAATAAGCTTTTTTTTTTTCTCAACTGCAAATAGACTAAAAACATTTTGAAACAAGCTGTGGTTTGCTTTGAGCCTCTAACATTCTGTCTGTAAGGCATCTGTTTACTCAGGCAGCCATTTCGCACACAATACTCCTGTCAGTTTGGGCAGTTAAATGATTCTCATAGCAAGTCTCCCTGGCCTCCACGATGATGCTGTTATTTCCCTTGATGACACGGAGAACATGGACACAGACAAACAAATTACGGCACAAAGGAGTAGCAGGGTAGCATGCACAATCAGCTTTGGATTATTTTTGGGCCCCAGTGGCACTTGCCAATCCATGCGCATCCCTGTTAAAACAAAGCAGTCAGCATGCACCAGAGGTCGTTCTCCGAGAGTTGTTGTTACATGGCGAGAGAACAGATGGAAGCTTATTGAGTCAGCAGGTATCACCCCAGGACCCCAACAAACACAGTCCATTTCAACAATGTGTGCAGAGAGAGACAACATGAGAAGGCCCCTCTAATAGGATCTGGCCTGAAGTAACAGAGGTCAAAAGCCGGCAGAAATGGGAGCAGAGACTTGGCTTAGGAGAGGATGTAAAGGTGCCAAGGAGGGCACCTCAAAGACACATCAGTCCATAACTGTCTTAGAGGTGAAGAAAAATTCAGCATGATTTCATTTAAGAGCACATACAGTGGGCTACAATAGTATGATGCCCAGTCCAGGATCTGGTATAAACCGATTTTGACCCAAAGAGATGGAACAGATCAGGGTACAGATAGAGAATTATTTGGTCAGGGTTAGAAAGAGTGAAAATATTTTAACAGGACAGAAAGAAAAACTACTACCTTGATTATGTTAATGCTGCAGCCAAGCATGGGAGAGAAGAAGAAGCTATGAAGTCTAATAAACAGGCACTTCTCTCACCACTGTCACTACTGGTTTGGGAGGACGAGTCAGCAGCTGCAGCTGATGGGGGGGCGCTCGGTGCTGACACTGGGGCCTCAGGTGGCTTTTTTGCAGCGAAGACAGAGCTCAAGTCCTCAGGGGCCGCGGCCCAGTTCCTTGCTTTAATGCTGGATTGAAACTGAGCTGAAACCTTAGCTCTGGGGCCCATTTCAGCCAAACTCTGCTTGGATTTAAAGCTAACCTGGGCCGTCTTATCAGCAGTAAGATCACATGAGGAGAACAGCTTCTCTTCCAGGGAAGGGCCTAGAGGGGTGAATGAGGGACAAGCTTCCTTGTAACACAGACTAGCCTTTCAAAGTTTCCTATTTATCTGAAGCTAAACTGACAATTACACTTGCTGTTACATTCATCTCTTAACTGAGCATCTGTGGGTAAACGGAAGAAAAGCAGCACCAGAAACAAAATTGCTGCCGTAATTTTTACATCTGGGAAATGCAATCTGCGGTTTAATCAGACACATACAGAGGGGCTATATCTCGGTAAAGCTAGTGAATAACAGATAGTTCTTATTTTTTGTCACTTTTAGTGGCAGTTCCAGTTCAGTGCAACATGATTGAAGCAGCTAGTAATACTCATGGAAGGTTTCCTGTGGAGTTTTAGTCCTCCAGTAGCACTATGGCGCTGTTTTTCCTACGAGTGGGCCCCTGTTTTATTACTCTCTTGCGAAGGGCTGCACACAAGTGAAACGATACACAGCCCTGCCAATGGTGTCAGACTATTCCCTTCATCAGCAGGTTGTGGTAACACGACAAGATATGTGCTGATGCGATGACAAAGGGAGGGAAGAGGAGCTACTTACAAGCTACTTAATATGGATGTAATAGTACTGGAATAAAAATATTTTAAAAATCAGCTTTGCATATGCAGAAAAACAGGCCAGCATCAGATCTTATTTTGCGTTATTTTATAAAAAGAGCAAAGTTTTGCGCCTCTGATGAAATTTGCAAAGGGCTTACTAAAATATCCCCCTCAGTGTATTTATATTCGGTATAATGTCACACAGTACTTTCTGCACTTTACCAGAGGCTCCTGTTTCATTCCCGCCTGCACATAGTATATTAATCCTTTATTACCAGCGTGTAGATTTTTTTCAGGACTGTCTCAGGTCCCTCTTCTGTTCTATCAGAGGCAAGCAATCCTAAAGCCATCTAATCCGCTTATTCCAGATGCTAAACAACTAGGTCAGAAATATCTCAGAGGATTGGGGATGACACTCATTGGAGGGTTAGCTGTTGCATTTCTCTGGACGGACAGTGATCTCGCTGTCCTGTCATTCATCTCATACAGACTGAAAGCTGTCAGAGAGCAGCTGCTCATCCCAGCGATTACACGGTAGATGACATATGAGAGTGACAGTCTTCTGTTACTGCACAAACCATAAAGGGATTCGGTAATGGGTTCAACTACTACATAGCTAAAACATGATGAGAAGCATTCACTATGAGGATGAGGCAAGCTGGGTTTCTTATTTTTTTTTTCTGCATCCTTGTTTGCCTAGTTTGTCATGACTGGTAGCTTTAAAGGTTTAGAGGCTCACACTGCAACATGGGCCAAAACCAACCTAAAATCTGGAGTTACTGGGGGAAAACATTCAGCATCAGTAACAGAGGCAGCACTACAAGTACAAAAATATCCTACAAACTAAGTTACTGTGTGAATGGTTGTGTATAAATTACGGGGAAAGGAGGGGAGATGTCAACAAAGCAAAAGAAGAGTTACCTTGGAATGTAGTTTGGGAGCTGGTGTTGACAGCAGAGTGTTGGGAGGCAGTGGGAATGGACACAGATGCGGGAAGGGACTGGGGGAGGGATTGTGGGGAAGGGACTGAGGGTTGGACTTGAGCTTGAGAGGAGAGGTGGTAGTTGGAGGAAGGAATAGTGTTTACAGGACCCTGAACAAAGTCACTAAACTCATCATCGTCCTCTGGGAAACCTGTCTTGGGGGCAGTGGATGAAGGCTGGACATGACCCTGAGAGGAGGGGCCTTGGGTGGAGGAGGAGGGTGGAGGGAAGGAGGCTGGGGCATCTACAGGCCCCTGAAAGTCACTAAACTCATCATTGTCCTCAGACAAAGCCGGGGGGAGAGAGTGAGTGGTAACAGACGGGTGTGATGGCGATGAGTCTGCAAAAATGAAGAAATAATGATGATGGCACAACACGTGACATACATCACAATAGAGTGTGAATTATGGGCTGCACATTGCAAGAGTGAACCACTATTTTGTGCAAGACCAGAAACTGTAGAGCTGCAAATTCAAATAAAATTCGAACATAAAGCATTTAACTCAGACTCAATAAAAAGCTATGTTACTGAAATAAGGATTATCTTTTCTTTTTTTTAAACTGCATCTGTATAAATGTCATCAGCAGAATAATAACTCTAAAGCAGAGGTTCCCAACCTGGGGGTCGGGACCCCTCCCCTGAATTACAAGACAAGAATTACAAGAAATCTTGTGGGGTCATGAGATGACTAATGTGATGTAAGAGTTATATAAAAGACATTGTCGTGTAGCATAAATGTATTTTCTTTTTTTCTGACTATTCTCTAATCTTTGCTTTTTTCTTTTCTTTTTCAGCTTATCTAGTCACTAATAATTATCTGTCTGCTCACATCTCATTTGAAACCTGTGGTGAGTATCGGCTAGTTAACGTCACTTCATTTTAAGGATTCATTAACTTAAAAGGTTGGGATCTTCTGCTTTAAATCATTACTCATAGCTATGTTTGTTACTGTAAATACATGCCAACAATATTCTGACATGCAAAGAAATAAGTTAAGTAAGGGAAATCAACAAGTATAAGAAACTATAAAAAGTTCTCAAGGTGAACACTGAGCTCCACAGACAGCTGCTGTATTGAACACAGGTACGAAAAACTGTGAAAAATTAAAAGTGATCATGACAAAACTGTCAGTGAGAGACAGGATGAAGTGAAGTTAGAAACAGGAGAAAATAATATCATATAAAAAAAATGTGATAAAGTATCTGTGTTGCATATTATATATTCAGACAGGAAATCCCAAATTTGGCTCATCTGGCTGCCAGATGGGCAGCCTTACACTGAACTGCCTCTAATCCAGTTATTATTCCAAGACAGGGCCTTTCAGCAGAGCTACGCATAGCAGATCTTCTGAAGGAACAAAACAGGAAAAATCCCAGGGATTACGACCAAAGGTGTGAAGGTACCTGGCTTCTTGGTCTGTGATGATGGAGTGGGATGCATCTTCGCGTCTCTGCTGAAGCCGTCCAGGTTGCCTTTGATCGCCTCCAAGGCATCATCACGGCTCTTCTCCCCTGTCTGAGTACAGCAAAAAACAAAAGAGAGCAGAGGGCTGGAGAGTCGAGCGGTGGACATGTCAGAAAAATGGCAAGATTATCAGGATGCGGAGAGAGACTCACCTTCGGTTTGACACTGCTGAGCAGCCTCAGCTTCTGTTTCTGCTCCTCAAATTGTCTTCTTTTCCTGTCTTCCTCCAGCATCTTCTGCTGCTGCTCCAGACGCTTTCTGACAGTCAAGAAGAATAAAGACATTACACGTAGAGTCAAAAATTCATATTCTTGAAAGCATTGGGAGCAAAGCAAAACATAAGAACTGAACACTATTTACATTAATATATACATTAATTGGATTAAAATCAATATTAATACGTCTTGGTCAGAGTTGACAACTGGAGGAACATGCTGGGTCTGACAGATAATGCCATCCCTAGCTCCACAATGCTAGTGGTGCTAAAAACACATTCTCTTTCCAACTTTTGTTCGATGTTAGCATTCATGACTACACACAGACTCCATGGTAGTAGTGTAAAGATGCCCTGAGATAACATCTGTTATGATATGGCACTACATGAATAAAATTGAATTGAACTGAATTGAATTGAATTAAATGTCTTACTGGTGCTCCTCAGCCATTTGTTTCTGCATGTCAGCAGTATACTGGGGTCCAGCAGGTCTCATGCCCATAAATTGCGGCTGACCCAAGAACTGCATCCCGGGGGCCTGCATCCCAATCGCCATGCCGCCCTGATAGAAAACAAAAAAGCGAGCAGGGTTAAGAGAGGCTCAAAATGCAGGCCTCCACTTCAGAGAGGGACAATTTCTACCTCAAAACTCAAACAGTCAAACACAGAATCAAGAAGAAAAATAATACTCTAAAAACCAAATACACCTGCATAGGCATGGCTCCTGGGGGCATCTGTCCCCCAAAGTTCATTCCCATCATGCCCTGCATGTTAGGCTGCATGACTGGAACGATAGGGAAGCCCTGCTGTTGCTGCTGCTGCTGTTGCTGCATGGGTACCATGCCTGCAGAAACAAGCACAGAAAATGTTACGATGCACTATAGACATGGTGAGGAATGGTACATTCAATTACTATTTGTAGCATAACAGTAATCCCAATTTAAAGTACACAGACGAAACGTTAGTACAAGTCTGGTGTTTGGAAAAAACAAGAAAACAAAAAACCTCCAGAGTGTGGACATGATTCAGTATTGCTAATCAATTTCCTGGACAGCTGGAAAAAGACACAGGCTCAGCAACAACCAAATCTGTTTTTCTGGTAACGACTGTGACAGCTTGGAGCAAAGCAAGATGAGTGAGATGAAAAAAAAAAAAAAAAAAAGTGGGAAAGTGTGTGTTTGTTTTTGCAAATGCTGTGTAATCTGACAGCCAGAGCCAAGCAGCCAGCTTCTACTGGGGCCCCCAGATGATTCACCATGTTAGGGCTCAACCAGGCTGAATAAATGGCTTATTTAGGGAGGCTGCACATATTCTAATTTGTCCGACTAAAATGCCATTGCTAACAGGAGCATGTAATGACCCCTGACAGACGCCTGTCCCAGTGCAGTGTGGACGGTTTATCAGGAGCGTTGCTGCAAAGTCAAACAGCCTAAATATGACACATGAACACAGCTCAATGATTATACATCTGAGGTCCACAGTGCACAGTGCTGAGAACGGCTAATAGAGGTATGTGATCTTAAGTAGGCAAAGAGCAAACATTAACAGGAATAACTAGTGAGAAGAGAAGCAGCAGCAATCTGGCTGGATTTTTTTTTTCTCAACTTTAGTTAGCGATCCCAGTACTAGGTCCTTTGTGACAGGTAGCAAACTAAACGTGTTATGCATTTGTGTGCAATGAGTCAAAGTGCATGTTGTGATTGGTATCCAACCTATTTAAAAAGCAAACTTGTATTCATTTGTTCGGAAATCGATTCTCTATTCATACTGTTTACAAGAACCGGTAATGTTAACTGCAGAATGACTCACCTTGTGGAGGTCCCAAGCCCCCTCCAACAGGATACATAAAACTGAAGGAGCAAAAAGAAAAAAAAGAGAAATACAAGTTAGGAGATTCAAACCAAAGCTAAAATAATGTAACATACTGGTAGCCCATTAGGTCAGCTGTGAACTCTCTGTGTGAACTCATGTCGTGAGACACAAAATGTGCCCTTCTTTTTTCAAAATCGGTGCAACTATTTCTCCATGAAATGGTCCTTTATTTGGATTTGGTTCCAATGTGTACTCAAGTGTAAATGCCTAGTGTGACATAGTTATTATCTACAAAAATGGATTCAGATTCAACTGAAGTGACTCGTCTCAACAAAAAATAAAAGCCTCGTTTGCTATTGTGCAATTACATCATTAGATCTGAATGCACAGAGTCGCTCGAGAATGACTTGCTGTTCAGTTATTGACACTTTTTTTTTCCACCTTCTGCTTCGTGGAGTAAGGATACGTTTAAATGCTCCGTGAATCTTGTGTGGTTGCTGTCGCCCTATCTCCAAACACCATGTTACTAGTAATAATAAATGAATGAATGAATGAATGAATGAATAAATAAATAAATAAATAAACTTTCACTACAAGCACTAAATCTGACAGGAAAAGGAAAAGATGTATCCAATATAAGTTTGCTGTCAGCTCAACATAGCCAAACAAGCCTCACATGAGCCTTTGGTCTGAAATCTAACTGTATATTTAGGCTTATTCACGAAGACCAGTTTCCGCAGGCGACTTGGAATCTGTCACCGGGTCTGTGCTGAGAAACAGGCCTTTAAGGAATAATCAGAGCAAGTCTCTCTCTCACCAGAGCCAACCCACACAGGCCTTCAGCTATTTGTCAAATGACTTATTACAGCTCAGTTCTTCGGGCTGGAACTGATGCAGAAAGGAACAGAAGAATGAGGCGGCCGGGGCCTCAGCTACCCGTCGTTTCTGGGAAAAATTTTCTTTTTAGTCGCACTAATCCAAAAAGTGAGTGACAGAAGCAAGGAACTAACTGTAAGACCGTTCAGGCAATTACGATCTCCCCTTGCCAAGTAAAAAATAAGTCTGACTTGTGGTTGACCTCTGTGCAAAATTACCTTGTGGAATTCTTTTTTTATCAATCATTACAAAGAATTTTTTTTATTTTTTGTAGAGTACAAAATCTGAAATTATGAACTAGCACTCCAAGTAACTACTTTAGTTATCAAATAACCATTTCGATTAATTTTTGATCAAATAACTTTTTTAGTCCTTTATAAATTGTGACAGAAAATGGAAACTCATCACTGCAATTTGCCAAAGCTCAATGAGACGTCTTCATATTATTTGTTTTGTGTGACCAACAGTACTAAAGCCAAAGGTATTCAAGTAACATTCATCAAAATCCGTATTTGAGAAGCTGGTCCCAGAAAGTTTTCGGCTTTTTTGCTGATAAATGCCCAAATCAATTCATCAATTTTTGAAAATTTTACTGAGTCATTTTCTGTGAGGCAACTAATCCTTTCAGCCCCACTGCCATATAATACTGATATAAGAGGAATTTCAATGCACAGAAATAATGTCAAGGTAATGTTTAAACTTTAAAGCTGCTATTATCAACATTTTAAAATTAAAAATAGATCAAACTAACTGTGTTGACTGTGAAAGGGGTTTACTGCAGTGATAAACCCACTGAGACTCGTTACCAGACTGCTGGTTCGTATTAGCTCTGAGGGGCAATATAGTGTCTTTCAGCTTATTGTTTTGGTTTTCTGGGCCAAAACTTTATTGTATTGGTTCAGTCTCAACACCAATCAGCATTTTATTCTTGAAAAAGCTCTGAAACCCCACTGTACTCCACCTGCTCAGAAACAAACAGCAGACAGACGTAGTTAGGCACCAGCTGGTGAACACAGGGAAACATTTAGCAGCTGAAGAGCTAGATATTTAACAGCCCTGATTGAATAAGATGATATGAATCCCTTTACGAGGGCATCTGTCATAATTCAGATGACACTGTCGATTTAAAAGCAATAGTAATCAAATTTGTTCCGCTAAGTCATTATATAAAAACATTAAAACAACACAAGGAAAAAAGCCGAGGGTACCCTTCACAGTGCACTGACGTAGTACAAGTGGGTTTTATCATCAGCGATGATGCTTGAAATTGAGGGGGTTCTCACATCTGCTCCCTGTAAGATTCGCGGCTTAAAAAGGTTTTACAGGAGCACTATGGCACTGTTGCCCACCATCCTGCAGCAAATAACAGGTCATGGCTGAGCAGATTAACATAGACAGAGATAAGCGGCGATAGCAGCTGTGGATGCCAGGCAGGCCGATGCCTTGTAAAAGACCTGCAGTCTCCCAGCAGCTATCATCAAACTGTTGGGAAGGGTGGGAGACAGAAGGCAAGGTTCGGGTGTTTCAGTCAACCTCATCGTCGCCAAGGACGCCACTAATATTAATTCTGGCTTATTCTAAAATTGCTCTTTTAGTGGAGTATACAGGAGCTGAAGCGATTAGTTGATCAGTCGATTCGAGAATAGGTTAATGTCCTGCTTGATTATCAACAACTGTGACCATGTATTTGTCGTTTAACCAGTGTATCAACTAATGCATAACAAATGTTCCCCGGTTTTAGTTTCTCAAATGCAATAATTTGCTGTTTTGCTGTTTCATATCATTGGAAACTGACTGTCTTTGACTGTTTGAGGATATTGCATGGAGTTCTAGAGAAAGTATTACCAATACATTTCACATTTTCTGACATTAAATGAGTAGTCCATAAGAATAAAGTTAATCAGCAACTACATTGATAACCTCGTAATTGTGTATCATTTATAATAGTAAATGAAATGTCTTTGGGATTTGGGCTGTTGGTTGAACAATGAAAGCAATGTGAAAACCTCACTTTGGGCTCCAGGAAATTATGATAGGCATTTACACTTTTTTTGACTTTTTTCCTACAGACTAAATGATTTAAAAAAAAATCAGCAGATTAATAAATAATGAAAATTAATGAGAACTTACTCTAAAGATAACAGATAATTAAAAGCCTCAACACCATACAATATTTGATTTGGATTAGAGCAGCAACTAACAATTGTTTTCTTATTTAATCTCTTTATTGTGTCTTAATATCAGAAAAAGTCCAAGGAGTCGTAGGTGTGATCTTCAGATGTCTTGTTTTGTTCAAAAACCCAAATTTATTCATTTGCAATCATATATGAAAAGCAAAGTATTAATATTGTAACATTCGAGAAGCTGGAGCCAGAGCACGTTTGCACGTTTTGCCTGAAATTGCCTAAAATGATTATTCAATTGTCAAAATAGTTGCAGAGTAATTTTCTGTTGATCACCTAATTGATTAATTGACTAATTGTAGAAGCTCTAAATTGGATCTTGTTAATCACTTATGCAGCCAGGGACCCAGTCAAGGTTAGCAAACCCTGTATTGATTGTGGTTTTTCAAAGTCCACCACAAACACTAGACCCAAAGGCTCCTGTCCTGTTACCACACACTAAGATGGCAAAGACAAAGTGGGTCATCTGACATAAATCAACTCTGGCTGTCATAACTTGGAATGAATGTTTTAATTATGTCCCCCAATTCTCCAGAACTGACAATGAACAGATTATCCGGCTAAAATTCCAACTTGGAAATGTCAAGTTACAAAACCCACCCGAGGTAAGCTGACTAATGGCATACTACAATGGGACATCATCTGACATTCAGGAGGTCAGCTGTCTGATGAATGGCGTAATCACATGGCCTATCGAAGAAAGAAAAACGCGTGGAGCCTTCATCACCTTATCATATTGATACCATGCATCTCTGTCACAGTCTCAAGGGGGAAGAAATAGAGCCACTGCAACTTTGACTTAATGCCTCGGCCTCTTTATATTTACTGAATCAGAATACTGATACGAGCTTCACTTGTCGAGCCGGTTTTTGTAAGCTGCACCACTACTCCACCTCCTGGCTCTCCACTATGGCACTGCTGAATTACCACGTCTGGCAGGAAAAACACAGTGAACCGAAACTATCCAAAAACATTCCTTCATTCACATCCATTATATTTGGGGATAATCCAAAAAGATTAAAGGAGATTTGAATGTGCTTCAGATGACAGATGCACCAGGTAAAGATATGGTGTTTCTAAAAGGGATGCTCTTTCAAATTTAAGGCCATTTCAGTGGCAGTGAAAAACTGGCCATTATGGATAATATCCCCTAACTCAATGTATCAGTACACAGTTGTATGTAAAAGTTTCGGTGTTCCTGAGGAAATTCCATATTTTGCTGAATTCTGTCATGAAAAGAAATAAATACATCAGCGCAGCAAAGAGGCATTAAAAAATTAGCCTTTATTCGAATGCTCTTAGTAATGCAAGTACTGGCTTAGCCAGGTTCCAAAACTTTTGCACAAGCCACAATTACTGCTCAGTTGTTTTCTGGTTTTTTGGGGCCATGAAATAATAAGTCGAATTAAAATTTGGAGAAAAACTTTTTTTTGTTTTCTGTTTGTTGTATGCACTGCATTTATTCTTTTCACTTTAAAAATCAACAAAATATAGCTTTTACCCAAGAGTTTTGCATGTAAATGCATCTGTAAGTCATGTATCATAAATTTCCTGATGGAAAAATTGTTAATAGATGCAATATAATAGCCAGAAAGGAATGTCTGTCATCCGTCTAATACAACCAGACTCTATACATCCACAAAGATTACAGTGACAGCTGTCACAGAATTAAAAGTAGGGGAAAATCATTTGATGGTTTACATAGTTGAGGAGCAATGAATTCTAAACAAATCAATTAGGTCAATCTACAGAAAAATAATCAACTATTTTGACAATTAAATGTTTTAGTAATATCTATGGGGTTTTGACTTTTGGTCAAATGAAAACAAACAAGACACCTGATTACATCTCCTTGGACTGTGGTAAATTATGACAGGCAGTTTTCACTATTTGCTTATATTATATAGACCAAACGTTTGCTCCAGCTATTAGTCCATTAATTGATTAGTTGATTGACAGAAAATGATTGACACTTTATTGATAACTAAACAGTAACTTCAGTCACACAATTTGCTTTTCTTGTTTTTTTTTTTATCGTGTTAATTTTAATACATGGGCGTTTTGGACAGTTGTTTGGACAAAGACATTTGAGAATATCTCCCGGGACTCCAGGATGTTGTGATGGGTGTTTTTCCACCATTTTCTGATGTTTTACAGATCAAACAATCAATACAAACAGAACTGATAAGCGTAGTCGACAGCGAAATTAACCTTTAGTAGCAATAATACATTGAATTGCCTAATATATAATCATACCACTGAACCTGTCTATCCGATAAACCTCAAAGTCAAGTTTTCCCACTCAACTTATTTCGTGCACGCTGACACTCTGCAAACAGGCACGGAGGAAACAAAACTGCCTTCAGCCGAGAGATTAGAGCACAAGTCAATAACTGGCCGACACCTGCAGAATGATAAACACATCAAGGACCACCATGTTTACTTCCAGCTCTTCCCCTTACATCTGGCTCCCGACGGCTTCTTTTTCCTACCGACCTCACTCATTCAGGCATTACTGCGGGCTTCGGTTTCACCTGCGGGATCAGTATCACCTTGCTGGTCAGGGCGCCCGTAGCCAGGGGCGTATTTATTATTCAAGCATCCCCGGCTCAGCCTATGAAATAATCATGAGGCCTTCTCATCTCCTCTGCCTCTGCAGACCATCATCTTGCTGCTTTGATAAGACTCCTGAACGTCACCTTAAAACATTTTCCAACCACTTTACTGGCCGAGGAGGCGGAGGATGCATGTGTGACAGGGCTGATTATGTGAGTCAGTACAGACTCAGTAATTGAACATAAAGCAGAGCTGGATGGATCCTTGAAAAAAGGGGAAACGCGTAAAGAACATGCAGCTTGAGCTTTAGTAACAACTCATTTGGCAGCTTTTCGTAGGATTTTCACGTCCCAGTCCGCTTCACCTCCTCAGACGCTCAACGAGTCTACGTGATACTGAATAAATATATAATATTCAGTGAGGAAACCGGGACAAGGCCAGATGTCAACACCGTCCCCGGGCCTGTCTGCAACAGAGTCGTCTGCCGTCGTTTTCAACACCTGTCACGGTTTATCGTCGGATATACCGCAGGCTGCGGGGGTGATACCCGCCGCGGACCGGCGCGACGTGTTCATACGCGTCGACATCGTGAAAACCGCGGCGTTATTTTCGGGGCAGAGGCGGGACCGGACCGGACCGGACCGGCTAACGTTAGCCGGCTAGCTAACGTTAGCCGCCGACACCTGCCAGCCATCCAGCCATCTCGTCTCAACGCGTCGGGCCGCGACAACAACGCCTCCCCTCCCCCGGCGGCGTCCCCGGGGTCGCTCCCGGGCGCCGGGGCCGAGGCCGGGCGGCCGCCGGGGGTCGGCCCCGACGCCAACGCGTTGGGTTCGTCGGGGCCGGGTCGGTTTTTACGCGGTTGAAATACCTGCCGCCTCCTCCGGATCCCGGCCGCAGCGCCATCTTGATACCAGTGGTCACCAGTGGGAGGATGACGTCAGCAGTGACGAGGGGGGGGCGCGGCGGGGGGAGTGCGGGCCCTGGGCTGAGGCTGTCAGGCACGAAGGCTCCGCCGGAGGAGATGGGTTTTCCCGGTCCCGAGTTCGGCCTCTCAGGTACAGCTGTCCGCCCAGTGAGTACCGGGAGCTTTAAAGCCTTGCGTCTGGCCTGCAAGACACAGCTCTTTGCCTGGCGAATCTCTGAGCTTACGCCCTGCGTTTGGTCTCTCTCTCTCTCTCTCTCTCTCTCTCTCTCTCTCTCTCTCTCTCTCTCTCTCTCTCTTCCAGGTGCGTTTGAGGTTATGAGCCCCGAGTTTGGCCTCACAGGCACAGCACCCTGCCAGGTGAAGCGAGGAGTTCACAGCCCTGAGTTCACCTTCTCAGGCACAGCTCCCTGCGTGGTGAACGTGGGAGTCCGCAGGCCTGCGTTTTGTCTGTCAGGGACAGCTCTCTGCATGTTCTGCGTACTTCTCCTTCCTCTTCTTCTATTTTGGTGTTTTATGGCATCTGGGATCATTAGTGTGTCGTTACTGCCGCTCTCTGCTTTTGGCCCTCACCGGTGTCTGAACCAGAATCATATACATATGCTGTGGCAGGTGCTGATGTACAATAACTGAATGTATACACATCTATATACAGTATAAACAGCCTGCTTGTATTCACACTTGACAAGGGATGGAATTATATGTGCATGTTTTTGCACAATATGAGTTTTAATCTAATTTAGTTGAGATTTGTTGGTACGGTGTCTAAGTATTACAGGGTTCCTGCACAGGGGCTGTTCCTGATTTAACTGCTCATGAGAAGAACCTGATTTTGTTTGGGGCTGTTTTGGCACAGTGTCCATTTACTCTGTAAACGCTTCATCCTGCTTCCCTGACGCACTTCACAACGGCCCGTGGGACGTTTCCTTACGATGTGCGGTCCAGGTGACTGAGTCCAATTCCCATTCTGCTCTTTGTCAAAGTTTGATGTAGACTCCAACATTTCTTTTACTTACGGCTTGTCTGGCCGACCTGTCTCTGCTTTCTCATTTCCAGATGGAAATGTGAAAGTGACTTCTTTAGCCCGACTCACTGTTCTTGAATCTGTCTATGAATATATTCATTTTAAAGTTAAAGGTTTCCTACCATTTATTTACACCAGGAAATCATTTCAGAGTTGCCATTTTATTATCTACTGCTGACTACCATCATTTAACACTTTATATCCACAGTGGCTGACTTTTTTTCAATATTACGTCATATATTCCACCTTACATTATTTGTTTAAACCTTCATTTAAACAGAATGTCTCATTTAGATTGTGATCTTTTTTAAACTATTCTTTATATTTATATATGGTCAGACATGCATGAGGTTCACACACACACACACACACAAGTTGTGTTAGTTTCACATTATGAAAAGCAATGACTTGAATATAGTATTTGAAAACTTTCAGTGAAATGATAGATTTTTGCACATCATCCAATTTGTATGGAGCATAATGTTCTGAAACCAGTTCACCAATGCTCAGTTTGTCAAAATCTCCAGTGACTTGACAGTGTAAATGCTGTACTTACATGAGACCAGAGAGCAGATATAATATTATAGTTTTTGCAGCGGAGCCTTAGAGATAATATAAATAGAGATGGCATGTGATGTACAAACAAAAGATTGTAAAGGCAAGAAGTTTTGACTTTCACTTATATCTATACCTGTGGGACTCATATGTTTTAATTTGTAATTCATTTTTACCATAATCTGCAGTGTAGTAAACTGCTGGAATAACAACTTTTTATTCACTTATCTATTATTCTTCTCTCTACTTTATTGTCTTCTTTTGGCTTTTGACTCTACTTTGTTTTTCTTCTCCTTGTCATTTAAATGTTTTAATAGAGTTTATTCCTAAAGCCTTTGTGTTTGAATGGCGCTGTACAAGTTCACATGCCTTGTCTCTGTGACCTCATTCTCCCACAGTGACTCTCTTTGGTTGATATGTTCTGCCTTTTCAAAAACACAGTCAACAAGGGAGCCGGGGATCATTCTAGAATAGCTACTGTGTTCAAATAAAATTAGTTTTTATTGTGAATCACACACATGGCTAAATCAAGCTTGACATGGAACCATGACATTCTCAAGTGCGGGCTTTCCTTGACGTTCTGATGAAAGAACATGCAAAAGCTGTTCCGTCCCCTATGACGGTTTGATGTTCTTCGTTTCTGTGCTTCCACCGGGTCGCGTCCTTACAGAGGGACAGCGGCGCTGACTCGGAACCAAGCAGGGGCAAAGACAACCCAGAGCCACGTAATGGGTTCGAGCAGGCCGAGGGTTTGATGTTGCTTTGAGTCTCAGACTCCAACACAGGGGTAGAACCAGGGGCAAGTGATGTTTGTTTCCACGTCGATACGCATTACCCCTCTCACCTCAACGTGACCTCAGCCTTACCCTGCCTTACCGTAACCAGTTATCTCTGCCTGCCCCCGAGCCTCAGGATCTGATGTTTACCGTTTGATACTCGCCCTGGCAGGGTGGCCTACCTGAGTGGTAGCACGCAGGGCAACAAATTTCCACCACATCCGTGTTCTCCGCCAGCAGATGTCAGTGTGTAGCTTGTTTGCGGCTTTGCTCATGCACAAACACTTCCTGGGCTCCTTGTTCTGACCAAATCTGTCTGCAGCATGTAGCTTATGTCTAATTTGAGAGACTTGCCAGCTGTTATCATGATAAAAGCTGCAGATAGATGCACGTCTCAGCAGATCGAGTCAGTAAACTAAATATTAAAGGCCTGAGGCAGTTTACCACAGCACACGTAACCTTTCGAGCCTTTAGATTTCTCCCCTTAAAAGCAGCTTTAAAATTTCATAAACCTTTCCCCCTATATACAGTATCTTACATTCTGTATCTAAATTGTTCTAACGCATAATTAAATATAAGTTATGCTTCTGTTGACTGAAGACATTTTTTTTCCTCCTTTTTTCTGCACAAGTACCTCGAATGCAAATACTCAAGACGTCTTTTGTATCATTTTTTTTATTAGATTTTACACACTACTGTAATGTACCTGTAATTTACTCTAGACTTTTAGATTCTGGGGTTACTTATATGTGTTTTTAAATTAGTTTCAGTTAGCTTAGATGCTAAATACAGTATATTACTAAAAACAACACACCGGTATTCTTAAAGCTGCACCTACACTATCGTTATCATTGCTCTGTCGCTTAGACTGTCCCCCTCTATCACCTTATCCACTTCCTGTTTACCTACAGTTTGTCGATTTCATTCATTCTCTAAGATCATTTCGTCTAAATTTGTCATTAGATTATTATCTCCGATTTGCATCATTAGTAGTATGCTACATGTACTGATATTCTTGGACATGGACAGCACTCACATTCATAACCTGACGTCCAACATTTTTACTGGCCGCTTTTTTACGTGTTGAGGCCATTTTGTTTCCTGACAGAGCGATTCACTTGGCAGTTTCATTGTTACACCGATGGCAAGGTGGGGCAACAAGGAAAAGTCTCTCTGGCATTGTCTTCGCGGGAGTTGTTGTGAAAGATTTACAGCTTAATGAGAGCATCGCAAGTCATCAGCCGCCATCCATCACCTGCTCTGCCCTCAACCTTTCCTATACCTCAGCTCTTTTCGGCAGCAACGATTCAGAGTCCATATACATTACAGAGGCACAAATGCAGCCATTTAGGCTTGAGAGTGACTGACATCTGGGAGAAAAAGCCCTATTTTTATTTCAAGAGACGAAGAGACAAGCATTGTTTTTACTGTGTCTCATGCAGGTGATGAAGACACTGTGAGGGAGGTTTTTCCTATTTATTTTTTCACAATCTCACAGTAAACTATTCCTAATTCACTGGCATAGAATAACAGCAAGTCTCACCGAACAGGGCTGCAGCTTATATTAAGGATAATGAAGTCTTTCCTTTTAGTGTTTCTTTTTGCTAATTTTGTTCAGACTCATTGTATTTAAAGTTGACAACTTTCAAGCCCAAAAATATGTAATTAATTAAGAATTAGGACCGGACATCAAGACTTGGTGCCTTTATGCAAGGTCATATTTAACACTTAAGAGTCCAAGGTCATGTCGCCAGTATATGTGTCTGGGAATTGGAGGGTTTTAATAGACCTGAGGATAAGTTTTTATTCTACACTTACATGTAAAAAAGATAGAGTGGGTTTTGAAGGCTATTCCTGTTGTCCTTCATTTTCTGGAGTCTCTCCTTTAGGATTTGGTATCTTTAACGCATATAAGCGAGAAAGAGAATAAAATGAAATCAACAGATTTAGTATCTCTCCATCTGATTATCCCTAGCATTGTGGTTCAGAGTTAAAGTAAATATAATAGATGGGTTGAATAAATAAATGATTTTGGAAAGAAAAATACCTGTCTAAATAAAAATACCTTGGGGAGTGGACTTGTGTTGCGGAAAAATTGAGACTCTTGAACTCAATATTTCTATATTGCCTATATGTTTCCTTTTTTAATCTAACCAAATATAACAAAAGAAGGTTACAACATACCTCAGGAAAACTAGAGAGTGAATTAATAAATAGTAACTGGACTTAAACCATACTTGTCTGTTTCTTTATTTTACCTGGAAAATGTTGATAGCCACTGTGACAAAATAATAATCCATTAGTGAAAAAAAAATTATATATATATATATATATATATATATATATATATATATATATATATATATATATATATATATATATATATATGTACATATATATATATATATATTCGTCTATATGAAATACCAAGAATTTGACTGAACATAACACCATTACATTTTGGTTGCAACTGAGGTGATGTTTGATACGCAGCCCTATAAAAGGACCCGGTACTTCTCCTGCAGAATTTTATTCCTGAAAATGAGAAGAAGGCTGAAATGGCATTTAGATCTTCATGTCGTGTAATAAAATTTCCAGTAAATATAACCAAACAGTTGGCTGATAAAATATAAAAACGGTTAAATTTTGATGAAGATATTCTAGGACTTGGACCCATGAATGTAGTCTTTCTAAAATCCAGGATGCAGCACTAAGGGACATGTTGGGCTAGGCTGGATAACCAACGAGCAAAGCAGGCAAATGCCCGGGGCCAACGAAAGCCCCAGGTCCCCTCAATTTAGTCTGGGTCTACATAACTTGATTAAATGCAAACGTGTCAGACATTTGCACCACTGAAGTACAATATCAACAATGACTGGGCCTCCGGCCTTTGAACAGAGTAGCATTGTTCCCTCATAAAGATGCTGTAAGGCTGCAACCAACAGTCTCATAGTCAATATGTTTAACAATTATTTGCCTCAAAAATCAATGGATGTTTTTCAGTGTATAAATTATCAGAAAAAAGAGGAAAAACAACATATATTATATATTTGTTTAGTTTAAACAACAGTCAAAACCCAAAGACTTGGAGTTTACTTCACAGAAAACAGGGAAAACTATTATCTTAAAGTTTACATTTGAGAAGTTGGATTTTGCAAACTTTGGGGGGGGGGGGGTTTGCTTGAAAAAAACACTCAGAGGATTATTTAAAGGTATTTACCTGACCATACATGACAGTTAAAAGCTGTCATGTATGGTGGGGTTCAATAAGGGCCCAAAAACAAATATCTGCACCAGAAGGTTTATCCTGCTCCAGAGAACTTTCAAGACAGATTAAAAAGGAATCCGCTTGGAATAATATCTGTGTCTGCTATGTCGTGTTTCCTTCTCCCTCTCCATCACCAAATAATCTAACTGGATTCAGCTTTGGGGTGAGCGGAGACAAACTTTCGCTCTGCACCGTGAAGTTCAGACATCCAAGTGATCTAACAAATCAGCAAAACCCATTTTTGAGTGTAGGATGTCTCTGTGGTTGGTTTGTTTATGTGAGCTAATCAAAAGCGAGTGTCTCATTTTCTGCTGCACTTCGTGGCATCGTTAGAAAGACGATCAGGCCTCATCAGCCCCCCCCCCTTCTCTGAGTCCATTCCCAGGCCTCTGAGAGCTGAGCGTGGGCTCCCTCCCTGCTGTGTGTGCCGGGTCTAGCTGGAGGCCGGCCGGGTCAGTCAGTCAGTCAGTCAGTCAGTCAGATCCCCTCGACGGCTGGATCTGTACTGGATATGGGCAGCCCCCCCCACCCCCAGCCCCCACCTCCACCCCCCCAACCACCCCACCCCACCCAGAGGAGGTCTAGCGGGAAAAGGTGAACATTAACCCGGGTCCCATTCTGGGCATCCCACTAGTCCTCATAAATCATTAACCTGTCCAGCATCAAGCCCGTGACAGCATCAGCATGACAACATCAATCTGTCAGGATCCCTCTAAACCAGGGGCTCTTACAGTTTATCAGCCTCAGATGCAAATACAGTCAGTTTGGACTCGCTGGTGAAAGCAGACTTGCACTTTTGCCCTGCAGAGACTCATCTGATAGGCCTCATGTGGCTCTATTATTTAGTTTAATGCCTGTTTATACAGCATGATTTCTTTCAGGAAAAAATAAAAAATCCATGAACAAGCCCCATTTCTTAGATTCTTTACATGCTTTCCGAATTTCCCCCACAGATTTAAATGGCCGACATCATGCACACGACACGCTCTTAAGGTCTATTTAAGATTTATCACAGTTTGAACTTCCGCAGCAATTTCTAAAAGTGGCCCCATGTTCTTGACAAAATAATGAAATGAATAAAAATGAGAGGATGTTACCAGGATTTTGCAAATCTAAAATCTCTAATTCATTTTTTTTTAACACGTTATTTAAATCACTTAAACCAATTTTGATGAAATGCCCCTAACCTTTATTTTTTTGATTGATCCAGTGGTAGATTGTACCTTAGTACTTTTAATTAATTACTGTAATCAAGTACAATTTTCCGATGTCGAGTACTGTACTTCGTACATTTATTTGATAGCTTTAGTTGCTAATTACTTTTAAGATTAAGACTTTATAGGTAAATCCCATGAAGAGCTCATACAACAAGATGCAGTATTGATAGAGTATTGCGGGACATTACTTATATTTTATTATTCTCCGATGTAAAACTGATTTGAATTCTGTTTTGGCTACAATATTAAGTAACAAAATCCAATAATATAATTTATTATTAATAATATAACTATCTGAAAGGAGTATTTCGAATAACAAATACTTTTATTTTCAACACTTTAAGTACATTTTGCACGTAATACTTTTGTACTTTTGATCTGATTGCTTTTATTTGTAATGGAGTATCGTTGTTCGACTGTGACATTGCCACATTTGCCAGTTTAAATCTCTGAGTATTTCTCCCACCACTGTTCTGGTTTGTAATTTACATGCTTTAATTACCTAATATAATCTTTTTTGTTTTCATTTTTATTTTAAGACCAAATTAAAAAACATAATATGAATATCAAACCAAAGTGAAAGCCAAAGATTTTAAGTTGCCGGTAAAATGGTTTTTCTTCTTTGGTCATTGATGTTGGCAGATAACTTGAATGGTAGCTTCATTTTTCTGCGTTCAAGTTCACTAGCTTTGTTTAAAACTCCCTGAAAACAAGGCTATGGGTACAGTTGGGTAAAGTTTCATGATATAATAATACACACCCTATTTACTCATTCATTCATACTCTCGATGCCTGAGATATATATTCAAAATAAACACTTATTCTGCTAATTCCCTTCAAAGAATACCTATTAATTCCTGCTGCCCTCTAACTATATGTTTATCACTTTTTATTTTATTTTTACATCTTTATTTTCGTTTCCGTCATGTTCATATGCATGTTTACACTTTCTTCATTTCGATCTTCTAAAGTACGTTTCTAAGCCCTTTTGTAGTTTAAACATCTGTTAGTCTGTTACACACTGTAAATAAATCCGTGCTTGCTTTACCTAAAGCTATAAATAAACCTTTTCTCTTTAGAGTCACATTCTTAGGAAATACTTTGCCAATTCTAAATGTGTTAAACAAAGGTAATAACATCCATTACTTGTTGGACAGTAGGTGAAATAAACCCGACGACAGATTTACATAAACTAAAGGGTCCCTCTCCCTCTCCTTTCTCATCCGCCGCATTCAAGCTAAAAAGTCAATGCTAATGAGTTGAACTCAGCGGGATAAAATAAGTCGAGATCAAAAGCCACCTATCTTTTCATGAGTCCAGCCCGGCTGTCACTGTAGGTGGCACTGGTGTCGATGTACGGCGAAGGGTGCTGATTGTTGCCACGGAGGCCTGACTGATCTCCGCCGCCGTGCGGGAGCACAACAGAGGCCTCCTTGATCGGGGGCCTTTGATGGAAGACTCCCGTCAGGGCAGCCCCATTAATGTGTATGTATTTCTCCATAGAAAGGTTGGCGTAAACTCTGGTCGCAGTGACCAATTAGCCCTGGCAAGAGAGTGGCCTCCTGACCCTTGACCCCCGCTGGGCAGCCTTATCCATTAACCCCTTGGGCCTCAGCTGGAGTTGATGTAGCATCCTTTCTTCTGGCGGCGCTAAACACACGGCCACATTCACCCTGCAGCTTCCATTTTCTGTCTCTTTGTCCCGCTCCTCTATTCCCCCCCTCCATGTGGCAGCTTGCCTCTCGCGTTGACCTCCAGAGTCGTCCTCGACCGAACGGGATCGATCGGTCGACCTCTGTCGCGGCGGCAGGCAAATAGCTACACTCTCTACAGGAGCATCTTCCGCTCGCCGCTTCTCTCCCTGAGGCTCGTGCAGTTTGGACTCCTCATCGCTCGTCTTGTTTATACACTTAACCTTTAATCACCGCTGCATTTTATTTATTCATTTATTCTTTAAATACTTTTTGTTTTATGGTGAACGGGCCCGAGTCCCGGGTGAAATCTATCAACTTCTACATGCCTGAAGCAGTGCAACGCATCCATCCCATTCCTTTGTTTCAACAGTAATAAAGACATCATGTTTTGACTGACAATGTTTGCCCAAAGGAAGTGAGTGTGAATCATGTCTGGCCCAAGTTGGGCGGCATTAGTCATGACCTTCGCCGTTCCACTCCCCTGCCTGGGAGTCACGCCGGTCCTCTCACAGGAAGGGTCGGTGATCCTCCATTTCCTGGATGTTTCTTATTCTTTGATCAGACAGATGCTGTACGCTACCACGCGGCTGTGGAGGAGGTGATGAGTGCCTCGTAAAACTGAACCAGTGCCATCCGGGTTGGAGCTCTTCCCCTCGCTTCCGCCTCCTGGAAGACGATAGCCGCCCTTCATGTGGAAAAATTATCTATTTTTTTTTCTTTTTCATTTAATCTTTGGAGAGGTGACAGGTGGCAAGCACTGGTGGTCAAACAGTGTTTTGGGTTTTAATCAGTTTGCCCACAAATAAAACAACCGCTCACAACTGAGCAAATATCGAATAAGTAATTTGCATAAAAGTTTTAGGAGGTTATGTACACAGATCATCAAAAATAATCCGGAAATGACTAAAAAAAAAAAAAATCTGTTAATATATACTCAAATTTTTTTTTTACTGTTAATCCATTTTAACCTGGAGTAAGAGCTAAATGATTTATGGTGCTTAAACATATCGAGCCCAATACTCAAGCCGGATAATAATATCCGTAATTGGTCGGCAAATATAAACTGTGTTTGCAGCAGGAGGAGTCTTAAACACATTTCCACTTATTCTATTATTCAAGAACCTTCTAAATGAATTGGGTTTGTATTCAAACCCTAATTCACAGCTGAGTTAAATGTGATGTTTAGAGAGTTTAGTGTTGTATTCCAGTCTCTAACAGATGCAAATGAGGCCTGCCAGTATTTCAGTTTCTTTTAGAGAAAGGAGTAAAAGAGAGGTGGTCAGATCTTTAGGGGCTTCCTGGGTCTGAAAATCAAAGGCCTCATTGAAAACCAAATAGAGCAACATCAGTGGATTACAAGGCTTCTCCCAGCAGGGCTCCGTGGTGGAGGTCAACACAGGGATAGAAAAGCAGAGTCAGGACATCACCAAGTCATATAAATCCCATTCCTGTTCTTTTTTTCTTTTAAGTTTTAAAGTAGCTCACAATAGAGCTGCGGCAAATATTTTTAAACATGATGCAAACTTGTCATTGACGGCTGTTTAGCGGGCTGCATTTAGCACTGAGACAACCGAACAGCTAAGTAAGTGAAGGCTCATTACATTTTATATTACGTCAGTAGCCACAGTATAGTTTCTATGTCGACCATTTTGACATCTTTCCCCACAGACCTGTGCCTGCGGCAGACCTGGCAGGTTTTGAGTTGGCTGTTTGGATGTCGGTTAACAAATAAAATTTTTTTTTAATGGGTTATCAATGATGTTTTTAGATTAGCAAGGGATCACGTGGCTACTTGTGATAACAAAAGTGACCCTTGTAGAGATGAACCTACCAAAACTTATCACCCGGCTCTGCAGTTCCCCTCAGGTCTATGGAGCTTTATTGTCTTTTAGCTCATTGTTTTGGTCTAACGGCTAAAACTATACCAATTTGGTTCCCTCTCATTTTCAGGATCATTTGATGCAGTTTCCATTAATAAGCTTTTTTAAAAAAACAAAACAAAACACTGTACTCTACCTGCTCAGCCCCAAAGTGGAGTATTTAGCAGCTAAGAGGCCAAATATTTCTTTTAGGAGGGTCAGAAATCCGACTCTCATCTGCTCCATAACTACCAGATGTGGAAATGAGCAACTGCTTGCTGACAAGTTCAACTTAAAAAGGGATGATATGTCAGTGCTGTCTTCAGAGTTTGTTTCTGTTTCCCAAAAAGCAGCTAGAAAAATCGGTTAATGTAGTTAAAGCTGTTAATTGTCTGAAGACATGTAATAATGACTTGGTTGTATCATACTTTTTTTTTTGCAGATACCCCAAATGTCAAATGTCTGAAATACCTCAAAGAAAAATTTTCTGTGTTTTTCTTTAGCTGTTTTGTTTTTTGTTTTTTTGTTTTTTTGGAAAATGCATTTTAAAAAATCTGAAAAGACATTTTAGAGCAGGCATTGTTCAAGTCAACTAAAGGACCTTTAGCGTGTGTGCTAAAAGATACTGTACGTTGAAATGAAACAAGATATTGACTTTGCTTAAAGCCTTGAGTGAAGCCGTGTTTCTCCTCATTACAAGAGCTATAAGAACAAGTGTAAGGTTTTTTTGTTGTTGTTTTAAGTCCACTCTCCGTCAGAGCCAGATCATCAAGCTATAAACACGACAGGTTCAATGAACTGGTCGCTTGAAATGTAATGTGCACTTTAGATCTATGACACCATTTTCTTATCACACTGCAACACCACAGCATCTCTGTAGAGGCCATAAACAGACTGTATACACTGAACAGCCTTTTCTCTCTACTAGCAAGAGCCTCTGTGTGTTTTGTTTGTTTATTTATTGCAGTAGTGTAAATTATCTCATGTATTTTACTGAAGTAAGATTCAAATGCTACCATGTTATGATACTTTATACTTCTCCTCCCCTACGTTTTTAGTGGAAGCATTTAGCTTTTTACTCCTTTTTTTTGTACAATTATTGGTGATACGCTACTAAGCTTTTACTTAAGTTAGAATCACTCTGTATGATCAATATATAAAACACAATGTAATATGTGATTATAAAAGTTTATAGATTTTTATAAATGTATTACCAAAGATCCAGGCTGCATATGAAATAGTTCAAACGAGCTCCACTATAACATAAAGGTTGTTAACATCAGTAGTGTCAGAAGTGTGTATTCAATGTTTAAATTAATCATATATTATAGATATGCTCATTAGGATTCAAGGTAATTATCATAATAGAAATATATAAGAAAATAAAAACTGGAAAGGGGCCTATCTGCGTGATTGATAGTTTTGCTTTTGAATTAAGTAAAGTATTGAAGTAGATTTTGTTGCAAATACTTCTCTATATTTACTAATCCTTCTTAGTATCTATATCGTAGTATTGCTACTTGCACCCACGGACCTGTGCACTTCTACCACCACTGTTGAAACGTCTTACCCTTGCGTACAAAATAACAACAACCATGTATTCGTTTTGGAAAAAAAAAACTTTTACTTGAAATATCAATATTTTCTCAGAAAGTATAAATAATGATTTATGATTGATTTCAATTTTATACAAAAATAATACATTAGGAGGGAAAAAAAATCATGTCCTGCCACAGAAGAATGAGTGCCCTCTGATCAGGCATTAAATGTGCCTATAACAGTCACAAACCAACCAACATAATAATAATAAAAATGTAATGACCTAATATTGAATTGGAGACTGGATCTGCCCATCTTAAGATATGCAGTGTTCAATAGTCAAAAACCTTTTTGTCTCAACGCGGCTAGTTGTAGTGAAAAGAAAACATACTTTTAATGCCAAATTCGGTCCCTATTTTAAACCTTCCCACCAGAATCTAGGAATGTGTGTTCTGACAGAGCTCAAAGCGAACTTTGCCAGTGAATTCTACATGCGAAGTCGGTGGTCTGACGCAAGAGGAAGTGAATTCGCCTCGGAAACGTTCGGGAACGTTTAGGAAAACGACGTATTCCCAACTGGCTACCAGCAGTAACGGTTTGCCGTGTGCCACTGGATGAACGCCAGGTCTAAACTTTTTGCTCTGGTGCTGAAGAGACCTTAAAAATGTGGAGATTCTCCGGCAATTTCTGGAGTCAGAAATACACCAGGAGAAAGTTGGCTGCGCTCTCTGACACAACACACCTTAATACTGTTAGCGTGGGCGTCTCTACCCACAGCAGCTGCTCCTCTCCCCAACATTTCTCAGTCCTTTGTGGATTCCTGTAAAATTAGAGCAGCTGCTGTCACAACATTATCCCCTCTCATGTCTCTCTCCTTCACAAAATACCAGACCGAGATGACTGTTTTGTTTCTGAATACCTGTCAATGTTTTCACTCTGCGCCGAGGGGGGTCCTGTGCCCTGATTTATGACGAGGAGTTATTGACAATATTTGTCCTATTTCTTCACATTCTGGCAGGAAGTGGGAGAAGGAGGGGGAGGAGGAGGAGGAGGAGGAGGAGGAAGGGGGGGTGAGTCCCATTCCTGAAATTCACCTGAACCTATGTGCAAACAACAGCCAGAGGTTTCCACTGAGGGGAAGGGTGACATATGAAGAGCGTGAGTCAGTCCTCTCCCACAAGGCAAGACCAGGTTGATTGACATGGCAGACTGGCTTTTGAGACCTGGTGACCAACTGAGGTTGTACCTACACTACGCACATTTGTCACATATCCATTCATCTGATTTCGTGTTACTCTTACAGGCAGCTTTATCGACAGCAACTCCGACTTTACTATGAAAATTTCCGGTGACTTCGCTGATAGTGCATATTCATTTCCAGTACCAAGTGTGTGGGGTTCTGTGCAGAATCCAGCTATACAAAGCATTGCAAACACCTATAGACACATTGCATAGTCCTTTCAAGATTGTCAAAGTCTTTTTTCAATCACAGTTATACATTTTAACAACTCGAATCGATGAATCCCTCCGGGGACAGATGGCATTCGTCACCTGCACTGACCAATAGCACAGTAAACTGAGTGAAAGAAAGAATAACATGGAAGACTCCTTTAAAGCCCAGTGAGAACGTCAATTGTTTGAACAAGATCACTACAGGTCATTGTGATTGTCACACGGTTCTGCTCATGTGCAGAAGGCCTCCAGGCACTTTGTGTGGGGGAATCGCCCTCATCGGGTCCTTATACCCTCACAGAGACTGATGACTGTCTCAGCGTATCTTCATATTTCCACCTTAAATTGCTGTGTAATATAAGTTGTCCCAGGGCCTTCATTAGGGTCCACACTGTTTTTGGTGCTTGGTTTTTTGTTCCTTTGTCATGTCACAAAAGAGGATGACTGTACATATTAAAAAAGGGGTGAGGGGGGGCACAAAAAAATTGAATACTGTTTGATTGTGTTAAAATCATACATCCTTGTTGATCATGTGTGTGTGACAGGGGGATGGGTGTGTGTGTGTGTCGGGGGGGGGGGGGGGTCCAGTCTTTTCGTTTTCAGGTGCAATGAGTGTTTTTTTTTTTCTTCCTCTTTCCCCTTCTCTCCTTTTTGCCGCCTGGCCCGTCGTCGTCACTCCTCTTGTTTGTTGACTGACTCATCATCCAGTACGCCGTTGCTGGTTATTAAGAGTTGTTATGGTTACCGCGGTGAGAGGGTGGAAAAATGTGCTCCGGTTGCCGGGCGCCGAGGAAGTCAAGGATGCTCTCACCAAGCTTGAAGAGGGCACTGAAAAGGAAGAGAGGGGGAGAAATGTCAGACAAAGTGGGTCTGGGTTACGTAAAACTATAAACATAATCTGTCCAGTAACACAGGTATATACTGTAAAATATAAATAATTTTTACGAGAGTGACCTGGCAAATGAAACTTGCTGACATGTCCCTTCATTACAATAAACATGGACACTGTGGTGTATTTTTAAACAATCCCTCATACACTGTTCTGTGGCCGTAAATTCTCATTAGAGCACCAAATGTTTATCAATCCGCTGCTGAAAATAGTCCACAACTGATTCACAATTTAGTCATGTCTGACTAATGTTTGCCGAAGGAGGAAAACAAAAATAGACTCAGCATATTGATTCGGTATATCCGTCCATTAGCCATGGAACTTTTTCCTTTGATGGCAACTGCACCACTGTGGCGCCCAGTATATTTGAAACTTAAAATAATGTGACCTGTTTTTAAAGAATTATATCATCGGTAGGTACCAACGTGCTTGGGGCACAGTAGCAGAGACAGGGCAGGGAAGTCTGTACGTATTGAGGTACAAACAACAACAAAAATATAGAAAATAACCAGCTTTTTCGTACTTACTTGTAAAGGATTATTTTTATGTGCAGTGTTACTACTATTTCTTAAACAAATGATTTGAATACTTCCTCCTCCACTGGTAAACACATCACCCTGCACCTGTGTGTGCCACACCTGACCAAATACATTCCTCTTCCCTCTTGTCCTGACCCTGAAAAGCCCTGTTTCCATTCAAATGCTCTCTTTTTTTTAGATTGTTTGTGGAATTTATTTATTTATTTTTTTCCTCCGCCCCATGTCTCCATGGGTGGAGGCAGGTGACCCCGGCGTGACCCCGCGGCCAACAAACAGCTTCACCTGATAAAGCTAAAACCCGCAGGTAAGACCTGAGTCATTAGACGCCAGGCTCTGAGCAGAGGTGAGTTTTAAATAGACTCAGGCATAACGGAGGGTTCTCGGTAAACAATGAGCGCTGTAAAGTCGGTGCGTGCTGGTTGTGTCATGAGAAGATGGCTGTCCCGTCCAAATAGAGTCCTGATAAGAATGTCCCTGGGAGAGCGCACCAGCTAATTGCTCTCTAAATAAATGGGTGTGTGAAATGCCACAGGCTGATGAGTTGACCAGTGGGGTACAGCAAGCGGTGAAAGTAACCAAGTACACTTACTAAAGTACTATAACACCATTTTGCGCTACCTGCACTCAACTTGAGGATTTCCACTTTATACCATGTTGTTTTTCGTCCACTACAGTTATCTATAGTATATTGACGGACATTTAGAGCTGCAGTGATTAGTGGATTAATCAAACGGTCAATCGACAGAAAATTAATCTGCTACTGTTGTGATAAATGAATCAGTTTGTTTAAGTCATTTTTCAATTTCATAATCATATTTCCAGGTTCAGAAATGTGAAAATGTGCTTCTTTTCTTGGTCTTAAATTAGAGTAAATTGAATATTTAGGGGTTTTGGACTATTTTGTGCATTTTTAAAATTTGTTTTTCTAATATTTCATGTAACGATTGATCTGCTGTTTAAAAAAACAATAGGCAGATTCATTGATAAAGGAATATAATATAATCGTTAGTTGCAGCCCTACAATCTATCGTTGAATTTTAAATATTATTTTCTTTTGGCTTGTGACTCCTTAAGAATAGCAGTGTCAAGTTGAGGCTATTCCTCAAAAGAGATATTTCCCCTGTTGAATGGTTTCATTTATATAACAGGTTGAGTCCCACAGTGGTAAAAATGTCCAGCATTTCGCAATAAAGGTAAACATTAGAAAACTTTCCCAAAAAAAGGAAAACAAAAATCAAACAAATAGCTACTATGTTTTTTCCTATTTCCTCCCCCATGAACCATCTCAAGACCTCTCGGATTTATCTTGCGACGCTTTGGTGGAGCCAGACCCTTATGTTGGCAAACCACTGGACTAAACTACCACACTATAAATAAAGTAGATGAAAAAAGGCATCTGCCTGAGCAGCTACAAAATTAAAATGCTAATTGCTAACAGTTTGACAATAGTTTTATTTTTTTATACTTGATGCTCAGTTTGCTGATAATACTTTTGTACTTCCACCTAAGTGGGATTTAAATGGAGAATTACTGCATTGGTATTTTCACTTAAGTTAAGGATCTGACTTTCACCACTGACTGATTCCGCTTTAGTATAAAAGATCAGAAAGAAGTTCAAAAGTTACAATAATCAAGATATTTCTAAATTATTTAATCATGTTTATTTAGCAGTACATTAAATATCAGAAGCTAAAAAAAAGCTGTTCATTTTTTCCATAGTTTTATTACTAAAGTATTTTTACCATAAATGAGGTCTGAATTTAAAAAAAAAAATAATAATTAGAAGTGGAGGAAGTTTTGGTATCACTACTTTTCTTGGTACTATATTCTACATGTTAAGTAAGCAAGACATATAAGTTTTATGAAAGTTTTTTAAAAACATGCAAAAAGGGCTAATTGAAAATCAAGAAGAGAAAGTAAATTAAAGGCAATTAAAGTGGATTTAAGTGATTTTAATTCGTAAACAAAATAGTAGTTTCAGCCAGATAATGTTAAGGTTCAATCTCCTCTGATACAGTTGGATTTTAAATGTAGGATTTTCCCTTTTGATGGAGCATATCATCATTGTGCTTTTGGAACTTTTACCGTGGTAAAGGAGCTAAGTACTTTCAAATATATACCTTATTTGTTTTTGCAAAAGTGATAAAAAATAAATGGCTGATTATCCCTGGAGACTGTGTCACTTCAGGGCTTAAATGTGTCTGTTTCACAGCCTCCGGGAGATTTGTGTCGCTTCCTTTAACACACAGAGGATACGCCGTTACCCCGAGCTATCATCCCACCAACCCATCAGCCTGTCAGTAGCAGCTCGGCGAGGACGAGCGCTCTGCCTCAGCGTGGGAAATTGAGCGTGTGAAAGCACCGTGGTCAACATTTCAGGCTAGAGCGATCACCGAGAGCGGGGAGAAGTCGGAAAGAGGAAGAGGTGTAATTACCAAAAAAAAAAAAGAGAAGAAAAAAAAAGAGAGAGACAGAGAAGGAGAGAAAATAAAAACCCTCCACGCCCGCCCCCCCCGGCCCACCTCATCTCCAGCCTCACTGTAGCATGGAGGAAAGTGGCGGGACGCAAGGCTTGAGAAGTCTGATTAACAGCAAAGGCTCATTTCCTGATCACAGTCGAACTCTCACCGGAGGAAAAGTGAGGGGGGGGGTTAATCAAGAGGCGTTCGGGCTGAGGGAACAGGTGATTGATTAGGCAACTGTGTGAGAGGAAACAGGAATATTCCTCATATCTGTCTCGTCTGTTAGTTTGAGGTCAAATGAAAGGATGTGAACATCAGTAGCAGCCCCAATCCAAAAAAAAAAAACAAACAAATAAATAACTTTCAAAGTAAAAGAAAACACTTGTGCACGGCTACTTAAAATATTTGATTCATGTTCCATTTAGGTGATTTTATTCATTTCTTTTTTTTTTTTTTTTAAACTGCATGACTGAACTGATAAAATTTATTTACCCAGGAGAGACCCCCAAGTTGCACCATCTTGTTTACAGGAGCGTCCTAATGTGACAGGAATTAAACAGGTCAGCACACAATCATAAAAACACACACTTTTCCTCCCCCTGTTGCGTTCTAGTTCCGGCTGTGAGCGTGTGTGATTCGATTGCGTTGTTTTCTCTAAATCACATCGAGGGTTAGGATGCGAGGGTGACTCGCGTGCTCTCAAACAGGAAATGAGTGAGCGGATTAAAGTGGCGCCTTTCAAAATAATAAGAAAATAAAAGACAGTACACCGTGTTGCAAAATGTAGGAATTGTTCCGCAGCAGCACTACAGCAAAAACTGAGCAATACTATCACACATCTAATTTCGGATTTGCATGCAAATATCCCCGCAGTGATTACGTGGACTAAAATCTACGGTGACAGGCAGACAGAGGTGAGAGGGCGAGTCTAACTGTGAGGCGATGTGATGTGATCGGTGGGTGAAGACTGACCGTCTTGCTGGAGGACATGGAGCTGAGGGTGCTGATGCTGTTGGCGTCTGTGACCACCATGGCCGAGGGGAAGCGCGACGGGTGGGAATATTGCGGGGGCTCCTGCTTGTGAGGATACACTGCGAACGAGAGCAGAAAAAGATGGTTAGATTTCCACCATAGCGTAGGATATTTTTTGTTTGTGTTGTAGATATGAGGTAGGTTTAGAGGTGATTCAGAGGAAGGTGAGAGAAAAAAAACAGAGAGATAGCACAGAGGTATAGTTGGTTAAAAATAAATAAATTAAATAGATCTAGTATTGGTGAGTGCAGCTTTCACTCTCTGCTTTATTATTTGGAGATAGTGAAGTCGATCTACACCAAGTTCTGTCTATTTTTTCTGCCATTTTTTTCTCTGGTTATTCATTTTTTCATGTGAAATACTTAGTCTTTAATTTTTCAGGCCTCTAGAAAAACAATTTAACAACTGCTCCCGACTTTATAACGATTACAACAGCAACAAGGGGTCACCTGGGTCTGTAGGAAATTATAACAGGCCTTTTTTTTGTTTTCCACTTTTTACTGTCTTTTTATAGACAGAACCATGCAACCCTACAGTCACTGCTCTTTTTCTGAGGCGACACAAGCCAGAGAAGTTGAGTCGCACCGATATAACTGACTTAGAAAAGGACGGCAGAGGCTTGAGCACAAGGTAGAAGACAGTGGAAATGTGCTACTGACTGTGTGAGTGTGTGACAGTGGCCATGAACGGCTGCTGGCTCATGTGGCTGGGAGACTGCTGCATCAGGCTCTGCTGGTGAGGGCTGTGGAGCTGCTGGGAGAACTGCACCGGCTGCAGCGCCGCGAGGCTGCCCGCCACACTGTTGATCACCGGCACCGTCTGAGACTGCGATGTGTTTAAACCTGGCGGGACGCAGCATGAAACCCCGATCAGTCCCCCGCTTCTTTTCTGTCTGAGTTAGTGGCGCGTGAGGGTCGCGGGACTTACTCTGTGCTATGGCCATGACTCCAGATAGGGGCATGATGAGGTTCTGCGTCTGCTGATGGCTGTGATGGGAACTGTGGATGTTTGTCAGCGTGCTGACTGGAGGAAGTCCTCCACCTGAACCAGAAATCTGCGGAATAAACAATAGTACGGCTTTATTGCTCTGTATTGTTGTTATCGCTCTTTGGTTCTGTGTGTCATAAGAGACCAAAAGACTCGCATAAATTCACAAAAATTCACTTTCAAAGAGAAACAGATGTTGTCTGCTAAACAAACAACAGACATTAATGTTGACTTAGCTCAGATTCTTTTGTACAACGCTGCGCTTGAGTTATTCCACTCACACACAGTACACAAGCAAATACTGATAAGGAACAAAAGGCAAAGAAAAGAAAATTGTACTAAAACTGTCTGTGTGGAAGACTGCGCATTTGTTTCTCTAGCAGCATTGTCAGTGCTTGTGCCTGCATATTGTTTTATACAAATGCCTACCTGCTTATTTGCAAGAAGCACGGCTGTATCCAAAACAACACCTATGCATTTACAATAACGTCTATCTGGATGGGGGCTCCTCCTACGTGGTGGGGCTGCGTCTATTTGACTACTGCCAGCTGCCCACAGAGGAGAGTCCAGCCAGGCACACATCTGCAGATAAGAACCTGTCAGCTCTGACCCGCTGAAAACTGCCCTGCCCGCCCCCGCCGTGGTCAGTTCACATTTCGCAAAAGCTGAGATCCGAGAGTCAGAAGTGTTATGAATTGACACGGGAAGTTAGGGCCTCGTGTCCAACGACGGACTTGCATAGCTTATGTATTTCCTGTGACCCTGAACAAGATAAATGTAATCAGGGGGATTTGTTACGCAAGGAAATTTTAAAGGATTTTGTATTTTGAAAGAATCCACATCATGTTTCAAAAGTCTCCCTTCAACCACCGCTCAAATGCTCTGGGTCCTCGCACAGGTTACCTTGTCACTGATCAAATATTGGACTAGGGCAGAGGGGAGAAACTCTGAAGTAGAAAAAAAAAAGAAAACATCAGGCATATTCAAAAGTCAGCGTCATTTCTCTGGCAGAACAAGCAGCGCTCCACCTGCGACTCTTCTCTGCGAGGCATTTAATCAATAAGAGCAGAATGTTTCTTTGTCAGGTTTATTGGCCGAGCTATGCACATGCCTGGTGCACTCTGGTGGAGGCTCCAGCCGTGGCCTGCCAACCCGGCTCCGCCTTCCAAACACAGCAGCACAATGTGCTAATTGTTGGCTCTTGCCAGTTGGTCCATGGGAGAGGAGGTTCAGGAACCCGCTTTGTGCGTTTATGCTAAACGCAGGCCAGGTCTTATCTAATCTGAGGCCGTGAAGGCCCAGGTGTGTCCACTCACCATCTTGGCGTCAGGTGACAGCAGACTGTGGCTGTGGTCCAGCCCTCCCGGGGACACCTGTTGGAGCACCGACTGGCTGGTCGCCATCCCGTTGCTACTGTGGTGACTGATGGTCGTGGAGGAGGCGACCTCTCCGGGGCCTTGGCTGTAACGCACTAGGAAAAGAGGGACAAAAAAAAGCTTTGTTAAGCCGCGCCTGTCCTGGCCCCTGCTGTGCCTCACCTGCGGCATTCGGGGCAAAGAGAAAGCGGCACTGTCCTCGTTCCGGGCCGAGCAGCGCCAGCGCCGCCGCCGCCGCTGCCACCGCCGCTCCGACCAACCACACTCACCTGCTCTTTGACTCAGAAAGGGGAGGACAGAGCAAACAAACACACTGACCCGTCCACCGCTGCTATCTGGGCAGCCCTGCCAAGGCCACTCGCTGTGCACACTAACGCACACACACACCTACACACACACACACACAGACACCCGCTCACAACAGCAGAGCTTCCACCAGACTCTGTGATCAGCACACAAATGCCACTGATGATGTTCGCAATTGCATCAGTGTTAAGTTTCCTCAGTAGTGGAAGGAATATTCAGATCTTTTCTTTGGCAAAAGCACCAAAAATCCATAGTAACAAGTTAAATTCCTGAATCCAGGTTTCTACATAAGTACTATCAACATATTGTACCTGTGTTGTAGCTGCCTGAGATAGAGATGTTTTTAACTACTTTAACTACTTTAACCACTAATTACTACTAGTAACTAGAAACCTAGTAACTATGGTAACTCATGTTGTGGCAAAAAATGTTTTGGAGTCAAAAGTGTAATATTTGCACCTAAACTGTGGTAGTAAAGGTGTAAATTGGTGGGAGGTGCAGCTCAAAGCGAGTAGGGGGCTCAGGTAAATGTGAGCTTCACAGTACTTTCTCAATATTGTGATGTAGCAGCAAAATGGAAAATCTTCTTTTAGTGCCATCACTTAATCCCACGTCTAGACTACTCGTCGTCCCTCGACGGCGGCCCAGAGAAACGCCTCGCCCTCCCAAACAACTGACAATCAAAATCCCTGTTTGCTGATGCAGGCCTCCTCTGATACCAAGAGAGTAAACATTACACAATTACGAGCGATGTCAAACACATTCTTATCCTGTGGTCTCAGCCCCACACAGACACAGAGAGCGCCCCTCCCTCAGTGACAGTGTAGGGACGGACTGTTTGCACTCAGATCCCACACCTATCCCCGAGCCCTCTGTCCCTGACCCAGGTGTGACGGCCTGGACGCCCTGCCAAAGCTGGTCGGACACGACTGCTATACAACCGTTTCAAGATAAAAAAAAAAGAAGAAAAAAAGAGGGAGAGGCATTGAGGCTAAATGTGTGTGTGTGAGTGTGTGTGTGTGTGTGTGGGGGGGGGGGGCATTGATTTCTTGTCACTAGAACAGGATGTGTTTGCAGGTATTTGCTTCGGGTGTCAGGGAAAACAAGTCATTTGTGAAAGAAAATCCTTTGCATTGTTGGTGATGTGTAGATTCATGTATATAAGATACTACAGATTTGAAGCAGTATTTTGACATTTTGGTAAGTACGCTTATTCGCTCTCTTGCAGAGCGTTAGATAAGCAAGTTGATGCCAATGTATTGTCTTTACACCAAATGTGAAGTTACAGCCAGGAGCAAGTTACCTTAGCTTAGCATAAAGACTAGAAAAAGGGGGAATGGCTCTGACCTAAGGTGACAAAATCCACTAACCAGCATATAAACAGATTTTTTTATGCATTAAAATGTAATACTGATTAATCTCCTGATTATGTTATTTGGCTAAACAGTTAATCGTTTGATCTTTAAAAATATCAGAAAATGACAAGAAAAAAATGTCCATCTCCGTTTATCCCAGTCTAAGGTTACGACCTCAGATCTCTTCTTTACTATCGAGAAGCTAAAACCGGAGAATTTTCACACTTTTTTTAAAGACTGTTCAAACCAATGAGCAAACCAGTTGTCGATTATTTTCGTCAATCTACCAATCAATTAATCAACAAGCTGTTGCTGCTCTGAAAAAGATATAAGATGCTACTTGGCGCTGATGACGTTGGCTGGATTTTGTTACATCCGGACAGAGCCGGGCCGGACCAGGCCAGGCCGCCCCCCCCCCCCCCCCATTTCCACCCACTATGCCAAGCTGCGCTCACTGCCTTTGGACTCGGGCTTCACGTCTAACAGGCAGACATGAGAGCGCTATCAATCTTCCCATCTAACTCTCAGCGACGGAGCCAACAGGCATATTCGAACTATGCCTTTGTCCACAGACACGGCGATGCCTGGAGCAAAGCCACAGCGCCATATTTCACCCTCTAAACTACCTGTCCTTCATTTTGAACAGCCCACAGACTTCATATTGTCTCGTGCAACATACTAGCAACCCCACAACACTCCACCGTGCCTTGTAAACACAGCCGCAGAACAATAAAGCACTCCGCTGGACTCATGACCCCCATTGCCACACAATGGTGGAGGACTCATAAAAAGGCAGTTATCTCGGGGCAGGGCGACCTCTTAAAGTGTCACAAGGAGAAAAGGATGCTATTCAGGCCAGTTTTGTTTCTTTGGGTGAGGCTGTAATTCTGGCTGCATTAAGGACGACTTCCACGATTCAAACTCAGACGCTCTGGGATTCCAGAGAGCTACTGGGACCCGACGGTTTTCCCAGTCCCGTTAATCCTCGTAAATTTGGAAACCTCCTCTTGAAATCGACAGGTTCGGTGGGACGAAACCTTCTCTACAGCAAGATGCCGCAAAGACGGGAAGAAGCTGGGGTTTGTCTTGGAGAGCAGGGGGAGGGTGAGAGCTTCAGAAGGGGAGTGGTGGCAAGGATCTTCGGCAGGTTTAAAAGGCTCTAGCTCCCTGTGTGACCCATGTACTATCAAAGCCTGCCTCCCCAACCCCAGGCAGCGGCCATTGTAGTGCCACTGCATATGACAGACCTCCTGGGTCTCTGCAGGACGTATCCAGCCTCTTCTTTGTGGCTCTCTGGGAGACACAGAGCAGCGGAAAAGCGCAGAGCTAAGGCCGTCCTTTCTCTGTGTGTGTCCCTGTTTCAAGCTAGCCCGAGGTGACGGGAAGCAGAGCAGCCCACGGGTTACCCCCAACCACCCCCACCCCCCCACACCCCCCCACACACCCACCTACTGTATCCGATCTGGAACTTCTGAGTCTGCTGGTTTGGTAACGTGCAGAACGACGCCACACAGCTTACGCCACCAAATTACTGCTGGTAGAGCAAGTTGTCACATTTTTGGGTAAAAGTACCAGAACAGTAGCCTAAAAATACCCCATTAAATTTAAGACTCCGGCATTCAGAATCCCATGAATAGGAAAAGTACAGAAGTTTTAGAAAAATGTACTTAAAGCGTCAAAAGTAGTAAAGTATTTTTCCTTCAGGAAAATGGCCCCTGTGACTGATACACTATGTTACAGTATGAGATTGCTCCTGTTGGGGGCATCTAATGTTTAAGCAGCATTTTACATTTGTAGCTGCTTGAGATAGAGCCAGTTTTAACTACTTTATATACAGTTTAGTCCAGTATCTTTAAATACTTAAAATACTTAAAGTTCTACCATCTTAGCCTACTTTTTTTGTTGTTTGTTTTTGGACTTTGTGATAAATTGCTGCTGTTTTTGTGAAATACTGGATAAAACAACAGTTATTGTAATTGAGCCATACGGGATTTTTAAAGGGGAAACCCACATTTTTTTAAAAAAAGCACAGGGTCAGAAGCCCAAGAGGTTGGGAACCACTGGTTTAATCACTAGCAATGCATTGTACTTTTTGTAAGATTAATTAATGTATTTTATGTAAAATATGTTGCTGAACATCTCTCTGTTGTCATACATCTTAGTATATTTGATGAGTTTAATATGTTTTTTTTAATGTAAAATCTTTTAAACATGTAAAAGTAACTAAAAACTACTTTTAACTTAAACTGTCAGACAAATGTATTGAAGTAAAAAGTAAAATATTTATATATAAAATATTTATACAAGCATTTGAGTACTGTAAGTGTACATAGTGCTTTTGCTTAGTCACTTTGTATCACTACAAATGACCTATTCTTTGAACAGTTATTGCATAAGAAAATCTAACATTTGTAAACACACCGTCGTCAGTTTGGACGCAGTCAACATATCATGACATTAACAAACCTGCTAGTGGAGATCAATGCTTCGAAGTAACATGCCATAAATAAGACGGATTACCTGAGCTCAGTAAACGTTGTCAGTGGATCAACGGTGGGTAAATATTGCATGGGAAAACACAGGTGCGGGGTCACACGAGCCTGCTAATGAACTGTGCGATCCGCCTAAGATCGGTTTCAATTCCGAAGGTTAAAAAAAAAAAAAGGCCAAAGCCAAAACTGCACGCCGCACTGTTTGACTGTCTATCCAGTTGTGACCGAATGACCATCGGACCAAAACAGAAACAATAAAAACTCCCGAGGTAAGAGGAGTTTCTCAGAGGTGACCCAGTAGTGACCTCCCTCGTATGACTGAAGCCGCAGCGACGGATTGGGGGGTTACTAGCTTTCTCTATAGGCGAAGAAGGGGTCATCAGTCCTGTCTGGCCAGAAAAGAGCCAATACCCCGGCGGACAGCTCCTGCTGCTCCGAGTCTGCGTCCAGCCTCAGCAACTATACTAAAGCCCGTAAAGGTGAGGGGGGGGAGGCTTTAAAATCAGTCCTCCTTCAGGCGCAGCAGAGATAAATGAACCCCGGTTACAGTCAGCGCAGTCTTCTAATACACCGCGGACAATGGGAACCCCTGCCGAGCTAGAGTATAGAGCGTAGAAGTCAGAGGGCCCGGGAGATGTAGTAGCAAAAGGTTTTAATTGTCCATTAAGCATGCATAATACAGGCCGTGCCCTAGCAACGCAATGAGACGGCCTGCTGGGATATTATTGTCAGGCCAGGGGCTGACACTGAAAAACAGCTGATGCGGTCGGCGGGATGCCAGCAGGACACCTTGTAAGCAGCCAGCTGAGGGGGCTTTTTTTTGGGGGGGGGGGCCTGGCAGAGCGCCTTCCGCTCTCTCTCTCTCTCTCTCTTCCGGCCTTATCACCGACCCCTCTGGCTTCGCAACCTGAGGTCAATGCCTGGTCAGGTGTTCCACGCAACAACGAAGGGAAAAAAAAAAAACCTCAAGCAAACAGACAATCCACAAGCGAGCCCAGTTTATCCAAAGGTAAAAGAGCAAGTCAAGGCAAACAGTTTGTTTTCCCTTCAAAGAACGCCCTCATGTTCGAACACGAGGGGACAACAATGGGCTCCGAGCGACTCTCTCAAATCACGGTTTTTATGGAGGGTGAGTGATGGCACGGAGGATAATGCTCTTTGAGGCCTATCAGCTTTGTTTTTTATGTCGTATACACCAGGTAGACTCAGTCAATACTGATTACTCCGCGTGCAAACATCGGGTCGGGGTGAAATGGTCAACGCAACGACGCAGGGCCCTTGATTGTTTTGGCAACTCTCAGAGCGGACTCATTAGCAACCTGCATGGGAGGAGGAAATGGGGAAATGACGGCGTTATGTCGAGGTGATCGGGATGCGTCTGCAACCCCCCCCCCCTCCCATACCCCCCCAACCCACCCCCACCCCCCACCCCACCCCTCCCTGACCCTGGCCCGACCCTGGCCCTGTCACAGGATTGCTGCCCTTTGTGTCATGCTTCTCCAGGCTGACTTTGGAGTGGAGATTGCAGGTACAATGTGGATTGTTCTCAGTGTGTTTTCAAAGATCGGAATAACAATGGCATTTGCTCTGCTCACTCACTCACGCTCATTGATCACTCGTCCCCTCTCTCTCTGCCTCTCTGATCACATCAAATGTGGCTCTAACCTTTTTCTGACAGTAGTTCCACACTGAGGAAACCAAAATCACATCCTTTTTTCTTTTCTTTTTTTTCGCACTACCTTCGGAGCAGACACCTTAAAATTTTTTCTCCCAGAACCGAGGACAGCTCATGTTTTCTGTCTACTTGGCTACAGCTGAGCGATACTGCACTGGACTGCAAAAGCAACACCCCCTGGCATCTTACTGGGAGGTGAAGCGCTGGTCTGGGGATGGTGCGGCGAGCTGTGCGACAGCAGAGGGTTGATGCTGTGGGTCGGCGCAGTGATGGCGTCCATGGCCAGCTTCTGCCTGAAAGCTTCCTCCTTGCGCCGGTTGGCGAACCAGTTGTAGACCCGCACCTCCGTGACCAGATTGGAGCCGAGGCCCTGTGCTTTGGAGGGGGAGACGCCCCTCTGGAGACACTCCGCTCTGCGGGGAACAAACGTGCAAGATGAGAAGACTGAGTTTGGGGAATATCATGGGAGATAATCCTCCCAGGAAGCTGCGGGGCGGCGTCGCGTGTATCTACCTGTTGCACTCCTCCACCAAAGCCTCCCTCTCCTCCTTGCTGGGGTTCTTCTGCCGCTCGTAGGCCTGGTACAGGATCTGCTGGGACGCTGGCCCCCACTTGAAGCGGTTACGTCTCATTTTCTTGCAGGAGGGTTCGCTGCTCACCTCGTCGCCGGGCTGACCCATGACCTGTCCGGACGGGTTGAACTCTGGGAAGAAAAACACCGGATCCTGATTGCCCTTGTCGCTCATATTGCCGCCAGAACCTTGCGCTGCCTGGTTGAACTCTGTAAGAAATAAGAAGTGGTACATTCAATGAAGCGGGATTTTAGGATGCTTTCTTTCTGCAGAAAAAATAACACAAGGAAAAGACAAATTTGTGAAAAGAGGCGTTACTTAGACATATAATTGTGTTTTATGTCCATAAATGTTTTTTTTCCCCCCTTTTGATAAATTTTGACTGACTTCATTAGATCTAGCACAAGCTCAGGGCAAAATTCGTCCGGCAAGATGAGGAAACGTCCAATCCAACTTCATATCCCTACAGTTTTGAAACCCAAATAAAGCACCGCGCTGCTGCCAGCGTCACACTACGGGCCGCGGCCAAGCTGTGAGAAACTCAAATATTAACTTACGTCGGAGAATTTCCCGCTGTTTCCTCACATACCAGGTGTAGAGGGCCGCTCGCTTCTGTGTTTTCATGGGCGTGCCCTTGTTGAGGTGCTGGGAAAGGTGAGACTGGTTCAGCCCCGTGATGTCCACCACCTCCCGCTGGGGGATGTTGTGCTGCTGCATGTAACCTTTGATCATGCGGGCAGCGCGCCACGGGTCCTCACTGGGTTCAGATACAACACAAGAGCAGAGGACATGACTCATTTCACCACCGGACGACGTGCAGCTGTCAGGGGGGCAAAATAGCGAAGGGCAGAGCCGCCGTTTCTCCGATTACCGGCCTGTGTCACGCTATCAAAAGAATGTGAATACATCAAGAAGTGTAAGAAGTCATGTAAGATTTTCAGATGATTTTTTTTTCCACAATAAAAGTTTGGTAAAAGTTTATACCCGTAACAAAATCTAGAAATCTTGAAATATTGGTATCAAACACACAACTGCCCGTGAACTTGCTCCTTCCTTTCAGCTTCCCTGTTTTCCAAGGCCTCAATTTAAAAAGGCTGTAACGATAATAAGTCCCCACACAGACAAACCCCTTTATCATTGTAGACCGCTCAATAGGCCGTAAATATTTTCAAAGGTTAGTTCAAGTGGATTCAGGGGAGGTTGAGAAACTTGGACTTAGTATTTAGTTCAGGTTTCAGCCTGGGAAGAGCTAGATTAGGGTTTGTGCACATTGAAAGCAAGAGAGGAACAATGAAAATATAGATGCAAAGGACCCAAAAGCTGAGTAACAAATCACCAGACAGGTTGGCAAAACTTCTGATGGAGCTGAAAAGATATGTGAGTCAGATTTCTTTTAGCAGTGGGCTAATTGGGAGAAAGAAAGAAAGAAAAAAAAAATACAAAACTTGGCATCAGTCCACAAAAGATAAATCATATGTTACAGAAAACGTAGCTAGTAATATATTTAGCTGTATATTTAGGGTTTTACTAAATTAAATAGCATTTTTCATACTAAGACCAGACGTTCTTTAATTTTTAATCAAGGACTAATTTGAAGTCAAGATTATAATCATATATTTGTTTCTAAAATTACGGATACCAATCATAAAAGTGAAACTAAGTGAAAAATAATTAGGTTTTCTTTTCTTGTTTTTTTTTTTGTTTATTTTTTTTAAATTACATCCAACTCCTCTCCTCATTGACTTTGACTCCACGTGTAAATTTTTGCATTTAAAACAAAGCAAACCCAAAACAAAACCGTGCAGGTTTCCTACCTGTAGATTCAGCCCCTCCGTGGTTTTACACCGGGGCAGCGAAGTGTAAGGAAAAAAACCAAACAAACCAAAACTTAGTCGGAGGAGAAAATGGAGCCTTCGCCGTTCAAATCAGAGATTAGAGGACCCAGACACATCGACATGGGTAATTGTAGTAAATCTACACACACACACACACACGTCTGTTTGTTTTGGAGAATGTGGAGGCCTACATCTAAGTCTGCGGGTTAAGTGGGAGATGTTAGTTTATAACTTTTGACAATGAATAACCAGATCTCCATTCACTCTAATCACACGCCACTGTGTATCTTTCAGTTGATGATTTATAGAATAAAATTAATAATAACTTAACTACACGTGGGTTAGTTTTGATATTCCTCCGCCTCAAATAGAGAGACTCAAATATTAGTTTTACAGTGACACGAACTGGTTCGGGTGGAGATAATTGGAAATAAATGGCTGTTGATGTCTGGCGTCTAATTAGGGCCGGATTTTGATTTGGTCGCGATGGGTTCACAGACGCAGGAATAAAAACGGTAAAGACGAGTGTCATCCGGCTATAATTCAAGCTGATTCGATAATTAGTTAGAAAATTAAATCAAACTTGTTATTATTGTTATTATTATTATTATTATTACTTATCAAAGTTGTCCTTTTGTAATATCCTAAATTCCCAGACGTCGCTTCCGTCGTGGTGTAGCCCCCCTCCGCCGTTTCTTTTTTTTTTTTTAAATCGTTGAGAGGTGGAGTATAGTTAATAATAAATAGATCTAAGTTCAGCTGATATTTTGCAAAGGTAAAGAAATAATAAATCCATGTGGATAATTAGTAACCAGAATGTGAAAACCAGAGCCGTGGCGGGTCATTTTAAAATTGTAAACAGAGAAGGAAAAGCGCTTCAGGTTTTTAAAGGCCTGTTTTGGATTTTTTATTTTGTTTTTGTTGTTTTTTTTGTTTTTTTGTTTTTTTTTTAAAGACCCACACGTTATTTTTCCTATGATTTCGAGGGACCCAGCGTTTAAACCCCGTTTGGCCGCAGACCGAGCTACAACAGACGGGACAGACTCTGCGTGAGCGCTTATCAATCACTTTCCGATTCCGACGCCACTTTCCAACACTTTTCGACGCTTTTTTAAAAAACAAAATTAATTCCTTAATTTTAAAATTGTCCGAAGTAGAAAACACACACACACAAAAAATTAAATTAAATAAATCTAATTATTAAAAGGGACGACTTACGCCAACATGCGCTCCACCTCCGCCCTCTGCTCGGCGGCCTCCTCCGTGTTGAGCGACTGGAGCTCCTTCAGTATCGGCGGCGTGTCGTAGTCGTCGCCGTCCTCGGAGCCCTCGTCCCCGGACAGCTTGCCCTTGCCGTGGCCGTTGGTGAGCGTGTGGAAGACGGGCTTCGAGTCGGCGTCCGCCGCGCTCATCTTGCCGCTCTGCGGCGGAGCCGGCGACATGGACAGCGTCTCCAGTTTAACTCCAAAGCCCGACGGGCTGGGGTCCATGTCGTCCAGGGCCTGGATCAGAACGTCTCGGGTGACTCCCGAGTCCAGCAGGGCGCTGAGGAGCTCCTGCTGCAGGGATGTCAGCTTGGATACCATTTTAGAGAACATTAAAAAGTCAACATAGGCCTACTGTGCGCGCACTGGAGCAGAGAGGAGGTGGGAGGTGGAGGTGGAGGTGGGTGGAGAGGGGGGGGGGGGGTAATGGAGGGTGGACGGGAATTATTAAAAAAACAAAAAAACAACAACAACGACAAAAAACCCCAAGAAAAACGGCAGCAGGAAAACAAAAGAAAAAGAGCCAGAGATCCTTCCTTCGTCCGTGCTCCGGCGGCGCGGGGAGTTCACGGCTGCTGACACCTGCTCCGAGAGGCCTGCTTCACTTCCCTGTCGAAGGGCAGGATGGGGCCGCTTTGCCATGATGCCTTCCTCGGTGCGGGGGAATATAAAACATGGTAATGAGTGGGCCGGCTGATGGCAGCCTTTATGTAAATGCACGGAACAGGGCCCGCTCTGGGCCGAGCCAGACGTGTGTTTACACTGCCACACTGCCGCTTTTATTGCCCCCCCCACACCCCCTCCTCCTCCTCCTCCTCATCCACCCCCCTTCCCCTCCCTTATCAGCAAAACTTCGCCGGACTTTGGACCCTGTTGCATTTTGCCTTCAAGACTTTTTAAGAAAGGGCAGCGCATACGCGCTAAAACGCGCTCCACCGCGCTCCACGGTGCTTTGCGCTCCATCTTTCTGCGCCGATCACCGGGACGCGCAGCGGTTTCCCTCGTCGGTCGCGATACCAGAGTGAATTTATTCGTTGGTGTGTTTATCGGGGCGGGTATTTCTGTCCCTAGATATTTAAATGTGTTGGTATTTAAGCGCTCCCATGACCGCACTCTAATGAGAGGATCACTGAGGCGCCGATGGCGCTGTTAACGAGCCTTTCTCTGTCATTTAACGAAGCCCAATAATCTCATTAGTTTTTAGGAAGTACTTTTCTTTTTTCTTTTTGTTTTTAACAGAGGGCCGGGAAACACTTTTGACCTCACCTGAACTTCTTCTAGTCGCCGCTCATTAGCGACGAATCAGTCGGGCTCCTCCCACGGGATCGCGGGAATAAGACGCCTTGTTCGTTCCTAGATATGATGCAAGCCATCATGTAAATATCGTCCAATGTGGGACAGAAAAAGTTGTAACCTGCTAAACGAAATACTGAAGTTTTATCTTATTTTGGGTATTTGGTTGGGGGAGGATAGACCCATAAACTATCAGTACACTCAGAAAACAACAAAAACCCCTTAGTCATTATTGCATGAGCGGAATGAGGTTATTAGGGACCACAAACCGACGCCCGGGCACCTTTTCACCTTTTCACCTTTGCATGGAGGAAACAATGTGCACAAAAAAAAAACACAGTAAAGATGAGTTTATCTGTGTCCTGTCTCCTCTTTACTCCTCAGCATGAGGCTGAAGCTCAGATGCAGCGAAAAGTATCTGATCTGACTTAGAAAAGTCCAGGCAAACCCATTAAGATGTGTTTTGTAAAAGTGTAGCTTTGCTGTAAACATCAGATGGTGCAAACAAATATTTTACAGGCTGTACACGTACATACTTATATCTAATTATCTAAATATTTAAATATATATATGCCACCTGAGATGGGTCTTAGGTGGAAAAACTAATTTCCAAATGCAGCCAGGTGAGGAAACATCTGTATTAGTGTTGAGTACAAATCATAAAATCATAATGAAATTCCAATTAATTTTAAACCTCAAGGGACGTCAGAAAATATCTCAAAATGTCTGGTTTCGTGCAATATATGGAAAGTATCCACTTCTGAGAAGCTCGAATCAGTGATTTATTAATTCTTTTTTTTGGGCTTAAAAATGAGTGAAATTGACTATGGAAGTCATTGCTGGTTAGTAACACCTGCTGAGTTTACCTGGTTGAGAGATGGAGCCTGAGAACTGATCTGAGTCCAGATGTTAAGATCAATCAAGATGACTTCTGCATACACACACACACACACACACACACACACACACACACACACACACACACACACACACACACAAACATGCATATTAGTAGTTTAAGTAAATAGCATGCGTGTGTGTGTGTGTCTGTGTATATATAAATATATATATATACATTTACATACACACATATTTGTACTTTTTGTATATAGCACTTGACACTTTAAGTATATTTTTGCTGATAATACAGTGGGAGTTTTACTTCCTGTAATTTCCTAGAAAGTAAGTTAACATTCATCTGAAGTTTCCAGGAAAGAAAAAAAAAATATTGATTTGGTGCTAATTATGAGGAAAAGGACAAACAGTTCAATTCACTAATTCCAGCTGATACTGAAATATTATTATAAACACAGCTAACTTAATCAAAACATTGTGCATACTCTCCACATAGTCCCATAAATTAGACCCTGAAATAACAAGACTTGCAAAAATAAGGTGTTACAGCTAATTTTACCTGCTATGCTGTTTGTTGGGACTAAAGCTCACAAGTAGAGTAGAACAGCAGAAGTGTAAAGTGGCACGAAAGGAAAATACCAAATTCTAAAATACCGCAAAATTGTACTTCAAAAGTATTGCGCTTTGGTAAATGTTCTCAGTCAAATTATCCTACTACAAATTAAATCAAACCAACTGAAATGAAATAATAATCCTCCCTCAAATACAGCTCTTCCCCATAAACTAAAACCGGGCAACCACAGAAGCCACTGCCCTCCTCCTGTAAATATGCTTGATGTTTTACAACAAGAAACTTGGCCAATTATTGGTCAGACATGTAATTGTTCAGTGTAGTATCAATGTGGTTGATCATTAGTAATAAGCTTGTCTCAAACCTAATAGAGCCGGAGCCCCATATGCTGCAGAGAGACTTCATTAAGCATAATGTCATTACAAGTTTAGCCCTGCAGAAAATGATTATGGTAATGCTAGTTTACCTTTTAGAAGAATAATGTATAAATACAACAACTAAAAGGCCCAGTTATAGTAGAGGAAGAGATAAAAACACCATAACGCTCAACAAGGTCATTAAAGGTTCACCGCTGAGTCCAGGTCTCTGCAGGAATAGTGATTATATTATTATTGTGATCTTTCATTAATGGAACTTTTTGTTCTGACAGCATCAAAGCCCTCTCATCTAAACGTTTGTTGCTGCTGTTGCTGCTTCTACTCTACTCTCCTGCTTCTCCTTACACAGATCACACCTCTCGTTTATCTCTGGCTACTATTGTTGTATAAAGTCTTTCCCCTGCTGATGCACACCTTGTACAACTGCCCTTCGCTCCGGCAGGCAAAGCCGTGTTGTATGGGTAAAAGTCAATAACCCAGTGGAAACAGATAAATTACATTCTGGCGGCAGCTCTGTCATTTCCGCTGACAAGTTAATGACTCAGGTGTTGGCTTTTGAGGCCCTGATTTTCTTAAATACAGAATAAATGGGTCCATTTGTTGTCGGAACCTAAATGTTTTCACAAAATCACACAGGAACTTAGGTAAAGGTTAAAAAAAGATCTTAAATACATGTGAAGCTGAATTTGATTTAACAAACGTTCATGTTTTCTTGAGTTTGCCACCAGAAGGGTGTTAATAATTGGTGCCAGTTTAAACAAAGTTACTGATTTGACACTTTTGTCTTAAAAATCCATAAATCTAAACCTAGAAATATCAAGGTGTTTAGTGAAAGCAATTTTTTTCCATTTTTAAAGAAACAACCTTAGTATCAACAGGCATAAAGCCACAAACACATGTTCGTCTTGCCATCTCTGGGTGACATCGCTTTTTAGCGTACATTTTTCTGGCATTTTCACACCATTTCCATTTAAAATCTGTCAACCATTTACAACAAATAATAACAAGCAGCAAAAAACAGTTTATCCAGTACTCAGACCATCACGCCTGTTGTGAAAGCGACCTGTGCACTGGAGCGTGGCGAAGAGCACACACTTCCTTTTACGCTTTCACGCAGATCACGGGCTCATGGGTTGAGCAACCAGGGACGGGGACGGGGACGGGGATGGGGACGGGGACGGGGACAGGGGCCATCCGGGGCCAGACCGATTTGTCCTGTAACTATACCTTCAACCAACCAAAAGTTTTTCCTACTAGCAAATATTCTCTGTGTATCTTATCCCCGTGTGCCATAGGGCTCCCTTGTTGTCCAAAGACTATTACAAAGACATGAACCAGCCAAACTCTTGCACTGTTCCTCTTCCTCCATTACTAAGAACAGAGGCACCGTAGCTGCTGTAAAGACTCACTGGGCCTCATGCAGGAACCAGGCGTACAGACAGATTTGTCCTCAGGTGACACTTGCGAGCGATTTAAGATCATCTGCTGCATTCACCTTCTTTTTTCTTTTTTTTATTTTGGTACACCATGAAGAATTTCTCTCAGGTAAAACAAATTCATGGTTGGTCCAGAATTTTTTTGGAGTCAGGATCATGTCAACAAACTATCCAGGAAAAAGTAAGAGATTTTAAAGACAAGAATATGAAAATATTCTTGGCCCATTGTGTATTAATCCTCAACTCAAGTCCCTGTATACATGCACAATTAACTCCTGTTTGGGTAATGTTCTGTAAAAACTACAGTGCCCAGCACTTTGTGTAAATTATTTGGCCTTTTTGAAAAAAAAAATATGAATGTACTATGTTGTTTTGTGTTTAAGTGTCAGAGGCCAAAAAGTTTGGTAACCAGCTGTGTATGCAGTTGTAGACAAAGTATTCAGATCCTTTCATAATAGTACTATCATCACACTGTAAAATACTCCATTACAAGTAAAGGTCCTGCACCTAAAGTGTTACTTACGCAACAGTACAAAAGTATAATCTGGGAAATGTTCCCAAGTTAAAGTTAGTCAGTGAAGAAAAATGGAGGCTGGCACCTTATCACTAATATATCATTAAATTATCATTACTGATGCATTAATATCTAAGTAGCATTTTGCAGTTGCAGTTGGTTGAGCTGAAGAAAATCTTTAACTATATAAAACTGCAATAATGATTATATTCCTTATGAAAGAATCTGCCAGTTATTTTCTTTGATTGATCGATTGAGTGACTAAACAGTTAATCAACTAATCGTCTCAGCTACTTGCTTATCCCAATCAGCACGTTAATCTACAACAAAGCATCATTTTCTATAAGAGCTTCATATGTTTCATATGCAAGTAACTAATAAATAAAGATTGTCAGTAAAAAGTAAAATGGAGTAAATAGGAAAATGTGAACTAATTCTTTGGGTCTGGGTTTTGTCATTGCATAGGTGTTAGTTAATGCACTCCTACTTTGTTTCTAACTTTTCTCACCACTGTCAAAAAGCATATCTTTATGTTATAACTTCATATATTTTTCTCTCCGTAAGAAAGAGGCAACGTCCATCTAGTTGCTGTTCCTGTGCGAATTGCTGAGTTATTTGTGAAATAAATTCTCAAAAGAGAAAAAAAGAGAGTGATTATGCCTCAGATTTGTGTCTATAATACACTCAGTGTCTCTTTTTTCATCGCCCTGGATCAGACCCCCCCCCACCAACCTGGATCCAGCCTGCGTCCACCTGTTCTCAGTGTCTTTTTAATACTTTCAGCCTGGGATGAAATGTGAGTACTAATGTTGGTTCAGGATGTGCTTGGCTGCCTCCAGCGTCTTCGCTGAACCGACTGACTCCTCAACCCTGGGCCTGCTCGGTGCACAGACCGGAACATTTGGAAAGCGCCTGAAATGAGAAAAAAAAAAGAAAAAGAAAAAAAGGGCAAGGGCTACAGGGCGTGTGCGTGAGGTGAAGGGTCCGGCGGCCATGTACCGTTCCACAGGCTGAGCCGGACCTTAACCTCAGCCTGGATTTTCCGACCTGCTCATCTCCTCTGCTCAGAGGCCGGAGATGACTGCGGGGAGGCAGAAATGTGAGGGAGCCGTGAATTTAAAACTCTTGACTCAGAGGAAATATGCCCATTCACCTTCTTGCCGGGCTCCAGATGAGAATAAGGACAACGCTCTGATCTTATAACTTCCTGGAGTCTCCACTGGCCGCGGCTGCTTTCTCTGGCATTGTGCAATAGATGTGGCGCAAACTTGCATTTTAGGCTCAAACCGGCGCTTTATTCTGGTAACATAAGGATCAAATAGGATCTCCCACAGTCACAGTCAGTGATGTTCTCCAGAAAATACTAAAGTAGCTAGTTTAGCTAACTGCTGATCAGCCTGCTACACTGCAGAGATTTTTATGAAGCCACATGAGCCGTGAGAATGATCAAGCCAGTATAACCAACCCTTACCAATGGGAAGCGTGCTCAGCAAATGACCAGCATCATTATGGAAACTTTTGTAGTAGCAATTAGAAGCTGTTTCTAATATATACAGAAAACACATTTGTATTAACAAAGACTTCTTAAAGTACTTCAACAGAGCTTATTACGGGCCAACATAGCTTGGGGCCAGGACACAGCAGACTGGTGACAGAGAAAACAATGTAACAAACAACATAATGGTCAAATATAACCAACAGTGATAATGGGAAGTAAAAACGGAAGGTCGCTGCTCCAGGCCAATAAATAACTGGGCACAAAAAACACCTGTAAAACCAATAAATTGAAATAATAACACGTTAATAATGAGACTTAAGGATGCTGGTGCCGCTGGATAGGGCCAGACGTGCTGTTTCCCCCCCGTCTTTCTGCTAAGCTAAGCTAGCAGGCCCCTGACTGCAGCCTCACATTTGACCGGCAAATTTTTGGCGCGCTCTTGATCTTCTCACCCAACTCTGGACGAGGAAGCAAAATAAGCAACTTAACGAATCATTTTCCCTCAAGGAGGAAGTGGGCAGTGTTGACATGGGACAAACCAAATATAATGTTAGAGAACGAAAACCAAAGCTAAAATAGGAACAATAGATTAATTCATTGTGTTTTGTTAGTTTTTAATGATAACGATCTCTCCGGAAAAATATGTCTCAGTTGACTCAACCAGGAAGTGTCAGAAAGAAAGAAAACGACAACACTACAAAAGAAAATGCATAAAAATAAAGGGTAAAAGAAGTGTCTTATAGTCTAAATCTCAATTCCAACCATGAAAACTTCATTAATCATGCAAATGTTCTTGCTATTTAATGATAATCATCAGTCATAAATGCATCAGTGATCAGACTTTCCCACAAGTGCTATGATTGTGTCAAAGTTTTCCCTTCATCAGATAGAGCAGCAGCTTTGATCTCTATCAGGGCAATAAGATTTCATCACCACACCCATGTAACACAGGTCGGTGGCCGAACCGTAGAGAGACAGGAAAAAGAACCGTTTTATTTGCAGCCGACTGATACAAGTGAGGATAAGGGGGACGAAAGTGATGGAGGACGCTGGCGTCCATCCACTCCGCCCGATTGATAAACATGACCTGTGGATGATCCTGCACCAAAAAAGGGCTGAGCTTTCACTCGGCTTTTTTTTTTTTTTTTCGTGTAACACACGCCGACAGCGACAGCACTGGCTCTGTCAATATGCACTGCAGCAGTGTGTGTGCGTGTGCGTGAGACAGAGAGACAGAGCGTTTTCTGTGGGTTTGAATCAGGCCCAAGACTTGAAAGTCCCTTGACTGTGTTTGCTCTTTATGCAAAAGGTGTGTGTGCAGGCAGGGATTGAGCTTTTCCTTCTCTTTTCTTTTGTTGAATCGTGTCAGATCAGAGCAGCTTTGAGCTTTGGCTGTTAGTCACGGCACTGCAAACTGGTCTTAGCCTTGTTTGGTTACATCTTAACATCTCTCTTATGTGCAAATTTATTTTTTTTTAATGTTTTCTTGCAGTGATAAAGCAAGTGATTAAAAAACACCAAATGGACAGATTTGGGAATTTCCATCCTGTGTAGCTCATGTTTTTACTGTGGGCTCAAAATAGCGTGATGTCGAAAATAGCGTGATGCAGCATTTTGTTCGTCAGGGCAGCACGAACGCTTGCGTCATATACAGTACACCCCCCCCCCCCCGTCAACTCAATAGTTTTGCAGCTCTTTTTGCTCATTCGGTGTCTTTGGGCCCAGGGGCCCATGGCTGTTTCGGGTGGATTAAGTCAACCTCCCATGGTTGTTGCTTGTGGAACTGAACTTCTGCTACCTGGATTAGAGGAGGGGCTGATTTATTGGAATATAGCTTAACTTTCTGTTAGTATGAATTGGCCAAAAGGCTCCAAAAAACAGCGAGAAGTATGATACTCGCCAAAGATGCTTTTTTTACTCACACATTAAATAGAAAGTAGCCCAGATGAGCAAAAAACTACTAAATCTAGCAACGCTGCCAGCAACTGGACTGTATGTACCTCGGTAACTTTCTCTGCATGATCAGCATTTCTGACTTGTCAGGACTGTGTTTACATCAGCTGATCTCATTCAGACAGGTTTTTTTCACCCAAATCCACAAACGTAATACACGCGTTGTCATTTTAGTGTCATCTTTAGGTATCTTCAGCTCCATCTGAAAATCGTTAAATCCAGCAAGTATAGGAAACAGAGAAAAGAGATCATAACCTATTTGTCATTGTATTTTATGAAATATTCACGGACACACTAACTTTCAAGCTCATATCCAAGAATCACTTACAACCACTATGTATTTAATATGTTAATGAGGCTGTTTTTTGTTCTGTTTTACCCACATCTGTGTATTTATTTTTAAATATTGTCAAAGTCAAATTTATATGAACCCTTAATTATTAAGTATATTATAAATGACTCCGCTTTACCATTTCTTTACTGCCAGAATTTCTGAAATCTGAATAATTTGCACAACTCAATTGTAGACACAAATGTTTGTTTGTTTTTTTTTTAACCCAACATGTCCTAGTGAATTTGTAGTTTTCCTTCTGTCATTTTGTCATGAAAATATACAAATATAAAATGAAAACCTGCTATAAAATATGTTGAACGGATCTGTGTATTGCACTGAGGTCAATAATGTATAAAAATGTATCTCAGCCTCATGACACCAGAGATGAGAAATAGTCCACAAACACATAATATTGACAGAGTACCGATGTTATGTTTTGTTTTTGATGATTTCATAAGTGTGTGTGTTTGTGTGTGTGTGTGTGTTTGTGAGTGTGTTTGTAACTGATGATGATCTGCTGGGTCTCCTCCTCCCAGCTGCTGCTGCTGGTCAATATTGACTCAGGGATGGAAGCAACAGCCACTTTGTCAAGTATACAGGGGGGCAGACCAGCAATCGCTATGGCAGAAGGTGAAAACACAAAAAGGCCGGTCATCATATTTCAGAGTTAAAGACAACTAGAATAAATCCTGTACAAAATTTTTAAATGATGCATAACAATAGCGATGTTAAAGCATTGTGAGGCTATTTCAGGCTTAAAACATGCGTCACTGAATATCTCTCTCTGGATCTAATAGTATAAAGTAAGAATCTTTTTATTTCCTATTGAGAGCAGCAGATGCATGGCTGTCTGTATGGGCAATATCATTAGTTTCTAAAAAATAACTTCATTAGGATACAAATAGTAGAGGCGCTTGTGAACAAACTGAATAAAATGCTACGTATAAAGGTTTCCACTGTAGCTATTATAACATAATAACATAATATTTTCAATGCTAATATTGGTATAACAGTTATTAGTAGATTAGTATGTATGTCAATACTTTGATGCAAGGTATTCCTTTCTGTATCCCAGATTTTTATAACTTAAAGAATCATATTTCATTGGATTAGAAACATCCAAAAAAAGCTTCCAGAGAACAGTTCTCTTGACCACTAACGCAGGCAGAGAGGTTAACGTCACAAAGATTGACTCCGTGAGAGTAAATGAGCCAAAAGGCACACCCGGCCACACTGAGACATGAAAAGGGACCGGCACTCCTACAGCGGGACCATACACTTGTCTTCTAAGGTTAAACTAGATTCTCAGTGAATAAATGCGTCCGTCTAAATTTAGAAAGAAAGACCGAAACACATCCATCGGAGGCAGCTCCCAAACAAGCCGTGTGGAGCAAGTGGTTATTGTCCAGCCAGGACTCAACAGACAGAAGAGCCCCTGTTGTTCATTTCGCTTCTTTTCTGTGAAAAGAAACATTTCTGGTGCACGACTGCACCAGAAATGTTTTCAACAGTGTGCAGAGGAAAAAAACATTGCATCGTGCACAGAGGAACCAGAATAATCAGCGACTGTTAAACTGCTGAGCCCCGAGGAGATTTGCATGGTGCTGACAACGGTTCCTGATCTCCTCTGATGTTTTTGACGCTGGCCGCCAGCTCCATACTGGTGGTTCGTTACGCATGGTTCTGAGTTGAGGATATAGAAACATGGGACTCGTGTTGCTCTAAAGTTTAGCCACAGAATGTGAGTCTGTGACTTTGCTCTCAATCTCTGGTTGAACTCACTGCTGTCACCTAGTGAAGGAGCAGGAAAACAGCTGCCAGTGTGTCACACGAGTAAGTCTGCTGAACATGATGCACTCATGCTCACACAGGTACCTGCAAAACTGCTGTTCATGATATTTCTTTTTTTCTTCCCTTTGTCCATCTATATACTCTCGATTCCAATTTTTACTCTTATTTGAGGGTTTTATTACGCTGGTAAAACAGTCTGTGCCCACAGCATACAATGATAAAGTTGAAACAAAAGCACACATCCATGCTTGGTATCACCCATGACCTTATTTTAATCAGACAATGTGCCAGGTCTATGTAAGGTGTGTCACTGTGCAATAAATCTCCTGTGAAAGGAACATGGGTTATTCAGATCCAAGCAGTTAGCTGTTACACTCAGCACGAAGTCAAACATACGCCTACAAGGAAGAGACAAAATTACAGCACGATAAGACGTCTCTTGGCAGTGCATTTGGAAACGAGACTGGGTGTAGTCATCAGATATTTGCTTTTGTCCTTTTGACATCCTTCTCTGGTTTGAGCCCTTTGTTATGCCCTGCAGGAAAAAAAAAATCTCTTGCAATTTGTAGTAGCACAGCTCTACGGAGTTTTTCAGCTAGTGTCAGCTCAGTGTTCGGCTATCCAGAAATAGACTTCACTGCTCCGGTTCATTCTCACTTCTCTCATTGCGTCGTATTCGGCCGCTACTTTCAGCGAAAAAGCTAAAAAAAAAAGTCCACTGTGTGCAACCTGCTCGGCAACAGACAGCAGACACACGGACAGACCCTAGCTGGTGAACACAGTGGAGCATTTAGCAGATAAAGAGCCGGATATTTCCCTCAGCCAGAGACATAAAAACCCCCCAGAGCTTAAAAGTGCAGCGCTACTTTTTATATTATTGGGTAGTTAAATAACAATCAACTGTTTATGTCAGAATTGTGTTTATTAGGTAAACTCTTTATCTGCAAAGTAACCATAGCTGTCAGATAACTTGGAGAAAAAGTATCATAAACTGGAAATACTTAAGTTAAGTAAACATTGAATCAAGAATGTTCTTAGTTACTTTTCACCACTGATTCTAATCTTCATGAAGATAGGACTGACTGCAGCAGGGCTGTTGTATTAGACTGCAGTGTTTTGGGTTTTTTTTCCATTTGAAAAGGATCTGATGCCTGTTCTTATATTATCCAAATAACGGTCAAAGTAAGGAAAACACGGAATATCTTGAATCTGATTTTTTCTTAAAAGAAGAAATAAAACATCTCAAAAGTTAAACTCATTCTCTGCCATTTACTATAAAATGGGTTTCACCAAACAAACTAGGTGTTAAATAGAAATTAGCTGTTACAAAATTTTATATATACAACTGTCAGATGTCACCGTTTCAAAATGACTGAATTAACTAACTCTCAGAACTAACGTTAGCATGCTAATGAGGCAATAGTGTTGACATATGTGAAGAGACGCTTGATCAAAATGCAACTGAACTTTAAATTACATTTCAATGAAAACACAATATACCTCAAATTACAAAACATGTTTCTAGTAATGGCGATCAGTTGCCAAAATCCTGTTGGTCAGGTTAGCTTATTCACATATTTCTCACTCCCTCTTAACACTCAGATTTCTACATGAATGCACATAAAGATAAAACAAAGTCATACCAAAGACTGGCAGCTGAGTTTGATGTATAATCTGGCCTCCTAACAATGTTGTTTTGGAAGATTATTTCACAGCTCATGATGGTACAGTAAAGTCGTGTTTACATAGTTGACAGCTAGTGACCAGCGGGAGTACAAATGTTTCATGGTGAGGGATTTACACGTGACTAAAGTCTCTACCATCCAAGACATCTCCTAAGTTTCAATGGGGAACCCCTTCTAGTAAACCACTAGTCTGAAACTGGGCAGTGGTCGCCAAGAACGCAGAAAGAGCTTCACACACGAGCTTAGTGAGGGATTTACCAGGAGCCGGTGTCACCCGCATCCAGATGTTCTCACCCGGTTCAGTGTACCTGTGTGTCCACACGGGAGTCGGGAGCAGACTCCATGTGATTTTGATCTCTGTACATAGCTGCCTACCTGCCCGTTCTCTCTTTTTTTTTCCTCTTTTTTTTTTTTCCTTTCTCCTTGTCTGCATAATTAGCGATTCAGAAGTAATTACTTGCTCGGCTTCCTCTGCTATTAAACGGCAGGTTCACAGCCCCCTGATTAATGCACAGGCATGCACACCTGCCATTAGCAGCCACGAGAGGCTGGAAGGTTCTGACTGAAACCCTGCAGAGCAAACACATGGCCGTCGAGGTCTGCGTAACCCAGAATTACACAACTCGAGCTTAGACACAGAAGTGAAGTAAACAAAAAAAAAAAAAAAAGAGCACACTCAGGCACATGTGCTCACTGGTCTTCAAACACATTTATCTGGCACTTTTACTCTATCAAATACATTTTTAATTTATCATTTATTATCATCCTGCTTAAAACAGGGGTAAAGTTCGGTTTTGCATATATTATAAGGGATTTTTAACAATAAATTTTCAGGGATAGAAAATAGAAAATTTTATTTTCTCATGTGCTTTACTTGATTAGAATTCTGAGGTAATTCACTGCAGTCTCTAACTTCTACTGCTTTATACTTTACTAAACTACCTGTCAGAGAGACAGGGCCCAAACAAATATGCATTGCTATTGAATAAACTGCACAAGAGTGTGTAACATGGTATTTCATATTACAGGCGTAACTTATGCCTGAAGTCTCCACTCTCCTGCCTCCGCCTGACACCCACAGATTTTTATTTTGGCCATAAATGCACCAACGACACGAAAATGAGACAGTAGCTAAAATGACCTTTAGTGTCAAGATTATTTTTTTCTGTCAGCAATTTATTTGCCTGCTCTGACAGATGTGGTAGCAGGTTATCTGTCCAGGTCTATAAGCCCTTTTTATTTCTTTTTTTTGTTAAAAGTTAATGTATAACCGAGTGTGCGAGGAATCAGCACATTTCCTTTTACCTCATACGCAGATCGATGTTGGTGTGGCTTGGCGTGCGATGGAGCTAAATGGGATCATTGTCAGGAGAGAGTCACAGTAACACATCTCAACCCCGTCTGGAAGCCAGATATGAGAGCGATAGACACATTAAAACTGCGGATGTCCTCAGAGAGTACTGAGGATTGTTTTAAAGTAAACTAAGGAGGATTATAAGCACAAATAAAGGATTCTTATAGAAAAAGTTTTAAGAATTGTGGAAGACCTGACATCCCTCTGCCACATCTGTCAGCTTGTCATGATAAGCTCCAATCTTCCAATGAGTGTATGGCCTGTTTTTACTGTAAACATGAACTTTGATAGGAAAGGTCTCACAAAAGTCAGGTTTTGAACAATTAAGATTCTGGCCCTTTGCCACCTAATGTAGAACCCAAGTTATCTATTATTTCATGAGTAAAGAGAAAAGCTTCACACTTAGTCAACCATGGCGTCTGTCTTGTCCCCCTGTGATTGCTTAAAGCACCTACAGTTCTCACCTTCCCTGTGTGGTCATCAGAATATGACTCTCTTCCGTTGGACCAAAGCCCCTGAAAAGCTGCTTTAGATCCTGTTCACAATATTTTGGTCATTTTTTGATCTAATTATTCTGCACAGGACACATGATCCACTCCAGCGGTTCCTAATCACTGAGCTGTCACAAGATAATTAAAGGGATAAGAAAAAATTTTACTTGAAAAAGTCTTAATATGAAAACAATGCAAATAAAGACTAAAATATTTAAGTTTTTTATGTTGTATGTTTGTCTCTGGTTTTACTTGATAAAAAACTAATACAAATACACAACAAAAGAACCTAGTATAGGTTGTTTTTCTGGTGTGACTACCAGTTTAGCGCTACGGCTGACCACCTTGGAATAATGAGTGCACCCAAATCGGAATTACGAGACACTGCTTGAATGCAGCGTTACCATGTTCACCGTCTTAGGTAAACGTGATCGCATGCTAACATTTGCCAGTTAGCACTGAACACCATGTACAGCTGAGGCTGAAGGGAATAGCAGTTAAATTTAAATGAAAACGAAATGACAAGTATGGTACGGTTGGCAATCAGTCCAACAGTCATGGAGACATTTCCTTCAAGACCACAAATGTCAACCTCACGGTGGCACTAGAGGAAAATTTCACCAAAATGAGAGATAAATCATCCATGAAGCATGAATGCAAAACAAGATTTGGTGCCAATCCATCCAGTAGGTTTTGGAGATGGAGATGTAGCGAAAACTTTGACCTTCTGATGGCGCTGAATGAAAAGTCTCGGGATCACGAACATTCACTCTCTCGGGCACGTCGGATACATCTGATCCAAATTTCATTCTGTGACAATCCAGCCAATAGTTGATGTCAAGACATTTGACTAACCTAACGTTAACCTCATGATGGTGCCACAGGGTGATCCACTGACAGACGGGATGACAGTGCGGTTGAAGGAGCCACAAACCAGACCTGACTAAAAACGACCTAGTTTTGCTAAAAACTCTTATCACACGCAGGGGTCACACGCAGCCTTTTAAAGGCTAAAAATGTCGGGAACCACTGGTCTACTACGTGTAAAACCACTCAGGCCTTGCTATGTTTGGACCACTCTCAATAAAAATGTGTACCTCACACTTTTATTCTAAATCCAAGAGTACCTGCGTCTGGAACCTCTAAATTGTTCATTGTCCAGAAAAAAAAAGAAAAAAAAAAGAAGAACCACACTCTCAACCTGGCGAAGACATCTGACATGGTGTTTATCAGCAGATTAAGTTCGGGTGGATTAAATTGACAGTGTAGTGAAGCAGGAGACAACAGATCTGCACTCAGAAACCCATTTTCCAGCCCCCCCCCCCCATACACACACACACACACACACACACACACACACACACACACACACACACACACACTGCTCCTCCAGTGGACTCTGGCCCTCTGTCTCCACGCTCCTCTGCTCATCCCTAAAATTAATTCATCCGCACATCTCTGTCCCTCCAACACCACATTAACCCCGACCACAGGAGGCATCCTGTCGGAAAAAAATGTCCCTCTCTTGGTTCACGGTGAAACATCAGTTTGACCTTTCCACCTCAGCCCCTCTCTCTTGCTCTTTTCCCACCCTCACACTCCGCTCATCGTTGTTTTGCCCTCGCTCCGGCCGCACTGCAACACTACCGCGGCTACACGCTCGTACAGCTCAGCGATCTCGAGGGACCGAGCAGAAACCAGCCAGGCGTTGTAAGTGGGCAGAGGAGATTTCAAGCAAGTATCAGTGTGTCCAAAAACATTTGATTCTCCATCTGGGATATGAAAAAGAAGCTAAATTAAGCATGCTGGCTCTCTAAACATGTACGTTGTTGCCATGGAATTGTGAGGAAGACTCATTTCAGAGGGTCACGCCACACTGGCTGCTTTGTGGAGGACAGAGAAACTATAATTGGGGGCCATTAGCTGTTGCCCAAGACCAGTCATGCAGGGTCGGTTTGTAGATTGAGACATGGTGACTGCACAGTCCCACTGCCTGTATCAGTGTCCCCTACCTGTGTGACTTCCACAGCCTCCTCCCACCTCCCTCATCAAACCCCCTGCATGACCCCCCTCAGTCCTATTACACACACACACACACACTGCTCCTCCAGTGGACTCTGGCCCTCTGTCTCCACGCTCCTCTGCTCATCCCTAAAATTAATTCATCCGCACATCTCTGTCCCTCCAACACCACATTAACCCCGACCACAGGAGGCATCCTGTCGGAAAAAAATGTCCCTCTCTTGGTTCACGGTGAAACATCAGTTTGACCTTTCCACCTCAGCCCCTCTCTCTTGCTCTTTTCCCACCCTCACACTCCGCTCATCGTTGTTTTGCCCTCGCCCCGGCCGCACTGCAACACTACCGCGGCTACACGCTCGTACAGCTCAGCGATCTCGAGGGACCGAGCAGAAACCAGCCAGGCGTTGTAAGTGGGCAGAGGAGATTTCAAGCAAGTATCAGTGTGTCCAAAAACATTTGATTCTCCATCTGGGATATGAAAAAGAAGCTAAATTAAGCATGCTGGCTCTCTAAACATGTACGTTGTTGCCATGGAATTGTGAGGAAGACTCATTTCAGAGGGTCACGCCACACTGGCTGCTTTGTGGAGGACAGAGAAACTATAATTGGGGGCCATTAGCTGTTGCCCAAGACCAGTCATGCAGGGTCGGTTTGTAGATTGAGACATGGTGACTGCACAGTCCCACTGCCTGTATCAGTGTCCCCTACCTGTGTGACTTCCACAGCCTCCTCCCACCTCCCTCATCAAACCCCCTGCATGACCCCCCTCAGCCCTATTACACACACACACACGCACACACACACACACACACACAAAATCACACATCCCACCCACCCCCAACACACACAGACAAACACACACCTACACACACTCACCCCACCCACCCTCATCACGCACACACACACACACACACACACACACACACATACATACACACAAAACACGACTACTACCACATACCACATACCTCCCCATGTCCTTTGGTTTCATGTTGTCTTCTAACAGACCTTGAATAGAGTCAGGGACAGCGAGAACCAACAGCAATCAAATAAAATGTCACTTTTATAACTGCTTTAAAATTCTGTCAGTGCAATCTAAACTCAATCAGTTACTGGTCTGACAGGTACCTGCACTGCTTTGTTGTGAGCAGGATTATCACTATTTTACTTCTACCCCTGTTTCTAACTATGGTGAGACTATGGCTATGAAAATGTTTAATATTTGAAGATTCAGAATATGGGGAATACGGAAATATTTAAATTCAATAGTGATTCAAGGACTACATGTAGAATATTACCATGCTCTATTACAATAACCATTATAGTTTATGAGAATTATCTAATCACTTACAAATCCAAAATTAATGAGAATTGAATGATAAATAAGCAACTAAATTAAGCTAAACTAAGATAGGCTAAAAACTAGATTCAATTTAGCTAAGATAAGCTAATTTTTTTTTTTAAATAAACAAAAACAGGCTAAACTAAACCGTTAAGCAAAAATAATCTAAAATAAAAACCAATTTAAACTAAAAGTTAGGTAGGGTAAGTTGAGCTGAACTAATTGAAATGGAACTAAGTAACTGCTAAACTAAACTAATAAGACAGGCGAAGATAAACTAAGATAGACTACATTAACAAAAACTAAACAAAGCTAATCTAAACCTAAAACACACTGAACAGAACTAAACAACAATAAACTAAACTGATATTCAAACTAAACAAAAAATAAAAACAGAATCTAAACTCATTCTTAAAATAAAACTATAGATAATTTAATTTAAACTCAACTCAACTCAGTTCAACTCAACCCGACTAAATCAATCTAAAACTAAGATAAGATCAATTAAATTAATTTAAGAACTGATAAATTAAGCATACATACATACATAAGCTAAAGTAAACTAAGCTATATGCAAACTAAACGGACACTAAACTGCTAAACTAAACTAATTTAAGATAAGATAGTCTAATGTACTAACTAAACTAAACTAAAATGCAAAACTAAAACTTGAATTAATTTAAGATACTCTAAACTGAAGTAGGCTAAAGTAAACTAAGCTTATTGCTAACTAAACTTAACTAAAACCCATAATGAAAGATAGCCAACATAAGGTAGCAAACAATTACAAAACAAATATACATAAAATAAAATGCATATCATATAAAACATTGTAAAGCATTTTAAACAGCATAATAAAAAACTACAACAGAAACATGATTTTGACATTTTTCATTTTTCAAAATTCTCATCATAATGAACCTAATACAAAGCAAAATATTGTACTGATATAAAATGAGTAACACTGAGTAAATGATTACTCTCATATCGTCTGCAGATTTCCAACAAAATGAACCAATCTGGCTGTTTCTCAGAATAAATTTAGCACTGCAAGAAAACATTAAAAACATATCTTAAGAAAGAATTTACTTCAATTTTGAGTTGGTAAATTCAGTTTCATCAAAGAAGCTGGACATCTTGACCATGGAGTGAATTATTAAATATTTTTCCAAAGTTTTTCCAAACTTGTTGTTTAATTGCCCTGGGATTTTAAGTATGTTTTGCTGGGAGGCAGCCACAGAGCCAGTCAGTGGAGCTGCAGTTTCACAGTCCCTCTCATAAAGAGTTGCCCTTCTTTATGGCCCTATTTCCCAACATCACATGCCTTCAGTGCTGGGATATGATCTGAGATAAGGCAAGAACGTACTGAAAGAAGTCGCACTCAAGTCATACCTTGCACTGCTCATGCAGGTAAATGGTCAGGATCAGGAACATATTTAATTTGGATTCCAAACCTTTGAAAAAAAACCCCAATAATTAAAATGTATAGTAAGCGAAAGAAATTATTATACATTATTTACTCATACAAGGTGTTGTATGTGGTTTTGGTGAGCCTAACAAAGAAGACTCCTTTGGAAGATATCAAAGAAAGTCTGAATCACTAAGATGCCTTATTGCATACAAGTTTTATAAATCAAGTCTTTATGATAAGCTGATTACCTTATCCTTGACAGCAGCACACAGCAAAGGCAGTAAAGAGGAAGGATTACAAGGTGATGGTCCATAAAGGGTTTGGCTCAGATAAGATGTTTTGTGGGAGAAAAGACAGAGATGGTGACGGTCAAAAGAAACCAGGTTCTCTTACTGACAATCAGGCCGACTTGGCTGCATATTAGTGTAAAACACCTGATTATTCGGTGACTTTAAAAAAAAAAAAAAAAATTATTTAGGAATCAGCCTCTGCATGTCAGTTTTACCAGAAGCAAACTTGTGATTATGTGTTTCCATTAGCGTCTCAGCAGAAAAGGTAATAAAAGCATTGCGGCCCCATGAAAGGCAGCCATTTCAACCTTTAACCTGCCCTTCATTCAGTCATGCAGGATGTTTGTTAAGATGTGGAATGATGTTAAAACTGAGAGTTGTGTACTCGTGTGCAACAAAGATGTTGTTTTTATAATTTTTAAAAAATCCACTGAGAAGTATATTAAAGTTCAATATCTGTACTGGAGATTGTTCCTCTCTGATGCCTAACATTCTTCCAATCTGATGAACTTCATGTGTACATTGTTATGCCGACAGTCACAATGAAATTCCTCCCAATCTTGAGAATGGCTCTATTATTTAGCCTAATGGCATATGAGTGATACCACACCTGAGTGAAACTGCACGGGGTGACTGCCTCAGCAACTTCCTGCATTGCAATGCAAGCCTTCATGGCTGCAGTCCATTCAGAGGAAACCATTAGAACAAACTGCTCTCAGGAGCAGCAAAGCAGACCGGGCACTACCATTTATGAACAAAATCACCTCTGGGTGCCCTACGCAAGGACAAAGCACAGACTGTCTGCATGCAAAGTCTCAAACCCTTCAGAGTGGCCCTAGTGTGGGTGAAGACATGGAGGAACAGAAATGTTTAGGTTTTTTTTTTAATGTCCATTTTAATCAGTACCTATGAATAGAGCACAATAAGAGAACTCTAGGGTTCCCTTTATTCATGGAAAATTCCGATTTTTCCACAAAACATCCTGTTGAATTTCAAATCAACTATTAATGTGAAAGAATATCTAATAAAATAAAAATGTTGTGATGGTACAAAAAGAAAGCTCTATGTACATGGCAACAGACCTATAGTAATATGGGCCGCGCAGTTGGTTGAGCTTGGTACAGCATTTTGACATACTGGGTTTTCATTTAACCTGATTTTCTGTTGATAAAGTCCAGACTTACTCTGAAACGTTCTACAACATGTTAAGTTGGGAAACTTTCTTGGTTTACTGACTACTATAAAGTCCACTGTGGCTTTTCACACAGGAATAAAACACAGAACATAGTTACTGACACCGCATAAAATGCCTACTCATATGTGTTAAACGCTACAATAAACATTGCCTAAAAAAGCATTTAGTGTTTGATGCTAATTTCTTTTAATAATTTTGCAAAGCATTCAGTTTTTTTTGCTCCAAAATATTGTGATTTTTGTCATCTTAAAACTATGACCTGAGGTTAGAATAAGGAAGAGAATAAGTGAGACAGAGAGAGAGAGATTTTTCATACAGACAAAGGCCTCCCTCGTGTGGTTAGAATATGGAAGTGCATAGACCCAACTCTCACTCACATCTCACTCAAGAAATAAGGCTCAATGAGCCTTTTTGATTACTCGGTCCAAATATTCAAGACTAATAACCTTCACAATATGTTCTAAACAAAATAATTTTAATCAAAATGAACAAAACTGCACGCAGCTCAAAAATTACAGTTTATTATTTAGCGATCTTCGCCTATAAAACAACCACAGGAAAAATTTGCCCTTCTGAAGTCCAGGTATATTTTTGTCGAATTTTTCCAACTTTTTTTTCCACACATGCATGGGGTCATTTTTTTCCAGCACAGACTCAGCTATGACTATGCATTTCATCGGTTTAATGAAGCAGGAAAGCTACAAGAATCTCAAAATATTAGAAAAATTTGAAATTTTAGAAAAAAGGTAAAGACAAATGTTCTGGTTCTGTTCAGGTGTTTTGAAGCAGTGTTCTGGACAATACACAGACTACTGATAGATTACTGAGGTAGGCCGGGAAACTTGTGAAAAGTAATCTAATTACTTATTAAACCTCAATGAGATGACTGCATGGATGAAAATCTGTGTCAGATGAGAGAAATGGCCGGATTCTGTCTGTACAACAGAGATGGCTATAAGCCTATTTTAATTTTAAAAGCTTAAACAGGCAAGTATGAAGATTTGAGAGACTGATAAGAAAGAGTGATTGGGTTCAAATGGAATGTTTGACTCTGTATCATCAGGCTGGCAATGTAGATAAACCCCATAATCATGAACTCTATTACCTAGTGGTAACATATACTGTATACAGAAGAGAGGAGGACCTATGATTGAGCCTCGACATACACCGGACGTAACTGTGGTAGACTTAGATTACAATCATGGCTGAAATTATCGGCACCCCTGAATTTTAAGTACAGAATTTAGAAAATCTTCAGAAATAAATGCAAATTAATCTTTCCTGTAATCAGAATATTCATTAAAATGGCAAAAGTAACTGAACAATAAAAACAACAAATGCTTTCATACACTGAAATAAAGAATTCAGGTATTAAACTTGCGCTTGACCAATTTGTTGGCACTCTTTTGATAAATTTAAATTAAAACAAACAAAATAACAAAACCGAATAAGACTCACCTGTGAATAATTTTCATTGTTTACATGATCCAAAGAGCTTCAGATTGTCCTGGAGAATCCCGAGTAGTGGTTTCAGCTTGTGCCACAGACCACACACTAAACGAAGCAGGGCTCCAAGGGGATACAACTTTTGAAAGAAAGGTACAAAAAGGCCTGACTCATGTTTACTAAAACTTTCATAGAGAAGCCCCAATCCCAGAGTTCTTTGGGAATACAGTGCATCAGTATGTTTATAGGTGACTACATGAAGCCCATAAGGAAAAGAACAGCCTGCCTACAGTAAAACATGGTGGAGGCTCTATCAGGGTGTGGGGCTGCTTTCCTGCCCCTGGTACTGGAGGCACTGACTGTATCAAAGGAATGATGAAGTCTAAAGATTACAAAGGCATTTTCAAGGGAAATTTGTTACTCAGAGTCAGAAAACTGGTTTCAAGGGGAAGTTCTTGGGTCTTTCAACATGAGCACAACACAAACCGCACATCCAGCAACACAAAAGAATGAGTGAAAAAAAAAAATGGATCCTTCTAAACTGGCCAGCAATGAGTCATGAAATAAATCCCACTGAAAACCTCTGGAGAGAGCTGAAATCTGCCAATTTCTGCCAAATTCAGGGGTGCCAATAATTTCACCCCGGGGATGCTTTATTATGGAGCACTCAATGAACAGATAAACAAACAGGAATGAAAACATGCCATGATACTGGTGATGAACATTAAAGATAATTTTTGTTTGTTTGTTAGTGAGTTTTAAGGTTTATTTTTTGTTTTTTTCCACATTTGTTTTTTGTTTTTTTGCAATGCATTTTTATTTGATAGTTGACAGTCTATGAGGAGACAGGAAAAAAATGTGGGGGTATGACATGTAACAAGAGCCCCCTGGTTACTGTGATGAGGCAATTGCTTTAAGTATTTGTATTTTCCTGTCTTAAAAGCCAATTTATTCATGGTTTCAGTCATTTACATTTCCTTGAGAGCTATTGCCAACATACAATTATATTTTTGATACTGCCTATGAGCTTGATCTATCCAGATTCCTTTTGGAGCTGTACCTGGCCGCAGGATGTGTCCAAGTAAGGACACATCTGTAAAAGTAAAATAAACAAAACTGTAAGCAGGTCAGGGTGTTTTCACTTTGTTTTATATGGTGTCTATGAGTTTGGTGCAAGCAGCTGTCTACAACTGTGCAGCATATTTCTTCAGCTTCCGACAGAAACCATCACAGAACATTATAGAGAGGGGAGAAACCACAGGTAGATAAAGTGGGGACATGTTCATTTTCGTGCCTGTATCGCTCCCCATGTTTAGTACAGGTCACAATGGAAAAGGGCGTCATGATGCATTTATTATTTTTATCTATCAAGTCCTTGGAAAAAACATACATTCTGATTCCATTTTCTGTTGCTCAACCACTAAACACTCAACACAACAGGAGCATATTTCCATTTTCAGGGATTTTCATGCAGTGACACATTCAGAGTTGATTTCATCAGAAAATAACACCATGTACCCCAACCTTCATACCCTGTACCCTGGTCATGTATGCCATTGCTTCTATTAACATATTAATGTCCCACATTTTCCCTTTTTTTTTTTTTATTGACATCCCCGATGTTTGAGTCTGACTCACTTTCCTCCTCGTTATGCGCGTTCAGTCCGCCCACTGCTCATGTCACAGTCTATGAGGCATCTGCAGAGCACAAACATTCACCACATCAATGAGAGCCAGGCTCTAAACATAACAGGAGGGTATTTTTGGCCTGAGCCAGAACAACAGTCTGTTTGGTGCAATTCAGGTTATTCAATTTTATTTATTTTTTTTTTTCTTTCAGATCAAACCTGTGAGGAGCCAAAAAGAGTCTTTTGGGAGCGTATGGATAAAAAATGTGTCGCAATATCAGGATCTTTTTAAGATTGTTCAGAGAACTGGATTCGATTGCATCATGTCTCAGTCTGATGGAGACTGAAAAACCATAAGATGGAGCAAGAGTTGAAACTGCTCTGGCACTATAAGAAATTCATCAGCTAGAAAACGTTTTGAAATCAATATGATTTACACCCAGGAAAAAAAAAAACCCGGAAATATCCATGTATATTTCAGTTTGTAAGTTTTAAGGCCACAGTTTAGACACATATACTTTTTTTTTTTTTAAATCATCTAAATGATTAGACTCGCTGGCATACACACAATCATACAAATGTATCTGTAATTTTAAGCAGCATGGGTTAGTTTCCTCATCCATTTAATCATCTGTGTGGTCTACATGTGAATGTGCTCTGACTATGAATTACAGCTCCGTGTGGGAAGATGAGTGAAGGCAGCCAGAGGCTATGAAAGACAGAGCAGGAAGGTATGTGTGGGGAGGAAACGCTGATGGGACAAGAAGAAAAAAGTCTTAGATGTCAGTAAAGGTTTGGTGAGAAAGCAGACAAGCCTCTGACACATGTCTGTTTAAAGTGTGAGCGAATACAAATGTGAGACTTTTATGATACATCCAGTATGTCTGTGAAATAGCCGGTCTCTGATTCCTTTTTTTGTTTCACTTATTCAGTCTCTCTAGTGAATCCCAACACATTAAAAGGGACAAAACGAGTTTTTAAGCTTCAAAAGTGCGAGGAAACGAGAACTGTTTTCTAATATTTGGGTCCCGGTTAATGCCAGAGTATCTCATTTCACCCACTTGGACCTCAGACCGTCTCTAGAAATTATTCATTATTCACCTGCTTCCTCGGCTCTAATGACGCCGCACGCTCTTCTTTTTTACAGATTTCAGAAGAAAATTAAAATCAGTAATCCACATGAATACGTCACCTCATTTCATGGATCCTGTATTTTCCAGCTAATTTCTTGGAAACATTCCTCAGTATTTCCAAAATGTTAATAGGTAATTAGCTGCAAATCCCTAGAATATTTCTATGGGCCTATGTAGTTTGGTACTGATTATAAGGTGAATGGAGCAAATTTAGGTGGTACAGTAATTACTTGAACTGGTAAATTAAGTATCAGGTATATCAAAAATAGTTCATAAACAGATGTCAGAAAGACAAGACAGACAAATAAAAATCCAGTTTGACAGAAGTAGAGGTCTAGTCCTTGGAAATTAGATAGAAATGCGTTTGTAAGTACAACTGTCGGGTATCGGAATTTTTTATAGCATGGAGTGTGTTTTATTTTTGACCATCGTACGAGTATTTTCGCGTAAAAACTAAAATATTACGAATAACTGTAGAGACAAAAACTTTCTCCGTTCCCCTTGTAATTAGTACCAACCTGTGCGGGCCTTTTTGTAGCAGCATCCTCATATTCAAAGCCAAATACCAGCTAATTTTCGAGGGAAGTTAGAAGCAACGCTTCCATGAAACTAGCTGGAAAATACAGGCCTGTAAGACAAAGTGTCAACAAAGCGACAACTAGCTCACAGTGGCTAATGCTAAAAAAAAGTTATGCTAGGAATTAGCATTTGCAATTATACTACAACTGTCGTTTGAGGACAGTAGCTGCTAATTAGCAAAAGTTACATAGCCTCATTTTAAAGTAATGGTTTTACGCTTTGGGAAATACGCTTGTCCTGAGTGTTTTCTAGCACAAACAGTGGACACAGCTGGAGATATTAAAACATTCGTTACCGAGCTTTAGAGAAGATTTTGTCACTTGGGATCAGAGCCAGGCCGGTGGTTTCCCCCTTGCTAGTCGTGATGCTAGGCTGAGTTAGCTGGACACTGGCAGCGGCTTCATATTTAATATACAGATGTAGGAGAGACAACAATCGACAACATATAAAAGTGTTGGTAAGAGAGCAAACCTTTTAAAATACGACACTACGGCCGGCAGCTTGTTAGCGTTAGCTTAGCACAATGGCTGGAAACGGGGGGGGGAAACGGCTAATCTGGTTCTGTCCAAAAGGTTAAAAACAGTCGACTACCAGCACCTCTACATCTCAAAAGTTAATATTGTTTGTTTAATCCATAAGAAAAAACACAATTCAAAAATCCAACTTTTTACCTTTGGACGGAGCCGGTCTTTAAACAAACAAACAAACAAACAAACAAACAAAAGCTAACTGGCTGCTAGCGGTGAATTTCTACCTACTGTTCAGACGTGACAGTGACATGAACCTTTTCCTCTTAACTCTCCAACAAGTGAATTTCCTAACATGTCAAAAATATTTCCTTTAAATTAATAATTAGTTCTCTAATAAGTTGTTGAAGATTTACTCTCGGTGCATCAACCAACCAATCAGTGTTTACAGCAAAAAGGAGCATTGACAAAACAAAAAGGCCAAAGTGTTATAAGTCAACAGTTAGTTTTTATTTTATCGTGTTTTTAACGATTTTGGTTCTGTAGCAACCTACTGGATTATTCTAATGAAGTGCAATTGTACTCAAGCCGGTTACAGTTGAGAGCAATGACAGGCACACGTTTTGTGCAAAATTTAACAGCATTGAAACGGCTCCTACATATACACAGCAAAAATACATGCCAGAGGAAAACGATGCTAAATCAGTTTACATTGACAATAGTTAGGAAGACATCCCTTGAAAACAATCCAAGCCAAACACTTGAGAGATACACGTTCCACCCATTGCTGGAGTATGGGGGCAAACGACTGAATAAAACATTCAGTCTCTGCGCACAGCGAGAAACGTGTGGCGTTGTCCAATTCCATGGACTGAATCTCTCCAATCCACCTTCCCCATGTACACACGTCATCCGCATCCTGACATTGTGGTTCGCCATTTCAAAACAAATCACATAACTGACATGACGAAACGAAAGAAAGAAAAACAAAAATCAAGTGTGCTAGACAAGAGTTACACCTGCTTGCAGTTGTTTTAGGAAGTCCAAACACCAAATGCTCCGTCTTTCCTGTACGTCTGGCAGTACACTGGCAATGCAACGAAAATAAAGGCCGGGATTTATGTGACTTGAAAGTATCACAAGCCACATAAGATGAGCCACTCATCTGAAACACGGGCTTGTTGGTAGCCTTGGTAGAGTTGATTGCAGATGTTTCCCATCTTAAAAAATCACCTTCCTAACATGTTTTTATAGCAAATACTGCGACGAGACACACATCGGCTCAGTCCAATATCTACATACCCATAAAGTGAAAGTTAAATAATTCAAATTGTTTAGCTTCAACATGAGCTTTTGTTTGTGTCTGACGGCTAAAGAAGTTGTGGTTATTATCTTCAGAACATGCAGAAACACAGGATGATAAAAACTGAAATCTATGTAGGCGCGTTGGGAGAATTTCGGTGGCCTGTCTGCAACGACATTACAGGCTAAGGTCTGTGCACGTGAGCTTCGTTTGCCCTGTCGTTCCTCACAGTGAAATTTTAGACAAACCAAACATCCCTGGAAATGCTCGCACTGCGTTGTGTCGGTTCCAAAATGTCTAGTGGGTTGGATTTTTTGACGTCTTCTCTGAAAGCTGCCGTTAAAGTTTCACCTCCGCTGGGGTTTTGCTTTAAATCCAAATTCAAAACACTAACTTTCTTTATTTTTTGTATATGCATCTCCAGACAACGAAATTCCTTTAAATTAGTGTGACCAGCAGGAATAAACGGAACTCGTGCTTCCGGGTTAAAGTATGTTCTCGCTGTGTAGTAACGAACTGACCGTGTGAAACGAGCCTGACAATTTTGCCCCGATAACCCCTTTTCATGATCAAAGGTTAAAGTCTTGATGACGAATTGTTAAGCTAGTGCACGCAGTATGATCTTACCATCTAGACCGCAAGATGGAGTCTCTTAACGGGTTCGGGCAATGCCACTGGTGAAGGAAAGCAGATGCACCACTACATTCTACAGCTTTCCTTTGTTATACAATCACGGGCCACGCTGAAATCTTTTACAACCTAGAGTTAAACAGCATCAACAAAAACTACTTCAGTTGCGTCCAAATGGCAACTATCAAAAAGTAAACTTACTGTAACATACATATTAAATAGTGTATAGTCCATGCAATTGCGCACGGCCGGTTTTGCATCGTTATGGTATGTCATTTATTAGTGTATGGGAGACATCAGCCACCAGTGCATTTCCGATTTAGGTTCAGGGAGACAAACTCCTCAACACCCATCAGAAACTTCTCAGCCAGACTTGAAGAGCAAGATGGCCACTTGGCCCAAGTAGAAGTAAATGAAGTGCTTCGTCTCGTGGGTGACGTAGCTGCCGAAGTTCCTCCCGACGATGCAGTGCCAGGTGGGGTTGTACTTCTTGTCAAACTCCTAAAAAGAAAGTCAGAGGAAGAAATTTGATCAGCACCACATCGAAATCCAAAACCGGCGGCTGCTGTTTACAAATCCCGGCTTATGTATAATGGCCAAGGTCATAGCAACCGTTGAGGATACTGAGAGTAGAGCCAAGTATCTGTTATCTTCATTACCTATTAATCTATTGATTATTTTGATCAAATTGTCCGTTACAATTTCTCAGAGCCTAAGGTGATGTCTTCCAACAGCTTGTGTTATTCAACCAACAGTCTCAGCTGGAACCAACAGCATTTTGGGACTTGAGCTAAGAAAATGACTGAAATTACCCATAAAATGTCAAAAAAAACTTCTGATAATTTTCTGATGATTGATCACCTGACTAATCATTTCAGCTTTAGCCCTTAGGAACTTGGGAGAGTTAGAAACCTGGGGGAGTTCTGCAGTTGACAACTTACACAACTGGTATTTTCTAGGCTGGTTGTAGTATTTTTAGAGTCAGTATACTTACACTGTACCACTATTAAATAAATAGTATAAATATTTATATAAATAAATAGGATAAAAGTGTATGGTTCACAGGACAACAATTCGCAATTACAATAGAGGATTCAGAGGGTTATCTTTTTAAGCTGGTGTTCGATAAGTTCGATAAGTTTCAGTGATCATTTCTTTGTCGTCTTTTTACTGTTCTGTTGCTATTGATGATCTGAATGTTATCATTTTTTAAAAAAATCTCTGCACACTAGTCTCCAACCGTTTAACTTTTCCAGCCTTTGAAAAGCACTAAGGACAATGCAGGGCGCCGCACAAACAAAAACGTGGCTGACTTGTCCAGAAATTCAGTGTATATGATTCACTGAGACCTTGTTTTTGGTGTGAAACTCGTCAACTCACGGTAACAAAGTGAATAAATAAAATTATCCTGGCCCTTGTCATAAAGACCCTCCTCTCCACAGCGGCCGAAAATAGATCTGGGAAATTAGAAAAATAAAATAAAAGAAAATAGAATAAAAGAAAAGAGGCTCTGATGATTTGCAGACCATGGGCCACTGATGTAAAGCCCAGAGAGGCTCCGCTCGGGATCCGTCCACCCGTCTCACCTTCTTGATGTAAGCTGCAATGTCCTTCTCTATGTTGTACTTCTCCATGGCCTGGGTGGCACAGTCCACCGCGTCCTGCTGCATGTCCTCGGACATGTCTGCGTTCTTGATCACGGCCTTCCTGTCGGTCATGGTTGTAGAGGGTGATGGTGGTGAAGATGCCTGCTGAGGGAAGGGAAGGGAAGGGGAGGGTAGAACGCAGGAAAGGAAGGAAGGAAGGAAGGAGAAGGACGTTCACTCGGACGCACCGCAGCGGGGATCAACGCCACACGTGGCGGGGACGGGGACGGGGACGGGTCTCGTCCGGTCTCGGCGACCATCGCGACCGCGGGTCGTACGCGGGGGGGGGGACCGAGCGTCTGCGCCGATTCATGACCGCGACTTGCGCCCGGTCGTCTCCGTCCCTCCGCGTCTCCGACCGGACGGCGACTCGAGCGTTGCGTTACATTGGCTGCGAAACTTGATACAGGTGGAGTTAAATTACTTGGGTTTAAATCTCTTTCCGGTTTATAGAGAGAGAGAGAGAGAGAGAGAAATAAAAAAAACCCTCAAAAACGTAGGTTCTGCATCAGGAGAACAAAAGTATCCAAATAAAAATAATATATAATTGTTCCTGGTTTAAACATCGAGTCGGATTTAATGCAAAATACACCTTGTGTTGCCAATCGGTCTCTACACGTCTCAGCAGTCGATCTGAATTCAGACATGCGGTAAAAGCTCAGCACCGTAGGAGAAAGTCGGATTAATATATATATATTTATGTATATATATATGTCAAGACATGCAAGTCGATTATTATTATTATTTTGTTTTGGGGTTTTTTTGGGGGAAGATGAAGAAATGGTGCAACTCACCCTCACTCCAACCGCCTGGAAACGCTTCTTTGCAAAAAGGAGAAAGGAGGAGAAGAGGATGGTGTTTAATTAGAGCGTATCGGCCCGGGTGTGTGTGTGTGATGGAGCCGGCCGGCGGAGCTGAGGGGGGGACGAGGCTCGGATGATGCTGCGGCTAATTGCTTTTCTCTTTTTTCTCCTTTTTCCTTTCCTTTTTTTTTTTTTTTTTTTTTAATAAAGATTTTACACAATAAGCGTGTAGGTAGGTTGTTCCGCGCAGCGCGAGCTCCCGCTCCCCGCCCCCTTCTGGCGCGAGCCGCGCGCCGCCATTGGCTGCGCCGCAGCCTCCCCGCGCGCGCCGTGCGTTTTTCTCCGGCTCCTGTCTGCCCGCATCTTATTTCATCCCACAATGCATCATTCGCCGATCGGGTGGGGGGGTGCACTGAGGAGGGACCGGGGGGGGGGGGGCAGAGGGGAAACGACACCTCGGTCTGCACGGGTCTGCACGGAGCGCAGGTTTTCCCTTTTTCCTTTCCCTCTTCCCATCATTCACCTTTCCGGGGTTTGACACACCTGAGCCTCAGACGTCGAACACACGCCCCTGTTATGTGGGCGGTGTGTTATTTTCTTCTTCTTCTATCGTCTACGTAGATTTTAGAGATAAGTCGCACAATTTGCTGCACTGTTGCTCAACCGGCTGCAGTTTCACTATGGTGATTTGTGTTTTTTCCTCTTTTTGTTTTGGTGGTTTGTTAAAATCAGGCAGAGGAAACGCGCCGAGCTATAGCTTCTGTTACACAAAGGAGAAAACTCTAAAGGGGATTCTTCATATGCCGGGTCACAAGATTTGATATTTGGGTTATGTTTTAAATAAAAACAAACTAAAATGTCCTTGTTTGAAAGTGTTTTATTGAAAATGCTAAGAGAAAAAGTAAGATTAAGCAAAATAAAACATACAAACTAATCCCAAATAAACCCCCTTCCCAAACACCCCAATTTTTTTTTTTTTTAAATCAATTCCTTCATACCAGGCATCTACGATTCCATCCTTTGATCCAACTTCCTGGTCCTCAGTTTCGTTTTCTTGTAAAATAAAGCCTTTATCACTGAAAAACTTTAAAGTTAGGCAGGGGGAGGGCCTAATAAAAAAAAAAAAAAAAAAAAAAAAAGTTGCTCTGGGACTCCCCGTTATTTAGTTCTGAAATCAACTCTCATTTGAATCCTGGAAAACTGATCCCGTTCCGAGCATCCATCCTTGCCTATCCCTTCCCTAATCGATCCACTCATCCAGCTCCAAGGATTGGGATCCACTGAGCCACTCCTCCAATCAAAACCTTGAAATACCAGGAAGAAAATCAGAGGCAGACCGTTAGAATAAAATGTCAAGATTTTTGGGCCTAATTTTTTTTTTTTCCATGTTGAGCACTCATGTCAGATCAAGAAAGAGGGAAAAAAATGCCACAAAAACTATCACTCCCTGAAGTAAAACATTTGAGGACATTTAAGTTAGAAGTGGGACGCTCTTGCAACAAAGTAGTGATTCAGATTTTTACATTTGACAGCAAAGATGTTACACTTACATCACAACACTTGATCTAGGACTGCTTATTCTGTCACAGGCCAGAGTAGTATGTTAAAAATTTCATATATATAACAAAGTACAGCACATATGGCTTTGTTAAATATGACATGCATGATATGGCAACCGATCAAAACGTTCAATTTATGGAATATGAAGCATACCATTGCCTCGACCTGATTGCTCCTCAATTAGATGTCCTATCCTGACCATACAAATGAAATGTGCTCCACAATGGTTTTATTCCAAATCACTTTAATCCTTCTCTTCAGATGTCTAAAGGAAGACACAAGGGTAAAATACAGTTAAGCATCGGGCTCCCCGTCCAAACAGCCCACCCCATATATCCAATGAGAAGCTTAAAATAAAAAACCAAAACAAAACAAAAAAACAAACAAAAAAAAAAAGAAAGAAAACAAAAACCCCTCAAATTTCAATACTTGCAAAAACATTGAGTGCAATTTATGACAACTCAACATTTTTGAAGCTCAACACAGCACAATTTCTTATGTTGCACAAATTTAGAGGACAGAGGAGAGAGGGAGAAAACGAGGACGAAGCAGCTGGAAAGGGTGGGGAAGGGGTGAAGGGGGGAGGTGGGGTACATCTACATACCAAGATCATCCACAAGGACATCGGGACATGAAATGCAAAAATTAAAAATCAATAGCTGACATCTGGAGAAACTCATAAGAGGTAAAAACAGGAGGGGTATACATCAAAAGGGCAAAACATTGGTGGTAGAAAGGTTTAGGAACGGGAGCGAGAGCGGCTGTGACGAGGCGAGTAGCGGGGCGATCCTCTACCACGGCCACGGGAATTGCTGCGGCTGCGGCTTGCGCTGCGACTGCGGCTCCTGCTCCGGCTGCCACGGCTGCGGGAGCGTGATCTTCCGTAACTTGGGCTGCGGGGACCGTCTAATTTCACACGAATGTAAGCAGTCTCTCCCTGGCGGACACAAGAGAACTTGACATTGAAAAGACAACATTCCTGCCTATGGTGTAAATACCATAGATGGAAATGAGGACCAGCGGTGCTTCAAAATGTGGCATTTCTTTAAAGTACTCACCTCACAGCAAAGACATATTATCCATGACAGTTAATCAAATCAGCACACATACCTCATGTGAACGGAATTTGGTGTTGTCCAGCTTTCGAACGGCATAGGTCATGTCCTCTTTGCGCACAAATTCTACAACCCCGGTTCCATCTCTGAAAACATCAGCGTAGCACACGTCGCCTGCCTCACGCATGTGGTCCTTCAGGTCCTGCCAGCTGCCACTCTGAGGCAACCCTGAAAGGGAAGATGGAAACTATGTTAGCACATCATGTATTTGCAGAACCTTTTCTTAGAGCTACCTGGTTAATTTGTCTCTATAAATGGTAGTTGTAGTCGTATTGTCCAGCAATCTAATGTGCACCTCCTTTTCTGACATTTATTACAAACCGCTGCTGTGTTATACCATTGTATTATGTTTCGTGATGCTTGCTGTACTATTGCGTAAGCTGCAATTATAAGTCAAATAACCGAATGATAGAGAAGAGTCAGCTATCATTATAACCAATTAATTGCTTTTTCCCTTTTCCAGAACCAATAACAAAAAGCTGTGGTTTCATCTTGTCAGATGTGCGTATTTTCTGGTTTCATCGGTCTTCTATCATAATGAATTGAATATTTTTGCATTGGTTGCATAGAGCCGGATATTTTATCTTATAATATTTTCAGACTAATAACTAGTCAAATCAATCAGGATATATATAGTAAAAAAAATAAAAATAAATCACTTGCAGCCCTGTTGTGCACATTTATCAAATGGGATATATAAACACAGGAAAAGGTATGTTATTCGTGAAATATGTTTAACATGAGGCAGGGGTCAGCGTTTGAATTCGCTTTTGATGTTAACTGATTCATATACAAATCTTACTTGTTACTCAATGAGTTTTGTCTTTTTCAAATGATTCATGGTAATTATCAGATTAGTATACTGCTGTTTTTTCTAAATAAAAAGCAAGTACATTTTTTCTTTCTTCTATCTTTTTGCTGCTGGTTATATCAACCTGTATTACACTGTATTGATTCCTTCCTATGTTCCTCCCAGGCAAACCATATTTTAAATTGCAAATGCAGCAAATCAGGGAGGAAACATCGTTCCAGATGATTACCCCTAACTACAATTAGATTAGTTGCATTTGCACAAAGCAAATATAATTAAGAAGAATCTTAAGTATTTTTAGCTGTGTTTGCATGCATGAGCCATGATCGACCTTTTATTGACCTAAAAGAAGAGCTCGCCTGAACCAGGAGCTCGAAATTTAGCAAAGCTCGTAGCAGAGAGAGCTAATCCCTGCAAGTTACACCTTAGAGACAACTTCGCCACATAAGTGAAACAATATCAGCGGTGAGAGGGGACAGATTTGTACTCTAATAATAACCTTCCTGCATGAGAGCCAGATAAAATGACCGACTGCTTCGCCTTACCCGACACAATGACCCTGTACTCGGAGCGTCTGGATGGAGGCCCGTATCTCCCCCTCGGAGCTCCACCGATCCCTCCGAACCCGCCTCTGGAGCCCCTGCCGCTCCGAGGGAACTCCACACGCAGCCTGTAGCCGTCGTAGTCGTAGCCATCGCGTCCATAAACGGCATCATCTGCGTCCCTGTTAGGAAAAACCACTATGTTTTAACAAAAAATTCACACACGGCGGGGTGCGGGGGTCAAGAAACGCAAGCCAAGAAAATGCGGGCACGGACGGCGTCAGCCATGTTAGCTTGCTAGCTTCATCTGGTTTCCTTAATCCGCGCTAAAAGACGTGCATGCGGTTTCCGTAATCTGGCTCCACTTCATCCAAAAGAAATAAAACACGCCTGCGATTTATCACCCGGCCTTATCAATGGATGTGCAATGTTTAGTCGGCGCCAGCAACGCGACGAGGCGTGAGGTTGCGAGCATTGGCGGAACTTAACCCCCAAAAAGACAAAACAAAGCACGGCGGTTGTTCGCGGTAACGTTGAGGACGCGATGAAAACAGGAGCACAAAAGCGACGTTTTTAAAAAAGACGCGTAAGATGGGTTATCGGTAGGAGCGGGGCCGGAAGAGAGAAACACCCCGGCACCACGTTTCGTTACGAGAACGAGGTGCAGGGATTCCAGGGTATAGCCAGAGCCCGCCAGCAACGCGTTAGCACACGAGTCGGTTAGCAACACAATGGCGCTGCCTCCGGCCTAATCGGCTAACCGCCAGTTAGCCGCTCACCTCGGGTCCTCGAACTCGATAAAGGCGAAAGGCGGGCCCCCTCTCCGGTTCTTCAGGTCGATGTCTCGGATCGTCCCGTACTTGTAGAACACGTCCTCCACGTCTTTCGTGCGGATGTCGGGGGGCAGGTTCCCCACGTAGATTCGGCAGTCGTTGTTCCCGGCAGGGCCTCGCACGACACCCGACATGGCTGCTATAAGCGACGGCTTCGCCCGCTTGAGCTAACGGTCTGGTCGAGAGACGAGGGGGACGAGGGTTTCTTAACGGATCCGCGCCGAGATCAGGCTCCCCCCCCCTCCAAAAAAAAAACAACAAAAAAACAAAAACAAAGGGAGGCGGCGAGGAGAGCGAGTAAACAAACAAACAAACAAAAACAAAGAGGAAAGGCGTCGGTTGTCGGTTGTCGGTTGTCGGCGTGTGCGTGGACGATCCCTCGACGCGGAGCGCGCTACTCCTGCTTTTCTTCAGGAACCGCGCCGCTTCACCGAGGCGCTTCACCAACCCCGGAAACGCTGCCGCCGCCGCCGCCGCCTCCTCCGCGGCCGGACGCGTCCGCCGCGAGAACTAGTCCCCCCCGCCCGCCGGCCTCCACGGGACAGGTGAAAACACACCTGATCGATTTTTACGCGCGTCTACGTTTCTTTCTTTTTTTTTCTTCTTCTTTCTATGTTTGTTCTTACGTTCAAATCGGGGAGAGTTAGGTAGGCGTTTGCACAGATTTCCCTCTTAGTCTGTTATTCCACATGCAAGAGGCTGGGATGAGGGGAAACTGATGATTCATTTATTATAGATATTACACGGAAAAAAAATATATCTTAAAATATCTTAAAGACTGCCAATTCAGGTGCTGAGGGACAGTCTTTTGCATTTCAGTCTCAGAGTCAGAGTCAAGATTGTGCTCACCGCCCCCAAGTCTGTGTGCACTTGTGACTTTATTTTATTCTCGCTCTGTGTTCTTATACACGCTTACTTAAAAAGTACATTAGTAAGAGGATATATGTAAAAAAATATGCATACAGCTAAAAGCAAGGCCCTGGAAAGCCGACTGGAGACAGGTGAACGTGAACAAATAACTTAACATAGGTGAAAAAAATACATTTCCATATAACTTAAGCAACAACACAAACAGGATACAACATTTATACACTGGTCAAAAGTTTTTGAAAATTGTGAATTCAGCAGTTAAAGGGTGCAGCGTGCAAATAGTGCTGGAATTAATACAGAATAACCTTTATACACATGGAATAGTCGGTTAGTTACAAATAATAGCCGTTATAATTGTTGGCAATATATACAGTGTGATGATCGATTATCAAGGTACAGTTTGTATTTATAACTATAAAATATTCATAATTTTCAGGTACAGTCGATGTTCCGGGGTCATATCCTGTATCCTAGTCTGTATAGTCTTAGTATTGTTAGTGACTTTTAGGTTTTAGCGTTTTTTTTGTTTTGTTTTTTTAGTAAAGTGATCCAGAGTCAGTTTGCTATCATTTTTGCCATGGAACCATATGTCATGATTAAGTATTTACAATAGTTTAAGATGCTATGCTCTCTAAACATTTTGCAAATAAGCTTATTATGAATGCAACTTGTTGAATGCAACAAATGTTTGAGAAGGAAGAAATGGAGTTCTGTGGAACAGATTTCCTTAGTATCACCTTTGAAAACTTTAATCACAGGACAATATATTGTATCCTGGAAGGCAGACACAGTCTCAATTTCATGTGTCTGGTTAAAATATGTAAATCAAATACTGTATGTGGGCTACAAATTTTAAAAACTACAGATCTAAAGCGTTTCCTTTCAACATATTTTGCCTGTAATCAAGGTAAACAATGACTTGAAAACTTGATTGGTGATGATGTATTTATTTTATTCTTCTCTGCTACACCTGGGAGACTGGAACCAGTTTCCCTACTTTGTTACACCATCCTGAACCATGCAAATATAATTATGTGATACTTAGAAATAAACAAAACTTAAACCGCCTTTAAAAACATTAATTTCTGTCCATTTGTCACTTTCTTTTTCCTTTAATAGCACTAAATATTTCTCTGAGATGTACTGGATTAGTACTAGAAAGAAGCATCAAATGGAAATATTCAAGTAAAGTACAAGTACCTCAAGACTCTACCGAGCACTGGAGTAAATGCGCTTAGTTACTATTTGTATACTATTCCCATGTTCTGATTATCTCATCCTCAGATATATGTAATAATAACCCGAGATGGCATTTATGCAAATGTGGAACAATTTTATAGCAGGTTCAAGATCCAGAGAAATAAAGTGTTTGTTGCCAGTCGACCATGACACCATCTCTATTTTAGATGTTTCTTGTATAAAATATAAGGATAATGTGATTTACTGTGGGTCAGCCTATAAACACAAAACACTACATCCACACCAGACTTTACCTGAACACTGTTTTATTGTTTGAATGCTTACATTTGAACTATGTTTATATAGACACAGAGAAAACACACACAACTGTCACAATGGCTTGTATTTCTATGGCTGTGCTGAGTGTACTTTCTGCCCAGGCACTGCGGATGAAAATTAGCTCGAAGCTAATTCTGGTGCAAATATTTCTAGTTGTGCATGGTTACTGCTAAATGAGTAGTAAAACTAAACTAGACAAAACCACGTGCTCACACACAGACACACACGGAGAAGCTTTGTACAACTTGAATATATTTCCAGGTAATACGTGGGGGATTCTACGTTCAGAAATTCAGCCGTTATTACTCTTTGATTAACTGTGCTTTGACACAAACTAGTATTATCTCTCTGCAGCCGGGATCCAGTTTACTTAAAGCACATGGCGAGTCAGTGATACTAAGTAGTAAAGGCGGGATTTTAAAGCTTTAGTTGTGGCGCTGTCGCGATGGAGAGCGCACTGCACACCAGCGACAAAAGTAAAAGCAAACCTCTTTCATTCGGTACATGCATTAGAAATATCGAAGGCCGTGCTCTGAGAGTCAAGGCGTGAAAATACACTGTCACTTGTTTTCATGGAACATCATCGTGAGTGGCGACATTCTGAAACACCGCATCTAGTGTCTATGGGAATTACAGTTCCTATCTAATACGTCTTGTCATGGCAATGGAAGAACGCAGGCGCTAATTGAAACGTGGCTCCTCATACTGCTCAGTATGCGTGACTGGATCCGTAAATACGCTTGTCAGCCCCGCCGTTATCAGCAGCGGCGTACTTCCCCTGACATGCCAGGCCGTTCACCTGCGGACAGAGGAGACACTGAACAGGCAAACAAACACGATGCAGGAAACAAACTCCAGTTTTGCGTCACATGATGATTTATGCAAGGTAGGTAAAAAACAAAAAAGGCACCTCCGCTCTCTTGATGAACTGCTCGGTGGCGACTTTCTCGTTCTCTTTGTGCCCTCTCCAGGCTCTGAGGGCAGACGCCTGCAGGGCCCGGCCGAAGGAGAACGTCAGGATCCAGGGTTTGGGCAGGGGGCAGTTGTTGATGGCACTGAGGTGGACGGAGGCCTCCTCTTCACTCTGACCGCCCGAGAGAAAAGCCACGCCTGCAGGGAACAGAAAATACGACTCCATCCCACCCTGCAGATTTCATATTTTCTATGTGACCCCCCCCCCCCAGGCACGACGGCGCCCTCGGCCTACCTGTGACCGCTGGGGGAACAGTGCGGCGCAAGGTGGTGAGGGTCGCCATAGCAACCTCCTCCGGGCTGTACTTGGTGGGGCAGCTGTGTCCGGGCGTCACCATGCTGGGTTTGAGCAGAGTGCCCTCCAGGTACACGTGGTGGTCCGACATGGCCTTGTACACCGCGGCCAGGACCTGCAATCCACGCACTGAAATTCACCAGAGAGGCAGCGGAACTCTCCCTCCCTTCCTCCGCGCAACCCCGCGCACCATTTAAGAAAACACAGGAAACCCACCTTCTCAGTGACGTACTGGCAGCGTTTCAGGTCATGATCTCCGTCGGGCAAAATCTCGGGCTCTATGACGGGGACAATACCATGCTGACCGAGAGAGGTGGATATTATCAGAATAATACAGAACCACAGCATCACCAAGATTTATAGAGAAGCTCTGTGATACTTAGTCCTGACCTGCTGGCAGATACTGGAGTAGCGTGCCAGAACGTTTGCATTTTCTGTGATGGCCAGTTTGGACGGATTGGTGTCGCTGATTTTGAGCACACAGCGCCACTTCGCGAAGACGGCTCCGTCCTTTTTATACTGCGCACAGCGCTCCGACAGTCCGTCCAGACCTGTGGAAGAGATTCAAAATAAGATCCACGCCGCGTCTCGTGATCAGAATACATATGGCCGATGCAGTGTGGATATCGGCAGTTCTCTAAAACCAAGCTGTCTCTCGTCTGACCCTGTGTGGTGGTTTCTCCACAGGTCCCTGCCAGGGGGACGACACCCTTGTCGACCTGAGTAATGAGGGACAGAGAAGTGACGCTAATGCTGAGTTCTTACGTAGAGAAACAACTAATGAATGGTTCAGAGAAACCGACCCGTTGTCACGATTGTGTCCTTCGGTTCTGAACCGCCTCACCTTGATGCCGACCAGGATGCCCCTGTCCCGGATCATTTTCACAAAGGATACGCCGTTATCGGAGTGCTGGTACAGCGTCTCGTGGAAGAAGATGACCCCTCCGATGCAGCTGTTGATGCGATCGTCTGCGCTGAAGAGGATCTGCCGGTACTGCCTGCGGTTCTCCTCCGTGTTCTCCACGCCGACCTGGGCCAGCCGCTTCGCCATGCTGCCTGTGGTCAGAACATTGGATGATGGAATGAGCACGAGAGATGCTGACATTCCTACTTTTCACTCTTTGGACTACTTAGTCTTTATGGGTAGGGGAATTGACCGGTTACTGTTATTGCTTCAGTGCAGAAATTTTTTCTTTTTCTGCTGCACAGTTTAAAGAAAGAAAGAAACTGAGTGTTACAGACCGACAGACTCATCTGCAGCCAGGATGCCCTTCCCCGGAGAAACGATGCGTAGAGCGGTCTCGTGCAGCTCCCTCTTCTGCGCCTCGGAGAGTGTGGGGAACTGGTGCGTCATCCTGGGCAACTGACCCTCCTTCAGCCTTTTGGTAGAAGATGGGACCTTGTTGTTGCATTAGTCACAAACTCACAACCCCAAAAGACAGATGCTATCCTGCTACAAAGTGTGTTTAGATGGAAAATGCCGTCAGTTTCATGGGGGAGAGCCACATTTAGGTTTAACTATGATAATGGAGACAAACCTGTCCTCTAGGTGTATTCTCTGTTGGGTTATATTGAGTGTTGACCCTGCTGAAATATCAGCTTTTATAGATGCAGGTCTGAAAACGTGGAACTCTGCGCAGCTGTTTTAGTATGCGAGCCGACTGTAACATTATGAATGTGCAATTATTGGAAAGTTGGGAAAGAAAAAGATTGATTACTTTAAATTCCTATGATTCAAGAGCTGCAATTAAATCAATGATAATCCATCAAATACCACCAAAATATTAAGATAAGTCTTTTTTTGATCCCCAGAGGTACGATAGCACAGGAAACAGGCCGAAGGGGAAAGAGATGCAACAGTGGCATGAAAAGTCAGGACCTGGGAGTAAGTTAAGATTGACAAGAATTCATTATAATGTAAAATACAAAGTGAAGTTGCTTCAAATACGTAAATTAGATAAAACAGGAAGCCGACTTGTAACACTGATGGATGCCCCAAGTTGTCTCCATTGCTCTAAGGTCAACTTGGTAGCAGCTGCAAGTTAAGACTTAACATACAAAATTACCCACTAAAGTCAATAAAATAATAATCAATTAAATAAAAAAAACACAAAAAGAGATGATCAGAAGCAGAGCTTACCTGACAGAGAGAGAAATCAAACGCACCTCGTCCACTGGTGTGACGACCACTGGCGGAGCCTCTCAGTCAGCTCTAGTTTGTATCCAGCCCGAGTGTGTCGACCCTTTTAAGCCCACACCCCTGGGCGGGGCTTGTACGCCCACCTTCGCCCCACATAAATGAGAAAATCCTGATGATTCATTGTTCCATTTAAAAGTGACAGTGTTTTTCCGTCGTGCAGCTGCTTCTTTTTCACCCTGATGTGGCAGTTTTCTAATTCGTTCGGTCACTTTTGCAACGACAGGCTCCGTCCAGTGCTTCGTTGGGTGCGGCGTTGTAAATGAGCCTCGTTGGACGGCCATTTTTGCAACTTTAACTTTTACGTATACGTGCTACTTTAACCGTGTCTGCTTAGCTCCTTATTCAGCCTTATTGTGACATAATAAAATGGCGTGTTCTGTCAGAACCCTCTACCCCTATACCAACCTAATTTTAAGCGCTTATCCATACCCTGCGGTGCGCTATTTTTATTTTAATTAGTAAAAATGTGCCCCAAGGAAGGTTTCGCGTCTCCTGAGAATTTGGTCTCTTTGCCCTCCAATTCACAGGGGGCGTCTCAGAGCAACCCGTGCACTCGCTGGCTCCTTTTTGGGGTCTTTAAACTGTACGGAACATGATGAAACGTGGCAGAAATAGACACCGTTTCCAGGTTCCAGTCGATGTAAACGAACATGGTGATATGGCCCGAATTAGATCAAGAATGAGGTCAGCGAATTCATTCCCATTTTGGGGAGGAAATTTTCCACTTTTTTCCCCCCCTTCTTTGTAACATGCATATGTTGCATTGGCTTCTGGCTAAAAGCTCACAATTAAAGGAGCTTATATTACACAAAGTATTTGGTTGATGTTTGTTCTGAAACACTAACCCAGAGAAATGAAAGCAGGCTACTCTGTGAGCTGTGATTAGCTGACAAAGCTGAATTACTGTGCGTCGGCCTGCATCATTGCGGTGAAGGCTGCAAGTTCAGGGGACTGCATGTTTTCCGTCGCGTGTTCCCTTATGTAATGTTACTATCTGGTTAGACTCAGTGGGACGGCTCGCCGGCATTTCTGGAGACTCCTCTCCTTCGCTATTGTGGGTCAGTGGGCCTCCGAAACTAGATATGGGTCACTGGACTGCCTGCCACCGTACAGCCGCAACACAGACACGGTGGACCTGTCTAAGACAAGGGCCTGAGAGGGAATTCAATGTCAGGAGGCAGCGTGAGGAGGAGCCGGTGCTCTCCCATTCAGTGGAAACGGTTTTAAATAGATACGTGACTTCAAGAAGTGCAGCAATTAGACGTGGCGGCCTCCGCCGGGACCCTCGTTTTTTTTTTTTTTTCCTCTGTTACCTAATTAAAAACATCTAATGATGATACTTTATCCTGTCCTCAATTTTCTGTCTTATTAAAGTCGTCCTCGATGGGTTGGTGAGTGCATCCGCTAAATGGGTCAACCCAGGGCTAAAAGTTGGCCATGATGTACAGAGGTACGACGTTCGCGCGGTTACAGGTTTCAAACCACCAGTGGGACTAATCTGCCACCTCTGATCCAAAAGGAGCCATTTCAAGTGCAGGGGAACAATTTGACGAAAGTATGGAGTTTAAACGAGATCTTTGGAGATTGTTGTTCCTGGTAGTTCATGGCAGTTAAGTGTCAAAAGCCCTTTAGAGCAGGATGGATCTCTAAACTGAATTTCTAAGAGAACAGCTTATATTTGTTATTACTGACTGAAACTATTCTTAACTTTTATTGGAGAACCGAGGCAGGAAGTAACAGCTTGTCATGAAAAGTGCAATACTGCACATTTCAAATCTGGTCCATATTAGTCCAATCAATGTGTTATGTATTTTGCAATTGATACTGAGATTGAAAGCTTGTTCTTGAACGTTTGACCAAACAATCTGTCCTCAGGCTCCACTTAGTACCTGCCCTGGAGCTTTCGACAGTATCGCGTGACCTTCCTCACCGGGTGTAATGAAAGTTGCACGTGTTCAGCTTTTCATCTTTTTTTCTGAGGGTCTCTTAAGGGTCTCTTGTCCACGGCGGCTTTTAAAGTTGAGACTGAGAGTTGTCGGTGTAAAATCTTGAGCCAAATGCAAGGTGAAATGCCAAATAAGTGTTAAATGGGAAAGAATGTACTCTAAAGCACTTCATTCATGTTATCTAAGTTTTCCCGGTACAATTTATATTTTCACATAAATGAGGACAAACTGCTCAACTAACCCAGTAAGAGAGACGAGTATAAATGGACATTGTTGCTGACATTGTCAACCTTTTTACAAAGTACATTTAAGGAAATACTGAATTTTTTTATGCTAGTTAAATTAAAAGATCAAACAAGTATTTTTCAAGTAATTCTAAAGATGAGATTTCTGTTGCTTTGTAACAATAATTAGACTCACTGTCGTAAAGACAAATCTCTGGTGACAAGGTTAGAAAACAAACCGTACTCTGCTGAGAAGTAGGCGAGCAAGTCGGCTGTGTTTGTGAAAACAGTCTTCACAGAAAGCAATCATGTCACGTCAGGTTCATTTTAAGCCTCTCATGTCGATTCAGTGACTACACTCAACCCAAGATCAACCTTTTAATATTCCAGTATAGTTCGAGTGGATGATGACACAGGTTCGGTTAACCGAGGCGATATTAAAACAATCAACACAGGTACATGTGAGAATAGAAAACAACACAGAGAGAAAAGCTGTAAGCAAAGTTTCATTTAAAATTGTAATGATTAAATCCGTTTTTTATACTGTAAAAAGAAGCAAGAAATAATAATATAAATTTACATAAAACTTTGTATCATTATATATTATCAAATATAAAAATGCAGCAGGAAGCGGCTGAAATTATGACCCATTTGACTGCAGGACCACAGCACGTAGCAGATCTGTCAATACTGAATATACAGATGAAAAGGGAACTCGAAACACAGCAAACATGGAAGAAGTCTAAGAGTTGACAGGTCTCAGAGAAACAAGGATGTAGGGTTTGGTTTCAGAAGTGTGTGTGTGGGGGAACCATGAAGGGAAAATATTGACATTTAAATCAATTTTGCAAGTAACAATTTGTGCTAATATTGGTTAAGGAGCTTTCCATAATAATGGTAGTGTAACAAAACAAACCAAAAAAACACTTACTGATTTTTACTGAAAAGGTTTTGACTAATGATCAGTTGTGGACACTTTTTAGAACAATATTGACAATAGATTAAAGTATAGATTGCATTATGTTTTGAACCTGACCCATGTCATGTCATGTCATGTCTCAAACACTGAGCAGTGTCTGAAGGTATAGACTTAATACAGCCCCAACAAGCTTAATGACGTAGGCAGTCTGCATGTAGCCTGAGAAGCAACAGCCAGGGGGAAAACAAAAAGGTCAAGACTCTCTCTGGGTCACTCGCTGCTGCTCCGTTAACTCGCCGCTCCTCAGTTTCACTGACTCCCCTCCTCTCTCATCCGTACAATGGCGGCCGGAGAGTATGAGAGCGAGAGAAATATTCATCATCTGCGGAGTCTCTCATTTCTAGTCAGAGCCTCTGTATTCAGGCGCAGAAACACAGTCCAGCCTTAAGCTTTACAAGTCTGTGCTGTAGCTCAGCTTAGGTCCACGTTGGACAAAGCAGGGGACAGTTCAGTCGGAGCCGTTGGAGAATGGAGGATTTTATCACAGTCAAAGTTTTCAAAGCAGCCCAGCGAGAGGCCTCTTTTTGCTTTGGCCGCCCAATCGGGATGAGTCCTGAGCTCGAGGATGAATTTAACAGGCGTCCTTTGGAGAATGTGGGAGTCGAATGAAGTGCCACGGAAGAAGGCCTGCATCTTGTAACTCTCCAGATTACGTAGGCGGTTCACTGGGCTCTTGCACAAAAGCTTCATCAGTGAGGCATGAAACAGATTAGAATGAGTATATTTTATTCAAAGGGATGAAAAGTGTATATATTAGAGAGGAGGAGAGTAACATTTACAAACCTCAGAGAGCAATAAGTTCAGAGCAGAGCTGAAGGTGTCAGGTAGGACATAAGGAAATTCTCTGACCTTCTTCAGCATGGTGCTGTGGTCTGGCTCTGCTGGGACTGGAAACTAAGTGCATAATGAAAGGCTCAGAGAGGTCACATCTATAGCTGATGATCATTAGTTGGGTTTTTTTTTTGCCTCACCTCTCCTGTCACCAATGAGAACAACATGATGCCAAGAGACCACCAGTCGGCAGCGTGGTTGTATGGACCCCCGCTCAAAACCTCAGGAGCTGCTCGGACACAACGGGAGGGAAAAAAAAAGGTGACAAAAACCTCAAGATGAGAGCTCTTCATATAGGTGACAAAAAAAAAAGAAAAGTGGGAATCACACAGACGTGTCAACACTGGAGAGCAGAACACAACAAAAATGTTTTCAGGGCAAAGCGCCAGTCAGAGAACCCAAAGCCATTTAATGTAAGGAACATCACACATGCATCGCATTCATAACTGGGTCGTCCGGGTCCCCCGGGATTAAAACACAGGTGGGGCTCCAATAGCGATGCAGCTCCAAAAAAAACGAGGCCTCGACACAATCTGATAAGAAACAAAACTGCTGCAGAGAGCCGGCGCACAGAATGCTAGAGCTCACACGGCCCCAAAGGATCAGTTCCCTCGAGTGAGAACGTTCCCTCGAGAACCACATTTCGTTTATGAGGCCAAGTTCTCACCCATGTATTGGATCGTCCCACATATTGTAAACGCTCGTCCTCCTCGTTTCAGGCGACGTGAGAGTCCAAAATCAGACAATCGAATGTGACCTGGATAACAGTAAAACACACGCTGACACAACTTATATGTACTTTCTGCAGACTGCTTTATATCTATAGAACAAAGTAGCTCTATTATTCTGCAAAAGAGTCTTAAATTCAGCCCTGATTTTAGGTGCAACACTTACTGTTGGCATTTTATTAATTAATCAAGTGCATTTACATATTTTTTTTTTTGTTTGTTTTTTGTTTAGTCCTACTGGAATATATGTTAAGTTTGTGTGTCTTGTTGTGGCCATTTGTCTGCTGTAAATTGTCTGACTTGTGCCACTTTTGTTATTTGTCTTTGTGCACTGGGGACCAAACTGCTGAGGATGAACAGAGTCAGATAATTTAATCTACTCTAATGATGAGACAAACTCTCCAAATGTTAATTTTTCTAGAAGTCACACGTCAAAAATACAGACAAGCATTACCTTGATCACTTAAAAGAACGTTCTCCATCTGAAAATATGGTAAAATTATTATCTTAAAAAGTCATGAATATAAGATGTAACTATGTTTTATCTGGCGAAATGCATCACATATAAGAATCAGACCTTTATATCTCTATGTATGATCCCCAAGTCATGTAGGAATCCTAAAAATACACAACAAAAATCACACATGTAAACACCCACAACTTACAACTGAAGCAAAACAAGATAATACTAAAAGTCAATATGATGAACTATATATGTTGACCGTCTGATCAACACTAACCCAGCGCACTGCCCAGCTCTGCAGCAAAGAGACGAACCTCGTCCTCCCCAAAGTGGCTCTGCAGCAACCAGTAGGTGTACAAGTCTCCAGTGCCACAGTAGTCGCACACTGCAGAGGACGAGATGCAGAGATGTTACCGAATTAGTGCAGGACAGCACTGTCTGAAATAAAATATCAGAAATGAGGAAACCACAGAGAAGAAAAAGAAAGGAAAAAAAAAAGATTAACTCATTCCACTGTTTCTGGGGAGAAGAGGAAGTAAGGGATGGAAGTTGAGCAGAGTCAAAACTAAACATGGCTTTGTCTCGCTGAGTTACATTTTGTCGAAACGCTTTGGAAACCTCTTTGTCAAGTATCAACAATCTCAGCTCAAAAATACGATGATGGATAGATATAATTTCATCTAAACTCATGCAGGAGGTGCAGCAGCTGCAGCCGCACTGATCCGGAGGTGTGAGCTTTACCCTGCGCTCTCATTAGATGGCAGTGTACCTCTTGAACCTCAGGTGCCGAGATTTCAGATCAAACTGAGGTGAGCGTGGTTGTACAACGGTCAACTTTATGCTACTACGGGACCAGAGGGGGGAACAAACTTCTCAGGAAGACAAAAAGGGTTGGGATGGTAGAAGGGGTGGGGGGTGAGGGGGGGGGGGGTGAACTGTGCCAAGGTTCGTATCTATTAACTCACTAATTAAGAGGTTGCGCTGCGTCTGCCAGCAGTCCTGCAGATTGTGGATAAATGGGTGTTTGAGTTGTCGCTGCAATGCAACAGTCGCACCCGACACACCCACACCCACACACACACACACACACACACACATACACACACAATGACAGTGAATATAACAGTGAAAGATGGAAAGGGAACTTCCTGTATTCCAGATGCATGTAAAAGGGTGAGGCCTAATTTCTGGACAGAAACTGTGTCATATATCTTGAAGTTGGAGATTTGATTTTGCCCTAAAAACACTGAATCATTCAGACACATGCAGCGGATACATGAACGGAGTAACAGTTTTGCACGTTGCTTTGCTATACACTCAGAGCACTTTATTAGGACCACCTTACTCATACTGGATAGTTCCTCCCTCTTTTCTCAAAATAGCCCCAGTTAGTTCTTCCTGGTGTCGATTCCGCAAGACGTTGGAAACTTTCCTTTGAGATTCTGCTCCATTTTGACATGAACACCACATAATTTCTGCAGATTTGCCCTCTGCACATTCACGCTGCAAGTTTCCTGTTCTACCATATCCCAAGGAATTTTCTACAGGATTCAGATCTGGTGACGCCACTGACGTGAACTGGTTTTCATGAAACAAGTTTGGAGACTATTTTTTGTTTTATGACATGGTGCATTATCACCATGGACGTAGCCATTAGAGGATGGTAATTTGCAGCCATAATTGAAAGAACATGGTCAGCAAATATCCTAAGATCGTCTTTGGCATTCAAACCACGATTGATTGTTATCAAGGGCCCAGAAGTATCAAGAAAAAAATTTCCCCACACCATTACACCACCACGAGCAGCCTGGATTGTTGACACAAGGCGGCTTGGGTCCATGGATTCACGCTGCTGTTGCCACGTTGCATAAATAAACATATGTACAGGGGATTCAAGTTACAAATGCTCAGTTGAATGTACTTGAGGAAGGAAGACTCCCGAGTTTGTCAACACATATTGCACAAATGTAAAATATAAAGCTAATCAGTAAAGACAAGAAGAGAAATCAGCAGTGATGTCCCTTCAAACCCTTACTTTGAGTAGCTTTATTTAAAAAATAACTTGTTATTTTTACTTTGATTTTTTAAGACCATTTTTACGTACATAGGGCTGCAACTACGTTCACTGATTATTTTCTAGATTAACTGATTTATCGTACGGTCTTTGAAAAGTTAATAAACTGGTGAAAAAAGCCCTTGGAGCTTCCCAGAGCCCAGATTAATGTCCTTAGATTGCTCCTTTTATCAAACACTAGAGCAAAGCCAGAATATGATTTATTTACTATAATATATAAAAAAGCAAAATATTGTACTATTTGAGAAGCTGGAACTGGCAAATATTTGATGTTTTTGCATAAGAACCATAAAGTAACAACACTTTTCTCACAGAGTCAGATTCCAACGATTCTGACTCTGTGATCTACCTGGATGATGACTTCCTCCTTCGACTGCTCCAGCACTCCGTGCTTCAAGATCTCTGACTTTGGCAGAACCTACACAACGATGAATATGAAGCCACAAAACATAATTTACACTCATGTGGAGTATAATGCCTGTTATAGCACTGATTATTTTGGCTGAACTAACCTTAACAGCGTAGGTCTTCTCATTGGAAATGTCCTTCACTTTCACGATGGGTCCATATGACCCTTTGGCTATGAAGCCCAGGATCTGTGAGCACAGAAGTAAAGTTAACTCAGTGTTTCCACTGCTTCTCCTCTCTCTCCCGGTTGAACTGCAACATTCGCCCCTGAAGATTAACCCTGTTGAACAGTCCTACGCTGTGGTACCTGGAAACGGTCTTGTCCTGGAAATTTGCGGTGCGGGAACTCAGGCAGGAAGACAGAGACGAAACCCGGAGGAGTCCCCTCGGTGTCCGACGCTGTCTCAGCGTTGTCCTCAGCGTTGTCCTCACCGCCCGGAGGCAGCGGGAGACTGGGGGCGGGCGGCCTGCCGTCCAGCCCCGAAAAAGCTGAAAAAAACAGCAGTGGAGTCTTTGAGTCTTGGGGCCCCAGACCCCCATGTCGAGAGAGAGAGAGACTGAGACCGCACAGGGCAGTTCTCCTCTCTCTAGATGTACAGCAGTAGCAAAAAAAAAAAAAAAAAAAAAAAAAAAAAATTGATGGGGATGAAATATAGCTCACTACATTCACTCAAGTACTGTACTTAAGTGCCATTTTGAAGTACTTTTACTAACTTCTCTTACTTTATACTTACACCCCTACACATTTCAGAGGCCAGTATTGTATTTTATTTTATTTTATTCATTTGATACCTTTGCAGATTGAGATTTTACATAGAAAATATATGATGACACTAACACTGTTGCATACAGATAAACAATGGGCTGCTAACTATATATATGAAGCAGTGTTAAAGATTAAACTACTTTAAAAAGAGTTGTTAAAATGAGCTCCCTCTCAATGAGCTTCATTAAAATGCTGCTTACATATAAATGCCTAATTCATATAATTTAATACATCATATAAGAATCTGAAAAGGGTTATTCTGCTGCATGTTTTTTTTTCTTAACTTATATTTTGCTTATAAACATTTTGTAGTTTTACTTGAATAATCTTTTCAGTGCAGAGCTTTTACTTGTGATCCACAATTAAAAAAAACCTCTATTTACTCTATGTAGGAGACGTGAGTGCTTCTTTTACCACTTCTCATATATTGGCAGTTTCATGAAGCACTTCCTTACTGCCTCTTTTCCAGAAAAAAAAACGAAAACAAAATGCAACTGAAATTTAAATGAAGTTCCCATTCTGTTATTTGAATAAAGACTCTGTTGCAGTGGTGTGCTTGGTTTAGATAAAACCTTTAGGTATAAACCCAACCGTGCCTTTCTATGCAGTAATAATGTAGTTTTAAGTGTTTCTCAACTTTAACGAGTGGTTATAAATAACGTGATCATTTTTTGAGCTGACTTAATAAAATCATTGATAAAAAGGTTCTATAGTAATCGATCGAGTCTGCAGTTGTAGATGTTAATAAGTTTATAAATGGGTTTCAGGCCCAACAGTCCTGTGGAGAAGTCTCTCTAATGAGCCTCAGGGCTACAGAGACCAAAGTGTTGTTTCCTATTGAGGGCTGATAGTTTATCAATAAAGCCTCAGTATATGGTTAATTAACCATTAATTACAGCCTGTAAGCCCTTTAAATAAACGGAGCCTCTTCAGCTGGTGGTAACGTACGTGACCACCGAGCCTCGCAAATCCCAAACGAATCTTATACAGTCTGACAAAACTGTGCAGGAGCCTGCAAACACTTCCGTTTTCTAACAGAGTCAAGGGACAAAGTAACGAGAGTTACCAAGTAACGAGAGTTACCAAGTAACGAGAGCTCACGGTATCCGAAGCCCGCACACACCCACCCGCACCCATTGACCCCTCGGGCGGTGAAAGGTCACCGATCGCCGATCACCTCATCAATAGCGCCGTTCAGCGGGGACGCTCCGCCCGCAGGGACCCGTGGACCGACGCGCTCCCGCTTCTGAAACCCCGAGAATGAACCGGCGGCACCGCGCGTACCCCGCGTCCGTGGTTAGAAAATAATAACAATAAAACAAAATCCGAAAGGGAAAGTAGCTCGAGTGCGTGTGAACGTAACTACAGCCTCCGGTGTTCTGCCACTTTTGCAGGAGACCCGATTATTTCTCAGCCTCGGCCACGGTGTCACCATCACGTAAATAACCCCCGGTCCGACCCGGTCTGACCGGACTCACCTCGGTGTTTTTGCTGGCGTCGCTGCCCATCGCGTCCTCCGGGACCGACGAAAAACCCCGAAAGGGGTCCACAGGGACGACAGGTTAGAAGGAGGAGAAGGAAAAGGAGAGGATGGGAGAGGAGGAGGACGAGCGTCCCGGTCGTCCCGCTCCCTCCTCGGCCGTCGCAGCGCGTCGCATCCAGGCGCTTGTGCGTTTCGGCGACCGAAGGAGACGGAACATGTTGGCGGCGCGTCCGCGGAGACTGATCCAGAGCGGGGAGAGCTGGATTCCGCTCCAGTTAAAGCTGTCAGATCGATGATCGATCATCCCTCTGGTTCCACAGCTGGCTGCGACTCAGACCTTTATTATTGTTTCTCTCTGTCTCTCTATATATACGAATATATATTTAAATTCTGCACAGAAATTCCAAACGCGAATGCACCACTGAGAGACTGTAACACTTTTATTGACAGATAAACAACAAGCCACAGAGCTGATAGAAATGTGAACACATCTGCTTTTTCTGATATCATCCTTTTAATCTTAATGTTTAGGGCATTCTTTTTTCATCCTCTTAATAGAAATGTGACTGAAATAACAGGCTTTGGAAGCGCAGTTATACAAGTGATGTAACGGAAAATAACCGTGATTACAAAAATATCAAAATACTTTGCATTAAAAAGTGCTTTAGTGATAAAATTACAAAACATACACTCTGAAATTAGCTGCGACACGTTTTCTGTTTTGCCACAAGACCATCGAACCAAGTGCCACATTATGCAGGACATTAAAACATTTTTGCTTCTCTGCTCTTGAGGTGAGGTAAAGTAAAAAAAGCTTAGGGACGCAGATGCTTGTGTAGAAGTAAAATATAAAAATTGCATCTTTCGTGGGAAAAGGCCCTTCCTGTCAGTGACAGTCATACAGCCACACAAAACTTCTATAAGCTTTAATTAATAAAACATACTGATATATTTATTTATGGAATTTCAAAATCTAATTCTTTACAGCTGACAGCATTGAAAGTGCTTTCACTGGAGTCCTATTTATTCTAGCAGACATAGTTTTTGACATACAGTGTGTTCCCTGAGCCAGCAGGAAAAAGTCGCTCTCAGTCTTGCATTTACAGGAGCAGAGGAAACAGTGACAGTGATGCTTTCACTACATGCTGTAAATCTTCCTCGCTGCATTCAATGCATCCTAAGTGGTCATTATGTACAGTCTAAGACTGTGTGAAATGCAGAGTGACATTTTAATGGCACACAAATAAAGAAGATAATATATATATATATATATATGTATATTTGGTCAAATGGCACCCTGGTAATCCTGGAGCTGTTTGAGTTCCCTGCAGGGATCTTGGGCACAAATTCAAATCTGAGATACATCAGGAGTCAGAAACACAAACTCCAGAATTTCTTTTGTAAGTTCAGCAGGTTCACATGATATAATATGATGTAGTAAACTATCCCCAAAACCTCTATGAAATGCTTCATCCTCTCCCTTTTCATTAGGCTTCACAAAGCCAGACTGATACTGACCCCTAACACAAGCTGCTTTTTTCCCTGATCCCCGTACTGAGGGAGTGTTTCAGCGGCCGTGGTGGGTCGTCCAGATAAGCGCAGGCTCTGTGTGAAATGTGCGAGTGTTTGCGGTTTCACTTGCGGCGACTGAAGATGCTCTTCTTGCTGGAGCTCTTGTCCGCAGTGCTGAGGCCGATGAGGAGCCGCGCCTTCTCGTCTTCCTCCTGCTGCTGCAGGCTGTTGTCCGATTTCCCCTCGGACACCTTCCCCCGCAGGTCTGAGCCCGACGCTGGCTTCAGGCGCAGCTTCTCTTTTATCATCTGGTCAATGAGAAGGGCAAAGGGCAACTTCATAAATATACAACTTTTCAGTTTTGGTGCAAATATATGGTTTGTCTCCTCCTAGTCATTGTTGGTAACTGTGCATAAACTAAAACCAGTAGGACACAGTTTGTAATGAAGTATAACTGTAAACTGCAGGAAAAAATGTAATGATAGATTGATTAAAGAGCTGCCTGCGGGGATGTGATCTACAACAACATGCCACAACAAGGTGGCAGCCTTTAGTGACAGCTTACATGGTTTTAAAATAGCGGAGGAATGGAGTCCAAAGTTTTGCTTACCTGTGCTACGAGTGCTTTCCGGCTGTCCCTTTTCACAGCCATGGCAAAGTCCAACCAAGTCCAGGTATTGTTATGGTACTCCAAACAAGGCAGAACCAGGTTCAGGTCCTTCCAGTCCACACTACTCTTTTCTCCCTGAGGAAGACGAACATTTCACGATAAAACACTAGTATAACCCTTAATGAATCATGTGTCCTGGAACAAAAAAAGAGCTTCACTTAGATAGAAAGTGAATTAAACCTTCAATAATGTATCTCTCGGCCACTTGGCAGCGGAAACAAACTGACACGACACTTAAGTTCAGCATGACAGCTTGAAAGATGATCATACATTGTTATTAAACAGATGATCATTCACACCACCAGCAGACATGGAGCAGCATCTGCATGTGTTTGGACTGTTTCAGGTCTCCTGATGATTTCACAGCCAACAGTCACTCTTCTTTAGCTCTGTTTTTGGTCTTATCTGGGGCTGTATCACCATGACTGACACCTTCCACACACACACATATGACCTATTTACAGTCCCTTTACCTAAAATGTCTAGATACTTTCGTCCACCAACTACACGTGCCAATTCTTATATCCTATAATTTCAATTTTTTAAATCCCCTTTGCATTTCTATCCTTAAAATTTCTTTTTTTTTTAACTTGTATTTTTAGTGATTGTTTTTTTTTTTTATTGCAACCAGGCGTATTAACATTATGCTCTCCTATATTTCCCTGTCACTTGCTTGCACAGTGTATTGTACGAGCGAGTGAAAGTGACAAATATAACCTTTGAGGTTTGATTCCAGCAAAATGCCTCGACTGCAGGGTTTAAATGTTCGGTTATGTAATCTAGTAAGAGTACGTCACATATGTAATTCAAGAGAATAATCCTTTGCTTTCTTGTTTCCTTGGATTTTTCTATTCAAGTTCATTTTCTCTCAAGGTGAACGGAGATTGTATCAGCAACAGTCAGTGCAGAGCTCAGTAACCCACCTTATAGCTGACACAGAGGGGCACTTGAGGAATCTTGATGTAGATGAAGGAGTTGTTCATAGCAGCTCGTTCCTTCATTTTATCGATGTCATCAACAGGGTGCTGGTGGGAGCAAATTGTAAAATGCTTTATCTTTGTAAAAAATAATACTTGTTTTTTTTGCTGGCATTTACATACTGTACATGACAGTATGCGGTTTGCCTCGCCCCTCAGTCTCATTGTTTCTCACATGCCTTGATGTATTATGTTCATTTTAAGCCTATGTTATCACTGTAAAATCGTCATTCTCTACTGAGAAAACGTAGTAATTGTATGTGTAAGAGGTAAAGTAGGTGTGTCTCTATGAGGCCAAAATCTTTTTTACTTCCATTGGTAGCTATGGAATCTGTTCTGGACTTGAAGTGGCCTAAACCTGACATCCCATTTCTTTCTATTTAATTGTGCTCTAGTTTACTGGCTCTCAGGCAGCCACAGCCAGACTTCTATCCATGGCATGATTTGAAAGATCTCGTACTGATCATCAAGTAAATCTAAAAAGAAAAGGATGACTTATTCTTGGAAATCTCTTTTGTTTCTCCTCTCCTTATATAGCTTATGAATATATCTTGTGAAAACTGAAAATGTAACCCTTAACATAGAGTATGAGTTGTGTATCCTGCCCTGGTGACCTGATCTGTTCTCTCATTTCATGTGTTTATTCTGTAACTAAAATAATGAACATAAAGAAGCTTTTTCTCTATTTTCTGTTGTTGTTCTGGACACGATCAATCAAAAAGAAGCAAGATTACCTCTGGAGGTTTCCTGAATGACCTCCTGACCCCGGCAGTGCGGTTCAGTCCCTGGGCGACACCTTTGCTAGGGCCCATGGCACCCATGGTGTCCTCTGACGACTGCCGAGGCTTGACAGGGATCCCTGTGACATAGACCACATCAGCATCAGCACTGTGGCCTCTGGGTGACTCTGCACCCTACACCTCATACTCCCTGAGTCTCTGTCTCACATACACATCTCAAGGTCAAATCCAAAGTGACAGAGCCTTTTAATAGCTCAGACAGATGACATAACACAGTAATGGGAAATTCAACACCACACGCACACGCTCACGCACTAACATCTGGTAGAGAATATGGAAACTATTATTGATCAGTTAGCATTTATAGATTGTAGGCCTCTTGTGATCACACAAAGAGATTAAGACTAAATGCTACTCTGTTTATTGCTGTTATTTTCCCACTGTTGACTAAATCGTACCGGTAGTAACCAATCTGAACTTGTCCTCCTCGTCAGTGACCTCTTCCTCCTCAACATTTCTTCCTGGGAAGAAAAATCCCATCATTCTTTTGAAGAACTGGTACATCAGCTGGATGGTGAGAGGGACCACGTTCACCTGATAGTAAAAAGCATTTGTTAGTAGAAAAGAAAAGAAAAAAAAAAATCAATAAAATAGTCTACATGTTTCAGAGTTGTGTGAAATTCCTCACCTCAAAATGTTCCTTCACAGAGATTCCTCCCACAGGGGGGCGCACTTTACTGAAGATACGCAAAGCAAACTGGCGTCCTGACTGACAGTTGCTCTGAGGACGGAGCACGACCTGTAAAATGAAGGGGGGTTTGTTTTACCTTCAGAAACGCAGACGCTCTAGCAGCTGGTCCTTGTAAAATCCTACACTATTTAAAGATCATTTTGAGGACATTAACAGCACGACAGCACAGAATGGAAAAACACTATGAGGTTTTAAGTGCGCTTGTAATGAGTCCTTGTTTACACATGCATCATTGGATCCATGAATCTGCATGCAACACTGAATATGAATCAATGAAGAGCCACTGAGTGATCCCATCTGGGCAAATAGATGGAGTCAACACAGACATCAGAGTCTTGTCACTGTACCATCAGTGTACATACCCTCACACGCTGCACAGAGGAAACCAGGCAGAGAGTCATAAATGTGAGTGAACGCTTCATTTCCAGCTATGTTAATATACACACAGTTGATGGGTTATTGTGTACACCTGTATTGCAATCCCATACAACAGCTCTGCCATAAATTTTTTTTTTTTGCAAAGATAATAATGTTCAGTTTTTGTTGAAACTGTCAGAGAGGTGTTAATTTGCATGTTGTTGTTTTTTTTTTTTTTTTTAAATTGAGGTTGTAAATCTCATTGCTGTTGAACTGGACTGCGTTATACTAATGGGTGTTTCTCACTCCATTAACAAACATGAGGGGGCTAAATAAAATGCAGTCCATTATAATATCTTTGGGAACTACACCTTCAATATAAAAAAATAACAGGTAAGTTAACAGAGTCAAACTGAACATTATCATTTTTCCAACGGTAACTTTTGTCTGAACTGTGGAGTTGGATTGCATTAAAGGCCACTGACAGTAGGTTTACTGTTTTCCTTTGACATAATTTTCAAAAAGAGGTTTGTAATGGGTGTCATTTCTCTTGGATGTAAAAGGGGTAGTGTCCTAATGTAGCCTGTCTTTTAGAGAAATCTACAACCAGTTTCAAGTTTGATGTAAAATTAAGTCTAAAGCAAAATACAATCTAATTAATGATTATCTAAGTTACCGTATTTAATATGGTTTATTTAATCTGAATAATTTATTTACCTTGTAAGCTGCGTTGGGCAGCAAGTTGTTCATTGTGAACCATCCTAGCTCCAAAAGATGCTCTGCTGTGTCATCAGACTTGTTCAGCTGCGGGGAGAAAGTAATTAGAGCGTGGTCAACATATTTCTGTCCAGTATAATCAGGAATAATATTGAAAATGTCAGGAAGGACAAATCTTATCAAGCTGTCTGAAGAGCAAATTGTCTATTTGCAGTTAGATTTGATGTATTTAACTAATCAAATCAAATTCAAAAGTAGGACACCTAACAATATGGTTCCTGTTATCCTCAGACAGTAATTGAAACAGAAAATGCCGGAAAAGAGCTGAAGCCAAGGAATTTATTGGCCATGGAGGGAGGCAGCAGGGCTGTTTTTTTTTTTCCTAAGCCTGGATAGTCTGTCATCACCAGACAGCTACTTCATATTGTTGTAGCTGCTTGCTGTGCTCACCTTGCTGTACATGAATCTCTGCAGCTCCAGCTCAGCGATTCCGAGCTGGCCGTCCTCTTCGGTCAAGCACCAGCGGGCCTGGGCAAAGTAGATCTCGGTTCTTCTCACCACACTCACGTCCTCCGGGGGCTTCCGCAGCTCCAGCTTGTTTGCTCGTTGCAGCTGGAAGTCCTTGAAACACCTGGAGGAAAGACGGCATAGTGGTTTTTATGTGTGCCATGTGTTCCCAGTAATGGATGTGTATATAAGCGCTGATGCGAGACCTGATGAGGATGTTGAGCTCTTCACTCTTCATCTGCATGTCATTCTTCTCCTGGTTTAGCTGGTTCTGCAGTCTTGTGTTAATCTCCATCAGCTCGTCACTGCTCTGTTCCTCGGGTTGTGCCTACAAGATGAAGAAGAAAGCAGTAGGAAAGCACACGTTTAATGATTTAAGTGTAGATTAAAGTTCACGAGTGAGTTAAGCTCAGTGTCTGACTCCAACTGGATTTTATATACTATATAAATAAAAGACTAAGGGCCCAATTTTGTGGTGTGGGCTTTAAATCCAAATATCCAAATACCTTACAATATAAGTTGTTCCTTTTATTCACCAATCTGTTGTAAATTCAGAACTGTCAATGTAACTTGAAAACTTCACAGACGAAGCTTTTTCTCTTACTTGATTAGCTCACATTAACATATCATATTTCCAGCACTCAGTAGTTCTTCTGAAAAACCACGAGTTTTAAATAACAGCGTTAATTTAGGGACTGAATTACATTCTGGTACAGCAATGAGTGGCTCACCCTAATGTTGGAGTAAATCTGCTTCTCAAGTCGTCTAATCTGAGCAAGGTGCTGCCTGACTGCCTCTTGCAGATGTAAGATGCTGCTGCGCTGCTCCTCTGGGTTACTAGAAATTTCCAGCTGGAAACGCACTCGCTGCTTTTTCTCACTGTGCTCCTGGTGACACCAAACAAGAGGATAAAGAACAAAGAGAAAGCAAAGATTAAACACTGGTGAGGACATGGAAATCTTTGAAATTGGACCATTAGCCAATTGATGCCCCAGGCTACCTTGCGTCTGGGCTCCACGTGTAACAGCAGGTTGTTGACAATATCCAGGATCATAGCGTACTGAACAGGGTTAGTTGAAATCTCAAGGTCATGGTGAATGAGGGTGAAGGTGTCCACAGCCCCTGGAAAAATGATACAGTAACACGCCTTAAAGCTCAGGCATAGAAACTTAATAAATAATAAAGTATAATCCCAATCCCCTCCCATGTCCCGATTTCTTTATCATGGAGTTTTAAAAAATGCGGGCAGCTTTTATTTTTGCAAGAAAGCAGATGCATTCTTTCTTGACAGAGAGCAGATCAGAGCCACATTGTCTCTTGGTGACCAGACATACCAGCCTGTTTTTTCAGCAGGTCCTCTTTCTCATGGTTATTCCTCAGCTCTGGTGGTTTGATCTGTGTGGCCAGCTCTGGGTTAATGTCGTGACTGTAACTGATGTAGTGCATCCGACAGCTACAGCGCGAGATGATGCGCTGAACCTGCTGAGCCTCGTTCACTTGGGCTGGCTGGTTCCAGTCTACAGTTATTGAAAATGGGAAAATGTTACAGTCAATAATGGTACAGTAAATCCGAACCACTGTACAGGTTTACACAGAGAAGAAAACCAATGCGGCACGACAGTATAAAAAGACACATAAAAGAAAAGATGTGAGGATACTGTGTTTCTCAACATTCAGTGCAAACAAGATCAATCACTTGTACATTCATGCAGGCATTTTTGAAAGCTGTAGAGGCAGTGTGGTCTAAGTGTTCAGCAGAGCATAATATTTCAAAAAACTATGCGATGAGAAAGAGCAACATTGGGTAGGGTTAGGATGAGTAGAGCCTTACCTGTGGTGGTGCTAACCATTCCTCCTACAGCCTGGCCACTCTCCATCAGCTCCAGAACTGAGTCCAGGTTACGCTGCCTGTGTTCCTCTATGTTTTTCACCTAAACACAACATAAGAAAATATGGAGCAAATCAGAGCACTGCACATGACAGGTTGAAAACTATTAAGCTTTGGTTGCCATGCAGATAATAACTGCCATGTTGATAATGTATCTCTATTATCTCTATTTAATACAAAGTAAGAAGAAAACGTGACGTCATTATACTACGACTAGATTCTATATTGATGAAAAACAAACTCTTTATATGAATATGCTAATTTGTACTTTGACTAAGAAATGTTCTGCCTCAACCAGGCCTGTAAAAGGCCCCGACACCAGGTGAGAGCTGAACCTACCTCCAGCCACAACTGCCTGTCCTCATGCTCAGATGGGTTGGGCTCCATGGTGGCAAAGTACTGCATGCCATCCAACAAACAGGTCCAGGTGGTCTTCTGCTTCAAGGTGTCGTTGTACCAGGCAGGGTGATGCTCACACTGCAGCAGCTGAGCCTTTGCTGCGGACACCAAGACACAGCCTGCGGTCTCTGTGCCTCGCAACATCATCTGGGTTAAGCAAAAATATGTCAGGATTAAAACATCTGGCCAGTCAGACAATCAGCTGACAGGCATTCAACCAGGTTTGGGAGAAAATCTAATTTTTCAAAGCTAGAAACCTTTAAAGGAATATGAATTACTGCATTTATTCTCAGAGTTTGACGAGGTTTTTGTCAGCCCACTATCTAGGATGTTGAAACAAGTATTACAGAACATTTGATCACTGAAATACAGATTTAACATGGATCAAAGCGAAACTTGACTAAAAACTTTTACCCAAAATTGACAGTAATTAGTAATATGGGAAACTAAACAAATTCTAGAAAAAAAGATGCCCTTATTTATGTAGCTACCTGGCAGTTGACCAACTCGATAAACCAGTTGCGGTTATAGACATCATCGGTCTGACAGGCCGCGATGCCACACAGCTGGTCGCTGACACCCGAGTCCTCTTCTGAAAACACCACAAACTTGTCTGTTTCCTCAATCAGTTTCTGGAGCATTGAGGTTCCTACAGAATAAATTGGAAAAGGAAGAGGTTAGTGGACCTTAAATGACTAAGCTGTTGTCTCAGTTAAGCAAGCTCCTCACCTTCATTGTGACTTTTTTCTGCTCGACTGAGGGTGGGCACAACCGGTGTGGTGGGGGCTGTGGTGGGAGAGTAGTTGGAAGGAGAGCGTTTTAACTTCTTGGTGTGCAGCTGTGTGTCGATCCTCAGACCCTTCAAGGCTTCGGTGGAGAGATTTCTTTTCAGAACAGATGCCTTTTTGTAACCATCGTACAGCCCAAAGGCTATGTTCCTGTTAGTGGTGGTCCACGAAGCACGAAGGTCCACCAGATGCAGTTTGTGAGTGTAAGAGGCATTAGTCTCATCCTGCGGGTTCACCTCCTGCCAGAAAACATTCAAACAGATCTCGTTTAGAATGTACTGACAGTGAGGAACGGGTTTACACTTGAGCTATCTCTGGGCTTTTACCTCCTCCGTGCGGTTGCTCTGGCGCTGGTAGCTCAGGGAGGACAGGCTGAGCAGGTGGGTCTTCTTCACCTGCGCGTTAATCTGGTGGTCAGCCGTCTCGTCCCAGGTGGAAGCCATCAGGTGAACTGTCACCTGTGAGAGCTCACTGACCATCTGAGTCACATTCCATTCAGAGATCAACCTCCTCATCACAGTGCCGGCTGAGATAACGTAAAAACAGACACACATGCACCCACGTTAAAAATGTACAGACCACTTTATTCTCTGTTGGGAGTCTAAGTCTTCTGTAAGTATTGATATGTTACTCTTCCTGAATCATATCAGGCCTTACCCTGAGGAATAAGTCTCTGTGCCCCGCGAGTGAAGACATGGCCTTTGTTGCACTCCACTTGGATACCTCTCTGCTGTGCAAAGGAGGCCCAGTAATGCACCTGAAAGATAAACAACATGAATACAGATATAAAAATGGTGGATGATGGGGGGGATAAATAAATTTTAAAAAAGCAAGGGAAACGCTTATTAAATGGTCAAGCAGAAGCGGTACTGTGTATGAGACTGCAAATGGAGATTTCATGGTAAAAACATGAAACAGATTTTTGGTGGATTGCTGGAGGGCAGCCTAAAAACACACTTACTTGTAGTTGTGGGAAGGCAGCTGTGTAGGACATCTGTTTGTAGTGCTGACCCAGCTTTTTGCGGATGGGCCTGAGGCTGTGGAAGAGCTTGCCTCTGCAGATCGGTCGAGATACGCTCGTCCAGGTGGCCCAGAAGTTTTGCATCCAGCGCAGTGTGCTGCTGTACAGTAGGATTCTGGGCTGGCAGGGTTCTACGAAAGATAGAATATACATAGCTCTATGAAGTGAGATACATATAATAATGGTTTTCAGGTGCAGTGGGCTTAACTGAGCTAGACAGAATATCTAACCAGCTATTTCTGCAGCGTTCACCAAGTTAAATTTAAGGCTTTTTATGACCTTTTAATACCACACAGACTGCAAGTTCATATTTTTCCGTAGTCATACTGACCAAAGAATGATGGAAAACCAGCAGGGACAAAAAGGCCTACAATTATTTATGAAGTACATTATATTACTGACATTTATAATCACATTGGAATTTTTTAAAAAGCCTTCCACAATCCACTGTGGGAAAAGAAATCTCACTTTTAGTGTTTAACTTCTCCCACAGGTTTGTAATCAGATACAAAACAAATCATTAACCTTTGTTACTGCCTACGACAGGCAAGAGAAAATACTTCTTTGCATGACATTTAAAGCTGTCTGACGCCTTTCTTGATGGCACTGAATTCAATGCTCTTTAATTCAACAACCTGCAATTACCATGTCTAATAGGTTTACATGTACCTGTGCCACAGTGTTGGTTAAGGTCCATGGTGATGGAGAGGTTGAGGTTCTCAGAGCGAAATGCTCTGTAGGAGTCATGAGGTTGTCCTGAGGTCACGTCTGCAACATTCTCCGCACAGCAGAGCATTACAGCATGGTGGTCATGGGGGTTGCCATGGCAAAGCCATTGGAGGTCAAGGGTCATACACAGGTTGGGTAGACGTAGAAAACAGATATCATCATACCTAGCGTGAAAAAAAGGCACTTTATTACATAATGATAGTCTATAAATGGTTTTAAAACTTTCAGATGCCTCCACTTACTTTGATGCTGTCCTGACATTTACATCCAAGTCTCCTTTAAAAACAAACTGTCCAGGGTTCCAGTCGAAGTTCAGCTTATTCCATTCCCAGTGCAGGTTTTCTGTAGTGTTATAAGGGTCCTGAAAAAATGCAAATCCTCTCAAGATTAATATTATGCACGCTGTGAAAATTGAAGATTTTTAGACCAAAAAGCTCAGAATATAAGTAACTGAAAAAAACAAAAAAAGAAACTGTTAAATCATTAAACATAAAAAAATGATGTTTCTGTAAATGATTTGTTTTGAGACAAACAATCTGCAACCCTCTTCCTGCTGCATATATCTGATGGAGATTAAAAAAAAAAAAAGACATATGTTTGTGAGGTGCACAGTGTTTTACCTCGGTAGCTAGCTGATGAAGATTGGCCTGATCAATGTCCATAACCCAGCGTCCGTGCAGCAGGAGACGACTTTTGTCCCACCAAGCTAGGGGAGGTGAGGGATCAACTGTGGGTTTTGTCAGCAGGTCAACTGACTGCCCGATCAAAGTCCAGGCAGGGTCCCAACATGGCCCCCACACGATCGTGTAGAGAGAGATGTCAGCTGTAAAAAGTTTAATTTTTTAGCATTATTTTTGATTATATGAAAGAGTGGACCTCACAAGACATCACATTAAAAAGGTATGCTAGAGTAGCTAGTCAGCTACTAGCTACTATATGAGTAGCTCCGACAGTTTAGAAAACTTTATATTTTCCTCTCTAATATTAGGTCATCCATTCTTCATCAATTATTGTTTACTTCTGCTTTTTAACTTCAGTTTTAGTCATGAACTGACACTACACATTCAAAAGGTTAGGTACAATATAGAGATGGATTTATCCCAATGGAATTTCCGGGGGGCTGATATTACGACACTGACTTCCACATATCCAAACACTATTGTGGAGGACTGTGCTCGGCAATAAAATGGTGACAAACGTTATTCTCATTACTCACATTTGAAATCATAGTAGAACTTGAGTGGTGGCATATTCCTGTGGACCGTCACATCCCCCCACGGTGGCCCAAGTGGGACAATCTCTTTGCGATGAGCTCTCGCCTGTCCATCTTGCTCTGTTCCAATCAGACGCCCGGACAGCTCCCAGTCCCGGATCTCAAACAGGTAGCGAGGGTAGTCTCGTATTCTCACTGACACAAAGAAATGACAGTAAAGAGGCAAACCATTTTGCATATGCTGTGCCAAGCCCAAACTTTAAACCTTTAATTACATTTTTTTTTTCCAGTTTAGTCTCACTTACCCAAAAATGCAGCCAGTTTAAACTTGACTGCACGGCACCACTGGACCACCAGAGGGAGTCCTTCTCTAGGGAAGGGGCTGATCCCATCAATGTCCCTCAGCTGCTCTCTCACCCTCTCAGGCCCATGAAGTGACTGATCAGCCAGGGCAACTAGTTCCAAGTCTGACACTGTCCACGTCAGCAGGGACTTCCTCATAGGCGTGTTTGCGTAGAGGCGGCGTGAGCGCTGGATGTAGATCTCGATGTGCTTTTTCTCCAGTGAACTATACAGCTCTTCTATTTTTCTGGCGGGCAGAAGTTCTCCATGCTGCTTGCGTAGATCTGCCACCTTCTTATCCAGAAGCTGCAGACGCTTTGCACTTTCCTTGCTCTCGTCCTTCATCAGCTCGTAGTTGTCCCGCAGCTTGATTTCAAAGATGTCGTCGAGGAAGACGAACGAGAACTGGCTGATTTTGATCACCAGGTCAGGAGGCAGACGTTGGACGGCAGTGGCCTGGCTTGGGGAGCGATGGAGAGTCTTCAACCACTTCTGCACGCTAATGGCCTTGTCAAAGGTGTTTGAGAAATTGTACTGGTAGGGGAACTCGAAAGCCAGGGAAGGACAAGTGAGAACCCAGACACGGTTGTGAGGAGTGATGAGGAAGGGGAAAGTGTCTCTGTGCAGCTGCATCTCAGTCAGCTCTGCATACGTCTCCACATCGAGGCCTTTGAAGGAGACGATGTTGTTGCCGTCAAAGTTGAATATCAGCAAAGGGGAGCGTATGTGCATGGAGCCAGCATGCTTGGAGACCGAGAGGGCTTCTGTGTGCAGGAGTATATAGTTCTGCTCACTGACGTGGGCTGTTAAACGAGTAAAGCCCAGTTCAACACACACACACAGCCCTCTAGTCTGACCCAGCACAACTTCACTCTTTGTAGATTTGACTGGACTGTCCTCTCCTTTCTCTCCACAGAGCATAGTCCAGCAGGCCTGAGCTTCAGTCATGTGCTGGTATAAGACCATGTGGTCTGGTGGCGTCCATTCAACAGAGAGCTCCTCTTCACTTTGAACCTGATTAAGACATGACAGTACAAAATATGAGTATTAGCATTAGAATTTCTATCTTTCCAGAGAAATAAAACTTATCAAGATCTGATCACCTGTAAGGTGTGGGTGGTGAGGTGGTAACAGAAGGCTATTGCGGTGAGTTTGAGCACAGGGTTAGAGGTTTGGGAGGCGGGGCAACATGTTTCCATGTTCTCAGTGAGTGTCTTGACCGCAGACAAGCTCACCCCCTGTAGAGACACAGTGGAGCTCTCAGCAGAGCTCAGGACTCCTACAGTGTCCATCCGCAAAGACACAGCTCCTAAAGAGAACACAAATAAAAGATGAATTATGTTGAGCTGGTGGGCCGCCTCTAAAATTAATTGCTGTAACACTTTTCTTCATTGCATTCCCTTTCTTTCAAATTTAATTTGACATTTTTTATGTTGTAGTAAAATAAAGCATTGAACACGATTTCCCCAAAGCTGAAGACGTTCAGTTTACTGTCACGTAAGTCAAAGAAAAAGAACAAATCCTCACAACTGAGAATATGAACCAGGTAATGTTTGGCATTTTGCTTGAAAATGACTAAAACTATTAATTTCTCATGAAAACTGTGGTTAATGAATTATCTGTCAATCATCTATTAATAGACTAGTTGTCTAAGTATCTGTAGTCACTGCAGACCCTATGAATGCTTACTTAAGAAAATTTATGTTAAAACAGTGTAATTAGAACCATTCTTTTTAGTCAAATGACCATCTGGTGCACTATACATATCTCCTTAAAAGATAAAAAAAACCCCAACATATTCAGTAAACAACTTCTTACCTGCCAGATTGGAGAGCGTGAACACATTAACATCCTCCAGACGGCAGTCAAGTTTAAAAAGCAGGTGAAGCTGCGAGGAGGGGATGTGTTCGACAGTTTCGTCACTAGTCAGAGACGCTGCGGCCACATCAGACAACTGTGGCCCCGAATCACCAGGAACACAAATAAGGGACAGCAGGCGAGACAGACACAGTGCACAGGTCTCTGAAAGCTCCACTTGAAGCCCTTTCAGACTGGACTCCATGTTGAGACTCGGAGAGTGGCTGCCCGACTCCATGTGAGGTCGGTTGAAACTCCCCTGTAGGAAGGACAGCCAATTAGTCTGCCGATAAATCCACCGAAAAACTAACCGATTTACTCGAAAACTAGTTTTAACTTGAACAGCCTGTTTTGAGTTAACATCTTTCATCTGTTGTTGGGGAATTCAATCTATATTTTTAAAAAATCATGCAAAGTGAAGAATTATAGAGAGTAGAAAAGAGAGAAACATTCGGCACTTTAAAGAAGGCCGCTGTTAAGTTATGGTGTAACTGTGTAGACATATGGCTTTACAGAGGGAAACCTTTGGTTATACATTTCAAGAGAAAGTGAAAATGAATCTAAAGCACCATTATAAATACAATGAAACAAGTTTCTAAATGCTTCTTAATCATTTGTGCTTCCTACCTGAAGACTTAGCGAATCTAAAATGAGCGCTTCTCCCCACACGTGTTTACCAGGAGGGTGGGGTGCTTGTTGGATATGAGACCCCTGACCCACTCTCCACCAGAAGTTGTCCAGGGACAGTGAGGCACGCTGGTGCACATTCTGGGACTCCGGGCTCTCATTGTCAACTTTAATGTCAAGAAGGTGCTGCAGTTCTATAGAAATGAATATGATGCAGTTATATTACAAGGTTAATTTGAGGAAAAATATTTAAAATTTGCTGCTGTATAGTCATTTGAGATTTAAGTAATTCTGGAGACAAAGCTGTGAAAAGTCAACAGTGGTAAGAAGGAGAATAAGTTAATGTGTAACATGTAAAGGGCTTTATCTAATCTATTTTGTTTGAAAATAGTTGACCCAAAAGCTGCCTGAACAATAACAACCCCCCCCAAGATTTATGAAAGAAAGGGACTTGTACATGATGTAAAGCAATAAAATTAAGTGCTATTGCTTACCACATTGTCTTGAGGTTATACTTTAACCCAACAATGCGCTCGTTTTGCAACGTAGCAATAACATCATATGATGTTCACCTGCCTTTCTGTGTGTGCGCAGCATGTGACAGACCTACAGTACCTGTGTTGGCAGACAGGAAGCCCAGAGCGAAAGGCGTTGTGTCTCCCAGCTGAACAGACACATTAACATTGGACACAGACGAAGTGATCATCACTGGTGCATCCAGGTGAGGGAGGCGCCTGAGGGAAAGGAGGGTGGGCAAATAATCTAACGGACTACACAACACGATAAGGATATGGAAGAAGCATACAGAATGAATGACGCACACACGCACGCACGCACGCAAGCACACACACACACAAAAAGCACATGGATAAGAAAGAGAAGATAGCAAAAGGTATTAGGTTATTATTTCCATTGAAGTGGGAGATTTAAGCAAAGCGGTGACTGAATAGAGACTCAATCCTTCCAGTTACCTTTTAAAGACATCACAGAGAATGTCTGATCAAAGAAAATGTCTGATCATAAATCCCCCCACCAAAGTATTAAAGGCCAAACAGTTTTGCTTTTCCAACTCGCCTTTTTCTATGCGCCGCTTTTCTGTGGATTAGCTGTTCCCATGGAAATAGGTTTAGCCAGTGGGAGAACTCCTGGTGACGGTAGTGAATGATGCATGTGTTGACTGTGAATGACCCTGAGATGTCAATCGATGTGACCTACATTTACAGAAACATGGAGATACAAAAAGTCAGACTTATGACTCATACATTTAAGAAGCTCTGACCAGACGATGCCACTGTCAAGCATCGTCCTTACCTGCAGGGCTGTCTTCAGAGTGTTCACACAAAGGATTCTCTGCCTGCTTTGAGAGAGGAGAAGTCCATCTGCCAATTCCGCACCAAAAAAAAAGAAAGAAAAAGACAAGAGCATATTATTCATTGCTTTTTCCTCCGACCAACTATCTCTGCATTGCGTCTGGCGCCCAGCTGTCCACTAACCCTCTAGAAGGAGCTCCAGGCTGCTCTGGGGAAAGCTCAGCTCGGGGGTGAAGCTTTTGAGAGGAAGCTGCTCATTGTCACGTCCATAGGAGACCTTTAAAGACTTCAGAGTCCAGTTCAGGTGTCTGCACAGATGAGTGCCACAAAATGTTTAAGACAATCTGTCATTAAATAGGGAGCCAATCTGTATGAAACAATACCTGCAGGCAGCTGATGGTAAAATGCTAACTCACCTTTTCTGGCTCTGCATGGACAGGGTTACGTTTGTATTATCAAATTCCACATTGACCTTGTGGGGAATCAGCTGATGAAACCTCTCCACAGCCTCATTCTGTATGAACTCAGTGCTTTCACACACTGAAAAGGAAAGAGTATTTTTTTACGATGAAATTACAATATTATGTTTGTAGTATTATCAAAAAAATGCAGTTGCAGCTTACATAATTGGAATACTGGCTAATTAGAGCTAACTAATGAAAATAAAAGATCTAATACATCAATCAAAAATCATTTTGGGATATATAGCTATATGTAAATCATCTTGGGTCTACTCCATTATAATTCACTAAATTCAACATGTCAGCTGCAGAAAGGAAGCAGTGCCAATAAACATAAAGTATCCTGGGAATTATGGTGAAAAGTTACTGGCGCCAGTGATTTAAAGTTTGGGTTTCTCATGATCCAAAAATAAGGTTTTCATGGAAATACCTGAGTGAGCTTATGTTCCATTTCCTGTTTTTCCCTTGTAAATGTCAGTGTGTATTTAAATGGGAGGAACTGTAAACCTTAACTAAGCCTGTGCTATTGGTGTTCTACTTCTAACTACAAATTTATTGGATTTCCTATTCATTTGCTTAATGGCCCAGAAGACCTGCAGATTTATAAAGAAACAATGAAAAAAGAACAGAAGAACAAACTTAAATTTTATGTAATTTCAAATTGACTTGACACATTTTTGCTGACTTTTCTTACTTTTAAAATAATTGTATAACTTCTGCTTGTTTGATCAGTAAGATTCAATTTAATCTATTTATCATTAGAGGTAGACATTTCATGCACCTACAGAGGTCAAACAGAGCTGTATATGACCTTGTCCTCATTTTCCTGCTGGCTAGCAAGATTAGGTGGTATAAGAATTGTGCTGCCTGGTAGATGGTCTTGAAGGTTGACGACAGCAAAGCATGATATCCCAAATTCTAATTATTTCAACTAAATGTTGATATGAACCCTTCTTACTATTTTAATAAAAGGAGAGAATGGAGGAACTCATTCAAAATGTCTTAGAAAAAAAAGACAGAGTTATCTAACAAAAAAGTAGGATTCATAGAGTGGGATTCTGGATTACAGTTAGGGGCAAACATATAATATAAGAAAAAATAAATTTTAATAAAAAGCTGAGCAGTGAGATAGACGTCCCTATACTGACTGATTACTACCATCTCTAGTTTGTTGATCAACTCTAAGAATCATTTTTACATTTCAGAGATTGTACCCTCACCAGATGTATTGTGAACACTCTTAGAGGGAGATGGGGGCAGCAGGATTTGGCTTAGGAACAGTCCTTCATGCAGCTCTGCGATAAGTGTCCTCACGCTCAGGGAAAGAAAACCCGGCTTCATGTCTGGTAGGCTCACATCTCCAGACAGCAGCAGGCTCAGGGCCACTTCAGCCAAACATATGTCCTACATTGGAGAGCACGTTAGTCGCATATGTTTAACCACAGGTTCCAATTTCAGTGGAAATTCTTGAACTCACCAGTTGACTGCTTTTAAGCATTTTACTGCTCAGCTGCCCGACTGAGAAGTCCCACGCCAACCTACAAAAAAGGACGGTGTAACATGTTCTCTGTTCTGACAATTATCTAAATTAAAAGAATAGTTCAATCATATCAATTTTAGAAATAAAAGACAAGCACACAAAAAAATGTACTTACCTTTTACTCTGGTGGTCAAGTAACAAGGTGACACCTGTGATAGTCATGTGCCATAGAGACTCTGAGAGTGCCAGGTTGAGTACCATCACACTTATTGAGCTGACGTGGAACGACAGCAGCTGAGAAAACAAGACAGGAAATGAGATGTTGCCCACAGATCACTTTTATAAAGAGACCGAGCTACGGTGAGGCTCCATACTTGTGAGAGAAAGCGTAGCGTCGTGGGGCTGACTGAGAGCTTCCCTGACTTTTGCCCATGGCTCTTCTTCAACAAAGGTCTCAGAGGTGCCTCCAAGTCAAACCTAACTCTGGTTTCGCCAACGCATAATGCCAGGTATCTCCTAAAAAAACCCGGACACACAGTTAAGTATCGTAAACAACAGAGTTAAGTTCTAAAATTGAGCTCTAATGAGTAATGATAAGGCATATTGTAGCTGATTTAATCCAAGATTTTGATAAGTAGGATTAGAAGGAAGGATGTCAGTATAATACAACTTACGGCAAATCCTGGTTTAGAAGTTTACTTGAAATCCATATTTTGTCAATTTCCTGTCATAAAGAGAGTCGCTGTTATAGCTCACCAAGTCACATAAAAGTGGCCTTGATAAATCATGTGACAGTGCACAAACATCATTAATGGGAATCGGCTCCACTGCAACAGCTCAAGGCATAAATGTCATGTAAACACAGTGTGTCTTACCAGAGTATGCTGCGGGTGAAATTGGATACTAACTCCTTGGACCGAAAACAGCCCTACTGATTTGATCTTTAGATCAGCGTTCAGTGCAGTCTGGAAGAACCGCACAGCCAGGGTGCATGTGATCCACCTAAAAGCCCAAGACAAGCCGAGAAATCTTAGAAATCTTGTGCAAACATCTGGGCAAAAGCCCGTAAGCAGTTTATGCAGTATTTGATTACAGTAAACCAATGTTGTTTAGGGGTGATAGTGGCACTCACAGGTGCACTGCAGAGCAAACACAAACACACACACACACACACACACAGCTCTTACCTGAAAATGACACATAACAACGCAATCCCGAGCAGCAGAAGCAGAAGGAAGGATATCAGCAAGAGAGACATCGTGTCCCGAGTTGTTCACACCCAAATCTTGGACATGGGTCTGGCTGCTCCCCTTGTCAGCTGTTGTCAAAAGAGGAAGAGATTTCAGCTACCTCAGTTTAGCACACCGTACATTCAGGCGCTCCCGACCACGGGTGCCAGACTGGCTGCTCGCAAACGATAACCGACGACCCGTCTGTCGTTGTGACTGACTGGGGGGGAAATAAACAACTTGCAACGCGAATTTATAAACGTTAGTCGTTATCGGGAGCAGCTAGCCTCACGGTGCTAACGTTGCTAGTTAACAACACCGTAGTTACAACCCGCAAAATGAAACGGCGCCTAGCTTGACTCCACCCCTTCGCCGGCGCGTAAAAACAGAACAAAACAAAACGATAGAAAATAAAAAACACAAAAAGACTTCACCTGGACTTGATCCTTGAAAAGTGGCCGCCAGCGGCGACGCCGGGGCTCGCTGAGACGGGCCGGCGGCGGCGTTAGCCCGGACCGACCCGCACACGAAACGGTTAAAAAAGGGACACTCGCCGCCGCGTCACCCGAAAACCTCCAGCGAAACCGGGCTAGCGCCGTAGCATGCTAGCGCCGCAGCTAACCTAGCATCCTTTTTTTTGTGTGTATTTAAGAGCTGCCTACCGTCGGGAGTCGGTGCTTCCAGACAGTCTCCGAGACCTACCCCGACATATTCAAGGCGCCGGGGCTTCGTCGCTTCCCCCCCCCCTGACAGTTAGCTCTCCGCCCGGGCAGAGTAAACACTCCGACTCCGACTCCGGCTCCGGCTCCGCCCCCGCTCGGCCGGCAGCTGCGTTCACTTGCAGCCGAAGAGCTGCGACTGAAGTGGGAGAGGAGCCCGAACACCGCCAAACACGATACTCGAGAACGTTGATTGATTGATTGATTGATTTATTTAATGAACTTTGCATTCAAACATAACAGGGTCATTCAGCGATCCATTCCACACACATACACCACAGCAAAGTCAAAAAACAGGGGAAAACACAAGGAAATTCATCCAACCGTCTAATAGAGGTGAAAAGTCGAGAGACGATTTCTTTCGAGCAGATTAGTATGTGTTTTTTGCGAAGGATATGATTAGGTGTAACTCAACCACATGGCTTAAACTATTGCGACTGCATGAAGCTGAATGATTACAGGTGTAAATTGCCTCGTCTCTCACAAAATGATGTTGGGTTTTTCAAATTTCACAGCATATGACACAGAAGAGTGAGGATTTTTAGCCAAGTGCCTCTGACCCCTAAAAGCTCCAGCTACACGGCATATAATTGTGTTTTTGGTCATTTTTATCAGCTGCAAAAATATGGAATATTCATGTTCAAGTTCATGTTGTGTAACTTATCAAATTTAAAATTATGAAACCTATTTTGTTCATTTTTTTTTAATAGTGCTTGCATGGCACATTTTTCTAAAATTTATTATTATCATTATTATTTTTTTTAAATCAAATTACCACAAACTAACCAGTGCACAAAAATCTTGTATCCAGGTAGTATTACTGCAGCAATGAGGAGTACACACACAGTGCAGAGGCGGTAGTTGTTGCAGGGGCAACAAAGACCCAACAGCAGAATTTTGCCCATGGCCATGTTGATACCTTTTATAATTTATAAATGAGTTGAATTAAATACATGCTTTAGCACATCTCACTGCCCTATTCATAGGAATAATATTTACTAGAGAATTATCCATCAAACTGAACAAGTGCTGTCAGTGCAACAGTAGCTTATGGCATGCGTCCAGGGGAAAATAAATCTCAAGCTGCTGGCCTAAGGAGTCTTAACTTGTCATTACAAGAAGAGTTACAACACAGGTGCGTTGCACAGCATCTCATCTTCACATGAGCTGGTGAGATATTGTTAATGTGCAATCTCCTTCATCTCATGCAGCAGCTTTCTGTCTGTTGTGCTTTGCAAACCATTCATCACTTTTATCTTCAGCCATAGCCTGAAAAAACAAGTTTGAAAGCATGAAGAACATAGGTAGTGTGAATATCTGACATGTGTTGCATAGTAATGTAGAAAGTAAAATGTTGGAGCAACACAAACCTTATTAAGTAAGTCATTTCCTTTGGGGTCCACCATGGACAGCGTCCTGAATGCCTCATCTCCCACAAAACAAATTTCATGGCCGTCCTGGTACAACAAAAGGGTCAAAGCTTTCACTGAGATTCCCTTTACACCATTTTATTTATTTATTTAGGTTATACACTTACTGGGTCAGCCAAAATCACCACTTCTACTGTGGCCTTTCCAGGAGTGTCCAGGCTGACTAATGGAGTGAGGATTTTCTGATTTTCTTTTTTCATCAAGGCTTCAAGGTCAGGCAGCTGAGGAACATATATAATATGTATTATATGTATGATAATTATGAGGGATGATGATATTTCTCCAATTGTAAAAACCACTCTGATTCATCCATAAAGTAATACTTTACTTGCTCCCGTGGGCATGAAAATGCTATCCTCCCAAATGCTGTTCCATGATCTACTGCCCCACCGATATCATGAAGCTCCAACTTGCACTGCACAAAGATAAAGAAATATATAAAGTGAACACTAAAAGACATTCTTTAGTGATTGACAAAAAATATGAAACGCAAAATAAAAAAAAAACAGTATAATTACCTCTAATTCTTCTTAATCTATAATAGTAAACTCAAGAAAAAAAAAAGACCAGGCACTGATACTTTCTTGAAGATGCGATACTCACTTGTGTGTCTGCAAATCCCATCAGCACTGTTTTCTTCTCCTCATTCTTGTCCATCACCTTCATCCCCAAGAGTGTGGTCCAGTAGTGCGTCGATCTCTGGAGGTCTGACACTCCGAGACAAACCTTCTGCACAGGGTCTGGGAACAAATGATCAAAGGTTACAGGTTACTTTAATCAATAACAAAGTTAAGGATACTATCTGCAATGATATGAACTTGTGGAGAATGCTAAGAGGTCACTATTCTGCACATTTTTCTGTTAGTTCTGCTCAGTACAAAATGCTCTATATATTATTTAACTCATTTTAGAATCCTACTTTTGACTATAAACATGGTGATTATTATTCTTATTCTTTGTTATAAATGAAAGTATTTTTTTCATTCAACCATTTGAAATTCCTTTCAGGAGAAAATGATAATTAGCCTCACTTCAATATGCAGTTTTTCTAAGAGCAAGAATTAATACAGTTATTTTATTTGATCAGCTTTTAATCAAATATATTTAAACGTCTTTAGGGCTGCAGCTTCAAATTATTTTAATATGTAATATAATGACAAATGCCGATCATATCAGAAGAATAAAATCAAATAAAAATGGATACTACTTTTATGAATTTATAAAGCCACCAGTCAATGCTTTGCATTTATGCTCAGCTTTAAGCAACTCATATTTGGTATTTTTCACTTGATAAATGTTACAAAATTACTACAATTCTTAATTAATTGTCAAGAGTTGGATGCTTTTAAACAAAGGAATAACTACAACGGCGAACCCTTTTCACGTAGTGGTGAGAGACAGCGATGAGGCCTGTGACACTCACCATTAGGAGGCTGCTCCTTGTCCACCAGGTAGAAGGAGTAGCCTCCCGGAGCCTGGGTCAGGTACAGGGCCTCTCCTACCTCGGTCAGAGGCCACCCCAGACGTTTAGCGTTGCTGACAGCTTGGCTGGACTGCAGAGTGAGGCCCTGAAGAAAACACGCGGATGACAGTGTCGTTTCCCGAGGCCCCGTAACATTTATATACTGTGGACCTCCATGTGGTGTCTAAATGAACTCTCACCCACCAAGAAGTCGTTGCCGAGCTGATATTCTCCGACCCCATAGTTGTATGTCAGCTCAGCAACAAAATGGTCATCCTCTGGACCAAAGCCAACCATTGTCTTGCTCCATTTTCCATCGTAGGGTCTGTATAGATAGAGGATGAGTGCAGTGGTCAGAACTGGGATATCAACAACTCTTTATGACTCTTAGCTTTGTGAATACAAAGTTCAGTTAGTCTTACCCGTTGCAAGTTGCCTTGCAGCCTTCTTCAAACTCCTCATGGCGTAAAACCTGAAAAAAAGGATAGGACGACATAGAAAAAAAAACAACATTCAGCGTGACAACAACTTTATTACATCAGATTCAGTCAGGGGAGGTATTAGCTGCATCACTGTTTTGCAACACTCTGACAGCTAATATTTAGGCTCAGTCACGCCTGGCCATTAGCAGAAGCTCAAAGGACAAATAAAAAAATACCGTCATGCCAAGAACATCTCGGTAAAACGTGGCTGTTTTAGCCCTGTCGCCAACTTTGAAAACGAAATGCAGCGCTCGTCTCAAAGCCATGTTCCCCTTGGTGCGGATCGATGCGAGCGCAGCGTCGATTGAGTTTCCTGGACGATCGACGTTTCTGCCGTCCGTCGGTGAGAAGTAAGTACCATTTAACAAACAGGATCGATTCGGAACTACGAGCAAACTCCTGGATATTATATCGCGCGTTGTTAGTTACAGTGTTATTGTGTCACTGAGCGAAAGCACGACGATTCTACGTAAAATTAGATGTAAATAAATGAATAAATTAGAATTAAAAAATAAGTTGCCATCCCTAGCCATTCGTGAAAATGGTATCGACCAAATGTATCGTCTCACGTTCTCTCGCGAGAATACAGGTGAGCGCATCCTTAACTTAAACTAGCAAATGTTTTTAAAAAGAAAAGGGAGGAAACGCTGAAAAGTGAATTAATTTGACTTTAGCTTGTTAACATCTCCGAGGCGAAACACACACGCACAGTATCGAAGAAACCAGATTAATTTTAGATGCGTAAAATTCAGCACCGGCGACTCTACACCGGGTGGCGGTAAGTCGGCGAGGTGGAGCCAGCGCACCGGGTTCAGCGCTGGGAGAGGAAGAGGAGAGGAAGAGGAGAGGCGCCGCCGAAGTCGGCCTCCGATTAACGGGCAGAGTTTTCACAAGCAAAATAAAGGCTTCACAAATCCCACATGGCCTCTTTAAAAGGCTGTTTGTTTTTTTTTCCTCTGGATAATCTAGAATAGTGTTTTTTGGGTCAGGACCTGGTCCAACGTGCTGTGAAATCCCCCCTCCCTCGCTTTCATAGATTAAATAAAGTTTTGAAAACGGCATCGAGGTTTTAAACTTTATTGTCCAATGTCGTTTTCACAGCGGTAAACGGTGCGGGAAGCGGAGCATCGGTCGCCCGGAACCTTTCACCCCCCCTCCACGGTCCCTTTAACCGGTGACACGGAAAATGGCAGCGTACGTGAGAGGCGCGCTGCGCCTCGTTTCCAGGGAGCGACGCGACCTTCTGACGCGGGGAGGTACGGTACGGTACGTACGCGGCCTGAGGAGGAAACCCGTCAGAGTGCTGTCCCCCGACGCCGAGCCGGAGCCGGAGCCGGAGGCGAGGAAGAGGCCGCAGTGTCGGGCAGTCCCGCAGCGACATGTCGGGAGGGAGGAGGAGGAGGAGGAGGCGGCAGCGGGAGTCCGATCCGCCGGGACCGGGACCGGGGCCGGGGCCGACGCCGACGCGCGGTCCGCCGGGAAACACGCCCACGTCCCCCTCACCAAGGATCAGGTCGACGGGCTCCGCTTCGAGAGGGCTTTCCCCGGAGACAAGAGACTGGCGTAAGTGGTCGCCGGTCGGTCTCACCTTCATCATCAGGTGGCTAAAAGAGGACGAGGGGGGGGCCGCGGTCCGGCCGCTGTAACCAGCCCGTCCTGGAGGCACCGGGGCCCCCGGTGATCTCCGCTGAACACACGCCGGGTTAATTATATCGCCAGACACCCGGAGACCACCCAGCGCTCTAAAGCTGAAAGTCGTTAGAGAGAAACATTAACTGGCAATAAAATTTAGAAAACTGATGAATCATTTAAGTGTTTTTTTCTTTTGGAAGCAAAAATGCCAAAAAAAAATCTACCCGGTGCCACTTTCTCAAATGTGAATATTTGTTAGCTCCCTAGTTTCCTATGATAACAAACTCAACGTTTTTATGTTTTTTGACTGTTTGGCCAAACTCCAGATCAATTTGAATATGTTAACTCAGGCTGCTGGGAATAACAATTCCCTGTTTTCTGACATTTTAATTCACTGAACAATCAGTGAGGTTTTTCTGTGTGTTTTTAATTAAACAGAAGAAAATTCACTCAGTTTGGCAAAGCACAACTTCACAACAAAAGAGCTTAGGTATAAACTTGCATAAACAGCTGAGGTCTCTCAAAGTCCATCAGATTTTGTCTCACCGGAAAGCCTGGGACTACACAACAGAGAATCAAGGACCGGTCAAATTTCCAACAAATTAGAGATCAGTTTAATTATGGATTAAACCCGGGGCTCATGAGTTGAGCCTTGAGTTGAGCCCCATCTTGGTTAAGTTCCGGATTCATATTTTACATAAAATGTGATCATCCCATAAAATATGATTTATTTTTCTTTTCAGATTAAAATACCCAGCAGCGTGTAACATAGTAAAATTAGCTCCTCCTCGACCTGCTACAGCATGAAAACGCTGCTTGCAAATGAACACATCAGTAATAATCATCCAGCTCATTATTTACTCAGATTGTGCCAGACTTCATTCAACATTTGCCCTATTTTTTAGACTTGTGAAGTTCCTCTAAGGTCACTTGTATTTAACAACTCAGACATTTGCCATTTTATGTTAAGTGTAGAAAATTTTATTTCCTCAAAGCAAGAAAGGTATTAAAAGGGATAATTTTTTATATCACTACCCACATTCAGATATCCTACTGGCAGTAGTATTGAAAATTTTTAGATAATAACAGCCTGCAGACCATGACTGCCCAATCAGTACTTTCACCGACTGCAACTTAAAGTACGTCTTGCTCATAGTATTTCTATACTTTTAGTTAAGTGAAGTTTGCATGTAGAACCTAAACCTGGAAGAGCCTTTTATTTTGGTAAAACTACTTTCTCTTAAGTAAATGATCTGAATACTGGTATAGTATAAAAATAGTAATAATAGATATGATAATTATTCATGTTCAGTGCGAGCAGTCAATCTCACTGCCCTCTCTCTCTTTCCCGCCATCTGTGCTGCAGGAGGTTGGTGAGCGTCGCCCGATCCAGGACGTTTCGAGAGCACCAGGGCAAAATCCTGCTGGAGGGCAGGCGTTTGATCTGTGATGCCCTGGATGCCGGCGCCAACCCCCAGATGGTGTTCTTCAGCACAGCGGATCGGCTCCGAGAGCTGCCCTTAGACAAGCTGAGAAGGGCCACGCTGGTCAAAGTCAAGTTCGAGGAAATCAAGATCTGGTCTGACCTTGTGGCTCCGCAAGGGGTGATCGGTAAGAGGTCATGTGTTTTGTTTTAGTTCATAATCAAGCACAGATGCTCTAAGTTCCTGCTGATTTATATCTTTTGCTCTGCAGCCATATTTTCTCGTCCGGACCCATCGAAGCTAAACTTCACAGGCGCAGGTCATTCGGTACCGTTGTCCCTGATATGTGACAACGTCCGAGACCCGGGAAACCTCGGGACTATGCTGCGTTGTGCTGCTGCTGCTGGATGCCATAGCGTCCTGCTCACCAAGGGTAGGATAGATCATGTTTTCAGTGCACCCCCTCTCTAAAAATTGTGTTTTTTCTTTGCTAGTAATTTTTCATCTTTCTTTTATTTTTCCACCAACAGGCTGCGTCGATGCTTGGGAGCCTAAAGTTCTGCGCGCAGCAATGGGCGCCCATTTCCGCCTTCCCATCTATCCCAGCCTGGACTGGGATAGTATCAAAAACCGCCTCCCTAAATCTGTGACTGTCCACGTCGCTGACAGCAGCTGTGGTCCTGACAAAAGTAGAGAAACGGAGGATTTGCACGTTACTGTGTCCCAGAAACCCTCTAAAGCTGGAGACTATGGCTGGGTCAGCACAAGGCGTAGTCGCAGGGACGTGCACTATGAGGAGTACGATTCGGACTCTGACTCTGAGATCAAGGGACTCTCACTCCCCAGGGTGGACGCCAAGCTGTACCATGAGAGCTGGGCTCAGAGTCCCACTGCTCTTGTGATAGGCGGCGAGACACACGGTCTCAGTCTCGAATCAGTCGAGTTGGCTGAGAGAACCGCTGGTCACCGGCTCTTCATTCCTGTAGTTCCTGATGTGGACAGCTTGAATTCAGCCATGGCAGCCAGCATCCTCTTGTTTGAGGGCAGGAAGCAGCTGTTAAAACTAATGCAGACATCTGGAAGGAAATGGAAACCTACAGCTGAGGGGCAGTTTTCATGAGGTTCCCTGTAAATATCAGTGTCACTCCTGGTGTGCATTTGTCCGCACAACATATATCCTGCTCTGCTAATAATAAAACACAGGGATTTGCAAAGCGTTTGAGTTCATGTCAAATAAACTTATGCCTTAAGTCCATTTTAATGTGTTTTTGGCTGCAACTAAATTATTTTTCATTATTGATTAATCTGCAGATTCTCTCGTTTTTAATCATCTTGTCCATAAATGTCAGAAAAAAGTGAAAATGCATCAGAATTTCCCGGAGTTCATAAAAGTTTCTTTGTATTCCCTGTTTATCCAACCATCAGCCCAAAACCAGAAGATTTTCAGTTCGCTGCCATAGATGACAAAGAAAAACAGTAAATTCTCACATTTGGGAGGCTAGAACCAGAGATGTTACTGAAATTTATTGGGGGGTAGGGAGTGTTGGCTAAATCTTGTTTTATGTCAGTTTTTTTTTCGATTTTTGTTGTCAGCATTCTCCCTTCCCTGTCCCGAAATAACATATTAATGGCAAGTATAAAGGAATAGTGAAAAATACAGCAAATAATAAAGATCTGTTAAAGAAATGGTTGCTACAACCACCAAATAAGTGAAGGGAACTGGCCGCTGATTATGAGAAAAAAATCCAAATAATGAATAATTGGACATGAGAAATGTGTGATTGCTGGTTTTACCAGGCTGTTAAAAGTGTTTGTTATGTATGACTTTATTTAAACACGACTAAAGCACATTTAAGGGAAGAGCCCCAAAAATTTTGAATATAGATACTGACCATCTGCTTAGATTATTACTGTAATTGTACAAGGGGTTTTTAAAAGCCTCTTCTGCTTTTTGATTGAAAGTGTTTCCCGATGTGTTAAACTGATTTTGGAGCACCTTCATTATCCTTCACACACATGTCCAGACGACCCTCCCTTTAGCGAAAAGCAAAAGCACATAAGCCTCCTTTTCCCAGCTCCTGAGCCTGAAATAGATGCCTGCACTTATTAGATTTACTCCTGACAGGACAAGACTCACTGTGTCAGCCTTTGTAGGCGAATATACAGAAGTGGCTACACTTGAAGTACAAAGTGTGAGGTCTAAATTTTCCTTCCCACCTGAGCTGTGTGGATTTTAAAAAGAAATGAGTCATTCTGCATTCAGTCTCCAATAATAAATGCAGAAATGCAAAGTTTCTTTGACACCACGAGTATTATTTGAGTATTTCCTACAAATGAACTGCTGAATCATTGCACCGTGTCTATTTTACATATCCTGGAGCTAACTTTATCGATAGAACTTAAAAGGAACAGAACTTTGTGCTTGCCAGTGAATTTTTTAATGGGTGTGAGAAGTCATGACTGAAAGAAACAGAATATAGGGATTTATACATTCATCACTTTTCAAACGCCATTTTTGTGCCTTTCGGGATATAACCCGGCCTTTTCATTGGAGGACCTTCACAGAAAATCCTCCTGATGACTTTGAGATGAGAACCACCAATAACAACTGGCTAGAGATGACTTTCACTCACATCATAACACCACAAGACACAGGGGTTTTAAAACATCAGTCATTGTTCTGTTACAAGTATAATGTGATCTTTACTGTATGTGCACCTGTCATACTTTTTTTTTTTGTTTTTTTTATTCCTTTCTTAAAATAGGACCATAAAGGCTTACGGCTACATCCAACTGAGATTTAGCACATTTGCACTAAGTATACATGTGAATTACAACTGTAAAAACGCATTTTGTTTTTCTTTTTCTCAACATCGTTCAGAAACCAAAAGTAACAAGGATCTTGAAGACAAAACTCAAAGAAAGCAAATAATCAGCTGAATAAGTAGGTCCACTGGGTAATTTTCTGGTTCTCTCTAGAATTCATAAATGCTATTGTGTGGGAAAAAAAACAAAAACAGAGACAAAGAAAAAACAAAAAAAACCAAAACAAAACAGAAACCAAATTGTTTTCTTGAGGCCAAAAAAAGAAACCGACAGAATCTTCATATATATATTACTGTAGGGACTATAGTCAATGCAAGGCACCACAGGAGAAAGAGAGGACTCCATGAAAAGAGGAACATGTCTAAAAAAATGTTAAAATGTCAGTAAAAAGTGAGACATCTCTCTAACAGTCTGACAAAGTCAGGGGGAGAAGGTGAGAGAGATAGTGGGAGGCTGGGAGAGGCTGGGAGAGGCTGGGAGAGGCGAGAGGCGAGGGCAACGGTCAGAGGGAGGAGATGGAGTGAGTCCCAGCATAGTGTGTCCAACATTTATATCTCTTCAGGGATGGATGGGCTTGGGCTTTCCTTAGCCAGGCCAGCCAGACAATTGCTCACACCTCCACCACGGATCTCTCTCTCGTCGACGCCCATGACGGCGCGCGGGACGGCATGCCCAGGAGGGGATGGTGAGGGAGGTGCTGTGGTGGGTCTGTGTTAGTGTAGTGGTGGGAGTCGCTCATGTCATCCTGTGGCGGAAGAGGAAGAGGAGGAGGAGGAAGACAGTGATCAGTCCGATACTGCACCACGTGTTACAGTAGTTCACTCCTCGTCTTGACCGAAAAGTTAAAAAAACAGAAAAAGAAAAAGAAAAGAAAAGGCTCATGACGTTTTCGTCTGCCAAGAGAACAGCGCCATCCATCCATGCTCACGTGGCACTGGAACAGCCAAATGCTGGATACGTTCTGGCAGAGAGCGCACACGCTAAGCTGCGCATTTCTCTGTTGCTCATCAGCTCAGACCCGCCTTTACCAAAGAAAAGCAGGACAGCACGCCTTACTTGAATTATGTCACACTGGAAATTACCTCATAAAATTCAAGACTGCCTGGCACATGCTTTATTAATGCTCACTTCTCGAAGGAGAATACGAAACTCCCCACCCGGCTGTCCTGCTGCGGGCAGCCTGCCCGGAGAGACCAGAGAGCTGGTGCTTAGTCACTCATCCTGCTGTGTGGAAAGACAGGAAGGAACCAGGTGGGGGTCCAACCGCCCCCCCCCCTTCTTTTTCAAAAGCTCATTCACATCAGGCATGAGTCTCATCACAGAGCATTTGACTAGCACATGTGGGCAGGAGACAGAGAAAGAGAAAAAGAAGTGCACGGACTTGTGATGGAATATGTTAAAAATAGATAGCTGCTGGGTTTGCTGGGAATTTCAGTTTTATTTCTTTGCACTTATTTCAAAAAAGGGCTTCAGCCATGTTCTGCCTTGGGCTTGATATCACCTTTTACCCTTTAACAAGTCAGGATTACAACCCCCCCCGTAACCACAGGTAACCAAAAGGAATCACTAGCAGGCAGGCGGGCAGCAAATTTCAAACAAGCTGGAAAGGGTCATTAATTATTGAGAGCGAATAAGGAATCACATCGTTTCTAATTCAGCTTTCCTTCCATCCGGCAATGCTTCTGGAATTGACATTCCTGTCTTGACAGAGATCCATTATTCTTGTCACATATCTCCTCTAAGTCAAATAGATTTCATGTGTTATGTTTTGGGAGGTCACATAGTTCACTTATTAAACGCGTACAGCCACTATCATTTTTCCCTTCCTCATGACAGCCTGACCCGATTTCCCCCTTAGCTTAGTTTGCTGGCTCGGAGGGAGCCTCGCAAAAGATTAAAGATCAGTTTCAGATGGAAAAGATTATGTTGAAGAGGCAGAACTAACAAGAAAGGGCCAGAGGGTGGCACTGCAACAAAGAGCTGGGCTTCTCACAGAGGCGGCGACTCTGATGTGTAATATAGCGAGTTACTGATTTATGCGCCAGTGTGAGTTTTGTCAAAACAATGTCATAGATAGAGCGACTTTAGGTGGATTTCCAGCAACATATAACGCTGAAGCGTTTCCTCCTTTCAGGCCTCTTTGTTGTGTCTTTCCTGTTATCCCAATGATTCCCGCTAAATGGATCAAACCACACAGTATGCTCTCAGACTTTTCATTGAATAGCTTGGCTGTGCTGCTACCTAAAAAGGATAAGTATGCCAAGATGAAGTCTGTGACCTCTACTTTGCAAAACTGCTAACAGATGGAACAGATGAGTTGCAGTGTGGTATTTTTCTTGTAGGCAGCTAACTTCCTCTGAATGGAGCCCTTTTTATTATGCTGCAAATCACCGTGCATTGACCACTTAATACCCACAGATGTAAGCTGTCACTATGGACAGCACTGTTACGAGTGAAATACTGCTCAATTCTCCTACTACAAATAAAAGCCTCGCCTTGCATGCTCTCTTGCAGCCGCACTAAGCGTAGATTATAGATCATCCGGGCACACAGTGTAAAAGAAACCACAAAGAGAGAAATTCCACGATCTGTCACCGTGGCCTTTTCCAGCCTCTCCGATATGAGGAGATGTAATCTCTGCGTCAGTCTTCGCCTCCATAGGAAGTCATGCATCTTCTTTTGTGCGACTTCTCTGCTTGTGTAAACTGCTTCTCATGAGGTGCAGCCATTCCAGAGCCCCCCCCACCACCACCAACACCCCCCCCCTCCCCTGCCTCCCTCTGCCCCTCCCTAGCAGCTCAGCTCAGAACAAAAAAGACAAAGGGCCTCTCTGCTGTAGCCCAGCGCTCACAGCTGTGATAAGGCTCAGCGTGTGTTTACCATGTGGAACCTGCTGGGCCATGTCAGGCTTATTCTGATTATTGATGCACTGTGGCATTTCACAGACGATGACCATCTGATAAGGCCCGAACTGATAATGATAACAAAAACCTCCCCACCGGCCCTCCGAGCCGGGCCTGCCTCCACCTCTCCGGCCAGCTTCGATGCCTTGAGGAGAAGTCATCATTGGGAAATTTTTTCGAAAATTCCCAGCAGTAATTACTCAATCAGTTTTCTGTGAAAATGTGGGATTAAGAAACATCTTAACTGAAGAGAATCTCTTGAGGTACGAAACTTTCAGCTGAAGATAAAAAACTGCTAAAAGCACAAATTCTTTATGTGACTGTGAAAAAAAGGCAAATCCTCATTTTAAAGATTGACACTGTGTAAAAATGGAATAAAAAAAGGTCTGATTTTTGATTTTTTTTTTACATTTTTTTCCCTTTTATAAGAAACGAGGAACTGGTGAACCATTCAATGTGCTTATAATTAGGCAGAATTGTAAGTCTGCATACAATGCTGGTGGCTGGTGGCTGTGCTAAGCTTTGAGCTAAATTCTGCCATCAACATCAACTAACTCAATGCATGCTGATGTTCACGATCGTAGTTTAGTGTGTCAACATTTGCAAATAAGGATCATCAATTTTTCAGGTATTTGGTTATTAAAGTATTGAACAAACTAAAATTTTGTCCGATGACAACACAAGAAGAAAAAGTTGAGGTATCACCAAAGTCTTCCTGAGGGGAACAGGAATGTCTGCAACAGATTTGCTAATTCATTTAATATTTGTTTAGACATTTCATTCCAAGCCACAAATGGGAATAGGACTGAGACTAATTTCATTATCAAATAATCTTCCAATTATTCCTCCTGAACTGAACAATCGATTACTTGTTTTCCAAAATCCAAGATCCAAAATCAATGAAAAATGATGATAACAATAGCATTGTGCCAAAGACATAATCAAAAGTCTTGTTTTGTCCAACCAACAGTCAAAAACCCCCCAAATACTAAAGTTAAAAGCAAAAACATTTTATATTTGAGGGTCTGGAATCAAAATTGTTGCACATTAGTTTTCTGTTGATCAGTTCCTAATGTCAATCAAAGCCAAAAGTCATTGGGATTCGGTCATTCAACCAGGAATTTTTGTACAAAATTTCATCACATTCAATAATAATAGTGGTTGGGATGTTTCATTCTGGACCAAAGTGGTGACACACACGAATCAAGCATTGAAGAACAAAGCTTTGAAGGGCAGAATCAAAGGCAATAGTCCCAGCTGCTTGCCACAAAAAAATCAGTTAAACTCCTGTATGAGTGGATGATACCACCAGAGTTCATTATGCATTCAACAGCCAAAGTGACAGGACAAAAGATCTTTCATGCAGCGTTTATAAACCAGTGCACTACTTTGAGGCCTATGATTTTTTTCAGGGCACGGTAAGTTCCCGTGTCGTTTCTGCTCAGCCTGGCCTCCCTCCTGAGAGACCGCCAACATGCTGCTGTCTCATGGACACAGAAAACCCAGCAGCTGGCCTGGCAAGGAGCGTGCGACTACCAGCGCTAACCCGGGCCAAGGTGCAGGAGTCTGAGCCCAGATCCTGAAACGGGAAGTGATATCTGACCGTGAACCCAATCTGGAAATGAAACCTGGTGATTTCATAGCAAGTTGAGCCGGAGCCAGTAAATTATACCTGCGCTATATGGATGTAAAACTATCTGGCTTAGCATGCGTGCCACAAGGGTAACAAAGCAAACCCAGATTGCGGCTATAGCACTAGAGGCTTCTGAATCACTGCAAGCTCCAGGGCAACAATGTGGCCTTGTGTTAGGTCAAATAAATATTGGCACACACAGCGAACACAAAAACAATATCATGTCAACTCCCATCTTTCTGAAAACTTAAGCATGTCAATTACATTTCAAGGCTGACATCTGGGTGGAGCGGCCTCCGGCAGACACATAGGGTCAGACAGTTAGCACAAGTTAGCGGCCCCGCGCTCGAAACCCGAGCCTGCACTTTGGATCGTGACACGAGAAACCAGCGCCGTCCTCCCAGACCTCCGGGCACGTAGGGAACCGGGAGGAAGGGGAGCCAGAGGGCAGAGAGCAGGGGAAACCGAGCAGTGGCGACTAATCTTGTGATTATGTCTGCTGCTGCTGCTGCTGCTGCTGCTAATTCCTCCAGTTCTGGAGAGGTCGTGACAGAACAACAAGAGATAACAAGAGTTATGAAAACGCCGCAGTTCATCCTACACGGGGAAGAGGAGGGAGGAGTCAGAGCAGGAGATGGACTGATGAGGCAGTGTGAGGGAGTAGACAAAGTCTTTTTCCACACTCTGGTTATACCCGTCATGATAGAGGCACACATTTGAATTGTGGGTCATGGGTGGGAGCGATAGTCTCTCTCCCAGGTTCAGAAGGGCTTCTACCACTACCAAGTTTTTTCAACCAAGTTTGGAAGGTGCGAAGGAGTTGAGTGCAGATATTAAACCAGGGATTTAGAATATATCATCAGAGCCTCAGTGATAAATCGACTGGCCAAATATTTCTGACATTAGCTCATTACGGGTACAGTGGTATAGTTGGCCCACATGTAAGCTGATAAGTAACAAGAAATCGCAACGCAGAAATGCACAATACATGCATTCATACGATATATAAATTTAAAATGGAGATTATGAGTGTTTTATACTAAAATGGATCACAGGACCATGTGTAATCTGCAGAGGGTTTGCCCTTTCTGACAGACCCTCAGGGAAGGACCAACCATCGCTGGCGAGCATAGCGTAGCAGCTAAAGAGCCAGGAAATGGTTGGTTGGAGACCAAAAACGGAGCTGAAAGAGCAAGAGTCAATGACTTACGTTCACTAGATGGCCAGACACACAACTCTGAATGAAGTCCAATATGGGCAATGTATTTAATGGATGTATAAAATCAACGGCTGTTTGCTAACAAGTTCACAATACCTTATAAAAGCTCAGGATATGTCAGCGTTGTGTTTAAAGCTTGTTATTGCAGACTCAAAAAAAAACAAAAAACAATATAAAAAAATGAGCAAGAATAAAAAACCCCTCTGGAAACAGTATCACTTCGTCCACTGGAGAGCAAAGTTTATTTGTTTACAAAGTTTATTTTTCAAATGTTGTGTTCCCTGCTTAGGACAAATCCTGGTCACATTTCCAAATTTAGGGGTCCTCATCAGAAATGTTGATTTATGTTAGATGTTTATCTAAAAAAAAAAACACAAAAAAAAAACAATAATAAAAAAAAAAATTGAATTATGGGCTGATAAATCTAATATCCTTGTGGCACATTACCAAGCACAGCAAAAACAAACACAACAGCCGAGCCACTGTATTTCATACCCCAACCTAGCTACGCAAGTGTGTGTAAAATGGCATTTTACTCGGCCTCGAGTAGCTTATCTCACCTCTCCAGCCACAAAGAACAGCAGTGGCGTCTCCTCCTCCTTGGCTTTGTACTTTGCCATCAGCTTTTCTGCTATTGGTTGAATCAGCTCCTTGGCCGGCTCCAACTCTCCCTCCTCCTCGGCATCTGAACGGAGGGAAGGGAAGACACACGGAAAGATGTAACAAGTACGAAAAGAGGCCACCTGGGAGAGGAAAAATGCACAGATGAGTGAAATGGCAGGAAAGGAAGGAGAGAGGACCGCTGGTCAGATGAACCGAGAGATAAAAGAAACCGTGCAGATGGTCTCCGTCTTGTTTCGCAATTTGGTTTGACCTCGAGAGACGCGAGGGTGGTCTCAAATTCTGAGGGTCGTCGCTCAGCACATTCTTCTCAGACGCTGGTTTGTCCTCAAAACTGCCCTTCATTCTTGTCTAAAAATCATATCTTGATGCCATTCAAAAATCTGGCGCATTTTGCCTCTTTTCACTATCTGTATTAGCATATAAATAGATAGATAATACTAGAACCATTTCCCGAAGACCTTTGAACCCCTCGACACTGCAAGAATTTTTCCACAGAGTCTGACATTCAATATGCTCCACGTAAATGCCACTTCTTTCACACACAGGCCGAGCCCCATGTGGAGCTGCAGGCGCCCCGTCATAAAAGCCCGTTGACTCACCCACAAACAGGACGAGGCAGGGCCCCTCGTGGAGCTGCACGGCGTTGGACTCGCTGAGCTCCAGCACGGGCCGGGGGTGCCAGGGAAAGAGCCGGCACTCCGGGTCGTTCAGCACTTCCACGCGGCCCTGTCGCGTGATCATGTGACCCTCTGCGTCCAGCAGAATCAGCGTGGGAATACCTAGGGAGGAGGAAGGAAGAGGTGAGGACGGTGTGAAAGGAAGACAAAGGGAGGAGCGGAGGAAACGGGCCATGGTGTGGGAGGTGATTTGGGTCATTTCTGTTAGGACGCAGACTGCTCCCTCTCCTGCTGAGGTTTCCTTTGTTGTGGGAATTTTTTAGGACTTTTCTGGCCAGTTTTTGGCTCGGCGGTGACTTCACAGCCCTGTCTGCATTCCCTTGTGATGCATCCACTACTCAGGGGGGACTTTTGACCCCTCTCCTTGGCTCTCACCACCGTTCTGATTAGTCTCCTTGCTGCATTAACGGCCTTATCAGAAACGGACACCGTCCGGGAGCCAACGGTTTGCTCGAGTCAGTGCGTTCCTGTCTGCGCTTGTGGACTGAAGTCAACAGAGGTCGGGGCTGTCACGAAATGCAGTGTTTTTAATGCGGGAGGAGGACGAGGAGGAGGAGGGGGGGTAGTGTTGACTCGTCCTCCTGGAATTCCTCACATTCTTTGCAGGAGAGGCTGAGGGCCAGCTCTCCCTAGCTTTATCCACAGTCTTCTGCACACACGCACAGAGGAGGGGAATCAGGAGGGAGACACGGAGGGAGGCACAGAGGGAGAGGTGCAGCACTTCTGCAGTGAACAAGACAGTAAACTTGATAACTGGCCCACATTCCTCCGGCTGCAGGGCAATCTGTGTTGCTGTTCGCCTGCCCAGCACAGAGAGCTGGCAGCCATTGTCCCTTTGTTTCAGTGCGTGACATAACTAATCTCGTCAATAACCAAAAACAAAAACAGAAAAAAAAAGGAAAGAAAAAACACTGCCTTCTGTCCTGTCTATCTGGAGCAACGTTTATAAGAGGAGGTGGCTATAAAATACCTTGTATTCCATAGAGTCTGTTCAGTCGTGATCGCCGAGCCTCATCTGAATATGGCACCGCCAACCACGGCATCTCGCTGAAGTACTGCTTAAAGGACTCCTCCGACCTGGAGAGGTTGGAAAGCACCGGACAGCAACACAACAGATGTTGATTCGGGGGCCTCAGATTACAGCGGAAGAGGGAAGCATTATTATTTGCGTCCTTGACGGACGGGGACAGACGTGCGCGTCAACGAACACGATCCCGTTTACGCTCCGGCGCAGTGACTCTCACCTGTCGGCGCTGACAAAAACGATCTCAAACTTCTGACCCGACTCTTTCACGATTCGATACGATTCCACCAAGACCCGGGTCAAACTGCGGCACGGCGGACACTGACAGAGAGAGGAAAAAAAAAAGGGGAATGTAAAAGCAAGTGAATGACTGAATACGCTTTACACATAGCCACAAACATGACAGGTTGCTGCAGCAGCTTCCATTACTATGGGTATTTCCCAGCTCGATTCCTATATGTCAGCAAACACCTTCAAACAAACTAATAATTCTCTCTTGTTTTGTATCCAGCTTCTTTCAAATTTAGACAGCGATCTTAAAACACTAATCCTGCTGTAATACTCCAGCTTGAGAAAGTATTTATTCCTCTGTGTGAGTGTGAGTGTGTGTGTGTGATTAGGGATCCCACACTATACCCCTGGGGGGGGGGGTATGGCTGGCATTGACATTACATCAGAGTGCTGTGGCAGCAGAAAGGAAACCAGTCCAATCTATCTCTATCTCATGCTCCCAGTGTTCTTTCTGTCAGCATGTTTTGTTTTTTTTGGCTTTGCTTTCCAACTGGTGAATGTATTGAAAAATACAAATACTGTCTATTTACACCAGACAAGGTGAATAATTTATGCAGTTTGTTCCCCTACCTACTAGAAGTTTGCTTTCGGCAACTTCCTAGTAAGAGCGAAGTTCAGTAGATATCCTCTGAATTGATTATGTTATTATAATGAGTATATATATCAAGATCTCTAGATATATCTCTATATCTAGAGACATAAATATTTATAGATATACTCATTATATCATCTCAAAATATATGATACATAATACATGTTTCTGGTCTGGAAGGCTGTATCACAGTAAACTGAATTTTCTGGACTTCTGGACTGAAATAAATAAAAAACACATTTTATTTGTTCATCCTGTGTACATTTTCATTTTTCTAGGGTGGAAAACTTCTTACAGAGGCACCAGTGGCCATTTGTAGAATATGTTAATAATCGATGCTTTGGCCACTCAGGCGCAAGCAGATACAAGCTGTGAGCACACCACTTACATCTCACACCCTTATAAAGTTAATACGGTGAGCGTGTTAACAAACAGTTGCCTATTTTGCACATCAGGCAGATGCAGGGCACCGTAATCATTTATCTTGAGTTATGTTCGTGGACACCTGGCAAATGCAAAAAAAAATATAATATTCACTCTCTTTTAGCGCCTTTTTGGTCTCTACCAAGTCCTGAGGGAAACGGCTGGCTTTAAATTTCTCCACAATCTCCGTTCAGGCAGGTAGCGTGGTAGGTTTTGGGAGGTTTCTTTGTTTGTTTGTTGGTTTGTTTTTGCTGTATACAGCCGCCTGCTGTGGCTGTAAACGATTTGATGAGGAAAAAAAAGAAAAGGCGTTTTAATTTCCTCTTCCAAATACATAGGTTATAATTATCTTTCACGTTATATTGGATCTGGTTAATAATAGCTCGTATGCAAGTAAAGCCTGACAGTGATTCTAATTTATTACCTGGATACAGACAATATTTCACTACCCTTCTAGTTGATTACGATGGATACGGTATGTCAAGCACTTTCACTGATCCAGTCACGCATCCTCATCACACCAACACACAGGGGTGTGAGAGCGTGAAACACAAAAGCCTCGATCGATTCACTGCTCATTAATTGACTTCTTTCTCTCCTGCTCGTAGAAGTAAACACTATAAATTATGTTCCAAACTCATCATGGTTTTGCAGAGCGTGGCGTCAGATACAAACGGCATCTTAAAGCCGTCTTAACGTATGTGGGCTTTTGCTGAACTAGGTTTTAAGCTGAAGTTTTATGGTAATGGGTTATTCTAAAATAAACATTCCCTCGCACTGCAAGGGAGAAAAAGCAAATTCGCAGTGAAATATGGGTCATGTTTCCCTGCCATGGGCCAATTTCAGCACCCTAGAACATTAGGAGGGAAAACATCAAATGCGTGTTGTGTTTAAATGGATGCCAGGGCCAGGTGCTGGCATTTAATGTTTGTAAAACGACTCTAATGGCGGATTGATTTACACAGGGGAATGTGGTGTAAAAACCACCGCAAATAAAGTCCCGTAATGGCTTTTGTGACGCGTCCTTTTCAGTTTCGCGTGGGTCTGGGGTCTGAGCCAGGCGCCAGGCGTCACCGTTCTGGATAGCCGGTCTCCGAGGCTTCGGCTCTGGCAGCTGCTGCGCCGACTGGCCTCGGCAGCTCACGCCGCATCTCATCAGGAACAGCCCAACGATGATATAACGGCCTCTCGTGCATCACTGAGTCGTGACCCTAGCCGGCTATTAACAGGTCCAGCGGAGAAAAGGACAATAGAGGTGATGTCAGTGGGGCGTGGTGAACGATGGCAACTTTGGGGGGGGTGTAAAATAAAGAAAAAAGGCCAAGAGGTGGTGGTGAAAGGACCGACGGGGATGGTTAGCCAATGTTAATGTAAACACACAAACACAATGGAGTCGCCTCCACCCTCCTGCTCCTCTCTCTTATCGCCCTTGACTAAACACTCTGCCTCTTCCTGCCCTGCCTTGCCGCCACTGCCCCCTTTTCTCCGTTATCTCAGTGTTTTGACAGACAGGAGGCCTGAAAGGTTAAAAAAAAAAAAAAAACAACAACAAAAACAACAACAACAAAAACAACAACAACAAAACAAAAAACAAAACCCAGGGTGGCCTTTGTCCTTCCCCGCTCTCCGCACTCACCCAGTGCGCCGAGAAGTACACTCCCACGTAGTGTCCCTCCAGAGAGCCGCTGTCTGTCGTCTGCCTGTTGTTCCTGAGCAGAGGCCCCGCCACCACCTCCGCAAACGGCTTCGGCCCCCAGGGGAACTCCAGGCCTGGGAGAGGGTAGGAAAGTGGAAGGGGGCGATGAAAAGGGAGAAATGGGAGGAGAAAAACAAAAAAACCCCCAAAACAACCCTCCCCCAAAAAAACGAGAAAAGATGGATAAGGAAACAGAAGCCTGCAGCAATGTCCAGCAGCTCTATGAGGCTGCTCTTGGACACAGCAGTGCTTTGAACTAAATGCTAATGTCGGCACGCTAACATGCTCACAGCGGCGATGCTAAAATGCTGATGTTTAGCAAGTACTGGTCCCAGACTATCGACCCGACTGTATTTATACCAACCGTCCGTCCGATAGCTGCAGAGGCAGCTAGCTCAGAACCTCACACGTCTACCTCATGGTGTTTCAAGCTAGCGGAAAAGACCGGGGATCACCTGAGTCGTTCGAACTCAACGTCTGGGAACCACGACCCGCGTGAAAATCTCTTGGCAGGCCGTCTAATATTTGTTCAGATATTTCGGTCCGGGCTGCGGAGTTGTGCCGCCAGCATGGCTAAAAAAAAAAAAATATCATGTTTCAATTACGCGGGAAGGACCGGATACACTCTCTGCGTCTCTTTCATGGCTGTTTGATGTCGAAGACATGTGCTCTTGTCACGTAAACATTAGTTACGAGCTATTTTGCGACATCCGCTTATGCAAAAGCTCCCCCAGATGCAAAATATAATTTTAACGGAGGCTGAAAGCCATGCCTCTCAGGCAAACCAAGGCTGCCAGGAATACCTCTCTCCTACTCCCTTTCACACTTTTCATTCCCCTTTCAAGGTGTCTTCATTGTTGCCGTCAGGCTCTGGAGATGCATTTGGCGCAGCTGAATTAAAAAGGGGGTAATCATAAATAAAACCTTGTATGGCTGGTTCCTAATGGCCCCTTTATGAGAGCGCGGTTGTTTAGGGCTTCATTAGGCAGGAATGACACGTCCGCACTGCGCTGGCGCGGCCTTTTATTGTTGTACTGATTGTAAAAGGGCACTCCATCTTTGCGCTGCAGGCTAGTCTGCCGCCACTCACGTTGGGCCTTTCATCGAGAGTGAAAGGCAGAGGGTCCTGAAGTGTTCACCCACCCCTTCCAGGCTTGATGTATGGCAAACTTTTAATGCCCTTTCCCCCTCCCAACCGTAGCCACTGTAGCCGAATTGATTCGTCGTGCCAGGAACCGCTCAGTTTGCCCGGATAAAGAAAAACCGAGAGATGCACAATAAGACAAAAAAAATATAGCTCTCTCTTTTTTTAATTTCTTTGAGAGAGGTGTGGCATTATTAGAAAGTCCCTGCTAATCGAGTGCCAGTGTCCATCTTTGCTACCGAGGCCAGAGATTAATTTCTTCTCCAGCCACATCTAGTTGGGAAGAGCAGTTAATGCATCACGGAAATAATACTGCAGGCGAGTACTGGCTTTCATTAGGCAGACAGTGAGCTCCGTCACAGTCCTCATGCAAAATCCATTCTGCTTCACTGCTGTGCTGCCATTGTGCCTTTATTCTCCCTTCTCACATGACTAATGTCCTCCCCCCTTTTTTTTCAAGCTGACCAAACAGTATGAAGAGGCAGTGTTGTAAAATATTGAGATCTTCTCAGCCACAGAGGACGTCCTCTGTAAAGGAAAGGAATGCAAGCCCACTCTTGTTAATTCTCTGTACCCCACTTCAAAGTGGAGAAATTATAGGGTTTGCAGATGAGCGAGTGAGACATGGACACGCTGCAATATTCATCCAGCACCATAATTACGGCAGAATCAACACAAACCGGGGGAAAAAGTTATTGCAAAATGTTTTGGCCCAACGGTGAGTGATGTGGCACTGCAATATCTGCACATGGAACTCTGACCAGGCATTTCGTAAACATCATTACAGATAATCGGTGTGTGTGTGTGTGTGTGTGTGTGTGTGTATGTGTGTTGTTGTGTCTGTGTGTATGCAGACGTAACCTTAGATACTGCACTCCGTTTATCTCACCCGTTTATGTTGTGTCAATAAGCCGCTCGGCCCACAGAGGTAAACTGGATATTTTTAGTCGCCATAATTCCACCATATTATTTTTGGACCGTTTCGGCGTTAAGTCTTACTCCAAATGTTATTTTATTATCACTCGCGGCACTGTAACATTGAGGGTCTTTCCACTCACCTGTTTTTAATGCATATTTTCAATTTGTACTAATAAAACTCGAGTGGAATTGGCAGAAAAAAAACAAAACAAGCTTTACTGAAGTGGAAAAGCTGGGGTATCCATAAAAACAAAACATGTAAAAGTGCAATGGAAAGAGACTTTTCAAGTAAGTCATGACGTACGTGAAGCTGTGTCTCCGCCACTGAGGAAAATTGTGGCAGAAAAACTGATCTGTGTGGGATTGATGAGAATACTATAGCATTATATGTGGAAGAAACATAAATGCCACATTTCCATCATGTTTTCGTTTGTGTGAGCTTTGAATGATGCTCTTTTAATCCTGTCATCTCTTTGTACCCTCCTCTTCCTTTGCAGTGGTATAATGGCACCTGAGTGGAGAATTAGCATCACCAACTAGTTATCAATGTGCCCAAATCCTAATATTTTAATAACTAAAGTGAGTGGAAACACACATTAATACACATTTTTGCTTTTCACTTAGATGGAAACCTGACTTATTATCATTGCTTATGTTTGACATTAAGTTGCTCATTCCCCTTGCCCCAGGGGAAATTCAGGTTCTACCAGCCGTTGTTTTACGGGGGGCGAGGGGCACAGGGGGCTGATGTGAACTCAGAGCGAGTGAAATCAGGCGTGTTACTGTCTTTCTGCTGCTGTTGGTGGCGATTAAAAAGATTATACGAAGAGAAAACTCCTGTTGCTGTAGCATTCCCCAGAGAAACTGAGGAATGCTCCCAAGCAACAGTTCAGGGTTTTGTGTGAGAGAAATTTATCTGTATTGTTCTGCCCTTTCGACCCCCAAATGTGTTCATATCGCCTCATTAAAGAGGGATATTTTTAGGGCTGAATGGATGGTGGTTGGGGTTAAGGTTAACCATTCAGTAAAGAGGATTTAGGTCAGACCTTGATGTGAGGGAATACAAATAAATCAGCGTGACGGCTGCTGGTTACTCGACCTCACCTTTGGGGTCATCTCTGACCACCAGTAGACCATTTCGACACACCACCTTCCCCGTAGCTGCATCAACGAACACCAGAGATGGGATACTGGTAACCTTGTACTTGTTCCACAGCTTCATCTGCAGAGAGAGAGAAGGGACGAGAGGAGAGGTTGGAAAAAAACAACGGAATGGAAAGGCTTCAAATAACACATTCGTAGGTATTTCAGTGTCGCAGCTGGAAAAACTGTTTAACCCGGTCTAAAAATATACATGTCTTCAGTGCTGCAGTGGTATGTTCACATGAAAGGTATAAACAAACATGTCAGCTGAGTACTATTTGTATTTTTTTTTGGTTTTTTATAGGCCAAGCCTCCTCTTTGTTGTTTAGAAGAGACTCAGGAGACTAGAGAGACGAATAAGAAAAGTGCAGTCAGCCCTTGGGTGAATTTGCAGAGGGTGAGGAGAACACTGGCACAGGGCTAATCTAACATTAAAGAGGATGAATTGGAGCAGACTCATGCCGTCCTTGCAGTGTCATGAGCGAGAGCAAAAAGCCGAAGAAAAACAAAAAACAAAACATTTTTGCTCTGCAGTAAAAAATAAATAAATTTCTGTAACCCTGTTGGGTGTAGAACACTATGAATTATTAAAGGTTTTTGGATACACAATTCATAGTTCCATAGGTATTTATGAGCACCCATCGGCCTTAAATCTTAATCATAGCACCTCCAATATGATGAGCTGATATTAAAACCTCAAAGTCAGAAAAGATGCCTTACAGCCGGAATCCGGGGCATGAACTGACACTATTTATACAGTTCAGAGACCAGCAACTAGTCCTTAACATCAAAGAGCGGATCGAGCATTTCACACATCCGAGACTCACTCTCCATATCAGAAGGAAGAGTCCTACACCATGAATAGAAAAGAGCAGTGTCTTGCAAAGCGAAGAAATCAGCACTGTGCATTGTTACTGCACCAGCAACTGGAGAAGGAGAAGAAGGAGAAGGAGGAGAAGGAGAAGAGGAAGGAGAAGGAGAGGGAGAAGGAGAGGAAGAAGAGGAAGGAGAAGAAGAGGAAGGAGAAGAAGAATAAAAAAAAAGAACAAAAACAAGAAGAAGAAGAAGACATAGAAGAAGAAGAACAACAACAACAAAAAGAACAAGAACAACAAGAACAAGAACCATCTTATGAAATCCTGAAACCAGCTCGGAAAATTCAGACAGGAGGGAAAGTGAGAAAAACAGTCTCCAAAAAAGAAAAAGACTAGAATGTAATAGTGTGTCAGATTCTTTTACTGAACCTACTGTATGACTTGAGGGTTTAAAATGCCAAACATGACTTTCCAGGGAATTAAAAAAAACAACTCCTTTTTAAAAAGTATTTAAAAATGAGTAGTGACTTCATCTTAAGCAAACACATATTTTACTCTGTTATGAAATTTATTTCAAGCTGTACAAAGCCAAACACTCTAGTACCTGTATAATATAATGACCTGCGGTGTCTGGGTGCTGCAGTAGTTATTCTAAGAGGTTTTTAGCCAGATGGAGTCAGCACCGCTTTCCTGAAGTGAGCCTGGAGTTCGGTTTCCACCGAGCTCCAGGTTGATGGAAACCTTTTGTTGCCCTCTTTGTGAAAACAGCGACTTCACCGCAGGGGCGCAAGACGACTCTGCGAGCTCTCCTCTCTCTCTCTATCCCCGTCTCTCTCTCCCTCTCTCGTCCGGCCTGCACATCACAGTGTGTGTCCTACTCACACCGTGAGCCTGCCGCCCTACGAGCGGACGGAAACGTGCGTAACGTGCGCGGCGGGTCGACCACAAAGCCCTTCCTGACAGAGGAGGTCAGACGGTCTGTCCCGTGGACAAGACGACCCGGAGCCTCCAGACTATGTTGGTCTGGAAGTCCCTCAAAAGCAAACTCCGGTGCCTGCCACAGTCAACAGTTTTACCACACGCTCCGCGCTGCTCTGGAAACTCAATCTCGCCGCACAAATTGACGGGAGTTAGGGGCATTAAACTGTGACTCTCCGAAAGAAAGCAAGCGCCCGACACCGCATCCGTGTGTAACTCTGCAGCCATTTCGCTCGGCTGCCTGCAGTCTTCCCGGCTGATGATGTGAGATGATGTGAGACTGAGATTTAGGCGAAGGAGTGTGAGGAGGGACTGGAGAGAGAGAGAGAGAGATAGAGGGAAAACTGAGTAATAGGGTGACTGGTTCTGCACTAGCACTAAAACGTCAAGAAATGTAGTCCATGTCAAGGCCCAGAGGTACGAACAGAGGTATGTAGCATCGGTGAGGTAATATGATTGTAAAAACAGACAGGTGTTCAAAGTATAACATAGTCTCAATAACCTGCACTGTTAACTTCTTTGGGACTTTTCAGACCCTCTGAATTCTGAAATTTAAGTCAGAGGCAGCACAGATTGTAAAGCCCTTTAAACTGAAGTGGTGATTTGAGACCCCCCCCCACTATAGGACCAAAATCAGCTTCCCTTGAAAGCAAAAAACCCCCCAAAAAGCCAGCAGAATTCATCCTCTGGGAATAATGAATGTCTGTACAAAATTTCATGGCAATCCATCTGAGACCATTACGCTACAGGTTAGCGTACATCCTCCAGGATCGTGTTCAGATGCCTGGAGCACGGGGATTTTTCTTTTTGTTTTAAAAGCAGTGGAATATGGCGGTGTACCAATCTGAGGCTCTCTAGGTCCTTTCATTTCTCTTATGCTGCAGCATCAAGAGAGCAGCTTACATATTTTCGTAGCAACTGCAGAGGCAGAACCAATTCCTCCTCTTTGTCTTGCCACTAATTTACTGCATCCTTGAATCACGGCTGCCTGGTGATTTGGCTGCAGATCAGAGAGGTCCCCCCAGGATGCTACGTCCTCCACGGGTTTAGATCTGCCTTTAGAATGAAAGCGCCGCTATGATTTCGGGGTAGCTGAATGACCTTGTAAACTAGGAAAAGCTACATGTTCCGGTGACTGTGGCAAAAACAAGACGTCAACTGGATTTCGGTCATGCGTGGGTGGGGTGGAAGAGGGGGAACCTAACACTTGTCACGGCTGATTGTTGTGTTTTCACATGCGTCCACTTTTGAACTCAAAAATCTTCTTCCGAAAACAGAGCTCTCACAATAACGGCGGCCTCTTCCCTCCTCTGTCCTCCTCATGAATAGAAAACACGAGAATCACATGCCAGGGCGATCTATTTCCACCCAAACACTGTTACATTGTTGGGAGCTGCAGGCCGTCTATTATAGCTGATACAATAAATACAAAATGTGACATGATATGTTATCATCTCAATGTCAACCCTGCTCTCATTCCTTGTCGGAGAAATGGCTTCATCCTCGCAGAAGTGCCGTTAAAGATATATTTTTTCTCCCCAATCTTGTCGGTTTTTAATAGGACTCATTTGATTAAATGGCTCTTATGCGCTGCTGTAGAATAATAAAATAGATGGACTATTTGGGGAAATAACACTGATTTACTTTCTTGCTGAGAGGCACACGAGAACACTAATACCACTCTCGTATCTGCGTGATAAACGTGAAGCTACGGCCAACAGCTGGTTAGCTCTGTGTTATGGGGGGAGACGACTCGCCTGGCTCTGTCCAAAGGTAACAAAACCCAGCCCTGAAATAAATTCTTTTCAAATAAATCAACATCCTTTTTGATAACTGATTATTTCTCTTTTTGTTTCTCAATCAAACATTCCAAACAGCCCCCCCCCAAACTCCATTTGCTGCTTTTCTCCATTTTCCTTTATTGTAAATATCTTTGGTTTTTGAACCGTTATTCGGACAGGAGAGGAGGAGAAACAGGAGATTTAAAGACATCGAAGTGGACTGAGAATTGTATCTTACAGTTTACAAATTTTCATTTTTCGAGGCCAAAAAGATTATTCGGTTGGAAAAATACAGACCAGTAGAAAAGTATAGCACCAGCTAATTATCATTTAAACTGCTTGCAGAGTGTACTCACTGCATCATGATTGCATGCTGCCACTCTTTCTCTAAGGGGGCTTCTATTCATTATCGGTATCAACAGAGTGTGTAAATACATGGTCGAGCAGGAGGCTTGGCTATATAGTTACACAGTGGTTTAAGTATGCCAATAACCCCTGTGGAGAGCCCACCAACTGTTAAGACTCTAGGGCGAGCTGGAAATCCATACTAACAATCCATTTACTCTCCTGGACATGCAGGCATTAGCCTCACACTACGCCTGGCGCTCATCATGCTAATTGGATCACACATGGCTCCGCATCCATATCCACAAGGAGAGCAAATCGCAGTGCACGGACACACCAGGGTTGAAACTCTTATTGTCCCACCGGTCTAAGAAAATGCTGATCATAGCTAAATTAGTTTTATGGGTTTAATGATTGGATCAATTTACTATCTGTATCCATTCTTAACTGTGAGAGAGCAAGAAGAAGAAGAAGAAGGAAAAAAAGAAAGGTGGGACACAAACCCATTCCCAAGATATCCACATTTCCATGTTGGAGGTCATGCATGGCGATCGCTTTCATGCTTCTTTGCACTGTTGCACTTTATGGAAACATTCTGCCCTTTAAAAGTGTGTAAGCTTAGGTGAAGACCCCCCCCCAACTCTCAGAGGTCTAAAACTTTAAAATCCTCGCACATCTGTTTCAGGTTTGGAACTTTCGAACCCCCCGTGGCCTTGTCCTGCGGTGAAATTCGGGCCTCCGTCAGTGACCGGAGGGTCTCCATAGTGGCTGCGCTGCAGCGAGTGTCACCCTGTCGAGAGAACTAGAGTGGAAGAAATGTCATCACTCAACACGCCCGATTCACCTACGATTGTTCGAGCCCCATCTCCTCCTCCTCCTCCGCCTCCTCCTCCTCCTCAAAGAAAAACTGCTTTCACTGAGTCGGTCAGGCCCGAGGCATCTGTCAGACGCTGCTGTCGCTGCTCCGTTACAACAGTGCCACTACAAAGGAGAGTCAGCCCTTTACAACAGGACATGAGAGGCACCCTGCTGTGAAGCTGATAGCATGCTATCAGCCCTTTATCTTTGAGTATTATGTGAGTGGCAAATGGCAATAATCTTATTGATATCTTGGAGGGAAAAAGAAAAGGGCTAAATATTCACGTTATTCATTCCATTACATCCAGATTTAAAAAAAAAAAAAGCTAATGATTTTTTAATACATAAGACTTCTGGAATTTAATATAACCCTCTCTAAGACATTTAATATATGGAAAAGTATGCGGCTAGTATAATCTCTTCATTCAAGTCAAGAGAAATTTTTTGGAACAATTTAAAGTGCAGGCTGGGGAAAAAAACAAATACCAAAAAAACCAACAAGTAATGTGTTTTACGTTATTCAAAGGACAAAGATGAAGTCATGTTCCAGGTTGATTTGATTTGAATCTTCAAAAGGGGAAGAGTTTTTCAAAGTAAAAATTTAATGTTTCAACTCGTGCATTGACCCCCTGCACAGAGGAGATAACAGTCGGGAGATCAATGGCCTTGTGTGTTCCCATAGATCTCGGTTGTTAAGTGTGTGAAGCCATTTGTTAGAAATTGCAAGGTTGGTCTGTCTCATGGACTAACCGGCCCTATCAAGACATGTTTAACAAAAGCATTTGTCCTGAAGTGGGACTTTTTTATTGAAATAGCCTGCAGGCGGTGTGACCTCTGACCCTAATGGTTTACTGTAGTGCTGTCTGGAGGGGGGGGGCAGGCTGGACCGGACTAGCTGGCACTAACACAACGCCTCTTTAGAAATCAAGCCGTCGCCTGTGTGATACGAATAACTTCATCTGCAAATGGATTCAGACTAACATGTTGGTGCACAGACACATCAGCAGTTCATCCATCATGTGTCAGGCAGCTCTCCGGATGAAACCTAAAACATTGCGCGTTTTCCTCTCAGTCCTGGAGCTGAAGATGGATGTGAAACAACCTTCTCCTGCTCACTCATTACTCGGCTCCCCACCGCTCCTGACAACGCCGCTGTAACTCCCTTTAGGCTGGGCCCCTGCAGCCAGCCTCGAACTTACATTCCTCCATGCTGCACCCCGCCTCTGCTCAATCTGCTCCCGAGGCTCTCAGTTACTGCCTGTATCCACTTCAAAACGCTGTTGCTGCTCTTCAAGGCTACAAAGGGAGCTCTCCCCACCCACCTCTCAGCCATACTTCAGACCACACTACGCCGGCTAGTGTGTGTTACTTAGCACTTCCATCTGTGCTGCTCTGACCCGACTATCACTTTACCCTGGTCAAGAGTCTTCTCTGCTGCGGATCCCCCCGGTGGTGAAATACACATCTCAAAATGCTGCAACAGCTGCACAGTCGCTGCCCTTTTCTCTGTGCGATGACCTGTCTCTTAATATGCTTCAGCTTCATCTTGCTTTGCATGTGCATGCAGTTTAAACCACCACAAGAAATATGCTTTCATCTTTGGTAGGGTTTGGGTTCAGATAGCTGGTTCCATTTTGGATTGGTTTCGTGCACGGCAAGATGCCCAGATTTGTTAAACTCAGGCGCTAACGATTTGCTTATCAAACCTTTTATCTCTCCTCATTAATTTTTTTTTATTAGCAAAAGACAAAAATGGAAGACATGCAGGTAATGTTAGAGGTCTTCCCGTTTACAGCAGAGTTATTCATTTTATCTGCATAAAAAGTTTATTTTCAGCTCATAAACCTCATAGTTCTGATTTAGGACTTCCGTTATTGGGATGAAGTTGGGTGTTTTCCCGTTGAATTTATTTATTTTGGGGGGGGGGTATCCTCATATTTAACGGCCTTGGGACAGCGGGGCTGTAAATTCCTTCAAGGCAAATTGTTGATACAAAATCTGACTTGCCTTTATGAAAAAAAAAAAACAGGTTTCACCAAGTGTGTTACGTCTTACAGGTGTTATTTCAGTGTGTCAGAATATTCAACATCAATGAATGGTCAACATTTCATATCTCCTGCTGCTCATCTCATTTTCAGGTTGGAGCTACAGGGTTTGAAAATGAATTAGGCCACTTCAGTTAAAAACACTGTTGATTAAATTCATGGATATAAGAACTGGAGTGTTTAGTGGTATCCACCCTAAACCCTAATCTTTAGGAATTTGCTGTCACTCTGTTCTGCACGACTTGCGTCACATGATTTAAAAGAATGTTACCCAGTTTTTCTAATTTCCAACCACTTCCACCCAATCCCTCCCCTTGAGTATCAGCTATATTCCTGAAAATACGGAACACGGAAAGCACAGGCCACTCGAGCGGTCCTACTCCACTGTGTTCATTACAGAGCCTCATCCTCCACTACACAGCCCATTGTGGTGGGCAAATGCTCATCCCCTGAAAATTATGGAGCTGAAAGCAAACGGCGAGCTGCACATCCTCTTCAATGAGGAACGTTGCTTCTATCGTGTGCATTTTATTATTCCTATAACCTTCTCCAGCCGAACCATTTTGGTGGTCGATTCTCCAGACGCAGACGGGAGACGCTAGCAAAATTGCTTTTTTCAGTTGCCAGGGCAACACCCCCCCCAACTCTCTCTCTCTCTCCACCCCCCCCCAAAGTCAGGACATGTCACAGAGTGCCAGACACATTGTGGACTCTTAGTTAATAATTCAGTGATAAATTAACGGTTTTGTGAGGAAAACAGGTGCCAGAATGTCAGAGGGCTTAGGGGAAATAAACCGGGGGCTCGGGCACAGAAAGAGAGAGAGAGCGGGAGAGGGGAGAGAGAGAGAGAGAGAGAGCGAGAGAGAGAGAGAGAGGAGAGAGAGAGAGAGAGAGAGAGAGAGGGAGGAGGTGTGTGGATGTTTTACCCCCCTCCAGCCTTGTGTGGAGGCACAAAAGCGACCCCCTGAATACAGCCTCTAAATCCAAACTTGGACCTTGCACGGCGAGAAGTTTTTTATGTCGTGAAGAACGTAGCGTAAAAAAAAGCATGGGGGGGGTGTGAAGGAGTAAAAAGCCAGGGCTCAATAGGTATCTGCAGCATTGTCTCTCCACAGATGTGGGCCGGCCCTGAGGCCTACATTCAGCGGGGTCAGAGGTCACGACGGCAGGGGGTGCATTCTTCACTCCCAGTGGTGTTTAGACCAGTCTGCCTGCCCCCCCCCCACCGCTCTCTGTTCTTTATGCCTCTCTACCCCTCTTTCTTTATGAAAACATACAAAGAGCAAAGTGTAAACCTATTACACAGACACACAGACAGACACACACACACACACACACGCTATGTCTGCAATAATGTGGAAATTTTTCCTAAATTATATCCCTTCCTCTCTGCTTCTGCCTTCCACTCAACCTAAACTGACATCTTCAACCACAAAATTGAATCTTTATGAAAACACTCTCCGGCCGAAGAGCATTAAATTAAAAACACCAGCCTTCTGGATGTTGATCTGTGATCATCATGTGATTTGAGGCATCTTATCGTCACCTGATCCATTTCTGTCGCGCTCACTTCTCATGCTTTACTGCTGTAAACAACGGCCGCTAAACGCAGGGGAAGTTTACAGGGGCAATGGGATAAATTTACCACTCAAGATTCCCAATAACTTTTGAGACAATAGCATTTTGATAGCGTAATCCTGTAAAAATCACCCTGTGTGGCTGCTCAGCGTCTTGGTAAAGCAAGCGTGAGGTTAAATTAATGCTTTATTGTTACAATTTCCGACAAGCAGTTTACACTTTTTTATTACATGAGAAAAGGCTTATAAGAAGAGAACTAAGAAATGTGTTTGCCAAATGTAACGCTACCTCCCCAAGTCCAGAGCTGGATAGAGACGCTAACGTTAGCACACGGTGGAATTGCCTTTTTTTTGTTTATTTATTTATTTTTATTTTTTTTAAGCATATGACTCCACAAAATGTGGTAAACTAACTGCAGCGGGACATGCTGACGTTCGCATACACTCATCCTCTAGCAATTAGTATTGAGCTGAGGTCTTTTCAACGGCTAATTTTAGATAAAAAAAAATAATACAAAAAATAATGATTTAGCTTCAACACTTCCGACACGACCTTTTGTTCAGATCTGTCTGCACAAGTGTGGAAATCATAAACGGGCAGCTTCAGGCAAACAATATACTGTAAGTGAGTATTTGTGCTAGTTCAATCTCTGCACGTCAATCATTGAATTCTGCTAAAAGCCATACTCAAGTGAGCGGTAATGATTTACCTCCACGTCAGAAACAGAAGCTCATTGTGTGAAAATTATGTCACGATTTCTCAGGTGCCTATTACTCACACCTTCCGCCATCAGCCTGTATTTCATCGAGTCGGGGCCTGCAGAGTCCGATAGCGATGATATAAAGCTGGTCTGGCTCTGGACCAGCTCCATCCGTTACCTCAGTGTGACCCTCTAAGATAGACATTTTACACTCGCAACGATTGGGCCAGCCCACCACTTGGAAAGCCCTGTGCATTTTTTGGAGTTTGGTATGTGCCAAGAGATCCTGCTAAAACACTCACACACACACCCTCAGCTGTAATATAATACAGTATGGTTGGATTTTGTACAGTTTCATTAAGCCTGTGCCTTTGCGCTTGGGGAATCTCGGGCCGTTACATATTAATAATCAGACAAAACACACATTAAAATAAGCCTTTCGGCATAACTTGATTTTCATGCATGCGCTCTTCACTTTCACCTCTCAATTTGCTACACTCAGCAAACAGACCCACAGCAGCCACGCATTAATTCTACCCATAAGGCTGCATGATACCGTTTCTCTGGTACCCCCGTTTCCTGGAGTGCTGGGGGGGGGGGTAAGGATGGGGTGGGTGTCGGATTTAGACAGCTTCCCCGTTGTGACCTCTGTTTGACCCCGCATTTAACTCCCACCACTCCTCCTCCTCCTCCCGGAGCATTGGGAAGTCTGCCGAAGATGCAGCCCGGGCCCCGATCTCATCACAACACAACCCATTAATATTTATGGAAATTTGAACGGAACGTTTCATAGGCATTATCTGTGTTTTGCGCATAATCAGGGCAGCTCCAGGTTCTATACGCTCCAATCTATGTAGCACGTCTTCACATTTAGGTGGATGGTTAGCGCTCTCCCCTTTTTTTCTGTGCTCACACGTTTGCCCAATCTATAGTGAAAAAAATAAACTGCATGGATCCATTTCCAGTACAAAACTGCTTTGTAATGACATACAAATGGGGACCTCATCATTGCATCCTGGGGCTGGTTTCACAGAGAGATTTTAGACTATGTGGTCTGCGGCCCAGGCTTAATTTCTCTCAGACTTGTGCAAGTTTGACTGTTTTGCAAAAATAAAGACTTATTTTAATCTTTTTATGCATAATCTTCTAACCCTTTTTTTTTTTAACTCTAAAAAAAGTCTCAACTATCTTAATTGGGTCTAATTTTCTATGCACTCTGGATAAGTTAAGAACTAGATGCTCATTGCAATGGAGGAATTTAGACGTCTACATGTATCTGAAGCCATATTCACAAAGTTTATCTTTGTGAAAGCAGCCCCTGGTACTGCTGAACAGAAGCCAACCAGACTGACGGCATGCAAAACAAAGACAATATGTCAAAATAAAGTGCCAGTAGACTGTGCAATAACAAGAACCTTACAAGTTCACTGCATGTCTCACTGTGTGAGCTGGTTCTAATAAAATCATGGGTTCATGTTTTGAATTTGTAGCAACTCAATAAACAAGCTTTGCCCATAGCAGTGGGCTCTTCTATGTATTGAAAAAACCTCGGAAGTGTAGCATGAGAAGGGGCCTGCCAAGCTGGTAAACATGCAATGCAGATACTGCAAAGTGAGCCTGAGTTAAACATATTTTTAGACGTAGCGTTACGCCAGCTCACCAGTGTATTTTGCATCGTTTCATGTCATAATTCGGAGTGGTTGGTTTGTAAACACGAGTTGTGGCAGCAGTCACATTGTGGGATTTTTGGTCGGACAGTTCCTGCGCTTGCACCGCAGGCTGTCATCCAAAACAGAGTGATCTATTCAGATCTCGAATATTTGTTCTGAACGCATCCAATAAAGTTTAATACACACAATTAGTGCCCTGATGTTGTGACAGTGGGCACTTGGCAGGGCGCTTAATATTGTCGGTCCAACTGTACCCTCTACAGTGAGCAGCCTCATAAATCACAATGACAACCTGTTACTGCTCCGTGCGAAGATACACACGCAAACAAAAACACACACACACACACACACACACACACACACACACACACACACACACACACACACACAAGCCTATCAGCCACCTTCTGTCCATATCTTCTCATCTGCTGTGGCCTATGCTGCACAATGACGACCTGCAACACCAGTTTCCAATTCTCCTGAGGGAAGGGATGTGTTCATTCTTTCTGCCCATCACCTGAGCGACAACCGGCTCTACAGTGACAACTGCTTACATGTTGACACTTAATATCCATCCGTTAACCTGCTTACTCCTCTAGCATTACGCTCATTAAAAGTCACATCTGTTCGGCTGTCGCTGCAGACCGGCCTCGTGCATTTTATAGCTGAGCTGTACATCTGGACCCTTCTCGTATCTCTTGCAGGCCCCCCCCCCTTTCCCTCCCCCTGTCCACTAGCCCTTCTCCATGCACGCCCCGTTCTCGGCTTATCCCGCCGTGACATTTTTCACAGCAGTAGCGACAGATTCGGCTCCCTCTCCAACAGAATCAGCCTATATTGACCGGCCAAGGAGGCTCATGGGAGCAGATTTCACCCCCCCCCCGAATTAAGTACTGCACGAATTCTCACATAAAATCAAGAATCCGACAAGGCTGTGTCGCATTTCTATGGATGCAGTGGTAAAAGCCTTTTACATAGACACATGATTAATGTTATTAAATGAATGAACACTTAATTATAGTAGAAAATCAATGCACATAAATTAAAAATGGTAAAACGCCTGACTGAATTTCCTTAAACTTGATCTCAACTCCTATGATTTAATTGGGACACTGGGGATACTGTTTCACAATGTTTACATCAACTGCAGCAGAGTGTCCTACAAAACCATATTTTGAAAAAAAATAATGAAAAAAAGAATGAATAAAAGGAAAAAACAGACAATGGAAATAAAAATTCATTTGAGAGGAGACAGACAGGTTTGGAACAGCAATAAAACAGAACATAAAAGCCCATTGTAAAAATGCTTCCCTGAACAACTTGGCTTTGAGAAGTGGTTTAAAAAGATGCTACTGATCTGGCTATCCTCAGCTCTGGCAGAGTGTTGCAAGGCCTCAGGAGCCCCCATAAGAAAGACCAGGTCACCTTTTGTCATTAGCAGAGTCCTTGGAACAACCTGTAGCGCTCTGCCAAGAAACCTCAGGCAATGCTCCTGGTCATAAGGAGTTATAAAAAGGTCTGATGTGTAGCCCGGAGCCAAACCCCTGCTGAGCCTCAAAATAAACAGCCATCAATTTTCTAGATACTTAAGGTCAGGACTGTGGTGGCAGCACAGCAAGCAAAGTGTCTTTTTTTTTTTCTCCCCCTCCTTATTTCAACTTCCTCCAGCTTCTCTTGGGGGATCTGCCTCAGTTCAGTGTAGCGAAGTGGTTCTTTTGGTGCCTGCTGGAACACCTGAATCCTTCACTGCATACTTAAGCATCAGCTCAGCTCGCTGCAGCCACAATCTTAGGCTAAGTTCGTCCCTATCCAGAGCTTATGCCCCAAAGTAATGGTCTGCAATGATCAGCAAAACCCAGTGCTCATTATGCTCATGCTCATGGCATTAAAAACAGTTGTGTTGCATGTTTTGGCCCATTAACTACGAAATGAATGTACTTCACTGAATTGTAGGGCCACATCTAACGAATATATTCACTTCCAATGAGTCATTTGATCTATAAAATATAAAAAGGAAATCGTTTTCCCAGAACTCAAGTTAGCGTCTTCAAAATGCATCACCGACATGGGGGATTAAGAAAACCAGCAAATATTCACATTTAAATCACATTTCAGAAGCAGTGAATTCTTAGCACTTTTCCTCAGAAAATGACTTCAAACGATTTATCGATTATCAACATAGTTTACGATTAATTCAACCACAAATTAATTGATCCACTAATAGTTTCGGCTCTACTGTATTGCCGTCCATACTCTAAAGTGTGCCATGTGTATGTTATTTAAATTGTTTTCTGACCTTCCAGGCACCATTTTCTCTTTAGTGGGGTGTTCAAAGATTTGAAACTGATCATAAGGAGCCAAAAAGAAGTGTTTACACAAGTTATTTTGTTTACAATCTCACTTTAAGGCATGTTTAGTGGTTGCTCTGGAGATTAAAATCATATCACATGATCTACATCAGCAGATGTTTGCTCAGTTGTAATGGAAATGCAGATACTCAGATTTACAATTTTTTGGATTTCTTGGATTTCTTATCAGTGTTTTCTTAACATTTAAGGTTCAAAGTTCATTCTTAACCTTGGAAACAGCTGTTGTACCCCCCCCCCCCAAAAAAAAAAACCCCAAAAAACACAAACAAACCTCAAGGTCTATTTAGCTGTAGCTGTTGTGTGGAGATTTTGATCACATCATATGATCTTCAGCTAATGTAGATCCATCTCCTGAAGGCATCTGATATGATCAAAATCTCCACCGCTCCTAAACTGGCGTTACAGACTTACACTGCACTTTGGTTTCAACAAGCCGTTTTATTTGAAAATAAAAAAAAAAAAACTGATGAGCTTTGGTGTTTCTTCTAAACAACAGTATTGCAATTTACACTTTTAAAATATCTCAGATAGGGGGCGCCCTTGAACACACCTAAATAACTATAAACAAGATACGTAATGTCAGAAAATGAGGTTGATGAAATGTTGATAGTGCATAATTACGCATCTCAAACAAGTTTCGTGTCTCTACAAGTCGATTTTCAGTGAATGCCTTACTCGCAGATAAGAAATAGGTCTCAAAACATGTAGTATCCTTTGAGGAATTATCAGCAAGAATACAAAATTATATGGAACTTGCAGCTAAATAAGCATGTAAAACATTTCTTCTACAGTAAGGAATGGTCCAACATAATATGACTGACAAGCAATGAGTGCCACCGATACTGTGGAAGTGATAATGTAGTAGTAGTAGAAATCCAGGAATCTTTTTATCCCAAGCGTGGACTGATAACCCTTCACTTCTTCCTGTCAAGTCAGTAAACATGAGTGTTTACTGACAGTACGGTAACTCTCTGACAAGAGTCATTGTACAAAAGCACATTGTGTACAGAATAGGTGTGGTCTCATGTGGTGAGACTCAAGGAATGTGTATATAAAAAGCCAATTATTCTATGAGATATTCACTGGGCTGCTTTTCACAGAAAAATAGATAAAAACCTCATTTCAGCCATGCTCGGGCCTTTACTGATACATGCTGCTAAAATGGTGTTTTGAAACGTAATGCAAAAGGAAGCACGAGGGTTTTAAACCTGCAAAACAAACGTATGACAAGTGAGAGTGAGCAAACAGCGGCAGCAGAAACAGATCGACAGACGGAGAGACAGACGCAGAGGGGAGGGCCAGAGGCATCAGTGTCAATTTTCAGGGTCACGTACCCCTGGCGGAGGGCTGACTGTCAGGGCAGAGCACAGGTTCAAAGTTCAGCCCTTTAATAGCCCGGCTGTAACAGCAAGGCCTTCATGTCGGCCGTTCACGCCTGACCTCCAGCAAACCCCTGACACCGCCGTTTAGACCAAACTCCTACGGAAAAAGTTTAAACCGAAGTCCTACAAAAACGGCCCTTTAAATAAACCGTTGGTAATCTCCCCACTCACCACCGTCCCATCTTGTAGACTTGAGGGCCTCTTTTAGTGGGAACTGTCTTGTTCACACCTGTGAAGACTCACAGAAGGAAACGTTGCCAAGATTAAAACAACACCTTTACCCCCCCCCCCCTCTTTTTTGGCTTAAGCAAGCTGTCCAGCATCTGAACTTGAAGCTTCCACTGCATCAAAAACACATGAGCGGCATCAGAGACTGAAAGTGTGCGCTCAGCGGTGTGTTTGTAATTCAGCTCCACAAGTCCGACAGCGCAGATCTGAGGCCTCCCACGGATGCGGGCAGAGGTCACCAGCCCTCGCTAAGACTTGGCTTCCTACAGACTCTTCTGATATCTTATTTCAGCGGTTCATGGGCCTTTTAGACAAGATGATGTAATCCTCGGGCACAAATCCTCCACTCAGTCCGACACATTTCCATTATTCATGTACGTTTTCTACTGTTTAAAGCCTGGAAATAGTTGAGCCGCGGGCAATTAAATACTGTGTCAGCAGGGGTGGCGACTGGTTTAAAGTAGCCGACTTGCAGCGGAGACAGGAAATGAAGGACAATATGGGAGAAATGACAAGCTTGACACAGATTTAATGCTGCGAATGGCTGGCGAGCGTCTTGGACTAATAAGCCCACAGGACAAATCAGACCCCGGGGTTTCTAAGCTACCAGATCATTTAAATTCCTGTGGCATGTTGCACTAGCTGCGTAAGTTGTGTGTAAATGTAGCTTCATCTTAACAACATGTGGTCGATAAGCATTAAGTTGGTAAAAAAACGATTGCAACAGATGAGATAATACTTCAAACATAACCTGGGCAGATGTAAGTCTTTCCCTATTAATGACATAGCAGTTAGAAAGATGGGAGAGACTAACGAAGCAGCCGGACGGACATATACATACTCTCTAATACCTCAGCCAATTCACACATGCAAGCATATCATGTTTTTTTATCTTTTTAAAAAGCACTTTGTTGCAGGTCGCTCAGCCTGCCAGGATGCTTCTTCAGAACAGCTTTGAGGACGGTCCAATAGCTTTGGAAACGCCCCTGCACCAACACCTCTGGGACGCGGGATCTGATTATTTCTGCAGCTTTTTCCCAAACCGGCAATCTGACAGTCATACCCACTTCACACCGTCACCGACCAGCAGTCAGAGGTCAGAGAGGAGTCACCATTTGAACTTCTAGCCTTTAGCTCTCTTTTTTTTTTTTTTTTTACATCCTCCCTTTGACTCAACTATTTCTGTCACTCCTCATTCAAACCACCTAGCGAAATGCTATGAACATCTTACAGGAATGACGTCTGAAAACGTGTGCTGAAATGTTTACATTTTTCACGCCCCCCCCGATGCCCAACTTTTTGCTTCACCTTCCAACTCAGCCATTCGGAAAGATGATAAAACACATTTTTGTTTTCTGACGTGGTCGTTAAACCGTCATACGAACCCCTACTCTCTCGGTAGAAGCTGAATTCTACTTTCAGTAGTCAGCATTGGTTTTTTTCTCCCGCTTTATCAAATGCTACACTGGATGAAACAGCAAATTACTGCGGCAATGCTTTGTTGTTATAGTTCACTTAGTTAAGCTGGGGCCTAAGCAGTGACAGAGCAGCTACCGAGGGTGGTGAGTTCATTGTGAAACTAACTAGTTAAAAAGTAGCAGTTAGTGTTGGCTTTACACTGAAACTTAGGATCAAACCGTTCAGCTGTTGCAACAGAGTGCTGGACTTTTTCCCTACAAATTGAGGTTTAGTCGCAATCCTTTTGTCATGTGTTTGAGATATCTATGCAGCTCATAAACAATATAGTTTAATGACGCCAGCTCTGCAGAGACATGATTACCTTGATAGATATAACGTGAGTCTCCTTTTTTTTAAATTACAGTCCATCTCCAAAGTGTTAAACATTTCAGGCTGCACAGCAGAGCAGAGCAGAGCAGACCTTCGTCACAGAGTGCTTCACAGTCATTTGTAATCAGGCTTAACATTTAAAAGCAGGGAAAACAGTTTCAAAGCCTGCCATTAATCAGGAAGAAAGGAGAAAAAAAAAAGTAGTGCAGCCTTGAGTTTCAAAGATCTCTTCATTCCCTTTACAGAAACAGAAAAATAGAAGGACAACGGCCAACATGAGTGCTGGAGCAACTGATCCTTATCTGTATGCTCCTAGTCAACATCTTCATCCTTTGGAAAGCATGATACAATACAAACAAACAAACCCAGAACTGAAATTAATGACAGGACTACGGCTTCCATGCCTTACATTGCAGACTATTCATGTGACCTTTGTAGTGAGCAGAAAATGGAGTCTGGTTCAATGGTTCAGAGGGTGGGGAAGGGGTGTCCTTTAGTGCCTGGACTTCCTCCAACATTTCTCTGGACTCAGCTACAGGAAACCTGCATATAACTGTGAGTAACGCTCCTGTAGCTGCTTATGTATCAAAAAAGGAAAGCTGTATATTCCAAGTCATCATTGGGGACTGGCGTTTTTTTTTTATACAACTAGTGAGCATCTCAGAAAACGGAAACACAAGTAAACCAAATTTCCTGAGACCGATCCGCAGGCAAAGATAAAGCAAATATGGCGCCCTGCTTAATGAGAAAACCCTGAATGCATTATTGGCCCATGCTGGTTTTGAAAAGCTGACCATAGAAATGTGATTAATGTTTTCCACAAACTCAGAGGAGGAAGTCCCTGGAGATTTGCACTAAGAGGGAGAGAGGGAGAGAGAGAGGGGGAGAGAGAGAGAGAGAGAGAGAGAGAGAGAGAGAGAGAGAGAGAGAGTTGCACTTTTCAAAGTAGACAAGTTCAGTAACAGGCGAAACATTAAACTAGGGACTGCATTGCCAAGAAAGGAGGCCCTCCCATTAATATGAGTCATGGAAGACCACAAGCAGCGTTCATAAAATTGCAACAGCCAAGAGCAAATTAAATGCCAAAACAAGTAAAAAATAATAAAAAGGGACACATTTTTTTCCGGGCATCTCCATAATTGGGAATAAAAGGCAATAGCCAGGTTTTCTCTCTTATTTTTTTCTTTTTTTTTTTTTCTCAGTCTTTGTCTTCTTCATCAGACCAGATGTGAACAGCCACGGACTAATGTCGTCCCTCGATTCCTGACAGCTCGGACCGAGCTAAACAAGGAGACAAAGAGGACACACATGGGTGAGGTGCAGCTCTCCCTGCGTCTGTGGCAGCCTGGAATGTGCTGTGGGTTTACTGGGTTTATAAATAACCGTCAGAAACAGGCAGACACAAAAGGCGCTGCTGTTCTAAGCCGGGCCGCTCTTGCAGAGCACCCTCTCCGCCCTCCTGGTTACTACCAACGTCTCACCGGGCCAGTTAGCGCCGGTGCCGCGACCCACCCAGCCCGTCTGCGTGCGCCTGTCCCCACAGCTACTGCCTCACCAGCCCTTTTAGGTCTGAATACGGAAAAAGAATAGTCAAAGCAACCTTTGAGGGCATGCAAGTTGGTAGTGTGTGTGAGTGTGTGTGTGTGTGTGTGTGCGTGTGTGTGTGTAGGTTAAGAAAAGCAAGGAGGAAAAAGTGGCACTAATTAGGGCTTACATCACCACATCTGTCTGATGAGCTGAAGTACTCTTTTATCGACACCACCCTTTACAGCCAAAAATGTGTTCATTTGAATTGATTTTAAACTGTTAGTGAACACTAATGATGACATAAATGGATATAAAGGATATTGCTAAACCGGTTGTTATACAAATGGGCTTTTATTGTTTAGGGCGGATTGGTCTAGTTTGCATTTACAACCTCAGGGTAGCATAAGCTGGATGTTTTATCCATTTATCCATTACCTTTAGCCATCTATTTCAAGCATCGCTTATTGCTAATTACTTTAACCATATATCCATTCAACTGTTTATCCATCAATTTTAGCCATTCCGGTTTTTATCCATTTAAACCGTTTATTCATTAGTTTTAGTTATCGACGCATTTTTTTACCATTCATTAAATGCGAAGGCTGACTCTGTTAGACTAACCCATTTGGCTTGATTGAATTTCATGTACTCATGCGGATATCTTTTTAAACCTACTTGTAGTTTAGGTGTCTTTCGAATTTGTTACGAGACGCAACAACCTTTCCACATATCCACATATAGAGAGACAACCCGTCTGACTTGGACCAAACTGCGAGAAAACATATCAGCTCATGCAGGAATAAGGCAGTTTCGGATATAATGAGACAATGCGGCTGTAAGGATGTGGTTGCATTGCATAATAGCATAAAAAGTGGCAGGCAGGCTTTTTGAAAAGCAGTGAATGTCTCAGTGCAAAGCTATGCGCTGCGCCGGAGCTGATAGGAACAGATTATGACAAGAATCAATCCGTGCTGCCACATTACAGCCGCCATCCCTTTTCTCCTGGTTGCTTGGGAGCAGGAGCCTGCTGCTGCCTGCGCCTGGAGCTCGACCAAAGATAGAAATCGGGCTGGTTTTTATCTCTCCGTCCTCTCGTCACCTTTCCAGTCTCCCATTCCTCCCATCCCTCCCCCTCCCCTCTTAACGAAGGGCTGTAATGGCACGCATTCAGCACGCTGGAGAGGCAGGGAATGAGGGAGAAGGGGGTGAAAAAGGTGGTGGGCTGCACAATAGCCAGTCACATCGCATTTAAATGCTTTTCTCCAACACACAGTAGAAATTGAAAGTGAGGAGGGCTGGACAATATGCGCACATATATGTTGTGTTCCCCGCGCTGTGGAAAATTGGATTGTGATGCCGATTCTGCTCTCCAGTGTGATTTGTCAATGACAGAGTTTTCTCTAAAAAAATACCACAAAGAAAATACATCATCTCAACCAGCTCTGTTTTACCTGGCCAGGAAGCAAGAGTCCTCTCCCTTTGGGGCGCTGACACACAGAGATTCGACAAGGACATGTTGTGTGTGTGTGTGTGTGTGTGTGTGTGTGTGTGTGTGTGTGTGTGTGTGTGTGGGTGGGGGGGCAGAGACTGAAAATAGATGTATCTTTGTCAAATTCATCATGTCTGTTAACACCTGACACCAACTTTTTCCCTCCTTAAATCAAAACGAGAGATATATTCCACCACCGGTAGCCATCTGTTGACTTGGACAACTATCCTTACGGATATTCATCGTTAAGAGTCCAAACTAAAATTTCGACTTAAACCACCCGTTTTGGTCACCCAACGTAAAAGGAGAGTACTAGAAATATGCCTGTAAATGTTAACTTCTTGGCATTTAGCCTATTTGAACAGAGAGCTTTTACGGTTTCTACTTTGGCTGGATGAGACGATGTTTATAAGGCAGTATGTGTTTTTGAGGGGAACATTTCCTGGCGGAGGTTTGCATCTCCTCCTGTGGGTATGATGTGATTGACAGGGAGTGGTGTACAGTTGTGTTCCATGCACTGAGATGAAGAAAGTCAACTCGAGTAAAGTTGAAATAATACGCCCGGGGAACGCTCAACTAAACCAAGCCAAACCTCGGTGTTTGATGTGATGGATTATCTACCTCTGGCAATTTTCACATTTGTGATGGATCGTTTTCAGGCAATCAAGTCGACGGCTTCCTGTATAAGAAAAAAAAAAAAATAGGGCCTCGTATCTCCGGCTCAGCTGACCGTGTTCAAACAAACCAAGAATAATTGAGATTTATTGATCCATGGAAAAATAATAAACAGGACGATAAGCTGCCTTTCACATTTTCACATACTGAGTTGAATACCTTGGGTTGTGAGAGTTGGTCAGACAAAACAAGCAGCTACGGTAAATTTTGATCATCATATTTCAATATTTGCTGACACCTTAGACAAATCCATTTACATCGATAGATTAATCATTGTCTGAAATTATTGTCAGTTGCACTTTTAACACCCTTTTACTACTTGTTAAGGGATGTCGAAATGAAATTCAACAAGGGGACAGTCATGACTCAAACAAAGCTGTCCTTAAATGCTACCTCTTTGCACTCAGCCACTATGCGGTTGCCGTCGCCCACTTTTTTGCTTTACAGGTCCTTTCAAAGCAATCAGCACCTTAACCTCAGCATTTAGCGTCATGCAGAGTTTTGTTACATTGCAGACGCCGATTCAGCTGCTGGATGCGGAGCGGATCTAATTAAATGCTGTTCCACATTAACAGGATTGAGCGAACCTACAGATTTCTCCCTGCTCCCTCCGGCCTGTGAGTGGCACTCGGTGTAATGCACACGAGCAGGGACCGGACGAATCGCTGCCTGGAGTATACACACACATCCTGCCAGACACAAGCGAAACCGACATCCGTGCACACAGATGACCGGTGCGCATTGTGCTTTGGGGGTGGTGGAACATGGCGGTGTGGCAGCAGCGTTACAGCCGCACAATGGGCAAGTGGAGAGATCACCACAGTGAAGCTGCTTTTCAAGGCTTAGGGTCTGTTTGTAGCCCTGGGCCTTATCTAGGGGAGTAACCTGTAATGTCACTCTCAATCTCAGTCTAATTACAGGTTTAGCTCTACCTCACTCATCTGGATTGAACGTAATATATTCTGCCTTTGCCTGCAGTCATTTTGTTGTCACTGGGCTTTGGGGCTTTGGATCAAAGTCCCCGTAGCTCACATTTTGCTGCGTGCGCTGCCAAATGCCAACCAGGAAGCTGTGGTCTGTCCAACACATAGAATATGTGGTGGCCTTGGGAGCACAGGGTTTGTAAGTGGTTGCCTTCTCCAACATAAACTACCAGCTAAAGCTGAGTGCCGAATGTGGGTTTGCTCATAGGAAGACGGAGCATGTCTCAATGAGCAGACAATGAGCTACGTGCCAATTAACAGGCACCGTTTGTATGAAATCTTTTCCCAGTCTTACTCGGAACAAGCTGTGCAGCTCAGTTCTGGCTCCGAGTTCATATCATCCGCAGAACTAAACAGTTCTGTATTGGACAAAACAAAAAGTATGATGACATCTGAGCAGAGAGCTTTTAGATATAAACAGCAGGCCAGTGTTTTTACAAACAGGGAGTCCATATGGGAGTCTGCTGCGCGTCAGGCTCCCTTTGCTCTGTGTTTATGTGCTCACTCACATTTGTTGAGACAACAGAGCAACTGGTCAAGATCTCGTCGGTTGCCGCTTCGAGTGACTGACTGCAACGCCCGGACTAGGAACCAGTTTGTTCCTAGTTGCTGGCAAGTTTTTGTTTGCAACTGCATTCAAGCAAGCTCATTAGGAGTCATCATCTGGAGACCAAGAATACCAACACTTCTTGGCAATCTGGCCAGCAGCTTACGAGATGCACAGCTTTGGATATCGATATCTTATGAGGCGAAATCAATATGTAGCTTAACATATTTGGCCATTTGTTGATTAGTCCTTTTGCCTCTGGCAAGAAATGAATCTGGAAAGCGGTTCTGCTACATGATCTTTTTCCCCGAGGAATACAATGTTCATTTGTGTAGCCCACCAGATCAGACTGGGTGGTCCAGCCAAGTGGACGAGAAACGGACCAGCCTGGACTGGTTCAGCCCAGACTGGACTTTTGTACAGGGCACTCTCTTTTTTTTTTCCCCCTCCAACTCATTCCTCCCCAATGACATGACAGACCTGACAATGCCGCCATTTTTTGTTTTTTCATCTTTAATGAGCGCTCACAAACGTTCTGAATTGCCTTACTGTTTCCACAAGGAGATTCAGTCAGCAATTTGCATACATCATAAAACAAAAACAAAACAAACAAAAAAACAAAACAAAACAAAGAAACCCACTCCAGCCTATATGGAATTACCATTGAATATGAAGATAACATGGACATGATGCAATGCTGCCTTTATAATTGATTTTCTTCCACAGTCCATGCCATAATGGTCCATAGAAATCCAATAACCACTAATTGCTCCTCTAAACATGGGCACTTGGCTCGTAATGACTCCACGTCTTTCACACACTGTCAATTTTCTCTTACATCTCTATAACTACAGCTCCCTCCGTGCTTCGGCCATGTAATGAATTCACGTCTCAGCACCCCTCCCTTCTTTAGATCCTAGTGATTAAGTGGAGTAATTGCCCAAGATTGCTCAGGGTCCACTCGCCCATTAGAAGCCCACCAGTCTGGTCCCTTGACAACACGGATCTGCAGCGGCCGCGAGATGATTTCCTGTGTCAGTCAAATTGCAAGCACATAGTTTCATCTGTTATAAGACCATCAATCTTCTAGATCTGCAGCAATTTGTCCACAGACTGCACACTCTCTCCCAGTCAAGGTAAAAAACAGGAGCGGTCCAGATGATGCTTCAGGGACGGGCTGCTGCTTCCTGATGTGACACATCTTAACCTTTACACCTGTCACCTGTTTGTGGAGTCAGTAAAATGAACCTCTCAGCACAGCCACTCAACAGCAGAAAAGAAAGAGGTGTTGGCAAAGCAGAGACTGGTTTAAAACCACAGCCTCTTTTCCTAATTGGGAGAACCTAAAAGCACTCTACGGAGCTAAGCATCCACGTCTCCTTTCTCTGCTGTCTCCGGGAAATCCTGACATCTAGAAAAAGGCATAGGTAAGTTTATTTGATTAATTCCAAGCAGCTGCTTAATTGCTGCAGTGCTGTGTTCCATTAGGCCATGATGAGCAGCACAGAGCCGCGCTTTAGAGGAGTGAAAAATAAAGCAGCGATCCCGGTCAAAGATCCCCCTTCGTTGTAATGATATCTCAGTCTAAAAGCGTCCGCCTAGTGGAATAAAAGACACTCTGAAGAGATTGGTGGAAGCGGAAGACAAATGGCTACTAGGATTTTTTTTTTTTTTGTGTTTTTTTAAGATGCTAAGCTTAAATGATCATCACATTGAATGAAAAAAAGAAACGCTGCGTGATAACATTAGGAGCACAAACAGTCCTGTTGTTATCGTCCTGATAAGCAGACGAACGCTGTGGCTCTAATGACTTCCTCTCAAATCCATTTAGATAAGGTCTACATTGAATTAATTAAAAACGGGTTTACTTGTCGTTTCTGGATACAATAGTCTGACTCTCATCCACTGGTACAAGCTCTGCTTCCAGATATGCAACCTGTGACATAATTATACTTGATTGCTCGACATATTTTAAAAAAGGGACCGTTTTGCATCTTCCCGGATCTCGGCACGGGCGTGCGGGCGTGAACACACACACACACACACACACACACACACACACACACACACACACACACACACACACACACACACACACACACACACACACACACCTATTAGCATACATTAAATCAACATAAAAAGATAGGTGACAGTTAAAGATAAATATTGTTATCATGAAAAAATATGCATTTTATTACAATAAAGTCTTACGTTTCCCCTCTGCTGAATGATGAAATGAATTAAATTATTGAATTAAAATGAAATTAAATGAAAATTACAGCCCACATCAATTTATGGACCAGCTGCAATGGTGGCAGCGCTGGATTGTTTAGTTGTAAGGTGAAATGGGGAATTTCTCCTCCTGTGCAGCCCTTAAAGGATACTGAAGTCACAGAAGGGAGTGAACAGTCGGTTGAGCAGGGGACTTTATCAGCAGTAATGGCCCATATTGAAATAAATCTCTGGAGCAGGAGTGTAGTATTGATGCTTAACAAGCCTTGTCAAGAGACGGCTTTGCATATATTGAGCAGCACTGTGGGAGCTGATGAGATACCGCTCCAGTGCTTGGGTAGAAGGGGGTTTGCATTCCTCTACTATATCCAAAGACAGGCAGAAAGTCATTCCTCCATGCATCATCTGAAAACGCTACATAGCTTTCACTTGCAGCACCATCACAATTATTACCATTTCAACAGCAAGGCTGCTTCCAAGTATACGCATAAAAGCCTATTAACCCCATGTATCAGCATGCTCTGATTGTTTGAAGTGGATTTCCGAGTGCCACCGCCTTTCAGGCCCCCCTCCAGTGCTCGCTCTCGCTCAACTTGAGCGACAACGGCGCTTGTTGCGGGCCCCGGGGGCAGGGGACAGGAATCGCTCAGTGAGGGCTGAAACAAACAGAGCAGCGTTGTGCCGTTGGCACGGGACGCAACGCAAGAGCTGCTGTGAGCAGGGGTTGACTTCACAAGCGAGCCCCGCTTTATAGTTCCCACCACGGCCAGCACATTGGCTTTGCTACGGCTGGCAGCAAGCGCCCCCACCCCCACCCCACCCCACCCGCCCCCTCCAGCCGGCCAGCTCCCCAGCGCCAAGCCTTGATCTACAATTACCACCGTCACTTGGCATTCCTTTGAAGAAAAAAGGCTGTTTAATGCTCAAAAAGGGATAAATGGGTGAATAATTACATTTTTAAATCAAACTGGGGGAGTCTCTTCAACAATATAACATGGGAGGGCAAGAGCTGGGAGGGAGATCTGCTTATTTGGATGGATAAAGAAAAGATTCACAGGCTGACAGCCACACTCCGGTATGCTGCTGGGAAATCATGCTTACACCAGAAACTCAGCATCCTGTAGTCTTCACATACAGGTTTCGGTTAAATATCTGAAACGACTCAAGATTTAAAAGTCAGAGCATTTAACTTCCACATCGGCAGCTTTGTAGTATTTCCAAACATTCAAATTTGCAGCAGCTCTCAGCATGGTTGGTGAATGTGGACAACACAGTGGGGTGCCTGGCCCACGGAGAGAGCTTGTTGGAGAGAAGTTGAAGAGAGGAAAAGGCGAGGGAGGGGGTGGAGGGACTGGGGTGCAGGGGGGGGGGGCAATAAAGAGGATTATGAGGGGCCAGTGACGAGGGGGCTTTTGTTAGAGCCTGAGAAAGTGTGCATGAAGAGTGGCACACACTCTGGACATGAACCGAAAACTCTGGCCTGCCTGATGACTGAGAGGAAACTCTGTGGAAACTGACAATAATGCACACTCTCCGCTCATAAGCACTGAAATTACATTAATGTCCACAGAAGAATTTGTTTTAGAATTTATGAACGCAGGCAATCCAGAATATGTGCTGAGCGTAAAAAATATACACATCATGGGGGCAATACAATATTTGAGTGAACTGACTGTTTAGCATTTTGACGAAGCAGTTGCCTGTTTGAACGTTTCCATTTTTTTTCCAGTGGCTGCATTTGACATGCTGAGATGACTGAATACTGCTCATCGGGGAACTAGCTGGGCAGGAGGACGTTGCTGAGAGGCAAAACCCACCAGGTCTGTAAATGCAATTATCAAAAAAGACCTTGAGTTAGGGCCATTAAAAAATGAATAAGTGCTGCTATTAAAGCACTACAGATTTGTGACAAAAAGAGAACCCACTTTGTTGTTATTACACGTTAAAAAGGCCCTAAAAAAACCCAAAAACAACAAAAAAACACATTTTCTCAATCAGCTTCTGATTGACCATGAGCGATGGATGGAGTCCCACGTGAGCGCACTTGGAACATTTGCGGTCGTCTCACTGGTTTGAGGCGGGCGGGGTCAGTTAGAACACGAGGATGCAACAAACCCCTGTGCAACAATCGGCTTTTGCAACATATGAATGAAATTATGAGGTAAGCTGTGGAGTTGTCTGCTTATGTTGCCAGGCCACTGTCAAATCAAATCTGATCAAAACACACCCACACAGTCCCGATGCAGCAGCAACTGTAACTGTTGTTGAGTTTTTAATGTATATATATATCTTAAATGAGGACTGAGGACGATTTTCCAGAAAACTTTAACTCGATAATCATGAATATTTACAGGATGGACAAATACTATTAAATACAATGTAAATTTGAAGCCAAGGTTCCAGAGGCCTTCATTTCAAAGTTACTTTGGGAGCTGTATCCACCTCTGCACCTCATAGAAAAAGAAACAAAGCATGTGAATGTCGACAAAAACCCTTAAAGTAAGTATCGTCAGGAGGAAGAAGCCCCGTACACGGCATAAACAGAAGGAAACCTGACCCAGTTCGCTTGTCCTGCTCTCTTTTGTGTTGGTGGGGAAGAGGACACTGCTGCGGGGGTGGAATCTATAAAAAAAACAACATGGCGGAAAGGTGTGAGTGCAAAAGTGTATGTCCAAGCCCCTGAGTTTGATAATAAATCTTCAGAATGGTCCTGTCCACACTTAAGTGACTGTTCCCACACCCGTGTCAAAGCCTCTGGCCATTAAACTTTAACTGTATTTACTTTCCAAGATGTCACCACAGTCTGGCAAATCCCTGCTTGGTAGTTATGGCTCAGCTTGCTTTATTAAAAAAAAAAAAAAAAAAGATAAAAGAAACAATAGATTAATTAAAAAAATAAATAAATTGGGGGCTACATTAGCACCTTTGAAATTCTTTCAACAGCAAAAAGGAAACAGCTGCAGTTGTATGGTGTTGACTAAGCTAGCACACTGCAGTAATTATTTCAGTACTCATGCTGGCATCCCCCTACAGCTGCTCACACTTCACCACGGGTAAACACAAAAGCAAGTCCAGGATCGTGGTCGAAACCCTCGCGCTTGTTTCTTGTCTCTCAATCTGTTAACTCTGTGCCAAGTACACAAACTGCACTAACCGTCGCCTGCACCACTAAACCCCCAAAACCACCGGCATATTTTCCTCTGGCATCTACATTAACAGGCTGTGACTGGAATGCATTTCCATCATTCAGATAAAGAAGGGTTATCCGTGGGTTTGCATAATGAGAGGCAGTAGTAAGTGATATTGTATGGAATAAATGCTGCACAAAATCAGAAATTTTGTTCATGAGCAGCATGGGGATATCAAAGAGGAGTCTGAATGAACATCACAAGCATGGTAATCTGAGGAATTTTACATGGAATATTATGACATGTAACGGCCGCAATTTGAAGATCAAAGATGGTGCAGATCACTGAAAATGCTCCATTTCCTTCCGTCTTTTCATTGCCGTCTTTCAGCTAAGAATAGAAAAAAGTAAAAAAAAGAAACGCTGGAAAAGAGGTTGCGGGGTTGTCGCCGACTCCTCTGGCCTATTCTGATGTCCTGCTAGTGATAGCAACCCCCCCCGCGGAAGCCTAATTAAAAGATGATTCTAAGACAGCAAGTTTGGCTTTCAAGGCCAAAACAAAATCAAGGGTCTAACAACGGAGAGGGAAAATAAATGAAGGAAATGTGAAAAACGACTACCCTCAACAAGGGGGCTGTAAACAACAATAACAGCGTTGAAAGCTATTCAACTGAGGCACAGTAAAACAAGACCAAACAGCAGGACACACATGCAAGAGCTAGAGCGACTTGTGCGCTTCTATATTTCAGACAAAAGGACTTTGAATATTTAGCGTCCGCCTTCGGCGGCACGGCTCGTTCCGTTTTGTGAAGACATCGTGGGGACACACAACCCCGGACTGACGGCATTTCTGTGACGCCGCGGCACTCGGTTGAAAACGGTCCCACTCGAGACATCCCATTGTGTCATGACTCCGTGTCCCAGGGCACTCTGTGGTACACCCGGTCTTTTTTTTTTTTCGTTGTTTTTTTTCCCCCCAAAACTGGCAACGAGCGGGCCGAAAACGACACGCAATCTGTTATCTCTATCCACGAACTTACATAAACCATTCTGCTTTCTGGGGAAATATCCAGACCTTTGAGGCCATGCCAGATATTTAACTTGGCTCTGCTTTCAGTTTCGGAGAATGGATAAAGGAAGAACATGTTTAAGGAGGCCTCGAAAACAAGGAAATCTACTGGCAGATACATTTCCCCTCTTTGAAAAACAGCACCACGATTATTCCCAAAGCATAATGCATTGTTTTGTACTTCAGGACTGTCAAATTCTTCAGTTGTACCTAGTGGGAAAAGTCTGCAACCATAAAAAAAAAAAAAAAAGCCCACCAAAAAAAGCCTGTTAACTTGAGTGATGTCAAATGCTGCCTACATTTTGAAATTATGCTCTGATGCCAATAATTAGAGAAGGTAATTACAGTATACATTATAAGCATACCTCTACCCCACTGGCACGTCCCTACCCACATTTTTTCCTCTCGCCACAACAAAGTTAAGAGAATTCCTCGCACTCCCTCAGCCGCTAAAGCTTAAGGAGGTGCAACTGAGGAAAAGCAGAGCTTGATAAAGCACCTGTGAGAATTTTAGACAGCCTTGCAGAAGGCTCTGGCTAATCTGTTTCTGTAGACCTTTTCCCTTTTTTAAAAAAAAAGCATCTTTGGACGAGGCTTCTATCTGCAGTTCATCTCGTCCGCTCAGATAGCCAACACCTGGGGCAACAAAAGCAGAGAAAGGGGGAACTGATAGAGTGAGGAAGATGCCTTTGTCCCTCAAGGGGTTTCGGCCACACAGCGAACTCTGCAGAGAGGAGAGAACTGATTCAACATGTGGGTCTTTTCAGCTGCAGCGAGCTACTCTTCGCAGTCGGAGAGAGAGGCGGAGAACGAGACTGCACCTTTTGGTTTGGGTCCCACCTTCCTCTTTGAGCTTGGGTTCATTCATACCAGAACAAAAAAAAAAAAAAGCTACAGCCATATTTTCATTTGCAGCGATAATTCTTTGCTGTTATTCCCCCTCTTTCAGTCTTTTAACATAGCACATACCTCTGGCTCTGGCTCTTGTTGTGCACTGTAATTATAAGATGGAAGGAGAGAGAGAAAAGGGGAATAGGTATAGGGCTTGGCAAAAAAATTGACATTCCTGGCATGGAACCTTCCTCTGACCTTTTTTTTTTCCGCTTCAGTTCATCTGCTTTGTGCGTTTCTGCAGGGGATTGTGTGCCTACAAACAGTTGGCTATTGACCCAGCTACACTAAAGACACTTAATGATCTCTGGGTAGGTCCATATTCCACCTTTAGAGAAGAAAAAAAAGAAAAAAGAAAAAATAGAAAAGCAGGCTCACTGACCACAACACAGATCGGGGTTGTCAGAGCAGAACCTGCCGCCGTTGGGCTTGAAGAGCACACCTGCTGCTTCCAAAACCACCAGCGCTGTCAAATGAGCAGGTGGCGATTGACACGCCGGTGGGCTGCGGAGCAGAGGGAGGGTTAAGTATTTTGTCTGCGTTTAGCCGCTCCATGCGCTCGCACGGTCTCCTGACTCAATTTAACACCTCATAGGCCACAAGTCGAATCAGCAAGAACGGTCTCGCCTAGCGGTGTTTGTCTGCAAGTTCATTTCCTTCGGCGAAAGTAACCATAAACATCACGGGCCTCTAGTCCGGTTCACAACTAGGATGGCTGGAAAAAAAACGAAATGCAAAACATAGGATCTGTTTTGTGCTCTGGCTGGAACAACTATAAAAAACAAACAAACAAAAACCCTTTATTTTCAGGTAAAACACATTAGATGCACAGACAACGTTACATCCTTTTTAGGAAATCGAGAAGATTAAGTAAAAATGCACAGGTATAATTTTTTTGGACTTAATACAGTTGACAGAGGATATACTTCACACAGCAGAAAAAATTCTGAGATGTGTGCGAACACGCAAGTGTGTGTGAGTATCAAAGTAGCATTGCATTTATACTTTTAATCGCTAGAGCATTCTGCGGGGGAACGGTTCTTAAGCCCTAACCTCCAAGCGAACAATGCAAATATTGTGTAGTAATATCATGTCTCTTTTATCTCTTGGCATGTGGTTTAAAAAAAAAAAAAAAAAAAGGCAGCCATTAGAGTGGAAGTAATGTGAGTCACATTCCTGATGTCAGATGAAAGGAACTGCACGAGCATTTGAGGCCTTTATTATTAAATCATGAGAAGCAATATTTCTGGATGTTGATCTAAAATTATATATAGATATATGAAAAAAAAAGATAATTTAATTGCAGAGTCTGCGGAATCGTGATCATTGTGCAAGATTCAAAACAGTTTTATGAGGCCCGTTTTTTGCTAAACCAACCTGTAGAGTTTAATACAGAATATATACACATCATCACATAGCTGAGCAGTTTTTAATGTCCATATGCACACAAACGTTTCTAACTTGTAATACGATTAAGCAAAATAGGACACTGCATTCGAACACAACAGAGTTTAACATTACGTGCTGAGAGTCTAAAAAGACGCTACAAACTGACTGTACAACCTCTAAAAACGTGGCCCCTGCTATATAAAAAGATGAAAGACTGGCTGTAACTATCACTCTGTAGGAAATCACTTTAGAGACTTCTGAATTCCATAAATTTGATGTCGCATCCGCTGAATGCTCCCCAGATAAAAGCCCCGTGACCGAGTCCGGTGATGTCCTCCTCCGTTGCCCCTTGAGTAAAGCGACAACCACCGTCATGTGTCTCGACAACGAGGGAACAATGTGCGGGACAAGAAAGACGCCGGCCGCGACTCTGTGTGCCAGTAATCTCTCAACGAGGCCCCGCCGCCTCTAATTGCCTGGACACTTGTGTCCGAGGGCTGCCGCTCCTTCCTCAGTGAAAAGATGGGACCTCTCGTGCTCCTTACAACAGGCTTAAGCTGATAAACCCTTTCATTCAACGCGGCCGTGGGATCGGTGCTCCATGCAAACAGATTGGGTAAAAAAAAGACTAATCAAAACAGCGATTAGCCCCCAACACAGAGGCAGAGCTAAGCCACAGCGCAGCCTCTGCAGGGGGTCCACTCTCTCAGCCACTAAAAGTGTCTGATGATTTGTACGAGTCTTTTCTGACTAATAAATTCCTCGGTGCGACTGCATGAGCCGGGATATGTGAGGAATGCGTGTGGCGGGGGTTTTGTCGTTGAACAAAGACGTAGCGTAGCCGATTTCAAAATGGGATGTGACGGCCGAAGAGATGAGCAGATGAGCAAAGCCTCAGAGGGAGCTCAGAGAGAATCCCTCTCCCTCAGATAATCTGCACCTCCCGCGACAGCCTTGCTTTCTGTCATGGTTAGTGTTACCCTGCATTCCCTCTACCCCCCCCAGCCCCCTGCTATTAAAGCATTGCCAATACCTCCGTATGGGATCCCATTACTGCATCGGCCGGCCTGTTGCTCTCGTACATTACACAGAATCCATTTCATATTGCTCGGTGGCAATATGAAAAAAGTTCTGTGCTTGTTTACTTGCAGCATATGAAAACACAACAAAAACAAACCAAAAAAATGCTGGTTTTCGTCTAGAGCTGGTTTTATTAACCAGCCCTAATGCTATTTTTTTGATAATCATTCCAAAAACAGATCCGCAATAAAAAATGATCTATTTTCTTTTAAAGACCAGTAATTCACAGCTAAATATCCCGATTTTTTCTTCAGGAACGCTGAAAATCAACAACTCTGAAATCGCTAATTATTGCATGTTGGAACTGGTATAATCAAGTAAGAGATTCTACAGCTGTCTAACCCATTAAAGACAGTGACCTCATTGTACTCTGCCACGGGCTAGTAAATATTTTACAGCCGGCCAAGGAATGAGACCAGCTTCATATTATAACTGATAATACAACAGCATGAATCAATTCATGGGCAACACTGCTGCGCCATTATTTGTTTCCCAGATTAGCTTGCCCACCGGTGACCTTGAGTAATAGCACACAAATGTATTCGAAAAAAGGATCATGTGACTTTGGCTTGCACACACGCCGCGGCAGATACCAACAGCGAATATCAACACATCCATTTGTCCAAGTAGATGTAATGTGCAATTACGGGGGGAGCATGTTGTTGCAGTGGTGCCAAACAACACGCTGGCACAGTGACCTCGGTGAACCCGCCTGCAGAAGATTTTGAATATTCAGATTATTAAAATCGAAACAGGGAAAGGATCCAATTTCAAGTATGCATGTACGTGCGCAATCTCCTGGAGGAGCAGGAGCAGGGTGCACCTGGAAATGATTCCAAGTGACTCTCTGGTTATTACAAAAATAATGAGCAAACTACAGGCCATGAGATCTGCTTCAGCCGGGGTCCCCTCAGTTTCTCTCCATTCTTTCTTAACGCAACGTGCCCGCTTTGCAAAGACGGCATTTACAATTAGCTCCACAATCCTCAAGTCTTGTTGAGTTGCTGAGCTGCGACAAAAAGTACGTTTGAAGATTCTTACTTTAACTTCTCTGCCTCTGTTGAAAACTCTCAACTTGCCACCGTGCCACGTGATGAGAAACTGACGGAAAGAGCTGATTCAATATTATGGAAAAGATTCTTCTGGGAAGCCGTCTGCAGTGGCATCTGACCTTATTAGTCATACGACATATCCTCGCCTGCCTCATTATCCTGAGATTAACAGCTCACTATAAATGTAGCACCTGTCTATGAGGAAAGTAAGGATCAACAGTCAGAAACAACTGGTATATATGAGGTCAGCAACGACGAAACATCGCCCTGTTTTTTTTTCTTTCCGTGTACATGAGCCTCTTGAAACAGTGTGAAAAAAGGAATATGTGAACTGGAAAATTAAAAATTATGAAGAAGATTGAGCGACTTCTCCACAGATCTCCCAGCGGCGACAGGGTGCTGGAGTGGAAGCTTCTTTTAACTGTCAACACGATTGTGACAGAGGGAAATTTCTAGATTTTAATATTGTTCTCTTTCCTCCGGTGCTCAGGGGACGTCTTCATTGGCGGGTGATTGGCGGGTGACTGGCGGGTGCCAATCCCAGTCAAAATGAAAGCAAAAAGGTCTTCATGCTTAAACAGCATGTCATGATAAATGTATAACTAGGGAGATGAATTGCAGATTGAGCCACAATGTGATCACAGTAAAAGAAAATAAAAAATATAAACACACTTGCACAGGCCTAGCGTCTATCGGTCTTCTTAAATTCTTAGGAGATGTGGGTTGGATGCTGCTCTGTTGGGCGTGGACGCCCAGAGAGCTCAGCGGGGCAGAGCAGAGCATCTTCTCCACCTGCTTAGCCTGAGAAAGTGATTCCCACTTCTCCTTTTCCTCTCGGTCTCTATATACAAACAACTACTTCACATTACAGCACTGCAGTTACTGACTTGTGTTACAGCTGTGCTCTGTGTCAAGACAAAACTGGCCGTCTGAAGTACCCCCGGCCCGATCCCTACCAAGCGCCCCTTCGTCTGCACCGCCCCCATGTTCAATTGACTTTAAAGGGGACGATAATTCCTACTAAAGAAAATTTAGCGTAGAAAATTATATAAACAGACAAAATATCGTTGCGATTATTTTCTGAATGAAGTTGAATTGTTAATGTTTAGGTTTGATCAAGTTTGTATTCTTACTACTCGGAGTACATATGTTTTGACTTATTATCCATTACTTTTAGCTATTTCAACTGCATCATTTTTAGCCATCTATTTCAACTGTTTTTTTTCCATTATTGTTAGCTAACCATTTCGACCATTTCGTTTGTCCGTTGTTTTAGTGTATTTCAACTGTTACTTTCATCATCACACCGATCTGCAGGAGTTCTAATATTTATTTTCCTTTTTAACACAAATTTTTGGCATCCTAATTATTATTATTATTTTTTTTAAAAGATCAGCTCACCTCACAATTTTACCACTTACCAACCCCAAAAAAATAACCCCCCCAAAAAAACACCTCGGCAATCAATTCAGATCAAGCTACCTTTTTCATTATTTCGTCAGAGTGCATGTGTGTCAGTTGCTGGAGGGAAAAAAAAAAAAAAAATCCCTTCGCCACATGCAACAGCTAGATTGTAGGCAAGACAGCGGGGCTGGTGCCAGTGTGCCATGCTACACGCTGAGACACTGAGTCTCTTTGTACGGTGAGCTTCTTTTCAGACAGGAGTAGGAGCTGCAGGAGCACTTACACTTGGCTGAAAAGACCACAGTGAGTGAGTGAGTGAGTGTGTGTGTGTGTGTGTGTGTGTGGGGGGGGTGTTACAGCTTGCATGTACACCACAGTCCTTCCGCCCAGGGAGTGGGGCGGCGGACACATGGACGGGAGAGGGTTATTGTCCAAGGGGAAACTTGTCACACCAGAAATATTCATACTATGAATAAATTTACATCAAATCAACACTGCCACTCACTGATGGAACAGATTATCCTGAAGGAGACAGGTTTCGATCGAGTGTCAGTGATAAAAATGAAAATTTGCTGAGAATGTAGACAGTCCAAACCACGTATACATCATGGTGTCTTTTTCCATTCAGCTTAAGAAATATGATCATGGGGATGATGGGGGTGGGGGGGGCTGAACAATCATAGAAAGCCAGCATTCAATCTAGGAAAGATAACAAAAGAAAGCCGAAAGACAGCTCTGGATGGCAGGATGCCCCTAGGGTGGCTACGCTGTTATTATGTTGGAGAGGGCTGCCGAGCTGTGGTGTGGGGCAATTAGAGACCGGAGGATTGACTGGGGGAGGGTCCAGGCACAACAACCCGTCCTTGAAGAGAGAAGGAGGAACAAACCCGGATATACAGCAGCAATGGCATGAAAAAAAACAAAACAAAAACCCAACAGGAGATAGCAGATGATGGTGGATTTAAGGATTGAAATAAGAACCATCTGTTTATTTCCACGAAAGAAGCTTGGTCTAAGCTGCTTTCCTGTCATCAGTGGAATCAATATCTAGTCATTGCATCACTTTATGCTAAACTGGCCTCGATGATTTAACTGGTATGCATGCGACAATTTGGGGCTGGTTTGGGATAATGTACGCAAGCGGATGGGCCCCTTGTTATTCTCATCAGGAGCTACTGCGGACACTGTGGTGAAAGCATTAGCCACGTCTATTATCTTTAACGTCACTCTGCGTTGGAAAGTCCTGACTGAAAACCGCAGTGGGTCCAGGAGCGGTCCAGCTGGAAAACACGGGGACAAAGAGGGAACGCCGGTCCCAGAGTATCGTTTCAGTGGTCTGTGGAGCACAGACAAGGGGTCGCAGCCCTACAGCTATTGTGTGTCGTCACAGATAACGGAAGTAAAAACAGATTGAGTTGCAGGAGGGCATGGGTTTCACGAGACACGCAGTCCCTAAACTCTCACTTGTGTAACTTAAGCCTCTGAACTTCACCTCTGACGAGATCTCCAATTGTGGCCTCTCACAACATTACAGATCTCGCAGTAAAGAGGACACAATGGGCAGTGAGAGAAGACCGTAACCCAAGCTCGGTGGTGTGGGATGTAACAGTTGGCATCGCTAAGTATCCTGAGCCCTCACAAACGCACACTGTTTCCATGGCCCCTGGCCCCCGAATGGCCTCAGTGGAGCAGGTGTCTGCGCACATTCTTTACATAAGCTCTTGTCAAACATGGCGCACACGGCAACAAGGCCTCACAGCTGCAGGACAATGGAGTCTCATTAAGCGACAGCACCGCGGCCAGGCACGCATACATGCAGCCAGGGTCAAGGTAGCAGCTTCTGCAAGGTCAGTTTACCAGAACTTAAAAGTGAGCGTAACACAGCACCAAATGGTGTGAACTGGAATGTATAAATAGTAATAATCACAAAAGCCACGGTGCATTTACAGTTGCATTTGAATTAGAGTACCGCATAGGTTTATAGGACACATTTCCTCTTATCAGATCATCAACTGGATGCAAATGATTTACAGCTGCTGATGTGATTCACGCTCACAACTGGTGTTGACGCCGTTGAGCTGACACAAGCCAAACACTGTAAATTAGAAGAAAAGCTATCAAAAAAAAAAAACCCGCTCACACACGCACACACACACACACACACACACACACACACACACACACACACACACACACACAATCCATAAATGCAAATCCTAATCAAATAAATACATGATATAAATACATGTCTGGAGTACATCTTGTGTTTTTTTTCCTTTGCAATGAAGAAGTCATAATATGTAACGTAAACAAAACTACTATCTACTACTGCTGCTATAGTTAGTAATAGCTGTTATGCCAACATACAGCTTTGTTTGCTAAGTCTTAAGCAGGCTTCTAAAGTATTTTGACCAGGGCAATGTTAGTGGAGTGAATAGGCCCCTAATGTTCTTACATACCAACATACACATTTTTTACATTAAGACAGAATAAAAAAAAAAAAAAATCAAAACACAAACCCTTCATTGTAGTTTTGTTTGGCAAAAACTGGAAAAAGTAATACTGTAACGTTCATCTGTATTCATGTGAAGAAAGTGTACAGAAATACATAGAAAAAAAGATAACTTTTAGGGTCTTTAAATGTTTGCATGGAAACTCAGAAACATAACTTTATGAGTATTCAAATGATGTGAAACACTAGTTTAGCTGTTGTTTTAGGGTTTTACTGGTCATTTAATTTGACTGGGTCAAATGCTTTGAAAAAAAAGAATTAGCTCATTTTCTGTTTAGTACCACAGCCAAATTCACATTAGGCTACTTACTAAACCCTCTGTTCTTTGATCAGAGTTTGAAATCTACAAGAGGGAGTCAACAGTGAAGGTTTGTCAGTTTCTCTCATTTTGGTTCTCTCATACATGCATCATCTTTAATTAACTTACTCGAGCAAGAGTCGCTTTCTTTGGGTTTCACACTGCCTGCATGTTTTTAGTCATGCACTGACGATCTATTGGTTTTACTTTCAGTATAACTGCCTTTGAATTGTGATATTAAGGCCTATTTAGGAGGAATTTCAGATGGGTTTTTTTTTCCCTCATTGCCTCCTTTTTGATCTTAAAAGAGCCAAGCCTGATGTCCTGCTGATACCAGATGTGAAGTTCGATCCCATGGGCTGGGGTAGAGGCAGGCTGAGCCGAAACTGACGAATACATCCTCTCTGAATCCTACAATTAACTGTAAAGCTCCCAATTACAGATGCTCCACATCACAGAAGCCTCAAAAATGTCACAGTCTGTTGACGTCGATGGCCCGCACTGTAGGAGTGAACATAAAAAAGAAGAACACATCTGGGGACACAGGCCCACAAAACCCAGATGCGACACCGGCAGATTAAGAGCAAAGAATTAGCACCTGCAGACAGAACAGTTCAGGCCCTCTTCAAGCTAGGTCTACTGTCGCAGGGCAATGAGGGCTAAGATGCAGGATGGACAGGGTGCACTACCGTGTTCAGCAGATCAGTGACACGGTGATGAAAGGAGTCCTTAGCCCCTCTCCGAAGCCCCTTGCACCCTTAGCCCCTGGCTGTGGGCCGAGCGAGCGGGGGTGTCCTGCCTCTGGGGGCCAGCTACAGAGCAGGGCCACCAACCGGGGCGGGGGGGGGCTTGAACAAGAGGCCTTTCTCTCGCAGCAGTGCGATTCTCCCCCACCCAACTCCTGCAGGAACAGCTCCGGCTGCATCTCGGCTTGTTCTTCCCCCTTCGGTCAAGTTGGGTTTTTTCGCGTTGGCTCGGGCTTGAATTGATTTACATGGAGCTGTCACACTCCTGTCCTGCTACACATGTCCATGTAAGGCAGTGCCAGGAAGCCAAGACAGCCAGACAGCTGGCCGTCCCTGCACAACAAGCAGACGTCCTCTCACTGAGAATGAGCTATTTGAGGGTCCCTGATGACACAACAGAGGATATTCTGTTTGCTGTTAACAAACAATGCCCTGACCTCATGGCCTGTCTGGCTTTAAGAGTCACACCACCTAAGGAGTCGAAAATTACAAAAAATAAAAGACTTCTGCCAGTTTTCCAAACATTACAATAAAACAGAAACCATTTCACAGTTGATAACTGATGCATGTGTATAATTAATAATGCAAAAAATACCTGGAAAACCTGTTTTTCAAAGTCAGACATGCACATGAGGACATGACTATTTTAAATACATTGGCGCCAACATATAAAAGCCACTTACAATTTACTTTGTATTTTCAAAACCGCCAGAGAACTATATGACAGTTTTCACATTTTTTCCATAGACAAATTAAATAAACATTCTTCTTCAGCTTTAAGTTAACATTACCAGACTCTCCTTTCTCTCTGTATCTAATCAAGAATATTATCCCTTCTTGATTGAATAACAAACATTTCCTGCAGCGGGAAGGCCTGGATAACCCCTGGCTAAAAAGAAAAGAGGACAGCCCCCAATGCGAGATGGAAAGCCAAGTCAGTACAGGGCAGAGGAGGGGGAGCAGTAGGAGAAGCAGGAGGAGGAGGAGGAGGAGGAGGCGGAGGTAAAGTCGGAGAGTCCTAGATGTGGGCGGCGAGGCTCTGAGAGAGCTGATTGAGGGGACACTGCATCTTCCGCCAGGGGACGAGCTCTGCTTGCACTAGGTCAAAAAGAGCCTGAGAGGAGGGGGGAGAGGGCCACTTAGTCTCCGCAGACCCACAACATCAACAGAGCCCTCCACTAGGTCAAAATCACTCACGCATTAGGGCCATCTATAGCACACACAGATCCTGATGAATTACTCCAACACTCACATTCAGACATCCTGGCCGCATCATGAGCCAATTTTGTCACCGGCTGGCTTCATGCTTCCTGGCCTGCAAAATATGACTCTCGCATTTGAATTGGACACATCTAAATTATAAACTAAAAATGAAATGTTCTTACATTTTTGTCCTGAGCTGGCTACCTTGTGTCTCACTAAGATGCATAAATCCCCACACAATAGCCTACTAATTAAACCAACAATATACAAAGGGCAGGGAAAGAAAAGGCATCAACTGCCTAAATTATGAATTAAAAAATGTTTCCCCCGGAGGCAGAACACTTTACATCCAGTCTTTCGGGGAGAAGCGTCGAGCGTTTGGACGAGAGAAAGGCCAGAGTGTAGAGTGAATGCACTGATCGCAGCGTGCATAGCCATACTGTTATAATAAAATTTAAATGAAAACATGCATTAATCATGAATTAGGTGGTGGATGACGGGGGCTAACGACACACTCCGCATGCTTCCGCAGATGTCACATTTTAAAACTACTGTTACGATTGTTGTAGCCGCCGGCTGAAACCTGAATTTTCACGGCTGTGTTGGAAAATGGTGAGAGAGAGAGAGAAGGAGAATAGGCCGAAGGTTTGGCCGGAGCCCAGGCTGAACAAAAAAGGAACCGCAGGCCTCTGCAAAAACACAGATACGCAACTGCGTTGCTCTTTTTCTCATTAAAAAAAAAAAAGAGCAAAGACAGCCAAGAGACTACCTAGGAGAGCATGAACAACGGTTATGTTGATGCCACAGATATTTTCCACTTGCAGTCAGAACACAATGACGCTGCAGTGTGGTGATGGACGTGCTCCGCCCCAGACAACAACAACAAGACAACCCCCCACTCTCCTGTCATCCCGCGAGCCTTTATTCACGCCTGGACCTCATTATGGAGTGTAACGGAAATCATCATTGGCAATCTGAAAGAATTTACAAGGCAATGATTCAGAGTCCGAGTCATGCCTCACCTACACAAAGAGCAGTTAGTGTTGAAATGGCTAAATGAGGAAAGGCTGGAAAAGATACGTCTGCATTGACAAAATACAGACATTGTTAAAAAAAAAAAAAGCTGTAAGATACTTAACATTTTAGTCTGCTATGGTTTTTACACACATATTGCATGACGTGAACAAGATTAAAACAAATTCTTAATTTGCCTTAGACTGCTCTCATTAAATAATATAAGGAAAGAGGTATTTCTGTTTATTTAAAGAACAATCAGGCCTCATCCTAAATAGCAAGGGCTCAAAATCTTCTTTTACCATTATTTGTCCAGGTCTTAATCCACAGCAACATTAAAAAAAAAAAAATAGAAAAATTCACTGACATTTATGACTGATGCTATATCAGCACAGCTCAGCATAGCACATCTTTGTTTATGCTTCATCTGTAATTACATTTAGATTTAGATTGAGAGAAAGAAAGTGGTGCTGCAACCAGGATGCTGGGATGGCCCACTGACATCCTGCACTGTGTACACACACACACACACACACACACACACACACACACACAGAGTATGTAACACTGTCCTCCTTTCTATAGTTTGAAAAGCCTTTGAGTCATGTCCAGACATCTGCATATATCACTGAATAACCGGTAAAGGAATCCTCTACCACATAACTTTTATGTGTCACAAAGCACAAGAATTTATCTAAAAGACGTTTAAGAGTCACTTCTTTTATACCTGTGGCAGTTTTAGCCAGGAACAAAAGAAAATGGCAACGTGTATCTTGAATATTAAAAACTTCTCCCAAAACTGATCCCTTAAAATATTAGATTACAGTCAACTTTATAAACTGATAAATGATGCAAAACACATAATAAAGTAACATCCTAAAATAAAAAGAGTTAATTTAAGGGTTATATTTTTCATCGAAAAGCAAATATTTACACTAATATTTTATATATATATATATATATATATATATATATATATATATATATATCTCCTTATGCCTTGTGATTAGCTAATTAGCTAATAAGAGAGATAAAGTAAACCAGAGAGATAAAGTAAACCAGAAAGCCTCTGAGCACTGCACTGTTGGCACCGTCAGGAAATGAGGGAAAGCTGTAGAGGAGGTGATGGCAAAATAAAAAGGCCTTAACTGGGTAGGCTACAGTTACAGCCATGTGGGTAATATGTTTGATGCAATATAATAGCACTGCACTGTGATGCTCAGCTGAAATATTGTGTTTCGGGGACAGTTTCCTGAGAATGAAAAGACAAAGGGAAGTCTTTTCTTTCACTTTCCTCCCCTGTTAATCATAACTTAGGGCTGTGTTTCCTGCCACCTTAAGATCATCTTGATAAAATTAAACCAAAAAGGATAAATAGTTCCTCAGCTGGCTGCAAGTGTTAATATCAAGGAGGCTGAAATATGATTTTTGCAAAAGTCAATTTTCCCATTAAATTCACTCCTTCTGTGCGAGCATATCTCACATTCCACAATTATGTATTAATTTTCAAGGTTAAATACCTGCGAAATTTAATTGGCTGAGGTTTTTTCTCTTAACCACGGACCATTAATTCTAAATGTGTGTATCGTGCTCAACGCGGTTCCGGATGATTTATCAATAACCGGATTGCCTTGGTTTCTAAAGACCCGATTTTGGGATAACGAGAAGCCCAGGTGATCCCCGTCGGATCTGAGGGGAATCTAACTAGAAAGAGGAGTAAAGATGAAGAGAAACCCCATTTTCCACGACCCAAATTAAACCACATACACCTGTGCGCAGACAGGGGAAGCGGACGTGGCCTATGGTGGGTTTCCCAGCGATCTCCAGCCCGCTAAACGCAGCCCAGCCTCCCCGGAGAGCGAACGCCGACCCGGCCGAGCGCTCCTCTTCCTCGCCGCCGCGACCCATCTTACCTTTTTGTGCCTGTCTTTGAAAGGTAACGCAGGCCACGGCATCTCCTGCAAAAAGTCCTGCCAGTGTTTCTGGTCCTGGTCGGACGAGATGAAGACGATTTCCAGTTTGTCCTTGTGTTCCGACGCCTTTTTGAACCTGCTGTAAAACTCGCACAGGCTCCCGTTGAACTGCTTGCACGGCGCGTTCAGGCTGCACCCGAAGAAGAGCCCGACCAGGGACAGCTTGGCGCCCAGCGACTGCACGTCCACCTCGGCTTTCTCGCTGTTGACGAGCCGCTCCCCGAGCAGACTCACCAGAAACTCCGACATCGCGGCGGCGTAGCGGCTCCTCGAACACAACGGCGATACCCTCGGCCGGGGGCTGCTGCGCATGTAACCGCGATGGTTTCGGGCGACGAAATAATAAAAAAACAGCCCCGGAGGCGCTTCCTCCTCCGCCGATCCGAGGGTCTGGGTGGGCTCCCGGCTCCTGCGAGGCGTTGCGGTGTGTGTCTCGCCGCTGCGCGTCCTCCGGTGTGAGCGCTGTGCAGGAATGCGCTCCGCTTAAATCGCCCTGACTGCAACAGCGGTTGCGCTCTCCTTTCCCCGAAAGCACCGAGCGCTTTCATCGGCGAGACCCGGTTCTCCTGGTCGCGGGGGTTGGTTGGGGGGTTTTGGGCTTTAATCACTGGGCTCTGTTGATTTTGATGCGTTAAAAAGCGGGGAAAAGAAAAAACGCAGCTCGGTTTTTCTTTTTTTTTTATGTCCGGCCTTAATATATCTTATATCCCGAAACATAGTCCGATTATCAGATTTAAAAGCAGCCGGATTGTAGGTTCGACCTCAGATTTTTACATTATATGTAACCAAATGCCAGGTATCTAATAATTTCAAATTCTTAATAAGAGAACTCTAATTGATACTGTGCAATTTTCCATAAAATATAAACCTGGGATTAGACCACTCTATTCTTATGAATATGCTGCCACCTAGTTTCCACAGGAGGAAAATACTACGGGAGGCGGCAGAGCAGAGATTTCTGGCAATGCTTCACCTTCCTGCAGTTCTGAGGTACTTGGATTTTACTTGAGTATTTATATCTTGTGCTACTTTAAACTTCTACTGCGTTACCAAGGGAAATATTGTACACGTTACCCCACTACGTTTATTAGACATTTTTAGGTGCCCGTAAACCCCAGATTAAGATTTTAAAGTTAAGGTTTTGTAAGACTGAACACAAAAAAAAGAACATAAAGTTCATCGTTAAAGATCAAATCCGACAACTGCCATCTGGTTGGGAACCATTCTGACAACTGTCTGAGTTGTTAGAATTCCCAGTAAAGCGTAGTTTTCCCTAATAACTTCTTAGATGATTTCATTTAAATGACTGTAATTATCCAAATCCCCCCCCCTGAAACAATATGAGGAAAGTTTAAAAAAAAAAAAAAAAAAAAGCAGACCTTTGTATCAGAACTTCGCTGAATGATAAAGTAGTCAAAAGTAGCAAACTCATAATAATGGGAAAATGGTGTTTAGACACTGATGCATCAGTATTTAACGATCTGATAAAGTAGCATATAGTAATACAGGGGACACTTTACTGCAGAATGTGTACTTCACTTTTGATACTTTAAGTAACTTTTATTGATAATACTTCTGCACCTTTACTGATGTCATGACCATCAGGGTACCACACAACACATCATACACGTTTCCTTCGGCAACAAATGTTCAACATCAAGCATCGTTTTATTCAGGTCCTTCTGCGACGCAAAAGAAATCACATAAATATGGTCACAGTTTAAGAAAAAAAATAGATATTCTTAGAACTGCGAAGAAGAGATGTATAAACCTCAAATTACAACTCTGGGTGGACTGATTGCACATAAATCATAACAAGTGAAATGTGTATGAATTACATCCATTCTGTTATTCCAGCATAGAATTAATTGAATAGCTGTTTCTTGCAAATGATGCTCATTAGTTTGGTTGTGCAGTTGCCAGTTTGCATCAAATTAAAGTTGGAGATGCATCTTGTGAATGATTATCAGTATTCAATAATGCAGTAGTGCTGACAATTGAAAAGTGGGAAACAAGATTCACTGTTGAGCAGTGAGGAAAATCTTGAAAGATTTATGAGTGATTTGAGCAGCGAGGGATCCTTCAGTCCTCAGTGAACATCATCTTCACCAGTTCTGCTTTGAAGCATTCCTCCTCCACCAACTTCTGAGGCTACAACAAAGAGATTACACGGTTGTTGCTGTATAATAGAGAAACTGAGTGCCTAAAAAAAAGCCCCAGTTATATTAAAGGATTAGATTTTCACATTCAACACTGTATAAAATAACTGAATAACATCTTACTCTCTAACTTATTCCTAAGCACCTTTCTGGAAAAATATTTAAGACTGAGCTGGTCCATGTTGATAAAGCGAGCAAATTCCAATTGTAGTTGTTCTTACTGTGCCATATCTCAGTAGGGTTGGAACTCCACTCAACTTCAGAGTCCTCTTGAAGTCATTATTTGGATTCTTCCAACTGAAGCATGAAAAAAAAAAGATTAGGGAGCTCATACGACGCACCCAATTTGAGAAAACAGGCTACAAGGTCTGATGAAAGAAAAACATTCTGTATATCATCTATATCCACATATTTTGATTAATCACAAATTTTTTAGAACTTTTTAGCCACTGAATTTCATTATCAACTGTGGCGAGTTGTCTGTGCTCCATCTTGCAGCCTTATCATGTCGGGGGGCTCTGAGTCAAAATCTAGTTCTAGGATCTTCAAGGTTTTAATATATATTGGGGTCTTTTGATAAAGTGTTTTATTAGTTGGCCTCAATTAAACGGAGTAAGGTGACTAGTACACAGAAAACCCGGGGAATGGTCGTATTACAGAGGTACTGTAAGGCTGAAACCAGCAATCGTTTTCTTTATCAGTGCAACAGATAATTATTTTGTTTAATAATATAGTGATTGTTCATTCTTCTTCATTTGTTCAAAATGTCAGAATGTAGTGGAAGATGCCCAAGTGAACATATTCTGAATGCTGATTTTGTCTGACAAAAATTCAAAAAGGTTTTGAGTTTGCTATCATAAGAAAACCAATATTTGATATATATATATATATATATATATACACACACACCTGAGAAGCTGGTGAGAGAGAATAGAAAATATACTTCGGCAGTAAATTGGTAATGAAAATTTTCTCTCAGTTGTCCATCTCAGCTTTAAAGCACCAGCTGGCTTTTAGGTGCCTGGCAAAATAATAAAACTGTCATATGCAGTTGGGGTCAACGGGGTCCCAACCCCAAATTTGTGCCCCAAAGGCCCCTCAGAGGTTAATCCAGTCATGTTAGTAATATATCAGGTTACCGGTAAATTAAATTTGAATTTAAATAAATTAAATTACTTCACAAACACAAAGATTTACATGTATTCCCTTTTCATGTTATTATAAAAACAAATTCTTTGAGTTTTTGGCTGTTGGTTAACAATTTTTCTCCCATAACCAGTGGTTTCCATTATTGCGGACATTTAATAAGGCACGTCCGATTCATCAAACAAAAATTTCAATAATGAAAATAAGAGTTGGTTCCTCTTCTTTTGTGACAGCACATGTCATCAGTGTGACTCGAGTGTTCAAATATAAAACATTTTGCTGTAAGATGCTGGAATGAGGAATTTATAAAATACTGACTAAGCTCTTTCTCCAACTTGACAGTAGATAAAGACAGAGCCCTCAGGAAGATGAGTCATCTCTCCTCTTACAATTGGCTCGGCTGTAGGGGAGGAAGGTAAACTGTTAAAAATGACAAAATAAATCCCAACATTGTGTCCAACCTGCCACCACAGCGATGAAAAGTTTGTTACAACAGGTTACATGAGCAAAAAATATCTCAGTAAGGCCTGATCAAAATGAGAGTACAAGTATCTAATAGCCATAATCATTTATGGTGTAATAAAACATCTGAGTTTACCTTTCACGCAATCTGGACACCAGCTCTTCCCCTGCTCGTCTTTATCACCAGAGAAATAAGCGAAGATGTCCTTGCCCTTTCTCTCAGACACAGCCCGACAGAATTCATCGTACCCGCGCACATTCACCTCTTCGTAGTGGGTCATGGTCTGGACCGGGTCTGGATGAAAACGCACCGAGATGAAGGTAAACTAGGAGGTTTTGGCCGGAGTTAGCAGAAACACTGCCGCCCTGCACAGACCGGACCTGGTAGAAATACTCAAAACTCGGCACGACCGCTTCCGGTCTGTGGAAAGCTTCTTAAAGAGACAGTGTACGCGAATATTAATCGAGCCCTTTAAATTACTGGAGTTTACAGGTAATACATGTAATTAATTACATATTCGAGGTATTTTTTTTTTTTACTTTTCTTTACTTTTCAACTTTATTCTTCTTTTCCACTGCATTTCAGCGGAGAACCATCTTTTTAATTTTCAAAGGCAAATATAATTTTTTTTTTTTTTGTTGTTGTAATTTTCATCATTTCCTTCCCTGTCCAGTGAAAAACGGTGGACCTCCAAGCTTGGGGATTTTTAATTCGAGGTGTATCTTATGGGTTCAGAAAATTCTTCTACATTTTAACCTCAATCGATATCTATGTCCTAGATTAGCTGAAAAAAAACCCAACTTAAATTAAAGACAGGGCTATTTTTACGTGTTCATGGAAAGTTTCAATGCTACAAACATATGATTTTTTAACAGGATATGATGCACTGCTGTAGATTAAGCCACCCAACGGTATATAAAGTTGTTAAAGTTAGTGTAAGAAACAACTTCAGCAGTAAAATGAAACATACAAATTAATTTGACAGTATTATTAATCCGAAACATAATAAATAATAATAAAACAGAACAGAAACAGAAACAGAAAACATTTTTCTGCAAAGTCAAAACCTTTACTATTTATACTTACTAAATTTTACTGATACATACTTTCACTTAAGTAGGGTTTTGAATGCTGACATTTTAATTTTTAAGGAGTATTTTCGCAGTGTGGCGTTAGTACATTTCCTGGAGTAAAGGATACGAGGAAAACTGCTCTCGCACATTATCTTTATTAAATTCATTCTAACACATTTAAATTGCGGTTTTGTTCAGTTCTGACCTCTTGACGATCCGTATTTGGTGCGTTCACGTAACATTTTCAGAATGGGGCAAACAGGAAAAACTCCCGTTATTCCGACTCGAGTTCGCTGAATCTGCCAACGATGTAGTCAAATCATATAAAAGGCCTAAATTAACCTCTTTGTCGTGTCTGTAGCAGCTAATACCGGATGAAGCCAATTACAAACACAAACTGTATAACACCGATACGTTTAGTTCAATCGACTGTATTAGTGTTAATCGAAATTTTTAATTTTCCTGCAACTTCCAGGGCTGCTGAAATTTGCAGACATTCTACAAACTGTCTGTTAACATGTCCGTAGTTTTCTTCCACCGAGTGGGAGAAAACGTCGGTGTCAAAAATGTCTCGATCTCCTCGTCTCGACGAGTCAGAGGCCGACGTGACGGTTTTTCCCACTCGGATGCTCGTAATTACGGCTTAGGCGATGTGACGTGAATGCGGCCTCAGAACCACTTCCGTCCGGTCGAGTCCTGTTGTTGTCATGGCGCCGGTTCAAATCGTTGTCAAGTTTAGACTAAAAATTAAAACGTTGCCCGTTTCTTCTGTTTCAAATAACATAAGACTAGCGACGCCGTGCGCATAGCTAATTTACAATTCCTATACAAACGGAGAAAAATATTTATTCGCGATTTCGAAATGGTGGAATGGATGATTTTGGGATTAACCCGATGTTGGCAAACTTCATTTCAAAGGACTAGTTAGCTTGCTAATCCTAGCTCGTTAGCCTTACATATGTTGTTTTGTTAGTTAATCGTCGGTTTGACAGAAGTTGGCGTTTGTTTTTTTTGTCGTAATGACTTTACAGTTCTTGAAAAACGACCCCATGATTTCCGTAGGAAAGGAAAGTCACGGGAAGGACTGGGTTGTTATAGGTTCAACCCGAAACCGCAGCGATTTAAGCGCCGGGATGTCGCAAACCAAGGTAAACGACGATGGACGAAGTGTCTAAAACCTGCTTTATTCAGTGTTGTCTCTATTACACAAAGCTCATGCTACCTGCTGCGAGTGCACGCAAGTACACGCAGCTGCCAGTTTATTTGGTAAACGAATTAAATCCAGTTCAGTCTGATTGAACAGTCCTGCAATAAATCCTACCTCCATGACGGTTATAACGTTGATTTTTATTTTAAAACTGTCTTAGAGAGCTGCTCATTTATTCAACGTTATAGGGCCATTTAGTAGACTCGTGTTTGCTGCCGTTGAGTAGAGTTATTTCTAATATTGTGTGGACCCATTTCGGTGAGGATAGACGAGATAGTATGAACAACTCTTAGTACAGCACAGTTTACATACAACAAAGTGATCATAAAGTAATCAAAACCTCTATTATAAAAGTAGGGTTTATTCTAGGTATGTTGGCATTACAATGCTTTGGATTTAGCTAATTCTACCAACCATTCTGGCAACTGAGTTCAAATAGAGTGAATGACAGTGCAGCTGTCGTTACTATTCTAATAATTGAATAGTTGTAATAAATAATCTTAAGGTAAGAAAGACCAACCTTTTGCTTGTATAAGGCTCTAAATTGTGTGATGTGTTTCTTTTCCTTGTCTTATATCATTGCAAATTGAATATTATGGGGTTTTGAACAAAATAAAACATTTGAGGATGTCACCTTAGCCTCCAAGTTGGATGACCAAGGTGACATGAATGGTTGTTTATAATGCATACAAGACTGGTTGACATTGACTTGTATCTTACACGACATAGCTATTGTTCAATGAAGCCATCCCTGCAAGTGTCGGCAACCGTGCCACCCGCGTACGTCTGCCAGCCCCCATCGTGATTGAGAAGCTGCTGCCACTTTCAGAGGAGCGTGAGAACGTGGACAGCACTAGGAGCTCCATCAGCTTCACGGTGCTCTCTGAGGAGAGGCTGCAGGCTGCCATCAAGCTCGCCAAGCGAGATCTGAGACGAAGGCGCCTTGAGTCGATGGCAAAATCCCCTGCCAAACCTTCTCAAGAGGCCTCCCTCCTTGAAACAAGTGATGCAGAGCTTCTTCAGGTAATTGATGTATATTAATGGACCATAGTTTATAATTAATAAACTATCTCTTGAGAAAGTAAAGACTGTCTATCTGTAATAATTTACCGGATTATCTCCTACTAAAGGAATGATTGCTGCTTTTTTTCAGTCAGTAACCGAACTGACTCTTTCTCTCTCTGTAGGAGCTTGCAGCCACTCCAAATAAGGCAAAGTTAAAGGCCTCCAGTCCAAAAGAGAAAACAGCCCGTCCTGGAGCAAAGCGAACATCCCAGAAGCCTATCTTTTGTCTGATGCCTCGGGTCAGCCTGTCACCCCCAACAAGAGACCCTGGCCCAAGGCAGCCAGAAGGAGGCAAACAGGCTCCTTTAAGCCAGGAAATCAGCAAGCTGCAAAATGAGCTAGAAGTCTATATTCAGAAAGTAGAAGAGCTAGCCAACAGAGGTAACGTACAAAAACAGCATGTCACTGTACTGTAAGTATACTTTTCATATGGTTTTACATCTCATGTATTGGGATGAATAATAATGAATGTTGGGATTTAAATAACAGGGGAAAAAATTGAGGAGCCGCTGGAGCCCGAAGAGCAAAACAAGTTGGAGATACGCAGAAAGAAGCAGGCAGCCCGCTCAGCACGCAGTATCTATGTTCTCCAACAACAGGTATTTAAATCTTGGGCAAACATATTTGAAAAAAAAAAGAGTTAACTTTTCACCTTGACCTTTCATTTTGATCTGCATCTATAAACACTGTCCTACTAAAATATGATTGAATAGGTGAAAGAGATACAGGAAGATATAGAGAAACTACGAAGCCAGAAAATGTGTGATATAAAAAGGTATGTCATCAGCATTGTCGTGGATTTACTTTCATTTAGTGCTGAGATCATTTTGAGATCAAAATGTGTTTACAATGAGAAAACATTGATATTATTAAATAAAATGGCTTTCCCCTCAAAACATAAATGTTCTACATGTCATTCATGTGTTCAAATGCAGTGGTCTGACACCACTTTTATATTAGTGTTATTTGTTTCTCTAACAGGCATCAAACTAAAAATAATCAAAGCTCTTTGTTTTCCTCTCAAATCAGTAACAGGTCATTAGATGATCTTCAAATAACACATTTTTCTGTGGTGGTATATTTATTTTTTTATTTTTTTTACCACATTAAAAATTCTTTAAATTAACATGATTTTGTGAAAAGAAGATTTGTGAAGTTTTGCTAGCTCTTCTTTCAAGCAAAGATCATTGAGGTATCTGCTTTACACAAAGGTGAACTGATTTACTGTCTGCTCTTCATGCAGTCCACTGCAATAAAGAGGCTTGCAGCTGCCCACCGTGGGGCCCTCAGGGCCTTACACGTTGTCATCCACCAACTTTCAGATCTGTCTCATTGCAAAGTACCTCCTCACCACAAAGAGCTGGGCCAGCTGATTCGCCAGCTCTCTTTGTGTTCAGCTAAGGTCGAAGTGGAGCAGGGTTCTGCTGTGCCTGAAACGGCCCTTGACATCCTGCAGAAACTAGAGGTGAGGAAAACTGTATCAACTACTTTATGGAGTATTCCTTATACACTTTCCCCCAGTTAAATATTTAGGATGTCTAATCCTCAATATACTGAAAGATCAGACATCCTAAATATTTTTATGGACATGGATTTTTTCACGGGCCACACACAAACTAAAGGCAAAACTTACCTTGCCAAAAAAACGTGAAGATACAAAATACAAAATGTCTGAGGTTGTCAATAGCTCACAGATTATGGCTATAGATAACCATCTTTTAATTTAAGTTTCCAGTTTCTTACTGTCCTTCCAAATTCTGAGATTATGTATCGCAAAGGTTTATATTTCCTGCAATATTAATTTGATGTTGCCTTAAACACCCTCAAATTAAAACTGAGAGTCAGCACTTTGTTCACTTTACTTGTTTTCTATCAAACTTTATACTTTATTACTGCACTGCATGTTGCCCTTGATTCATAGATAATATCCTGAGACTGATTTGTTTTTAACAGTGTTCATTTTTGATAGCACAATTAAAAGAAAATATAGCAGTTTTCTTTATTTTTTTATTTGATTAATTGAAATTTTACTTTATTTATCGACATATGCAGCTTATTTTAATACAGGGACTCTAAAAAAAATTTTAAGTGAATAATCCAATTTTTTTTACATCTTGTCACTCTGTCCCTCTTAGACTTTGGATTCTGCCCTCAGTAAACAAGAAAAAATACAGGCACAAACATGCCCTTCACAGAGGAAGTCTCCTCATCGCAGCATGTCACCAAGTGGGGCTCTCAAGGGTCCCAGCACCTCGACTGTTCGAGGACCTCGCCAACCTGCAAATTCCAAAAGAGGTATACGTGGTGAGCGTTTGAATAGGAAAAACTTTTAAAAGCCTTTGCATGTTCTTAGTTAGCCGTTTGTATGTGTAACTTTAGAAATAATGTTCCACTCTTTTTCTGATTTTTTTTTTAAACCCTGTGAAAGAGTAAATATTACAGTTTTAAATTCATGATTCTAACATAAATGCAGTTTTTCCCTTCATATTTTCTTAATAAAGGCAATGGCCCATTTGCTGCAAACTGCATGGAGTAAATTGTATATATGCCTTATGATAAAGAACAAACTGTTCAGTCTCCTGTGAATCTCGAAGTCACCCAAGGGCTTTTGTGCGGTTTTGTTTTGGCCCCCCACTGTGCCTAAATGGCTGTACACAGGCTGAAAATTGATAAGGAGCCATGAGGATGTGATAGAACAACAGGAACTGAAGTGCAGAACTCTGGCCTCAGTCCCCTGCTGCTTAGTCTTATGAGCAGTTAACTCCTGCTGGTTGCAATTGGGCTGAGAGCTTCCTTTGGAAAAGATGGCACAAACACCTACAATGAGCTCAGATCTCCCTGGAAACAAACGCCCTTTTTGTATTACTTAAACCCCCATGCCTGTTATCTGGCGGTAAGGATCCAAGGGGTTGTCAAGACTGCTAGTTAATTGTCTTAATCGGTGGTGTCTTGTTACTGCATAATGCCTCGGCCCTCAAGTTTCCAAACTAATTAAGTTGTGTTTAATAGGGAGGGTGAGGAGTATAGTTGGTTATTGTAGCTATTCCTAGACATCTATTTTAGGAGGATCCAGTTGGTCAAGATCAAAACAATTCACAGATTTCATTTTCCATTTGTGACAGCTGGTAGGAGAATGGCCACACAGAAACCCAGAACCACTTCTCACCAGCCCATGAACAGAGGAGAAGTGCTGAGGGCCGGCCTGGAGAGCCTCGCCCAGCAGAGGGAGCTGCAGGCACGACCTCAGACAAAAACCCCTTGCAGAAAAGGACTACACTCTGAGAGAAGAAAGGCTGATATTATATTGAAGGTGTTGGCTCAACAGAATGCAACACTGAATTGAATATGTTAAAACACAGTAGAGTGCCTTATATTCTGTTCGTACCGGTGAGATTGGGGTGCTGTCAGAATATAACAAAAAAGGACTGCAGTGCCAGAAGTGAAAACCAAGTGACCATGTGCAAAAAATCTAAACATATATTTTGTAATTTATTTTCATAGCGTAACCAGATGCGAGCTACAGGCTTCCAGCAGCCTACAGTCTCCTCTCGGCTAAGAGTGAACGAGCTCCCTCAAAAAGAGCACTCTGTGCCCTGGATACCCACGTCGCCTCACTCTCCTCCTCCACAGCGGTGAGACTTTTATCTCCATGTGCAGCTGGTGACAAATTCAACTTTTTAAAATCATCACATCTTATTGTTCACCTAGTACAGCTTTCTCTCAGCCATTCTCTACTCAGGCAAGATGATTAATGTTGTTACATAACTGAGGTTCTACTGTTTGAATGTATGCAACTCTAATCTCAAGGCAACAGTTTGCATCCGGTATGAATCAATACGTATTAATCTGCTCATTAATGCATTGTGAATTAATGCGCTAATGTGGAATCAGTTTCACTTAGAATAGAAGGAAAAATGAAAATCTATGCAAGCGTATCAAAAACACTGAAGTGCTGCAGTTTCCTTGTGTAAAACTGGCTCTTTCTCTTTACCTTTCCATGATTCTTTTTCTCCATATTTCTCCTGCTCAATTCCTCTACCATCTCCTCTGACTTGTCTTGATAAAGCGTATATCTGCCTGTGTTTGTGTCTATTATTCATTTATCCCCTTGCTATTATCTCAGCAGGTCCCCTCAAAGGGGGAGACCAGAGCCTCGATGTCTCTTTTCTCCAATGATGCCCTCACAGAGTCCTCCAAAGCAGGAAGTGGCTGGTGGTTTTGGACAAGGGCAATTCCTGAGCTCTGAAAAGAAGAAACAAGCTCAGAATGAAGCATTAAGGTGAAGCCCACCTCCTACAAGTATTGACCTGATTTTCACCGATTAACTTATCATATACTCCAGAATGCAATACTATCACTTCTCGGTGTAGTAATTGTTGGATTTTTGTTATTTCTACTTCACCCATTAGATTATCTGTTTTAGTGAAAGAGAAAAAAAAGCCAAACAAATGAAATCTAGGGGAAGAGAAATGTTAATTAGTCTTCCCTCTGTATTCAGTCAGTTATTTCTAACCTCTGTGTCAGACCCCACTTGCTGAAAGCCACAGGCAATACTCTGATTCTTATTCAAAGTTAATTCCTTTCAATAAATTAATCTAGGTTCTTGCTAGATTGAGGCCATTTCTCTTTATGAGTGATTAATAGTTTGCCTGTTTTCAGTGATTATAAGCGCCCCACTGATTGAGTATTCCACATATGTCTCCATTTAATCACATCTTAATTACTGCAATTGTGCTTTCCAATTAAAGCAGCCTGATTTTAAAGATGAGGTTTACAAATTATTTATGTGAAATGCTCAACTGATCTTGCGTCTTACTTCCATTTGATGATAACTGGCTCGTAATAGGAAAGCCTGGTTGGATAAGATGACGGTGCAGAGACTGAAAGAGCTCAACCAGCTGAATAAAGAAGAGGTTGAACGCATTCAGAGATTAAGGTACAGTGGTAAAATAACAATTTTAGTAGACTTAGTTGCTCGATATTGATCAAGCCAAATATCCAATGCTTTTTGGATTTCATTTGTACCTAAATTGAAACTTCTATAGATGACGATAAATACCAAACTATGATAAAAATTATATACCAACTTATATTATTATATATTATTATATACCAACTATTAAAGCAGCTGACTGGAATAAAACCATGACTGAAATCCCGCCCCTAATCACTGTACAATATAAACTTACAATATAACAATAATTACAATAATATATTCATACACGTGCATTTCCTATACAAAAATTTTCTGTTTAGGTCATTTGGGACACACCAGGCCTCACAATTTAATGAACAGTTACATTGGAAATCACAACATCACCATAATTGCCCACAAACAATAGAAGAGAGAATAATGGAGGTTGTCATTACAGCAACTCCCCTCAGCCACAGAGAGAGCATATGTTCCTTTAGATCTCCACACATTTCCCAATTAGTCATTGGACAGTTTAACGCCTCAAGGCCAGTAACAAAACTCAGAATGAGCAGAGCATCGGTTGCAGTACACATTTGGTCTCTAAAGCTCTAATTACAATCAGCAGTTCTGCAGGTTTGTCCTTTATGATTCTATTTACACGCACAAAAGCAAAGCCCATAGGCCTATGTTTTTGTTTTTTGGGTTTTTTTTAAACCTACCTTGAGAATGTTTTCACCATTTTAGTTTTGCAAGTTCCAGGGACATGATAATGTTAGAGAGTTGAAATCAGAGAGTCAGGATACTTTACTGTGTTTTGGGCCTGGAGACAGTTGCTCCACCTGCTTCCCCTAACAAGGGACAGGTATTGTACAAATGCCATCATTTGTAAATACATGACAGGTATTTCACAAAAGACCCCTTCACAATGAAGAGATTATTTCTCGTATGTCACAATTAAATTAATCTCTTTGGCGTTATTATGCCTTGAACTGATCTCAGCAGTAGTGCTAATAGGCATGTCAGGCTTTGCAAATTAGTTCACTGTGTTTCTACAGTGAAAGAAGCCAGGATTAAACTAGGATTCACTGCAGCATACACAAGGCTTGTCTCTATGCAGAGAGGTGATATTTTGATGCCTTTGCCCTTTTTTAATCACAGTAAATGTGACTATTTAGCCAAATATAGAGCCTGATGTATACTACATTTTTTGTGAATCCCATCAGGCTTGAAAACCATTTCGTTTTAGTTAATTATAATAATAAAAAAAAAATTCAGTCTTTAATTTTCATGTAGCATCTGTCAGATTCCAAGCTGCGTCAAGTTTGACCAATACATTATTTTTTTTAATATCAAGTTGTTAGAAAGATGTCAGGGAATAAAATATCCTGTCTCATTTATTCAAGTTGAATCTATCAGCCTCAGAACTTTTTTGGTGACAGCTTGTGATGTGGGTGTGTTATTGTTTACAGGTCTGAAGTGGTCTCGCCAACTCAGTGGGCTGAGAGAGCTGAGCAGAAGGCCAGAGAGAGAATTCAGCCCCTGCTGGATGAAGCACAGGTAGGAAGATACAGTGTATGTCTTGTCTACATAATGCCAGATTTTTCTTAGCAGTCCTTTCTCTGCATGTCACCCAAAGAACAAGGAGAGGGCAATCAATACATTTTATTTTTCCTTAAATTATCCAGAGCATGTATTTACCCTTAGATTTGCCGGATTTTTTTATGGACTGAGTGGGAGTACATAACGATTATTCTAGATTGATGGGACTGACTTTGTTTCTGTGTTCGTACCTCAGCAGATTGGCGAGTCCAGGAACAGGATCAGCCCCTCTCTGAGAAATCGTCTGTCTGAGCAGGCTGCAGAGAGGGTGAGCTGTGCTGCTGTTGCCAATTATTCACAGGAAAGAAGCCAGTTGGCCTTGCTTTGAGTAAAGTTTGAATTTGCAAACATGCCCAACATTAAACAAGAACTAAACAATCATACAATTAAGCCCATAATCAGCTTATATACTTTAGCTTATTATACACCAATCAGTCACAACATGAACTGGTAACTGGTTTCATTCTGTTTGGCTGATTGGTGTGTTCTGTGTTTTCCTGGATCTTGTCCTCCACAGGCCGCAGAGACTGCTGAGCAGCTTAGCGAGGCCTTGCTAGAAGATCTGTTAGAGGACACTGCACGGGCGGCGTGTGCGGCTCAGACAGACAGAGTGCTGGAGGGCATGGCCCAGTGTAGGCTGCAGGCCCCCACCCTGGAAAGTATGCTGCTTCGTATGGAGGAGATACAGGTGAGAGCTACCCTAGAGAAAAGGCAACCAACAAAAGGTCGCTGTGGAACCTGAAAGGTCACCGGTGATTGGTTTATTTACAGTGAGCTGACATGACAGCTCTGGTTGGGTGTTGTTTGCTGATGTTGGGTTTAGACTAAATGACGTCCCTCAGTCTGTATGACATGGCCCACTATTGGCAGGTGGGATATATGTTTATAAAATGTGTTTCTCTATTTGTGTGTTTGTGTGTGGGTGTGCCTGGGCAGAGGGATCAGGAGGAAGTAAGGAGACGGTTTGCATCTATCACCTATTCAGACCCTCTCTACTGGGACCGACCAGCAGCAGGTAAGAAAAAAAAAGAAAAAGAAAAAAGTATCCTCTGTGTTTGCATTTAGAGAAATTATTTTCCTAATGTCTCCTGTAGGTGGAGACAGTACTACAACTGACAACAGTAGATCAATACTTGTCTTCCTGACTGTGTGCTCTTCTCTTTTTTTTTTCCATCTGTCTATCTGTCTGTCCCATGATTCACCCCATCTCTCTCGACACATAATACCACTGCTCCCTCTGCTGCTTCCTCACTTTTCTTCACAGGAACCCAGTGGCATGCTCCGGGCACCAGGCCAGCATCTCCTCAGCCAATTAGGCTAACCAGGCCAGTTCTGAAGCAGACCTCTGCATCTGATATTGTCCTAGAAAAACCTGTGGAGACTGGGTGGGTTGCTATGTTCTTCACTTTTTTTACACTCAAAAAAACTGCTTTTTACACACTTCTGTCTCGTCTTTTACTGACAGCTCCCTTCCTTGCTGTTTTATTCATCTTGAAGCTTTTAGGAAGGAAGTTTTGGAGCGTTCTCAGATTATCAACTGAAGTGCACTATCAACATTTAAACTATTTCACTTCCTTTCCAAACTTTTGACCTGAATTGGAGGTCTTAGCCTCCACTGCCCTGGCAAAATATCGGCAATTGCACAAAGTTGTGATATAACCGTCTTTTAAAAATATAAATATGGATATGATGGATTTCCATTACCTGAGTCTAAGGTCACTTTTTTGGGAAAAATAAATGCATCGAGTTGCATTCAAAGACTTCCGTGTACTATGAAACAAAGAACAACAGCAGCAAAAGCACAAGAAGTCATTCATGCTCGGTCTGATTAAACCTCGAGACTTGATTAGAGAGAAAGTGGTTAATGTTTTTCCAACGATGCACATTTCCTTTTTTTTTTTCATATGACGTTTCGTTTCCCTGTAATCACTCTCCCACTGGGAGGTCCTACTCATCCCACAAAGCTCTCTTGGTGACTGCCGTACCCAGGGCAGAGTCTGTTCCTGACTATGGCAGCAGACTCCACAGAGAGTCCCTCTACTGCCCAGGGCTTTGGCTGCAGCTGGGTTACTGCATAGACTAATGAGGAACTTGGAAGGAAGAAAGAAGAGAGTGGAAGGAATCAAAGTTGTTGACACAGACAAGCCAGCAGGATGTTACTTCTAATAAATTCACACAGTCACCATTAGCAAATTAAAGTCGGTCAGACATGGATTGCCTCGGGTTCAGTTCCCTCAATGGAAACTTTGCCCTCTCTGCCTGTGACTCAGCTTCAACTCTGTTTTCCTCACACATCCAACCCTTTTTATCTCTGTTTTTTCAGTTATATTTCGAATCAATTATTAGTGGTTATTAGGTGTCTTGCCTTTTTGAAGAAGTGTTTTGTTTTTTCAGTACTTTTTTTTTTCCAGAGGTATTCAGCCTGATAGGGGCAAAGTCATTGGAGAAATGCCAGCTCCTTTGTTCTACTACTTCCTGGATCTGTGTAGGATAAAACTGAAACAGGCCTGCCTAAATCTCCTTATCCTCCGTCCACATCACAGTGCCTGTAAAAAGTATTGATGCCCCATTCCGATTTTTTTGACATCGATCAACTGAAAAAAGTACTTTGATTTTAAAGTAGCAACTAATTTCTGCAAGTTGACCAAAATTATTTACAAATATGGAACACACAAGATGAGTGTGTGTATTTTAAAGTCAAGAAAAGTGTATTTATTAGTGTCTGTCATTTTGTGTGTACGAAACAGAGACTTTCAAATTATAATAGTCTAACTAAACAGTTAATCAGCTTAGTGCTTCAGCACTCATCTGCTTTTAACAAGAAGTGTTTGATATTTATTCTCATTGATGTTCTTAAAGGGGTTCATCTTAGATTTCTTTGCCTTAGTTAGAATAATGACTGTTGGTTTCTGTTAGTACATTGAAGGAAACAGGGCCTTGATCATTGATGTTGACAGACAAATTCAGCCGCATAGAACGTGGGTAGCTTTGCTATTTACTTACTCACACATCATGCCATCACAAATTCTTTTTTCCACTAGATGCTCCTCAACCTTTCTAGTACAATAATAAGACTGTTAGATAGGGGGCATTGCTAAAAGCCCCACTCAACATGAGAGCACAGCTTTGTTTATGTTTATGACAGTTGTGTACTATATATGAAACATGCCTGCATTATGTTTTTAGGCCCCAGATTACTCACTGTGCAGTAAATGTACTCATTCTCATTCAAAAAATAATTACCATTATAGATTAGTCATCTCTTTCCCTAACCAATCCAGTAATTATTTGCCAACTATGTGGCGAGTTAAGTACTTTTGTCTGGAAAAAAATATTCACTCTCACATTTTATTTAAATTTGTGTTGCCGAATTTAATAGCTAAGTGGAAATGGGAGCTGTTCTGTGTTAGCACAATTATGTACAGTATTTTTTATATCAAAAGGACTAAGTGAGAAAGATTATACCAATGAAGCTTACACTTGTCATGGTTAGTGCATCTGTCTGCTGACCAATATGTGGTGTTTTTTTATAACTGAGTTTTTTTTTTTTTTTTTAATGCCCTACACCAAAAGGCAAGCAGATACTTGTTTTAAGTGCATTTACCGATGGATAATTACCGTTTTTCCATAGTGCTTAGCCCCCTAAGAGGTAATTGAGTTGGAAGCAGAGAATCATTGGGTGTGAGATGGAAAGACAAATTGTATTTATTAGGAACATTGTTTAATACAGTCATCTTATGGGGCCAAGAATTTATTTTGTGAACTAACCCGAGCTGTAAAGGAGATGAGTAGGCATTCTGTTTTGCAGTGTTGCAGGCTTAAATGACCCAGATGACACATTTTACAGCACATAACAGAGGAGATGAAGAAATGAAAAGCTTTGATTAGAGAACCCTGCAACCTGTTGTTTCAACAAAACCAAAACAAAAGCACACTTTAATACACCAAGAACCCCATCAACAGATTTAACCAACCTAATATAAGTTGTTGCAGTCTGCAGCAAGCAGCTCTTGTTGATTTAATGCCCATCATCATCATCATCATCATGTAGGACATGTTAGATTGTGTCGGTCTTCAGCAGGAAGTAAAAGGATCTGAGTTTCACATTAGACCTTCAGATAATTGTGAAATGACATTAGCTTTTGTTTGCAGCCTGAGGAAATGAGCCGCATTAGTGTACAGCTAAAGCTAACTGTTCACCTCCAACATTGAAATGAGCAAATCATGCAAGAAAACAATCTAGATTTAATGATAATGCCTCATTTTGATGCCAGACGGTTTCTAGTGAACTCATTAAAGAACATAATTCTCCGGATAATGAAAAATTTATTTAGATGAACACTTTAGTCTCAGCGGATATTCAGAACCACAGGCTGCATTAGTTCCCTCTAGACATTTGTATACCTGCCAACAGTTCAGATCATTAATACTTAGTTTATTACTAAAGTGTACTGGGCTTTGGAAGAGAGATGGAATGGAGAATTATTAATGATTCTGATAAAATTCTGCTGTTGTGTTTCATATACAGCAAATGATTAAAAGAAGACTTGCATCAGTTCCTACATTTGGAAGAAAATAGCCTAAAAATGCAGTTTGCTTTTTGTATTTGGGATGGACTATGTTAATCCTCTGTCAGTGTTGAATTTCCAAGTGTTCAGTGTAGCAGAATGGCGAGGTTTAATTTGGGGGGTTTGGAACAGCATGGTGCTTGGAGAGCTCATCATGTGTGTTGTTTCAGCACTGATTAGTTGTTTATAACCCACATTTCTCTTGTCCCAGAGAGACACATCAGTCTCTTTCGCCAGCAGGAAGTGTTTGTGCGTGCGTGTGTATCTCACGCACATACAAACGCACAAGCACTTAAAGACACCAATGAAAAAAATGATGTGACAGTGACACAGCTTACAGAAGCAGAGGCAGATATTTCTCAGTGTGCCTATCACTGGAGGACTCTGATTTTATTCTGGATGACTAAGAGGGACACTGGCAGACTGATATAGCGTTTCTCTTCTTTTTCTTGATTTAGGAATGCAATTTTCAAAGGAATTACTCTCAGGTGATTTTAATTTTTTTTTTTTAATAAAGCAGATCTCATTTCATTGTTTACAGCTGCTGCTCAGAATAGCCTGAGCAGCAGCTGTAAACAGCAGCTTGTGTAGTCTCTGCTAAAGCTAGTTGCATTTCCTTTTTAGGAAACTCACTGTAGCAGGGCCTATCAAAAGTGAGTCTGTCCTTTTGAAAACTATTTCTGAAACAGCATCTGTAATTCTGTACCTTGGCTGTCTTTGTGCTGGTGTGAGTGCTATCCAGTGACCACTGACACAATGGAGTGACAGATTTCATCTTTGGAGACATCAGCAGAGCGGCAGATAGGATTTATGTATCCATGGTGAGGAGTCCAGACACAGACCCTCATCGCCTCCTCCCTCCCCTGGCTAATGCTGATTGACCCACCACAGCTACATCAGCGGGTTAAGCCAATCGTTGGAAAGATGGAGGCCCACTCAGCAATATTATAAACCTTTAATGATTTTTTTTTTTTAATTTATTTTTTTCTCTGAGCCCCTTTGTTTGAGGCCACAATTATCCTCTCTGGCCCTGTATTTTAAACAAGCCAAAAGCTGTGATGCACAGTGAATTGCTGCTTGGCTTCCACCATCTGCATCTGCATGACCCCGGTGCAGCCTGATTGTTTCAAGCAGAAGAGATTTTGTTTCGTGCTGTTCTCAAAAAGCTCACCAGGACTTCCGTGAATCTCGCTTGAATCACCACCTGCGATCCCTGAACCACATTTGGCTTTGTCCAACTCAGCTTTAGTGCAGCCTCCGTGCCTTTTGATACATATCGCATCTGGCACTATCCTTTGCCCGGTCCTCTGTTTCCCCAGTGAAACAGGGCTTGACAAAGTTGAAAGTCACTCAGGGTGATCTTGCTAATAGCTAACGCTGCTCATTTGTTTTGGTTTGTGTGCAGGCCAAGTTGTGGGTGGATAAAGGTGACAGGTAGAGGATGTTTTTTAGTAATTCCACCATCTATTTTGTGTACCCTTGTCAATTGTTGCCCAGACAGACACACAGACACACACACACACACCCTTGTGAACACACAGAATTACTGAAATATTCACTATATATATCATATACAGTTGTTCAGAATCTATAAGCCCTTTGAATGAGCCTCATAGGGCAGAAAAGAATGAGAAGTTACCACTAACACTTAGTAACAATTCTGTTCTTGCAATATTTTGCAATCATTCACATCATCTTTTCACAGATAAATATGCAACATTAGCCTTGCCCTTGAAGATCTTCTGTGCCAAAATATCTGAATGATTTTTCTTGAGAGAAAAGGCAAGCTGGTCCCTGTTCCTTTTTTTTTGGGGGGGGGGGGGTTGCTACTCTGACTATAAATGGGCAGTTTGCAGAGTGCTGTATTGTTGCTCTTGCCACGCTGGCCCTCAGATGCCCATCAGACAGAAAATCGACCCATTTCGAACTGGAAGCAGAGTTGACCGTGCTGACACTTTGATATTTATGGCCACCCCGTAGTTTGAAGCCCCCTCAGCCAAAACAGAAACAAGTTCAGCTGAGGCCGGAGAGCACAACAGGGAAGCACTTTGCTTTGGGAACTGGTGCAACACTAAATATAGCATCGAGAGTGCCGTCGCAAGAGCCAGGCTGATTCGTCCAAGCAGAGAGGATTATTAAGCCAGACGATGCAATGCCCAGCTGAGCCCCTACTCACTCCGAGCATGGGGCAGACGAGAGAGCCGGCCTGCGCTCTGACACCTCTCCTAAATTCATCATCCTCAGCTTCATATCGGGCAGAGCAGGTATTTCTGGTAAATCCCAGTGCTGCACTCCATTCTGGCTCACTCATCAATAGACAAGTTTGCCTCTTCTCCACAGTTTTCGCCCTCAGAGGCCCTTTACCCAGTTCATACAGTGCTGAGGTAATGAAAAGGTGTCATAGATATCTAGCTGTTGCCTTCTCTAAGTGAGCATCCTCCTGTGTTTCCACAGATTTCTGTCTGACAACAGCCTAACAGAAGACGCGTCCCAAGATGAGCACCAGCCCAGAAACAGCACCGTGTTCCCGGGCCCAGCAGAGAGAAGCAGGGGGACTGTTATCTCTGTGCCAGGCAGCATGCTGAGAAGCATCCGGCGGTACCGGGAAGACTACGAGGCCTACCTACGTGTTGTGGCCCACGAGGCCGTTGGCAGCTTCAACCCCTGGGCCATTGCAAACGGGTAAAAGACTAACATACAAGGCAACAAGTAAAGGTTTCCTAACATCTCTCTGGATGTCAGAAACTGTAGTTAATGGTGCTAAAAATACATACAGTAATTGTTTTTTCCCCTTTCTTGAAGGTTTTATGAAAATATTCTCTCGTCATAATAGCAATACCACATGCTCAGGTTTTCTAACCAGAGCTACATAGCAGCAACATTTGTCCTTGCCGCTGCCCATCTTTGTCCGTAGACGTGTTTAATCGACATAATGTAAAGGCTGAAGAGCTTTCTCTGAGAGGATCATGCAGAGTTTATGTTTTGCATACCATGTCTATGGTCTTCACTGTTGTTCCTCTCTCCCACTCAGAAATTTGCATACTTCACAGAATTCTAAAATTGGTGCAGTGCAGAATATGGAAGACTCACTCTCATCTTTGTGAACAACCTTTTGATATATCAGTTGTTAACTTTTGAAACATTTTCAAGGGATTGCGAGGACCTCAATTTATGATTTTTTTATCCATTTTTTTTCCCTTAGAGTTGAAAAATACTGCTGCCCAGTCCCAGCCATGGGGTCTGGCTGTGTGTCACTGGCTCATTATCAGTCCCACATCAATGAACCAAAGTGTTCAAGATACAGATCTATACTTTTCTGAATTTGGGACAAAAAGGGATATTTTCTAAGTAGAACTCATCCAGTTATCTCAGTGTTTTTGGAGAGAGAAAACATACATATAGGTTTGTACACCCACCCTTTGCCAATTCTGACACAGTTCAGAGACCCACCCGTGATGAGGTAGTAATGAGCAGCCCGGTGACGCTGTGGGATCACACCAAATGGAGGATCTCATTTATTCCGTCTGCGTAAAAAAAGCACAATTTCAAAATACTCCAAAAACCACAAAATCCAAACTACAAATAATAGTTCAGTGGTTGGATGGACTTTCACTGTTTTCACTGTTTTTTCCTACATTTATATCAGTATTGTTCTGTATAATAACATGCGTTAATTAACTGAGTTTTTTTTTTTGTTCAGATTTCATCATATTTGGAGCATGAATGTGAAGGGTAATTCAGTAAGGCTAAGAAGGCCTTTAGTTTATTAGTGTTATTAATATTTCCCAATGGTTGTTCCCAATCCATAATGGTGGATTCTTAACAGTGTTCTAACCTGTATCCAGTGCTGTTAGCAAAGCCTTTTTGTATTGACTGCCCAAAGGAACGGGTAGTTCAAAAAGACACAATTACTCTGAGTGTTGTGTTGCACTGACAGCCTAATGATTTGACATTTTTGGGGCTCTCTGAGAGTGTACACCACTTTCACTTATCTGCTACGTCCTTGCCTCAGTCTGTGTGTATGTGTTGACCTGGATAATGATCAAAACACTGAACTTTAGCTTGGTGCCGCAACCGGCTCATCAGGCTTTTGAGTTATTTTCCTTCGTTTTGAGCTTTTTAAGGCAAGGCTCAAATTTCACTCAGTTTTTCCATGTCTGATTCTGAAAGCCAGTGGAAACACTGGTCAGGAAAAACGTGCTTTAATCAGACCTGTAGGGTTTTTGCAGGTGATGGTACTAGACTGATATTTTCTTTCTTATATGAAAAATTATAACATTAATCAACTGTAGAATCCTTAGTTGTCACGTGAATTTAATTGTAATATATGGCCTTTTTTCACTTGTTGTGATACAAACGGGTGTTTTCAGATGTTAGACTCAGACTTTCCAATCAATTTTGATTTTGTATATGTTTATTGAACTTTTAAAAAATGAAAGTTTTGGCAGTATGGTTTAAAATGTCTCAAACATCCCACAGCCTTGCAGAGGAGCTGCTGTCTGAGGCTCTGGCTGATGTGGCAGCAGAGTTTCAGGACGTTGTGGAGGAGTACGCCGAGGCCGTCTTCACCTCAGAGTTTCTTCAGCCGATGCAGTCACCTCCTGCTCCAGCTGCAGCTTTGGTCAGCCAGTAGGATGTTACAAGCATCATGGATGTAGCAGTTTCTTACAGATTACTTTAATAGGTATTTATTCCGATGGAGAATCTGCATTTTGGATCAGATTCGTTGACCAAGGACTTTGATTATTCACTATTTTTCTATAGTTTTGTAAGTGTCATAAGTGTTTATATTGTTTCAGAATGGAACTCCTATTATTTTCATATACGCAGAACTGAAAATGACAATATATGACATTATTTAAGTGGGATTGTAGATATTTTAATGCTGCTGCAGCAGATGAGATTGTTGAATTTCACACAGAGCATTAGTCACATTACTCTTTATGGCCCATCTGTATCTATGATTGAATTCCTCTGGGAAAGTTAGTTTAGTTTAGATAAGCTAGGAGAGACCATCATGACATTACAGAGGATTATAAGATTACCACCCTCCCCTTGCACTGGGTTTAAATCTCCCTGAGGATTACTCACACTTTCTATTTTCACATCAGAATATGGAAATAAATTAATTGCATATGGTCTCCACCAAAATGATGCAGGATAAGATCATGTATTTAATCTACTGTAACTTGATTTCCTCCTTTGCCTCAATAGCTAAATAATGGGTATAAACACAGCAAAAGGCTTTACTTCATCTATCTCACTGGTTAATGTTTTATCCCAGTAAGTTATGTTGAGTAGTCAGGAGAGGAAGTACAGGAGAGTACAGGAGAGGAAAGAGTAATGCGTGTAGACTTGAAGGGTCTTCTTTTTAGGGTTTATTTTTTACGATCTTTTTAATGCATTTCTTCATTTCTGTTCAATTTTTCCACAGAGCCAAATAAATTATGCCCCCCCCCCAAAAAAAAAATATAAATCCTGCATAATCATGGTGTAAAGTGTCAGTTTTGAAGGAAAAATAAATATAGCAGACTTGGGCGATATGCAAGAAAATATCTGGGTCCCTTGAGAGTAACATGAAAGCCATGAAGACAGAGCAGAGGGGACACATCCAGATGTTGTGCTGGCCTGTGGGGACCAGCCAATGACAGGGGACATACAGTGACTGAATGAATTAGCTCACATTGAATCAGCTGCCCCTATTTTCTCTCAGGCTGGGTTGTGTGTGGGTGTCAGAATACGTGCAGGCCTTCACAAGCTGGAACGCAGTGCAAATTTCTTCCTTTCGATCTAGGACAAATAGAAATCGGTAGGCTCGAAGCGAAGGGAGTGTTGTTGTCTTTACACTGACATAAAGAGCTGAGGTTGCTCTGACATTGGGGAATGGGAAACATTTAACAAATTAGATTACTATGTTAATTTTTAAAGACCTAACTTCTAATCACTTTACATTGTTATGGTTCAAACATTTTAAAAGTGTCCACCAATAGACCTTTAAAAGAAAACCAAGCAGAATGTACTCTAATTTCACTTTAGCCCTCTCAGCAGTTACCACTTAGCATTCGACTGAGAAACTGTTTTGTCAGCACACCAGAGAACAGTGAAATCAGTTCTGTACTTCATTTCCTTTTTATATATATTTTTTATGGATGGAGAACATTGCAGTAATGCCAAAATGAATTTAAAAGTTTTTGACTCGCTTGTATATATTGATTTTTCTGGGCTACAGCTGTAACCAAGCACGAAAACAGCTGTTCCTGTGAAAAGACCAGAATGACTATGTTCCACATGGTTATAATTTCAAATGGTCGGAGAGGTTCGACCTTGCCTCCAGCCAGCACTGACTCATAATCAGAGCTAATTTCAGAATTAGTGAGGACACAGACGGCCGCATATATTCATGATGCGTTGAGGGGGCATCTTGCCACGCAGGTACATCAATGATGTTTTGTGACATTTGGCTTTGTTTCAGAACCTTTTCTGCTGATGCTCGGCATTTACATCAGATGGGTATGAGTTCCCATGGCTTACCAGTCATTTTTTTCGGGGGTATTCTGTTTCTGCTGAGACAACCGTCTTCAATCTGCGGTCTGTCATGCAAATACAGGCATTGTTTGTATTTTATAAAGAACATTGCGCATTGCAAGGTCCTTTTAGTCAAATTATTTCAAGGCTTTGTTTGTCTCATGTCTCATAGAACACCTGCAACCAAAGAGCAGCTTTTTATCAATGCAGTCACAGCTTGGCTTTGTCGGGCAGCTGCTAGTTATGAAGTCATTGTTTGAAACAAGTAAAGAAACAGAGAGCCAGCTAAACTCAAACTGATGGATTTATCTGCCAGCCTCAAAGCAGATGTGCGTCAGCGGTAAAGTGGATACAATAAAGTTATGTAGAAAAGCTCAGTGTTTTTCATCATGGTTTTATTGCTGTGCAAGATGCGGCGGAGAACAGACTCTGACGTACAGAGTAGCTCGCTTCAGCGGCGGGAGCAGCATGACCTTTTTCCCCTCACTGGTGGATCACTCATCAACTTTCTGCTTTTCAACAATTGTTAAATTGAACAAAGAGCTTATGAGCTAAAGCCAACCACTACCTGCAGAGCTAAGCTTGCGCTGTTTATTTTATGATTAGTGATCAAAGCAAAATCAGCCGTGTTCTTTGTCGATTCTAAAAAGAAATGGATTCAAAGGGGATTTCATAAAATAGTCTTTGATATCATGTTTGATCAAAGCATGGAAGACGTATTCATATTCTTTACTAGAAGTGGCACTACCACAGTGTCGAAATAGTCAATTATTAAGTAAAAGTCCTGCATTTAAAAATTAAATATTAAAAAAAAAAATATAGCCTACTGAATGTGTCAAAAATAAAAGTATTCACAAAACCAGCTTCTGTCAGAGTGCCAGATATTACAATTTTGGATAAATACAATGAACTTGTAAGCAGCATGTTACAGTTTTAGAAGGTCCAAGTGTAACTAATTCTAACTAATTGTATGCTGTTTAGGCCTTTAATCTATAATGAAATTTCAAATCTAATAACATATTTTGTACATCAAATCCTGATCTGCAAAGTAAACCACAGACTGCAACTGTGAAATAAATAAATGTAGAGGAGTAAAGGGTACAATATTTCCCTCTAAATGTACTAAAAAGTACCATAAAATATAAATAGCCTACTTGAGCGAAGTACGAGTATCTCAAGATTGCATTTCAATATTTCACAGCAAGGACAAAGAGGGTCACAGCAAGAGAACAAAGTGTCTTTTTAAATAGCTGCAGTAGAAAAGTGTAATAAAATCTGTGTGACACAGCCCAGCAGTTATGACTCAACTATACCTGAGTGTGAAATAGAAATGCCACTTCCACTATCTCACCTTGTGTAGGAATGTTCCGACACGAGGGCTGAAGAATATTTCAGTGTACGTGCAGAAAACACTGAGCTATTTGTTTGGCGCCATCAGTTCAACAAAGTTGCTTTTCCACCCGTGAGCCACTAAATTTTTTTGTTTTGTTTTGTTTTGCTTTTTTCACACAGGACACAACAATTAAGCAGTTTGCTGACTGCGAAGCGTTGCGTTTTGAGACTCCTGAATGGCTCCCACAGAGTCTTACCCTGCTGGAACGGGCCTTGCCCTCACTTTCCTAAAGCCCCGTTGGTTATCTGTCACCGGGAACGTCTTTATACACGACTGACTTTCTCTGAGCCTGAACTTTGTTTTGTCAAAGTCTAAGGTTACTATTAATATGAGCTGCCTGGATTTTTGCACTCAAATCATCATACTAATGTGCGTTATTCTTTTTTCAAATTTGTTTTCTCAAAAAAAAAAAGAAGAAATTATTCAACAGCGGAGGTTGATGTATCATGGGTATCATCAGTCTGCGCTGCAGGGAAGTACAGTACCATTGGAGTTATGTCCTTTGTAGGCATGGAGAAAATCCTTCATACGAAAGAAATTCATTTAACTCAATTAGCCATTTTTTTTTCACTTGGATCCAGTCAGTGCAGCCATTTGGTGTAATCAGTGCTATCTGTCTTGGTGGCTTCCTGGCCTTAAGCCTTTTTCCTATTAGTTTTTCTTGGTGGGATTTCAGCTTAGTGTTCTGGGCCAGAAGAATATTGTCATTGGCTTTCATGATAAATACAAATTGGCTGTGTGTATTCCTAGTAGAGTTCGGTAATGCAGCGTCTCCGGTTTTGGATTCCAGAGTGATGGTTCGGCCACAGGCGTTTTCCTCTATCAATATTCATTTGTGTGGACGAAGCTGCCAGATGAAGCTCCTACCGGACCATCCTTATGGGACAGCATGACCTCATGTGTGGTCACATATGAGGACGAGGGGGATAAACACGGCAGGTGTTACGTCACGACCACTTCACGCGCCACGGACTGTAATGTATGCCATAAGCGCACAGCGAGAAAAACCTAATTTACAGCAATTCAGGTCAAAGTACTGCAGCAGTGCAGCAGTCAAAGATAAGCTTAAAAATGAAATAGAGGCCCCCATTAGGTAAAACATCTGCCAGATTAGACCAGATCTCACAACTGGATTTAAAGGATTTAACAGAGGGAACACGATTCACATGCTTTATTTGTATTTTATCCCTAGAAAGACAAAGACGTTGGGGGGGGGGCGCTTCAACGGACGGCTTGATTACGTCAAAGCCCAAAACCTTTTCCTCTCTGCCTGGGTGACTGCCCCCTACGTGACCAAGGTGGCACCTGCTGCCTCAGTGATGGATGGTTGACTGGTGTGGCGGCTCTCACCCCTCCATCCTTAGGCTGCAGTGATTTAGTGTCCTTCTCTTTAACCTTACACCTCATCTCCTCCCTGTCCTCTTTTATACAGTAGACATTCAACAACCTCACTCTGGAGTGGGGAAAAAAAAAAATTATATATACAACCAAGGCTACTTGTGTGACATTACAATGACTTATATGCTTTAAATGTAATATTCTTTTGTTATTCACATAAAGATTCATTTATATAGTAGATGTTGAACAACCACACTTGAAAGAAGGAGCATACACAACAGTGACAATAAAAAAACCCTAAGCTGCTTTTTTATCACATATTCTTTGTATTGCCTTTTACATTTCTACAGAAGCTTGTGATTCTGCTGTAATTTAGTGTCATTCTTCTCCTCATCCTCTCCATATCCTCTTTTATATAATGGATTTGCCACAACCACACCCTAGGTAGGGCAAAGAAACATAGAGGCTACTGGTGTGACACCCACGATGACTTTGATCTGCTTTAAGTTTAATATACCGTGTAATTCCTCTGATATTTCTGTCAGGAGTTGTGATTCTGTCCCAGTAGATCCAATGGAACCTTTCAAACTATTTACTTAAAATCTACGTGCCAGTGTCAACATCTCCCACTGGCAAAAGCTTTTCCCATCATGGCCCCCTTTTTTCCCCCCAGTGTCTCTGATGCATGGGGAAGCTTTTTTCTTTTTCGTCGTCCATAATACATATTCTTGAGTGATTTGTTTTTAAGCCAAGTCAGAAAACGGTGACGGGAAAGAGCCCGGACGCCCTTCAGCAGCCGCAGCCGCGGACGTGAGCGCACCGCTGGAGGCAGTCGAGCTGCAGACCGGGGTTTGTTTGGAGGAACTCCGGCTGATGTTGGAGAGGAGAGGAGAGGAGAGGAGAGGAGGAGAGAGGAGGAGAGAGGAGAGGAGAGCGGGGGGGAGACGCGGGCTGCTGGGTGGGCATGACATGTGAGCCAAGTCTGCACAGATACAACAAATACCCAAAGTATGTCTGCGGCAGGGGCGGGTCGATGCTCTGAGGGACTTGACACAGGTGAATGAGCACAGCTGCGGATCCTCCTCTTCTTCTTTCGTCTTTCCTTTTCTGTTTTTGTTGTTTTTGTTTTTTGGTTAAATCCCGCTCTCTCCGCGGCGAGAGGACGCCGACGCGGCAGCTGTAGCTCCCCGGTGGTGCCCGCTTCACCCCCCTGCGTCGGTCTGGCAGGCGTCAAGGTGCAGCAGGCGGGAGAGGGACGGGGGGAAGAGCCGCCGCCGTCTGAGCAACTATCCGGCACCGACGCCGCCGTGCGGAACGAGGCGACGGCGTTTGCCGAGAGAGACACCGCAGAAGGCAGAGACGCGGGGGAGAGGACACTATGTCAAAGGAGGCGAGAGGAAAAGGTAAAGGGCTGGTGGTGGTGGTCGTTGAGGGTGGGGGGGGGGGGGGCACTCATGCATGCGTGGTCCGGTGCTAACAGGTAGAAAACCCGCGCCGAGGGCTGCTGGCGCGCTCCGCCGCGTGTTGCACGGATGGAGGCGATCTGCAGGAATGCGCGACGGTCGGGACGGACCGATGCCCGTCAAACTGCACAGCCCCGCTGCGTCCCTCCGTACCCATCCATCCATCCATCCATCCATCCATCCATCTATCTGTATACACCTGTTTGCAAGGGAAGAACCGTCCGTCCTGTTTGTCCCTGTCCGACCAAACGCACGACCCGTCGGATTCCGTGACTCCGCGGGGTCAAACGTGGATAGAAACCAGGTCTGTGAGGCGGCGGTGACCTACAGGCGGACCCGCAGGCCCCGTGCTCCCCGGTTTGTGCCGTCACATCCATCAATATGTTTGGCCCTATCCGAGCACCACGTGGGGTGAATTCAGGATGTGATTATATGGTTAAAAAAAACTAAAATTATTATATATAAATAAAAGAATCTATTCTAGTCCATTCCCAGCTTCTCACACGGGACCAGAAAGTAAATAACCAGCACAAGGTTAAACGGGGGGAGAAGTGCGAGGAGTTGGGTGTGTTTCTAATGATAACAGGCAGAGCTCATCAGAAAGGTTGAATTGAGTGTGTGGTATGGGAGACAGTGTTGACAGGACGGCATCAGCCAGGCCTCTCAAGTCCTGACATTTCTCTGGCATAAAAGGTTCATTGTTGCTCATTCAGAATATTCTTTCGCAGCTCAATCGTTCCACGTGTTTGCATTGTGGTCTTTCGGTTAGTTTGTGGAAAAAAAAAAATGCAGGGCTTTAGGAGGTTTGGTTTATTGTTGGGGTTGCTCATTACCTCTCTCTGTGCAGCATCAATTCATGGCAATTTTCAGTCCCCGAGGGCTGCTGAAAGACCCGTCTTCTCTTTCTCTCCGTCTTTCTCTTCGCTTCTTTCTTTTCAGGCAGCTTTTAAATGCCTTTTACTGATGGAGCTAACTCACAAGTTCTAGCGTCACACATTTTCAAACGGATGTAGAACCCCAGTAGCCGCGCTAGCAGCAGCGGCGGCAGTAGCGGGGTGGTGGCTTTGTAAGTAGTGATACTTTTCCTAAGCCGGAGGAAATGGTTCTATTTCCCTGTGTCGGTCATGCATCTGCCCAGATGAAGAGCCCTTGGGCAAATCACCGAATCTCTTCCCAGCTTCAGGCCTGCTCTTCTGTATGTGGCCTTTGTGCTCTGACCTTTTCCACTCGGTGAGAGCGGGAGGAGAATTCACCGCAGGGATCAGTAGAACATCAGATCATTATTTCGCTGAGTAGTGGCAGAAAGTGTCACAGTAAAGAGATGGTTTTATTTGGTGTGATCTGAGCTTAGAAATATAGCTGCCTTGGATTTAGAATAACATCCTCAATAGATGCAAGGCTACAGTGAAATACAAAGAGGCGAGCCTCTAAAATATTACCAGGCTGTGATCACGAGTTGCTTTTCCCCGTTAAAGTCTGTTTTTTTCCCCCAATGGAATCACTCCTTAAGTTCCCTAAATTAGGAGTGAATATGTTTTTCTGTATCAGCGGGTTCCCACACTTCAATGCAGCTGTTGTGTCGGTATGCTGTTTTCAGCGGGGCACGTATTATTAATTTATTTGCCTCAAGTGGTGATGTCACAGTGAGTCAGTGTCAGTTTGAAAATGAAGAAAATCTGGGGGTGTAGAGTGAGGAAGAGGTGAGCTTATCTGGCCTCCAGAGGCCAGCAGCTCCAGGCTACTTTGGCCACTTTGCAAGTGTAACACACCTGAATCTCCCGCAAAACTGTTGGTGGTCTAGCGGCATGGTGGGTAATGTTGGAACAAGGTTTTGACAAGGAAGGCGGATGAGTTGAATAAAAAAAGACAGTATCAAAACTTAGTGAGCCTGACGGTCTTATAGGAGTGCAATGTTAACTTGATGCTGTACTCTTAAGAAAAACTGGCATTGCCTCTAGAATTTGAATTCGATTTAATGAGGATTTGAATGAAAAATGGCAGCGCAGAAGATTCAGCATGAAGCATATGCCCATAAAAGGGTTAATAAAAAGGCCCAGTCTGTGCCACAAACATGAAAGGGAATAAATTCAAACACGAGATGCTGAAGATTCTTTTCATTCTTTAACTGTGACACAAATATCTGGGTCAAAGTTTGGAATGGGTTTGTTTGCCTGCTTATTTTTGGATAATTATGACTCAGACACTTCCTTTTTTTTTTTTTTTATCCCAGCAATTGCAACTGGATGTCTTCTCCTGTTAATCTTAATTACGTTGCACCGAGCCTCACTGTAAAATTCACCCGCTAATGGAAACTACACCGCGAGGCCCAACATTATTTCAGCCGAGCTCTATAAAAATCATGTGGACCCTGCAACGCTCCAGTAGACCGGTGGCAGATTGATGGCAACATACAGTATGCGTGAGGTTACTGTTATAGTCATATCTCATGTAGGCAGTATATCTACTTTGCATTAAATATCGCTTGGCCTCAGTCTAAGGTGTAACTCAGAAAGTGGAGCTACTCTTATAGAAAGGTTGTTCTTCAAAGTGCCAGCAATGCTGCTAGAAAAGACACTTTAATTTCATGACTTTCACCTATGTACACACATCTTATCCTTGTCATTATCAGTTATATGAGGTCTGCAGGGGGTTTCCATGCCTCTTAACTCTAATTTAAACCATATCCCTTTACACACATGAGAGCAAAATCTACATTAGTATTTGGGATGTGGACTGGGAAATAAAAGGCAAGGATTATATAGGTGGGCTATATACTTCATCATACTTCATCATTGTAAGTATAACAGCCAGTGTTTATGGACTATTCAAGCTTTACAGTACACCTTGCCTCTTTTCAGCTACTGCAGAAATTATGGCTTTGTGCCCATATTCATCAGCTGTCTATCAAAACAGAAGAGAGCACCAGTTTTAATCATCCAAATATTGAAAGATAATTTGAGTGGAGTAATAAGGATTTTGGAATTATGAGGGCTGTGCTGAGTAAAGCTTCAGTCATCCAAATAAAGCAGGTGTGACTCAAACAATATTAATGGATCTCTTGTAGCTATTTTTTAAGCCATGCTGCTAAAAGGGATGTCTAAGGGATGCCGATGTCGGTCTGTCATTTTGGTCGGTCCACCACTTTGGTCCACAATGGAATATCTCAAAAAACTAGGAATGGATTGCCTTCGAATTTTGAACAGACGTTCATGGAGCCAAATGACCAAGGTGTTTCACTGAAACTTCATCTAGCACGACCACTACGTCAATATTTAAATTATCCAGTGAAATTCCTCCATATTTCATCAATGGGTCATTCATGGCTCCTAGATGATGGATCCTATTTACTATGGTGGTTCCCCAACTTTACTTTCTTTCTATTGGTGGTTTTGAGGGAAATGTCCTGACTAGCATTGGACGGTTTGCCGTGAAATTTTGGGGTCACACATTCACATCCCCCTCAAGATGAAGAGTGGTCGCTTTGGTGGCTTTCCATCCAGAACCACTGTCTTGTCGACGGTTAAATTAGCTCAGTATCTGTTTTGTCACCTGCAAATGTAATGATGACATGCTGAGCTGATGGATTGCATTGGCATTGTGAGCACGCTAGCATGATGACGTTGGGATATAGACGGTCTCACACAGGGCCGCCCGCATGCCGATAGATACTTAATCTTGTTGAATAAACGTTCAATGAGGCAAGTTGGCTGTCGGCCATTTCACAGTTTTTTTTTTTTTCAAAATTTACTTTCTTCTGGGCAATACGGATGCTCATTTCCAGTTGTATTCTGCTTCTCATTTAGAAAATTTTCCATGCTCACACTTGCGAACATCTAAGTCTTTTCATTGGCCACAGAGAACCTGCATGACAATAGAGGAGTAAAGCCCTTTTAAAGGGGACTCACAATTTGACCAACTGGCACAGGAATTTAAACAATAACTCTTATTTTCCACGCCTATGTCTCTAGGCTATTTCCGCCCTACTGCTATGGCTTGATACCAGACAGGTATTTTGCTGCAAAAACCCTTTAAGAACTTTTGCTTTTCTGATCATGCCCGGTCATCTTGATCATCCCCCCTCCCACAGTCTACCTGATCTCTACGGTTTGTCCTCCTTAAGACTTTGTGGACCATTCCAAGGCTCCGTATGAAGTCTAGCAACTCTGAGCCATTTGTATTCCTCATATTTGATGAAACTGGATCCGTCCGACAGTCTTTTTTTTTTCATTTGCTGTCATAATAAAAAAAATGGGTAGCCTACCTGCTGTTTTGCTGGGATTCAGCATCAAGCTAGACAGAGCTGTAGATAGAGCTAAAAATAGAGCTGAAGGATGCTGATGAACAGTATCCCTCTTTCTCTCTGCTTCATTCTCTACCTCTCTGCAAAGGTGAATAAAGTGAAAGCTAACCATTCGCAGTATTTTAGCGTTATACAAAGGTTTTCACCAAACAGAATCTTAGCACATTTTCTGCAAAAAGCTCTGTTTGATGCCGTCAGTGTCAGCTCTTATCACTCCCTTTAAGAGATCATTAATAATTTAAACACTGTATTGCAGTGTAGTGTCATCGTACTGGCAAACGGTCCCTGGACAGCCTGTTCAACAAGCAGCACCACCCTGTTCCCTGAATTCTACAGGGACATGTGCTAATGCATTCAGCCTGTGACCTCTGTTTTTTGTTTTTTTGTTTTTTTATTTGATCATACAAAACAGTGCTATTTTAAATATAATAGCTGATTGTCAAGGGGAAGCACACTGGACCTGTGTCGGAGATCAGCTATTCATGAAGCACACAGCAGCTGGCCCTGCTGCTGTTTGAGGTCGGAATCTACGTCTTGATTGCCGTAGCTAAAAATCTTGACGTCACACTGGTGTCTGAATGTGGGGTAGAAGGCAGAAACAATTTTATTTCGTTTTGGTAAATTGCTTCTGATTTCTGGCTATGAAGAAGCTCTTAGACACTTGAAATTGACTTTTAGAAGGCACAATTTCTCAGCTCTCTAATGCAAGGCTATTAGCAAACACACTTAGTTTAAGACCCACTAGTGTGTCCAGCCAGTAGGGAGTAAATATTTTACGTAACTTCATACCAGTTTGGGTGTATTTACATTGCTAATTGATTGGAAGCACCTGTTAGAGAGGCTCAGTCGAAAGGTCAATGAGATTTTTAAAACTGTACATAGCAGAGCTGAAGTGATTGACCGATTAATTGATAAGAGGATGTACAGAAAATTGATAAGCAGGGAGTTTGATAATCAATGAATTGTCTAAATCATTTTTTACAAGCAACAAGGCCAAGAGATTCAGTGGTTCGTTCCACCTTCTCAAAAGTGAACATTTGCCACGGTTCTTTTCCCCTGTATGACAGTTAACTGAACATCTCCAGGGATTTGGACAGTTCCTCTGACAAGACCATCAGTTCAGAGACACAACCTTGGGCTCTTGGGAACTTGTGAGAGAGTAAATATAGGATTCACATTCACCAGGTGGACAGGAACACAACTCTGAATGAATGCCCGTGTCTGTTTCGTGCTTCTGGATGTGTAAATAAGTAAGCGTTGTGTTCACATCTTGTTACAACTGCCCCTAAGTGGAAAAATAATCTGTAATTGCAGGTTTAAAGACCAAGCTGACCATGCTTTTACCCGGCAGCCAATGATTGCAACCAAGATACTGCTGGTGAGCCCTTACATTAAACAGTGTGTGGTGCAGTACGGGGGATGCTTTATTACTCCCGGGTGCTGGCGATCAGGATCACATCAGTGAAATCTAAAAACGTGTGCTAGCCTTTTAGCTCTCTTGTTTCCCCAGTGCAGCAACTGCACAATTAAATATTTGACTCATAATTAAAAAAAATTTAATTTAGGACACCACCATATTCAGTAAACGTTGTTCTCATTTTTTTTCTTTACCAGGTAGCTGTAGTTAACCAATGGCCTCGGTCCTCCTCAAGTGCATATCTAATTCAAAACCATAGGACCATAAGTGTAAACTTTTAAATGTATACCCCCTCTATGCAATCATTCTCAGGCTGGACATACCATAAGCAGTCATGGTTGCACAGACAGTCAAGGACAAGACAAACACAAGGCAGAACAGGCTTAGCAATGACAATTATCACCTAGTTGTAGCGTAGCAGTCCATTAACAGTCGATGCGAGCGTTGATCTGCATAGCTGCAGTGCAGATAAATGGCATCCAAGACGGTTCAATGTCTGGATGGTGAAACTGTGACCGATTTTGACATTTTTTAGGAGACATCGGTGTCCTGCATGTCTCTCATTGGCCGAAGAGATTGATTTTAACTGTGTGCTCAAATGAGGTTTAATTGAATTATAGGACAGGCTATTAATAGCTATGTCCAGCTCACAAAGGATAAAGCAGACTTTTCTTTATCGTTTACCTCTTGTGAAGGATATCACTGAGGCAGTGCAGAAACAGACCCAACAGAATATTTGCTCTCCCTTTGTGGATGTCTGTGAAGATTCTCAGTCGTCCGGGTCACGGTTATGCAAGAAGGTTATCATGCTGGATTCCCTTTGTGGATTTCTGTTACAGTGCTATGTGTAGTCAGCTTTATGTGGTTTTCATTTTTATTGGCATTCAGGTCAGAGGCGCTTCTCATGTCCTCCCCTTTCTCCATGCACAGAACGAAAAACATGACTGGATTTTCTCTTGACGCTGCGGATATCATACTCCCATGTTCTGGCTTGTCCAGTATTCACTCAGAAGTGGTTTGCATCATCCGAGCACTCCTGCCTGCCTTCCCCTCACAACAGCAGCCGTCACCATTGCATGTGACGCGGTAGCTCTGGAGGGTCCTGTTAGTTGGTTAGAGTTCCTTAGATATTAAATGCCGGTAATTGCAAATTGAGGACACTGGCACTTGTGCAGCTTACAGACCATCTGGGTTGGAGAGGAGTGAGGGCAATGAGAGATAAAGCTCTGGCAAGTGGAAGTTCCTTTAGGATGGTAGAAACTGATCAAAAGCAGATTAGGTCTCTGATGAAGAGGAATTCCTCCTATGGGGCCGTCCTCAGCGCTGAGGACCTGCTCATTATTCTCAACACCAAGAGCACTTTATGAGCAACTTCTTCAGCTCATGTTGAGGTAATTTCACATTTGAAATGGTCCTACTTTCATCTTGCATACATACATATTAAATGTACGCTGACTTAACCTTGTGCAAGGAGATGGGTTGGTAACAGAGGACTATGTTTCTGTCTTATTTTCTGTGGTCAGAAATGGATGTCTGGGCCTCTACACCTAATCTGTTGTACTTAACTCTGGTGCTTTTGCCGATTTAGTCCACTTTTTCAGTCTAAGTTGGCTTTGACTCACAGTCTATTGTGGACCAGAAAACTGAGGAGAAATGGTGAGGCAGCAATGTAGACCAGCCTCAGGAATTAGTGCAAGGTGATCAGGCTGAAATGCCGAATTAATTTAAAATTAAATATGAAATAATTAAACTGTGCTTCTCTGCTGTGCATTTCATCTCTTCTTTTTATTCATACCTATGAAAAAGAAAATTTAAATCATTAATTTGAACAACAGATTTTTCTAGGATAAATAATGTCATATCATCAAAATACCAACAAGTCTTCCAAACTAAGCAGCAAAATATTTTGTTTTTTTATTATTTTCATAAACAATCCAAAAACAAGTGTTTTCAGGTGTCACCAGGCAGGTTAATTTTCCCCTATGTTTGTATGGAAACCTACTTGTGGTTAAAGTTTGGTTAGGTTTAGGCACAAAATCTGCTTAGTTTAGGTGTGGGAAAGGGTGTGGTTGCAATTAAGAGAAAACGCTGACTGTTGGTAGTTCCTAGGCAAAATTAGAGCTGGTAAAATCTTTTGTGGTGGGATCAAGGGAAATTCAGTTATTAATAGGCCTTATTGCTCGAATAGGCCACGGTACTTAATGGATATCTTCAGTTGCTAGGAACAAGAGAGGAAACTAAACCAAAGACACTTCAGGAACAAGGGTTATCCTCCATTGTCCATCACCTTCTCAGTGAAAAATAGCTCTGCTCATTCATCTGCAGCACACAACTCATATGCATCCCCATCACTATTCTCTCCTTGGTTGTCTGCCCTCAGACCAGCTCTTATTACATAAAACCTGCCTTCTTGAGATTGGCAACTAATCTGGGACTGTGGCAGAAAGCAACGGGATGTGAACACTGGTCTTCCGTAACCATACGACAACTGCTGTCATTTTCCTAAAGAGGGTTGGCCAGTATTATCGCAGGATTGTGTGATAATACTACTCCAAAATCCAAATTGTGTTCTGATCTTGGCAACCATTCATTCCATTATTTAGCACTGCACGAGGCACCATTTACTCCCTCCTTTTCTGGCAGCCTGTCGCTATTGATGAAGAGAGTGTCCAAACACAGTCTCGACTAATGCACTTACTTAACTTTTTGTGTAAGCTTTGTGTAAGCTGTTCATAACCACACAGAAAAGATGAACAAAGCCCTCAAATACAGTTAGGGACCGCTTGTCAATGCAGTGTGAGAAGTACTTGTTAGTCCATGTGACTTTTTTTTTTCTATAAATGTCATGTAACACATACAAGCTTAAAGGCAACAGTGGATGGCTTACACGTGTGAACATAGCCCCGAAGAGCATGAAGATTTGGGAAGACCAGTGCATGATAAATAAATTTTAAAAGATGTCTTGATACGCAGTTAATTCTCTGTTCGGCTGATACTGTTTTTCAGTAATTTTTCTTGGTGGTATTCAACTTTGATATTTCCCCTTACCACACTTTTCACTCTACTTATGCCACTTTGCGATACAAGTACAATTTTTGGGGGCGGCACTGATGCCCTCATCCTGTGAGATTCGTGGAGACGATGCCCTTGTGTAAAAGCTACTTGCATGATGAATTCAACTCCAGTCGAGGGCGGCTGCATGATGTGTCCCCAGATGATCAGACCCAGTAAAAGTGAACCCTCATCCCATCTAGAAACTTTAACAATTAATGGGCTGCAGATTAAATACGGTTAAACCTTTTGAATTGTGTGATTTTTATACATAAAATCTATTTTGAGCCCACTGGGCCCTGAGACAGTAAAGTTCAATTTCTGAGATAATTTTTCTTAAGAAATTGCTGTCCTATAAGTAACCTCTTGGAAAACACACTGAACAGGGTTTTATCTTGTTCTTACATGTATTGTTGGTGTTTTTACTCATTGGTTTATCATTGCTTTGATATTACATAACCTTTAACAATTTTAATGCTTAGTAGAAAAGCAAGGTTGAGATAAATTTCCATCTCATTCCCTATACAGCCAGAGGCAGTTGTGCAGTTCAAGGTTAGATGTTATCATGTTGGTTTTGTTTTTGGCAGAGCAGTCAAAGCATACATAGTGTGATAGGGAAGATAGAAAGATGAATGAGCTCAATTATAAATCTTTCAGGAGCCGCACTTGTGCTATTTCTTCTCTCCCAGAGTTACCATCCTGAATACATAATTTCATGGTGTTTTCAACAGCCGCCGTCTGCTAGAAACTTTCCTGTTTATATTGCAGCCCTGCTCCTTAAGGTATCTGTAATACATTTCCTTTCAATCATATGTATTTTGAGTGCAAATAACACCGGGAATGAGTCGAAAATACCATATAGATTAATAAATTACAGGGCTTGTTTTAGCAGAACTCACATGAGTCAGAGACATATTCTCCCACTGTGAACATCATTTAACATGAATCACAAAGGATGAAAGATGTTCATTGCTCACTTCTTACGCTGTTAACATTCAGACAAAAAAACAACCTGATTTCGCAACAGACTGTGAACAACTACAGCAACTCATCACCACAGGTACGACTGGATATTGATTTTTATTAAATCCATTTCCATTCCAGTCCTGTTTATCGATTTGACTCCTAACCCTTCATCCATATTTATCTTTTTGGAAAAATCTCAAATACTAGAAAACCCATTTTACTTTTATCAACTGCAGCAATGGAAATAATGCATATGGTAGAGCGCTGTCTTAACTGGTTCCCAAAAAGTATCGCATTACTGAGTTGACAGTATATTCGGGATGGAAACCCAAATTGGATTTCTCTAACAACGAGCATGCAGCATCAGCTTCCCTCCCTCTGTTTGACGTAAAAAGCTAAATCACTTTAAAATCTTTGGCACTGACAGAAAAATGCCCTTAAAGCAAAACCAGGTGGCAGGAGTTGGCAGAGTCAGTTTGAAAATGAAAGATGCAGCCCTATAGATCTTTTCCGCAACAGGCTTAGTTAATTCTGCTCTAGTGCAGGAACCTCATTTTTTAAAGCTGCTTAGAGCATAATACTAGACCAGGGGTGTTACTTTAAAACCTGAAGAAGTACAAGTCTTTTTTTTCTGTTTCCTGTGGCTTCGTGGCTAGAATTAACATGTTAAAATTCTATTGGCAGGTTATGGTTTTGTATTTGATTTTGTTTGTATTATTGAGTTATTTAAACTTACCAGGCATGTTTCTATTGCCTGTAAAGGAAGGGTTTGCTTGTCTTTAGTATCTTTGGTTTAACTTGTTTCACTCGCTCGGCAAACATTTAGCCTGCCCATTATAACCTTTATGAAGGCAGGATATATTGCTGGTCTTTTGTATTAAACTGCATTAGTTTTAGCTAGCTATACCAATAAACTGTCAACTGAGTATATTTGTTCTATTGACTCTTGTCTTTTTACTGTTTCCAAATGATTTTACTCAAGTGGAGGTTAAATAAAAGTGCAACTGCTGAGAAGCTACAACAGCTTCATCCATTTTGGACTCTCTAGGTCTCCGCCCCTTTAAAAGTCATCACTGTCAGGACAGCTTGCTGTTGTTCAACTGGGCAAATTTGTGCGATTTAATTAACCCATAAATTAACCCTGGAATGCTTTGATTCTATTGGAAAGCTTTCAAATCATTACAAATTTTCTGTCCAGGCCTTAAATTGGATTAGTGACTGTAATGTAATTAAATTTAAGTTTAAACTGTAATTCCTTACACTACTTTTTACTGAAATCAATGTGTTAATCAGTAATGTGTTACTGCTCAACACCGATCATTTAAATGACCCAGCAGAGTCCTGTGACAACTTAACATCTCGGCACCACCTCCTCACACACGTGCAGAGCACTGCAGCCGTGTGTGTGTGTGTGTGTGTGTGTGTGTGTGTGTGTGTGTGTGTGTGTGTGTGTGTGTGTGTGTGTGTGTGTGCGTGTGTGTGTGTGTGTGCGTGCGTGTGTGTGTGTGTGTGTGTGTGTGTGTGTGTGAAGCCTGTTTGCAAGTGACAGATAGATGGGCTATAACCTGTGATTGCATTGGAGCTGCTCCAGTAATACATGCTGTCAGCCCACAGTTGCGACTGGCCTCTGTGTAAGCGCCGCTGGAAATAGATAATGGAAAGAAAGAGATGAAAGACGGATGAGATGAATCAGGAGCAACCTTGTGTTGTCTTTCTCTGAAGCAAAGCTTTTTAGATACTTACACACTGATTTTCTTTGAACAGATCCCAGTGAAGTGCCAGGCTTATTCCCATTTCTCTCTTAGTTTCCATAAGTTGCGCATTCAGTTTCAAAAGATAAGCTTGTTTTTGTTTTGCATGCTTTCATTTTGCAGATGAAAGCAATTGGATTAGAGTAACTGATGAATCACCGGTTGTTATTTTTGGTAGATGGTTTGTCTGAACACTGTGAAACAGAGTTTAGACATGTATAATTACTGAGCAGGACTTCAACATCCTGACATCAGATTTATACGTATAAAATGAAGCACAAAACACTCCCACAATGAATTACGCCAACTGGAAATTTAATCTCATGTGATTAAATAAAAAAATGAGTAAGGAATAGTAACTCAGTAAGGAGTTGAAAAAGCATGAAGCATACGAGCACAGGGAGGCTTTCTATGTTTCAAGTCAACCAAACTCAACCCAAAATTTGCGGGATATAGTGCTACATCGTTATGTCTGGACGTATTACTTGAATTCTTTGAAATCAGGCCAGATGTCCACTTTGGATTTGCATAACAACTGAGAGTTTGTATCCATCTCAACAATGACCACAAACAGACAAAAATGGTTTTAGTCAAAAAAATCTATGAAGCTGAAAAAACATGCAAAGGCTCAGCCTGACTGAAATTTCAGGGCTTAGACTGCACTTAAAATATTTTGACAAAATTAATACTGTTCCCGTCTGTGCCATCCATCCCATATACGTAAAAATAGATTAGGCTGCAAACCGTATGTAATGTTTGTTCCAGACTGAAATATCTTAACAACTATGGAATGGATTGCCACGAAACTTGGTACAAACTTTCATGGTACCTAGAGAGATGTTGGCCTGTAGTTTGAAGCAGCACTGTGCCACAGAGCTGCTAGCACGCATGTAAGCTCTCGGTCTTGTGGTCCTTTGCCTTTGCATTAATTATAATATTAATGTGGATATCCTACATTAACATGCACATAGTATTCTGAAATGACAATATTGTAAGTGTGATTGTTTGAAATAGTTCTTGAAACAGTGTAGTTTCCTTCCGTTTGTTTAAAGACAAACAATTCACTTATTTTATGTTTATTTTATGTTATGAAACACTTTATACATTCATAAACCAATCACACCTAATATGCTCGGTATAACAATCTAATAAGATCAATATTGATTCTCGGTATACTGCTTTGTGAAATCTAGAGTACAGCCTTCCGTCTCTTTCTCGTAAAGGCTGAGATATCTACATGAGGGAGCACTCTCCGTCGTTTATTTCTCGGGATTCAAAAAAGAAGGACTTCCACTCATAAAAAAAGACCTGCCAATATAATGTCAACACACTTTTCATGGCTTCCATGTGTGAGCAGGATAGTCTGCTCAGATTTGCACTCCCACTGGTTCTGTGATCATAATCTGTAGTTATTTCAAGCTCTAATTCACTATCTGGAGGATATAGTGTACTGCAAATGCCCTGCAGGTAACTACAGTAATTATTTCCATTACCCAGCATTAGGAATGGAAGCAGAGGGCATCGCTCGATGATAGACGTACTGGTGTGAGGCTGCAGCCACACAAGCGGTTACATCTCCTAAACCTTATAAGACATTCATGTTGCTTTTACATCTCCAGGAATAAAGTGAATGCAGTAACGTCCACAGAATATCAATTACACCATCTAGATTGGGAGTGATTTTATTTTTCAGAGCAGTTCCATTTTTCTTTGCTTGTGCTGTGCTGCCCGTCGGCTCTTCTTTGCACTCAGAGTGTTTTCTTTCTGTGTCCACGGGAGCTCTTGACACCGTGGCACACGGGAACACCTCCTAAAGGTCCATATGCCTCCTCAGCACGACACCCTCAAAAAACTCAGACGGTCGAGTCGGATGCTCGGACCACGCAGCCCTGCAAGCTTGTTTTTGTTTTGTTTTTTGATTTTTCAGCCCTGAAACAGCAAGACAACAAGTCTTGTTGTAGTTAAACCAAACAGAGAGCCAAAGTGAAACAAGGACATCATAATCCGGCTTTTGAACAGAACCTCTCCCAAAAGTATGCGGTATGGCTCGTTTCATATGTCTAGAAAAGCACAAAAACACGGTTCGCGTTTGTGTTGGCTGAGCTGCGCCCGCCGTTTGCAGTATCCTTTACAATGATTGACTCATTCACAGCTGTGTAGCTAGTAACATCTTTTCATAGTCATTCAGGTGTCCATTGCGGACAACATAACCTGACACTTCCTTGCTGTCACTCTGACGATCTCGCTCATGTGTGAAGTTAGATAATCAAATGCCATCCCGTTCAGTGAAAGAGGGACCAGAGACTGCTGATGTTTGTGATGGAGATTCTCCTAAATCTCATCTTGTATTTTATGCAGCGTGTGTGTATGTGTATTAATGTCTGTGCTTCTGCCAGGAAATCATTCTGACACAAAGCTCAAAATGTAAATGATTCAGTTGGGTATGTAGTACAAGCAGGGATGCCAGCTGTCTATTGTTTAATAGCACTCTAGACACTTCTGACATACTAACAACGTGGATGACTAATTCTGATCCTGTATTTACCTTTGTTCTGGTGAAGAGTTTGCTGTGGACTTCAGATGTATTTATACCTCCGGTTTCCATTTTATTTACTTACTCTCCATTTTCAAAGAGAGAAGTGTTTTCCTAAAAATAGTAGCAATAGTTAATTTCTGTGTGAGCAAATAATTTAATAATTTAGCCAAATTCCTCTTTCCCGTTCACTTGAACAGGAATTTGGCCTCAGACTTTTAAACCCCACTATATGCAGGGCGCTGCTTCCCCTCGCTGGTAGTTTATTCAACATAAATTAGTACTCAGGGATGCTATATAAGGGTTGGCTGTGTTAGGTGTGGGAAAAATGCTGCTTTAGCTGGCAGCGCTGATGCTGAAGGATTGCACAATAAATGCCCACACAAGGACTGAACTAATCCTCGCCTGAGCCTCCCCACTCATCCTCCAGTACAGGCCGAGATGACAGGGTTAAAGGCTCTGTAGTGGTTCAGAGATCCCGGAGCCCCTGGAGAACAATTTACCGAGTGCCAGACCTGCTATTAAGTCAAAGGTTGAAGAGTGCGATTCAGTTTATGTCTTACTTGTTAGGTATGTTTACTATATAAGTCAAGAATGTCTCGATTCTCCTTGTCAGGAAGGCAAAGCTACTGAGTCGTTCATTAGCATTTATGCTGCGGTATAATTTGCTAGTGTTTGGCAACAAGCTAAATATACATTGATAATGTATTGGCTAAAAGGGCCAGTATGATTTAATGGTTGCAGTGACCCTGTAGGTCCAAATCTGCATGGCGACGGGAACATGCATCCCAAGACAACATCTGCTGATGAAAGTGTGTAGAAAGTTGTTGTAAGTTTTTTGTTTTGTTTTTTTTCCATTGGACATTGTGCACAAAGAAGCTGATTCTTTGTGCAATAACATGATATTGAAACTTTTTAAGAAATGTTTTTCTTTTCTCTCCATCCCGGAGGGGACTAACATGGATGGTATGTTAGAGAAATATACAGACAGAAGTTATTGGTTAACTAGCTGCAGCAGAACAGAAATATCGAGCATTTCCGTTGAACAGAAAATGGGCATTTTCTCTTTGAAAATGATTCCAAGTGGTTAAATCACTGGGGAGAGACAACAGCCCACATATTTCATGCACAGCCTCCAGGGACAAGTTTCTCAGTAAGACGGTTTTGAAATTCACAGGGGGCGAGAGGAGCTTTGAGCTGCAGCGGGGCGGTATACTTTGTGAGCCACAAAAGCAATGGGTGGAAACTGCTCAAGATGCCACTTGCAAGCAGGAAATTTAATTGTGGCGAAGTATGACGCTTGAGGCTGGATTATTAAAGCATTGCCTAATTCCCATGATTTATATAATAGTGGGTGTAAAGCATTTTCTGACCGTATTCATGGGTCTTGTGTTTCCTAGTGAAAACATGGGGAACCATTTGATGTTGCTCACGGCCGCATCATGTCTGACGCTCTGATGTGAGGCAGGATGCAGTGGACCCAGGCTGCGGGAAAATGAAGCTTCGAGATTTGACCCTGGGCCAGCCGAGGAACATGTGGTTCATTACAGCTACATCACCAGAGTGCAGCAATGCAAAGAGGAGGAAGCTTATCAAAGTCTCTGGCCTAAAAAAGGAAGAAACCATTACGGAACCTCAGGGAGACACATTAAATGATAACAAATTTTGACGCTGAACAGTTCAGTAGAATTGCACTTGAAAAAGGGGCCTGCGCTTTGTAATTAGTCTTGTTTTGTTTTTTTAACCATAGTACTATTACTTATTAATAGTTTAGTTTATTAATAGCAAGTATAGTAGAATTGGCTTTGTATTTTGCCAGTTTCAGCCAACTGTTACAACCACTTATGCCTCGGGGGTCTTTTAAGAAATCATTTACTGGACTCTCTTGTTTGCAGTGGTTTTAGAGTATATCTGGGTACTTGAGAGGGAATAGTGGTAAAAAAATGGAAAGTAATCTAAATCTCTTTTTATCCCTGCTCTTGTATCAGAAGGTCATAAAAACACTGCAGAGACACTTGTGTGCTATGACACTGCTCAAAGGAAAGTCCATTTGGGTCTTTCCACCTGCGGTGACATTTGAAAGGCCACCTTGCCCCACCCGGGGCATTCACACTCTGCTTTTCACTGAGGATTTTATTTAGAGCTATCAAACTGAATTGGAACCAAAATACGAATATGCCAAAATTTCTCTGTCCTTGAGTTCTGTAATGAATGGCATTACCCTGCATGTCATCGCTCCAGCATAAAAGGCAGATTTTCTGTCTCATTCTTTTTTTTTTTTTCCCCCTGATGCACAGGTTCATCGCGTAAGCACAGCGCCTCTCATTGGTGTCTGCAGAATATTGCACAAGAGTCAGTTGACAGCTCCGACGAGGAGTTCTTTGATGCCAGAGGTTAGTATTATATTTTATTTCTCATTTTATCCTGTCTTCCCCTTGTAATTTTTTTCTCTGTCTCCAAAAGTAGCGATCTCAGAGATGACCTGAACATCTGTGTGAGCATATTAACCAGACCCTTTTACATCGAGTGTGCATACTTGTAGCTCTTGTAGCTATTTTCCATCATAGGAGCAAAAGGAAATGTAAGTGGTAGTTATCATAATGGGTTCTGCTATTGTTTCCAAGTTTCTGAGACTAAATTTCCGGCTCAGTACCGGTGCAGACTATGACTGGTCTGGCAAACTATAACACAAAAGCAATTATATTGACTAAGGCAACCAAGGGTCAAACAAAAAAGAACCATGGAGAATACTTTTTGGACCAACTGACGGGCCCAGGTCCTCAACCGTATTTGGGGAGAGGAGGCCAGAAGAAGCTGGAGTCTGTGGCTAGAAAGAAAATCTAAAAGGTTTTTCAACATCTGGCAAATTCTGAATTCTACTCACAACCAACCTGTGCAGGGAAAAATACTGTAAATCCAAAGGAGATTATGGAGAGGCACAAGATCACAGTGTGCGCTATGAAGCAAAACCTGAAAAGAAAAGCAGCAAATCTCAACAACTAGAACTGGGGGATGCTGGATATTTTCATTTTTGAATTAATGACTAAAATGATTAAGTGATAAACAAAATTGTCGAGTCTTTTTCTGTCATTTGACCGATTGGTTCATAATGTAATTGTTTCAGTATGAGTAAAAGCGGAAGAAATTCATACTTAAGACTTATAAGGCCCTTAAAAGTTTATGTAATGGGAAGCCTAAGGTTTCAGGGTGTTTTGTTCCTGTGGTGAAAATATACTGTTTGTCTCTTGTATTTTAAAGCTGGAGAAATGTAGGACAAATGTAATGAATGAATCACAAGACCCGGGGGAATTTACTGGCAATTACTGCATATTCTGGTGTGGGGTGGTATTACCAAATGTGCATCTCTGATTTTTGCAGTTATGACTAAACTGGGTGAAATCTGACTACAGAACAGAGTCTGACTGCAGAACATACCAGACAGAATGGGCAACAAATTGATTATAAATTAACTTTCATAATTCTTAACTGGTTTAAACTGATTTCACTGTCCTCTTTACTGCTGGAGATTCTTATAAATTTATTCAAGATGTCAGACGGTCCAGAAATAGAAACACTTGAGAACATATTTGACTACGAGCTTTTTTTCCAGTCCCAGAGGGAGTTCATCAGTGAACAAGTGGGATATTTATCCCACCAATTATCCACTGCAAGTGCTTATCCCCAGAGAGACTGCCACACTAATCAATTAGGTGTTATTATTATAACATGTTCGTATTTGACATTAAGTCAGTCAATAGCTAGGGGTGTGTTGAGATTCTGGTATCCAACAAACCTTCATATAATATGAAACACGCTGCAGATGAAGTTCACTGGGTAACATATTAGATGTTGTCTGGAACATGCTCTTTTCCATCTCCGCTGCAATTTTAAGCGCTGTGGTATGAAGCCACATGTTTAGCTTATGAAAACTTGATGGATAGATTTTTCACTTTGTTCTTTCATTCAGTCTCGTTTTCGCTTATCTCATTTTCCCCCCTCTCTTCCTGCTTCAATCTTTCATTTGCTCCCCTCCCCTAATTTTGATTTCCTTTCACTCCCTTCCCATGCATCTTCCATTTGTCAAAAAAAAAAAAAAGGTCCATTCACTGCACACAGTCCTAGAAAACATGAAATATTTATTCTTATCACAGCTGTCTCAGAGCAGAGCTGCTCGTCGCACAAAATGCATTTTATGAGACCGGTGTCAAGGTGTCTATCTGCTTCAAGAAATCAGCAAGGGACGAGATAACATGTGCATGTGTTGTACGTGAAGGGGTGTACCTCATCATCCTTGTGCTATCTACGGCACGAGATTCAACACTCGGCTATGAAATATCTGCACTGAGCGTGAAGAGAAACAGAAACAGAGATGTCCTTTACCTCTTTTAATTAGGCGGCATGGGGAGAGTCTCCACAGTAGTGCGAAAGCAAAGAAATTAACTTGACTGTGTTTGTTGACTGTGTTCATATGCTTTCTTGTTAATGAGATCAAAAATTAAATGAGCTGTTTGACATTGTAGGAAATTTGCTTATTTGCTTTCTGGCTGGGAGTTACATGAGATAATTGATAACGCTCGTATTTGTACAGTAAATATTAAGTTGGGGGAAACAGCCACCCTGGCTCTGTCTGAAGCTAAAAAAATCACAGACACAACAAATTAACATGTTATACTGTATTTGATTAGTTTAATCTGAATTGTAAAAACATCACGTTGTGGTTTTAATGAGTTGTGGCTGGCAACCAGCAGAGACTCCAGGAAGTCACTGTGCCCGGCCAAGATTCAGTCAGAACATAACTCTGTTAAACTACAAACTTAGTCTCTGCAGTACATTTTAGTTTTTGTGTGACATGTTAACGACTGAGGTGCATTTTAACCTTGGGATGAGCCGAGCTAGATATTCGCCCCTGTTTCCAATCTTTGTGCTAAGCTATGCTAATCGGCCGCTTCATATATAACAAACAGACATAAACCCCCATAACCCCCATGAACAGATCTAGTTTGCGAGGAGAGTTATGTAATTTCTTTTCCTCATAAGCAACACAACCGCAATAAAAACCTTGGGACATAGATTATAAACGGGTTGGGTTCAAAGCCCCCAATTAAAATGTGTAATATGCCAGTTTTGCTTTGCTGCAGCCACAATCAGTGCCATGTTTTTGTATTTCAGTCATGAACTGGGCAGAGTTTGGAGAAGTATCCGTAATTTTAAAGTTTCCACATCAATCTGTAATGAGGGGTGAAGGACGCTGGCCTTTTACACAGCACGAGACCTGAATACAAGTCCAGATGCTTGTGGTGAAGGCACCACTTAGTTTTTGTTCCCATTTTTCATTTCAGCCCACTTTTTTTTTTTTCTTTTTCTTTTCAACCCCCCTCTCTAATTTGCTTATTTTTTGTTGTCTCGTTCTTGGGAGACCAAATGTATCACATCTCGTTTTGCAATCCCTCACTGATGCACAATATTGGCAGGACTTGAGGTAATAGGTTGTGAAAAACCATGGATTATCCTTTAAAGTTGCATGAAAGCACGGCTGCTCCAATCAGCAAAGAAGCTTCTTAGGAAGGGGCGACAGTAAAAGATGAAATAGAACAAAGCAAATTTAATGTGCTTTTTTTTTTTTTTCCCTCATGGTTGTTTGTTGTCTGAGCTCAGGGGGAAAGTAGAGCTGTATCCTGCAGAAAAGGAAATAGAGCAAGTTATTCCAAACATAAACATGCAGTGTGCTGAGTATGAAGGATGCCTCCCTTAAAAGGGAAACCAGGGCGAGGTCATAACAGGCTGTTGAAATTATGGCCCGCTGTACTTTCTGTGACTCTCAGTCCTAGCTGTGTATGACTAGTGTGGACAGTTTTTATTTCTACCAGGTACAAATATGTTTTCTTTAGCCACAAAGTGATTTCCGCTGTTTATAGAAAAGCAGAGACAGAAAGAATTACATTGAAGTGTGATTGAGGAGGCCGTCTGTCACATTATAGCATTCCACTCAAACCATCACAATAAGCTTAGGGGAGTTTTATTTATGTGGTTATGATGGATGCCTGTATCCAGACTGTGTAACCCAGTGGACCCAGAGAACCGTGGAAATGTATGAAGACTGCCAGGAGTTTTCTCAGTTTTCTGCTAAAAAGATGGGCCCCGACTTGTCACCTTGTGTGTGCTGTTGCCATTTTTCTCGCTCATGCGCTACGTCTATAAATTGTTTTGTGAATGTTGGAATTCTAAACATTAAACGCCATTCAGCCACAACGTTAAAAGCGGTAACTGGTTTTAATGCTGTGGCTGTATATTGTTTGGAGCCTCTTGAAAATGAGATGATGCATCTCAAGGGGCTCATGCTGTGCACAATAAATTTGGGAGTTGAATTTGAAGGTTTGGAAATGTCTGTATTCTGAAGCTCGAGATGTCAATTTTAGACACACTTGAGTGTGCTTGGCCATTGGCAGCATGCATCTGCTGCATGCTGACTAAAGGCTATGCTGTTTAAGAACAAAGCTTATCCACAAGGTTCTTTTAAAGTTGAAGGCCACTGGTATTGTTAGACATTTCTTTTCTGTTTTTCCTCTGTAATTCAGCCATTTAGATTTGAAATGAAACAATGACTATTAGATCAAAGAGATGTCTTTTATCCGTGAGGGTGTTGCAGGGTGTTCACAATCACATTTGGTCAGTAATATAGGACTGATAACCCTTTTTTTTATACATCATCTTCCTATTCTTGGTGAATGCAGCAGGACAGCGGTGCTAAACAAGCAAAAAGATATTTTACGTCCCGACCGGCCAAGTCTGTCACCTGACCTCAAACCATATGATCCTTTGTTATACTTCCTGAGAAAAAATGCCAGGACTGAAAATGGGTTCAGGTACAGGTCTGACAGAGCCTAAATAGGAAAAATGCCAAGTGTCTGCGGGTCAGAGATTTAGGACCTTTAAGATTTTAGCCACTGATTGTTAAAGGTTTACAACTATATCACATACCATGACTTTATTGAAGAATATGTTTGCTTTGGTTCCCTAAAACAGATGACCAAAGCTGCATCAGTTACAAAATTAGTTCATTTGATATTTTTCTCTAATAGAGCCAGTGCAGTAACTGAGTTTAGGTACTGATTTCTTGAAGCATAAATGTTTAAATGTCTTTAGTCATACAGGGTAAAACGCAACGAATAATCCAAATTCGAGCAAGCTTTCGATTCTTTTCCATACTTTGTGCTATGAACTCACTTTATCAAAAAAGTTGTTACATAGGGGAAGATATCAGCAGTGTGAATCATACTATAAGACAGGGAAGCGGATGAAGCATCCATCAACATCCACATCTGTCCTTTCATATAAGAGCCGAGAACAGGGTTCAGTTTCCACCAGTTGTTGTTGTGTGTCAGACGGTGTTTGTATGATGGGGCTGTGGCGGCAACACAGCTGTTGGCTGGATGGTTTGATGCTGTCATCTCTGTTGATCAGCTCCTCAGACGTCCACACAGCTGCCCCCTAGCGAAGCCCCCCCCCCAGCACACACACACACACACACAAACACACACACACACACACACACACAGTAACACATGCACGAGTGATCAGTTTGTCACATCATCATGTCCTTTCCGTCGCCTGCAGTGACAGCGAATAGAAACGTAACACAAACTGCCGTCAGCAGAGCGTAGACAGAGTCTCAGGCCAACAGGCAGACATGCAGAAAGCCGGATGCGAAGACGCTGGGTGGCTTCGTAAACCGTCCGCCTCCAGAGTCACCGCCGCGGTCGAGTATAAAACGTTTCCTTATATAAGACGTCTTAACGCCTCATTTCATCTACAAACCGGACCCAGAAGCTCTCAGACGTGAGGGACATGAAAAGAAATTTAAAGCTCACATTAAAAGAAGAAAAGCGCAATCTAAAGTATTCTTCTTAGGTAAAGGTTAAAACTGCTATTCTGGCGGTTTATCCCCAGAATGTACTTCTCTGATATGGAAGTGTTTGAAGCTTTGTGCACAGTGAAGAAGCCACACACGGAGACATGGCAGAGGTACTTAAGTGTTACTTTGAACAAACCATTAAAATAAAGGCTTTTTGAATGACTTACCATAAGTGAAAAACATGTATTTTCTGTGATGTACTCTCTCCGTTTAATCCAGAAAAACACCTCTTATGTTCTAGTTTCACACCTAAATATTGCAGGTAGTATTTTGTTCACATTTTATGACTCTACTGAGCCCGTGGCGGTTGCTGTTCTTGCCAACGGTGGGAAACAGCAGCAGCGGGGGGTATTTTATGCAGGATCGCTTCCACTTCCTCTTTTCACTCCATCTAAAGATTCAGATGATGAATCATTCCATTGGCTCTCCACTCGCCCGTGGCAATAAAATGAAAAATCATGCCTCTCTTCGTCCCAGTAAACCCCTCGTATCTCCCACCATGCCACCTCCACCTAACAGCCCCCCCCCCCAAACACACCATATCACTCTGTTTATGTCCTGATGCATGGACAACACGATTTTTTTGCACAAGGGTGTCAAAGTCTTATTTTTTGTATCACAGCTGAATGTGCCCTCCAGCTGCTCAAGCCAATGCCAACCCGATTGTCACATTGTTTATTGATGTGAGCTGTTTACAAATTTGCTGTGCATTAATCCAGATTTGTTATTTGATGACATGAATTTAAATAATGAGCCGAATTGACTGATTGAGCCTGGAAGGAAATTCATGGTGTTGGCTGCTCCTACTGTTTAATGCCATAATAAATTGCCACTGGAGGTAAAGTGTGTTTGTATGCAAGTAGGGAATCTGTTTATTATAAGGCTGCTTTTTGTTATGTTGTTTAATTCCGCTCAGCACTATTTATGGATGGAAGCTGGAGCAAGTGAGGCTTGCCAGATTAAATCTAAGTCTGTTATACACAATTTTTGTAATAACAAAAGTCATCAATAAATGTAATTAGGATCATCGCAAAACTTTTGCAAGTACAATTATATTTTCACACCAAGACATAGTAAATTGAATTTTACCACATTATCCTTCAATGAATAATTTGACTTTTTGGGGAAAAGCAATTATTCGCTATTTAGATAAGAATACTGATTCTGCCTCGTGTCTCTCCGTTCAATTTGATTCCACAGCTTATAACCGGTCAGCTTAGCTTAGCATAAAGACTGAAGGCAAATATGGCTCTGTCCAGTTGAGTGCATTGACAACCTGGAGCTGGTCGCATCAGCAATCTCACGATGATTACGAGACTCCAGGAACAAACCAGATGTAAACATGTTAATTCGTGAGTTTTAGAGGAGCTGGTCGCTGGATTTTTTTTTACCTTTTGATGGAGCTAGTTAGCTGTTTCCCCCTGTTTCCTGGTCTTTATGCCAAGCTAAACTAACTGCATTCCTAGTTTCATATTGTAGAACCAAATGTGACAGGGGTACTCTCTTAATCTAACTTGTGGCAAGAAAGCAAATAAATGTATTCCTCAAATTGTCAAACTATTCCTTTAGGATACCAAATAAAGGTTTACATCAAATATCCAGCTCTGGCCCTGGATATCTGAGATTTTAACCCAAAAAGTATAAAGGGAACAAGTATTTTGCATTATTGTTTTATTATTTACTCATCCGCTTCCCTGTGATTTTTTTATTTTTTTTGTTGGTATTCTGTGTTAACAGTATCTTACCTGTCCAAGTCAAAAGAAACAAGGTCAGACGGGTTCTGGAAGCAGCAGATGAGAGTTTATAGTTAAGGTTGCCTATCCTCCTCCTCGACCTTAAAAGCTAAACAGGACCTGACAGCCAAACAGCCTCAAAACTCTCTTCCCAACGATGTTATCACTCCAAATCTAAAGCTGGTCCTCAGAACGATTGAGGTGAAAGAACACACAGACACACTCACACATCTCAATCCCGCCTGATTTTGTTTGTCTTAGATGTTGTTGAAAGAATGACAGCGTGTCATCAGTGTCTGTAAAGTAATCCTCTCCACCCCCTCAACCCCTCTTTTTACTCAATTTAATCTTACATCTGTATGACATGTACGGGTCGAGGGAAGGGAAAAACAAAGATGACTTTTTGTGTGTCAAGAGAATTTTATTTTTAATTTTTTAATTTTTTTTGCTCAGCCTTCATTGAGGCTATGTTTCCATGCTACTCTGTTGCAGAAGTTATGATCATTATGATCAGATTTCTTAGACAGGTTTTGTTTTTAAAAGATATGCTGCTTTCGCATTCTAGTTCAAGTTTATCCTCTGGTTCTGGTCACCATAGGCTTAACAGGAACAGATTTATGTATCAAACATAGAGCTGGGAAATTAAACCAAAGAAGACAAATAACTAACCAACATAAGCTATGTGGGAATTTTGTCAGTTTTTTCTGCGTGGATAGTATAAAAAATGATGTCTTGCCCGCATTGAACACCTGCTGCAGTCAATCTTATCCATTCAACATTGAAAGAGAGGTGTTAGTCATTTTAAACCGGTCCCCGCAGGTGGTGATTTCACTGATTACTTCGTTCTATGGCTGGAGGACGTATTGCTCAGTGTAATCAGCTGCTGCAGTGTTTGAATGAAACTGTTGCTGCATAACGCCTGCTTCATGTCATCTGCCGAACACAATTTCAATGGCACTGACGCAGAAAGACAAGAATGTACAGTAAGCTTATTTGTAGGAACATAAAAGAAGTGAGGAATTTTAACGATCCTCCTGAGGGATAATAAGGAAGTATAGATGGGAATTTAGGCTGAGATGAAGGGATTACGAGTATAAAAAGCAATATAAAAACAGCAATTCAAGTTTTATTAAAACTCTACAAAATAAACAGCATAAAATTATATAAGCCATATAGAGGTACATAAAAATGAGCTATGAAAATACTCTTACATGTGGCTGTGGCTTGCAGAAGCACACTACTAAAACGAATTAGATACTGTGGGTTACAGAATAACATAAATGTGTTTCAAAGTGTCCCATATGATGACGCTCCAGCAAACAGAAACAGTGTAGAGGAAATAACGAGGCGTGCACAGAGAGGATAAGATGCTGTAGCTCGTACTGAGCCAACACGCAGCAGGTCGATCCAACAGTATACATAAGAAGAAAGAAAGATCTAAATAAAAATCCTCAGGAAAGCGATACTTGTGAATTGTGTGGTTGTCGAATTCACATTTGCTCCCTCTACCAATTTTTGACCAACACTTAGCGTATATGTTTCATAGGATAATTCATGATAAGATAAAACTTTGACCTGCTGGGGTCACAGGAACAAATGTCAAGGGATCAAAACAGTCAATGAAAAATTATCCACTGGGGACCATGAATATCTATACCCAGTTTCATCGCAACCCATTCTATGCCCGTTTTTGCCACGGCACCATTGAGGAATTAAATCATGAAGACAAGCTCTTTTCTCACTACGATATATCCAATTAGCTTGTATGCTAAACTCCTCGTGGGTTTTTTTTTGTTTTTTTGTTTTTTTTACAGCCTGCTTACCTGACTCACCTCTCTTGATGCCATTTTACAGGATAATCCCCTATACAATCTAATTTTCATAGTGCATCCTTGGAAGTTAAATGCGCCTGAAATAAAGCCAGAGGTAGTATTCCGCTTATTGCATCGGTGCAGCAAACGCGTGATGATGAGATCAAGAAATTGAGAAGTTTTTTTTCTTTTTTTTTTAAAAGGTAGAGGTCAACTGAGGCTGTTTCCTCATCGTGTAGCAATCACTGCATCTATTCCTCTCGTTTCCACTCTGACACTTATTCACTGCGAGCTGACAGGTTGAAGGATGTTTCTAAATCTCTTCTTTCTCCCTCGGGGCCGTCCTCTGCAGGCAGATCTCACACTTCTATTTCTCTTGTCGCCTGTTGTTCAAATCGGATTTCGCTGTTCTCTCATGCTTCCAAAAAGCAAGAGATGCGGCAGATTCGTTCGGTTGGCTTTATTCTTTCGATTATTTGCGTATTCTATTTGTGCTGCACCTGATTTCGTTAGATTGCTAGCGTTTAGTTGAGCTTTTTAAAAAAATTATTATTATTCAGCTCAAACACATTTTGTTCCTCAGAGGAGCTTGTGTTTTGGCTGGTGGTGCCTCTGCTCAGCTCTCCCTCTAGGAGATGATTCAGTAACCTGCGTTTTCAGGGTTTGGTGTACAGCCTTCTTTACATTCTCCTCCTGTCCAAACACAGGCTTTCTTACATCTTGCAGCTCTTTGTTCCAGATCCAGTACGCATCTCTGTATGTGTCTCTTTTTCTCGCTCCTCTCCATTTTCTTTGTGCCTGTCTATGTGTGTTTGAATCTGCAAGTGTGTATTATGTCCCTGCATCATTACATTCAGCTCAGTACCGTCTGACCAGAGGGAAGTCGGAGGGAGGAAGGGAGTCGGAGCAGATCGTGAAAGACAAACTGTGACCAGTAGACCGGCCGCTGTGTGATCCAGCTGGACAGGCCTTGTAGACCCGTGTCAGAGTCTCTCAGAGCTGCCGGGCAGGAATGTGTGAGAGGGAGGGAAGAAGCCTCTTAGGTAGAGGGGTTTCTCCCTGCATGACTCATGCTGTCTCAGGCGGCCTCGGACGACAGTCTGTGACGAGTAGACAACCGCTTTGGTCATGCCGAACCACACCTGACTTGTCTTTTTGCCCGACTCCAGAAATACAGCGGAGCTCAGAGCTCGTCATTCACTGTGACTATGTGATGGTTTATATTCTAAAGGCAAGCCCTGCCTTTAGACAAACAAAAACCTCCCCATAGGTCATCTGTGCAAGCAGATTATTTCGAGCCATAGTTATATTTTATTGTAAGATGTCTAGCCGCTGGATTAATTAGAGTAATTAAGGATGAATTCAGGCAACGTTGTATATAGAGAGACAAAATCCGCACTGAGAGAAGGTGGGCAGACGGCTGCTTGATTCAAACCCGCAGTCATAGGCTACTTTCTTTCCCCAGCCTTCGCCGTGTGTTTAGGACTGTTACCATGACAACAAAGGATAGGGACAAGCGACCTATACATTTATCGAGGTTGCAGGACTTGTTGGGCTGAAGCTATAGTTTAATACAACTTGCAGTGTGGGGATGTCACTAAAAAGAGATTCAGCAGGGCAAGAGACAGGAATGTTCAAACAATTGTCCAGTCTGTACACAAGCCAACAGTCCAGCCAGGTTATCTACCACCTTTTTGAGAGATGAAGAGAAAAGTGAGTGTACCCAAAATGTCAGTGATGGCCTGATGGTTTTGTTATTCACTTTGTCTTCCTTTGAGCAGTGTCCTGATGAGCGAGTCCTTGTTTTGCTTCACATGTACGAGGACACGCATCCATGATAGTTTCACACCTTTCCACCGGTCGACAGTTGATGGCCAGTTAATGTCATATATCAATGTGCCAGTGAAAGGGAGGGAAGAGGGAGAGATCTAGCTGATGTTAACCTGGACATAAACACTGCGAGTTTCATCATATTTTTAAAAATTGACCTTTGATAGGTCTCAAGGCTACACACGATTATTTTTTTACAAGAGACAAAGAATACAAACATAACTGTGTTTGTTTACAAGAAAACCCTGCAGGGTACCTTTAACTAGAGGCCACACATGATGCAGCATGTATGACACTGAATCTCTATCAGCTAATAATCAAACCGCTGCCAGCCAGTAGTGTGGCTGAATGTTTAATAATGCTTCTCGCAGAGGGTGGTGTACTAGCACAGACAGAGAAATATCTGGCAAGCTTAATAAACACATTATACCCCTGACTTTAGTGTGCATTTAATCTTTGTAAATATCATTCAGGCCAAATTTAAGTTTAATTTCTGGACAGCTTGCAAGTGTTGGCCAAGGCAGCACCTTAATTAGTCCATTTAAAAAACCATGTGAAGCACAGGTCTACCAGACTTTGTTGTTTACCGTGTTGTTGACTTTCCTGTGGCATTTTGCTGTTTTGTTTACTTACTGCTCATTAAAGCTGTCTACTCGTGTTGGCATAAGCAGCATGCACTGTTTGGTAAACCAAATGTAAATGGAGTGGAGACCGTGCCCAGCTGGCACAAAGCTAGAGCTTTGCAAGTCGTGTGCGCCCTCAAAATAAAGGTGGAAATTGTCCGCCCCAACGGGTGTCACCGAAGTATCATAGGTGCGAGGGAGATGTCAGTCAAGCACCTGAGAGGAAGTCAAAACACCTGTGTGGGCGAACTGTCAGCCTGTGGGGCCTTTAATGTTGTTTAGCTTTGGTCAGTTTGAGCTTCAAGAACAATGAGTTGCCATATTACTGATGTGCAGAGAAGGGAATGGGATTTTGTCTTTGCTGCACTCTTACTCTCCTGTGTGTGTGTGTGTGTGTGTGTGTGTGTGTGTGTGTGTGTGTGTGTGTGTGTGTGTGTGTGTGTGTGTGTGTGTGTGTGTGTGTGTGTGTGTGTGTGTCTGTGTCCCAGCAGATGTTATGGAGGGGAAGAGCGCCATTCTGCTTGGCATGAGTCAGTGGAACTCAAATGACCTGGTGGAGCAGATCGAAACTTTGGGACACATGGAGGACCAGTCACATGGTACACTCTGTGTGTGTGCGCGGGTACACACACACACACACACACACACACACACACACACACACAAACAAACACTCACACACCTACACATACACATTTACACCACACATTTTTTGCACAGACATCAACCATGAATTTGCTTCAAATCATCAAACTGCATCCAACTGTAATCAATCATAGTCCTGATTATTGATGAGAATGATAAATGGAGTGCAGCTTCTATTTAGAGCCGCATTAAGTCACTTTTGGCCACTAGGGAAAGAAAAAGCCCAAACCACTACCCTGATTTCATGTTATCAAGGTGTAATGGGTCCAAGCAAATATTTGCTTACTTCAAAACCTTTCTTCATTCAGACCGGCTGTGATGGATGGTGTTACAATCTAATTTGAAGATATATGGAGCACACTTATTCTTTTTCGAGGCACAATTTTAAAATTCTTAAAGATTATCACGTTAGCAGTATGTTGTGTTTTCAGTCTCGAGATAACAGCGCAAAAGCTGTGCGTTTATTGTTAGTTTGAACACAGCAGGCACAGAGCAACATGTTGTGTTCCTGGCCACATGCCGCACAGTATGTGTGTCTAATATTTACTGGCCTTTTAAGCTCCGGTGTACGCCCATAACTGTTCGTAAAATTGGGTCTTGAGCTGCTTTACCCTCCTCACCGGTCACTTATTTTGTCCAAGCTTGTTTGGGGAAAACTGCATATATTTTTCTAATGGGTTGAGGGGGTCAATGAGAGCTGGAGCATCCAACTATTTGGTAAATGTGTGGGTTGAAAAACCAAAGCAGTGAGCTAAAAGAGGCTAAAGGCTGCACAGACCTGCAGAACTGTTTGTTTTTCTCAGGTGTTGTCATTGTCATCAGTGACCCTTTTACATTTCCTAACCTAAAGGCTGCTTAATGCCGGTTTAAGGCTTCTTTATCACAAACAGTTGTGAGAAGGACCACCTAAGTGTTCCAGAGCATGCTTTAAAGGGAAGAAGATTGGATGAACTTTTCTTGTCAAGGGTAAACATTTTGTTATTTATGCTTTAGATGAGTGTGATTAAACGGAAGCATGTTGTGAACAGAAGAGGGGCTGAGATCTGACATGCAAATGTGCAGTTTGTTCAGCGCTCAGTGCTGCCTCTCCCTGCTTGATGAAGCCTGAGAAAGAGCATGAAGCTGGGTATGTTCATATCTCAGTTTGTCCTCTGCTCTTTCTGTTCCTCAGTTTATTTATGCGCATTTAAAGCATCAGTTAAAATAAGATCCACTCTCTGCAAGCAAATAGGTTCCAATCTCTTTTGCCTCTATTTGGGGCCACCATCAAATTTCAAACAACACCTGATAAGACTACAAAAGGGTTTAGCACAGATACTGCAAATGTGGACGCTCACCTTCTCTTTTCTCTTTCTTCTTGTCCAGTCAATTCCTCTGATGTGAATTGGTTAATGAGGACATGAAGAAGTAAAGATGAGAACATCTCGCTTGCTCAATCGACTGAATGTGCTTTGATTTTAGAGCTTTCCCCTCACTCCTTCTTTTTTGTTTAGTTTTATGTCTACCTTTCCTCGTTGCTTTCACTTCAAGGTCCTGAGGATTAACATTCCAACTGCTTTTTAAAATTTTTTTTCCTCAGCCCCAGATTGAAAGACTTTTTGTGATCTTCTCTTTGAGAATAAGCTTCTCGCATAATTCAGTAAATCAAAAAAATATCCAGATCTGATTCGCGTGTGTGTTGAAAGTAGAATCAGAAACAGTAAAATGGACAGAGGCTGTGCCTGTGCAGAGTGGTAGAAATATATATTAAAAATAAACAGTCCTGGCAGGAGGAATATCATATTTCAAATTATTCCTCTACATTGACTTTGAATCAGCAATTCTCCTAATGAATTCTTCCTGTGAGAAAGTTATTTAATTAGATTCATTTATCCAAGTCTCTTGTGTGATTATCCGACCACAGTAACTGAATTACATATTGCCTAGAGTTTTACCAGCAAAGTGTTTTTCAGACACAGTAAGAAAAGTTTAGTTTGTGCCTTGAAAGATCATAAATTAGCGCTGGGGTTTATGCAGATCACTGGTTTGAACATTCGAAATCTCAGAGGGGGGGGGCATTAGAGAAAAATATCATCAAAGTTGTCAGGAGTAAATTCCCATTATTGTTTTCATAGTCTTTTTGTCACTCTCCATTGCTTTTACTTATCAACATGTGATATACATCCATATTTAAAAAATTGTTATAGGTTTTCTTCCTGATTTTAAACCTCCCTCACTACTGGACAAAACAAAGGGGGTCTAAAAAAAAAAACAAAAAACAATGCAGCTTTAAACTGGATGGTAGCAATAAACAGTCAGAGCCAATTTTACCATATAGAACAAAAATCACTGATAATTACATCTTTCTGTTACCGACTGCGCTCCACAGCCCCTCTGACGGTCAGGTGCTAATAGAGTGGCACTTTTTCTGGTTTTGGTTTGCTGATAAATGGACCAGGCTCTTGTTGTGAAGGTCAGCTCTGAGGTTTGACAAACTGGAGTGGATGCTTTTAATCACTGCAGTTCAGTGGGAGTGTAGTCTGGTCCTGCAGAGATGAAAGCAGTCGCTCTTGCAGGGGTGCCGTCATGTGATGGTGACTGAAGAAGTGGGGACACTGAATATTTTACACACTGAACACAGCAATAACACATTATCATATTTCAAGTTGATTGGACTGCTGCCTTTTTACAGCAAACACATTACATTTGGAGTTGTGTTAGCGGCCACTTGATGAATCTTCCACCTTCTCTGGTCTCCAGCAATTCCTGAGAGAGAAATATTTGGCTCTTTAGCTTCTTGTATCTGTCATTCGGTGCTGGGCAAGTTGTGTACAGATGGGTGTTTAGAGCTTTTTACTAAGGATAGCTGCTGGCTGTGGCCCAAAAAATATTGTGGACTGTAAAACTAAAACTGCAGAGTTGGGTGATAGTTCCGATGAACCCTTTCCATATACACATAGTCATTGTTAATGTAAAGTATTGAAATATATAGCTGCCCTAATCAATGCCTGGTTTGACAATAAGCACACTTAGAGTTGAAGTTAAAATAATAGAAACTGATTTTTTTTTTTTTTTTTTTTAAACACACCGAATGTGAGAACATTCATTTATTACCAAGCATGCAGTGAGGTGGCTAAAGAGAGCTGTCGAACTGGATAGGACAGGAGGATTGTGAGTGCTTCCTGCTGCTCCTTTCATCAGTTAATATAAATCTACGACCCCTTGGCTCCTGCTTCAGGAGTCAGGGCCCTTGTTCGTTCGCCATTTCTCCATTAATGACAGGGTGTCTGATTCTGGAGATGGCGCGCACATCAGGGGGTGCTTGAGAAGTTCTGTGTACTGACTGCGTATTGAAAAAAAATAGCCCCGCTATAGACAGCTGGGGATGTTACCTAAATTGAGTGTGTGATGGATATGGTGCCCGTAGGGGGTCTAAAGCTGGTGTCTGTCAATAATGGAAGACGGTGAACTGAGACATTATGTAGTCATATAGTGTCTGCAATGTAAAACTGACCCCCCCCCCCAAGTATCTTGAGACTGACACCCACTAAGAACATATTTCTTTACCTTTTATAATGTATGAAAACATTATGAAATAGAAAAAGCAGCACAGATTAGGTGTCCTTTCTGCAACATAATCAATGTGAGGCTGGGTCTCATACAGCAGCTTTCAATCACACGATATGACTGAAGCAGCCAAGCATTCGCACAAGCTCTAGTGATATCGCATAAATTTGTTTTCCAGAAATCCTATTATCACTCCCTTAATTCATCTCTGTTTAATCTCAGAGACCACTGCTGAGAATTTTACTTGGACTGTCAAAGTATTGGTAATTTCATTCTCTCCCTCTCTCCCACTCTGTATCGCATCTTTAAGTTGCCACAAAAACCCAAAAATAGAAACTCCCCGACATGGTGCTGCATACAAATGTACATATGCCTGCTGAGTTTCTGCCTTGTTACTGTTTGTTTGCATCCAACACTCATGGGAGCAGAGGAATATTAAAGACAGACTGGGCATAGCAAGTTATCAAAGCAGCACCTACATTTGCTGCTGCAACAAATGCGGCTGAGGTCATATGGGAATCTAGAAACTGATTGGTGATGGAGGTGCAGATATCCTAATAAGCTTAGGAAATTTGAGTTTTAACAGATTCCTGTGATAATTTAAAACCCACTGTATTGCATCGCTGAAAATCAGTGTGCTCAACACGTTTGACCAGCAATTGGCATGGTTCTGGTTCATCGAAGATATATCATAGTCAGTATCCGTGAATATATTGATTCTATCACAGAAATGCTAAAAAACTATGTATATATTAATTTATTATTGGTGCATTTTATGCTTTTATCAGGTAGTGATAATGGGTGGGTGACAGAAAATAAGGGAGAGAGAGGTGCAATAAAATACTTTATGAAAGTAATTTATGAACAGTTTTTGTGTTTTGACTGCAAAATGTCCCACTAACTACAGAGTGTATATCGTCACAATATTTGAACTCCCATTAAGTGATTTCTTAACCTAAACCTGGAGGCAGTGCAACAAGCTTTAAACATACCATATATCACTAGGGCTGTACGATGGCCATACATGTATCATGTGACGATAAAAAATTCCATGGGTTGCAGATCACACTCTTTATGGCAATATCTTTCATTTTTAACTATGCTTCCTGTTGTTAAACAAAGAGTAGCAAAGCATTGCCCATCTTGCTGGCATGGAGCGACATTTCTTGCCACCTAATGAGGTAATCCGATTAGTCCTCTCCTCGTGGCTCCGTTTTTGGTCTCCGCCAAACCTTGAGAAAAATATCTGGCTCTTTAGCTGCTAAATTCTCCACTAGGTTCAACAGTTAGCCGGTAACACTGTCTGTCTGCTGTTTGGTGCTGGGCAGGGAGTGTGCAGTGGGTTTTTAGAGCTAAAAACGGGTACCTGCTGCAGTCGAAAAAGACAGAGCAGTTAGACTAAACCCAGACTGAAAAAATGTTATGGGCCAGAGTAGCCTAATCCAAAAAAATAGTGAGAAGATGCAAAGAAAATCCTTAGGGCTGAGGGGAACTGCAGAATAGCCCCAAACTCTTTCTGGGTTTGTCACACAAACTGACCACTCTCACATCTAATTAGTTTTGTGATCTATTATTGATTGAAAAATATTGATTTTAATTGCTTTAAACCCTCAGATATGTCAGTTTTGACTTTTTAAGAAATCCAGTAATATTTAGTCATTAGCATATACTGAGTATCAACCTCCTACAAATGTGTCTAAATGGTCTGCTCAGTTTCTGCTGCAGATACGCTGTGACATTCAACTCCAGAAACTGTTAAATGAGTCCCATTTATTTCATCGCCTCATTGCTTCTGTTTAATGTTACATTAGTGGTTTTTAATAAGAGGTGAGAGGGAAAAGCTGGATCACATTGTGGTGGTGTGGAGATCAGAACAGTGTTGAGTTTCCCTGTGTGGGAAAGCTTATCTGCAAGTAAAATCTGTGATCACGAGGAAACTTTAGAGGTGCTGCTTGACTACTCCCAATCAGAGTCTGCGTAGCAGATGAGCTGTGACATCCACTGGCCTTTGATCTCCACTTATTTGTCGATTCCCCTAAAGTGTCTCTGGGCTTATGACCCCTCTCCCTCTGCTCTTGATTATTCCTTCATTCCCTGTTTCGCTCTCCTCGGGTCCTCTGACCCTCCATTTCCCCCCCGGACCTCTCTCCTCCTTCGCTCCCATCACAATGCATCACCTCGTCATGTTTTAATACTGTACCCACCCTCCCCATCCTCCTGCATTCATTACTGCATTAGCCACAGGCAACTGTAAACACTCTCTCTCCCAATAGAGATGACTTATAGTGATGGAAACCTCAGTGGCAGAGGGGAATGCCTGGAGCACAACTGCCACTTATTTTCCACTACACTCTTCTTCTTCATCTCTGCTGAGTGATGTCCTATGATCGAACATCAGCCGCTGCTCCAGTGTCTTTCAGGCTCACCATCTGTTCAGTATGCAAACACTCTTATCGGTATATTTATGCTCTGCTCTTTTCAATGCCATCTTTTTTTTCCACTTCATTCACTGATTGATGCTGTATAATGTAGTCAAACCTGAAATAGCTGTGTTACATAACTGATCTCTTCTGAAAATTATGGGCTCTGTAATAAACAAAAACTACTGACTGCGACTTGGCCGCCTCCTTGGCGTGGGCTGCCAAGCTTGGATAACATTTGTTAAAATGGCTCCGTCAGTGGAAGCAGACTCTTTGGTGGGGATGACTAAGTGATGAGCCCTGCCAAACAACCCAACACAGAACATTTTTTTTCCCCAGCAACATAATAAATGACGAGAATATAATTCCACACAAAGTGACCCGGGGAGAAATATATTGAATGGGAGAACGATTTTCCATTTTCTATGAAGCACCAAAGCTCTTTTTCCTGCATGGACCCTGTAGCTCTATTCAAAAACACATTCAGAAGGAAAGACAGAAAACATACATATAAGGTCTGAGATTCCAGCTTTTTGTTGTTGTTGTTGTTGTTTTCTTTTGTTTTTGCCCACCACCTCCTTCTGGTGAACTTATTTCCTAACACCATAGTTAATTAATTGTAACAAGTGGCCGGCCTTGAAGAATCAGCTCCCCAGGTCTGGACTGTTGCTCTGCGTCATCTCTGATTTTCACAGTCCTTTGAGGGGAGCGGAAGGCGAAGGAGAAGGGAGAACGACTGTATGACATGAAAAGGAACAAATCTGCGGTGCGCCACGCCTCTCAGCTCCTCATAGATTTTTTTCTGCTGAAATTTAACACTTTCCTTGACCCTTTAGAAATGTTTATTGAGTGTTGTTAGCTGTTTTAGGTGCTGGAGAAGTGGCATGCAGGAACTGTGGTCACACAGTCCGTCGAGAATTTATTGATTGTGTATTTTATGTACAATATTTACTTAATATCCGCAAAGAAATCTCCGTCTTCATATCATAATTCTACCACTGATACTGAGGTCCACTCTATGTAAGACTGGACTTTACCACCAGTTTTTTCTCTCCAAAATTGATACCAAATTACCGAGTATCTGCCTATACTGTTACCAATCCAATACCATTTTTTCTTCTCTTTTAAAATCCTCTCAGTGAATACATACGTTTTACAACATGACTTATATGAGAAGTAAAACTAACTTCTGCAATATTTTACAACTAACTTCATTAACTTTCTTGCTCATATTATAAGTATATATAATAATACACTGTGAATATAAGTTTTGCCTTGGAAAAAAGTAGCAAAGTTTGAGATGTTCATTTTTGAAGTTAAGCATTGAAATTCCACATTAAATATGAAAATGCTTTGTATTTTAAATTTAACATCTCCTCCTTTATCAGCTCTGTCCTTTTGTTGTCTAAAAGAAATAATTCGAAATTTGCTTTCTTGCCGAGAATTAGACAAGAAGACTAAAAGGTGACTTAACAATAGAAAACAGAACAAATCTTGCATGATTGTGAAATATTTAAAAATGCAAAATGTAACCAAGAAAAAAAATATTGGCATCCTTCACTATGTTCTGGAAGCGTCTTAACAGTTTCACTTCAGCCTATGAAGTGTTACTATGACTATGATTGACTATGGATGACTATGATAACATTACGGACGATGAAACAGGGATTTCGAGATCTTTGGCGACTTCAATGTAGCCTTTGGATTTGTTATGGGTTTTTTTTTGAAGATAACACCTCCGATGCTCTCAGACAGCTTTCTGATCTTTGCCACTGTGAAAGAGGAACTGGAAGCATTTTTTGTAGCTGTTGTTCAGTAACTCCGGACATTTTATTAATTGTTCTTATTACAAACTTGGTTAATCGACATTTATATCTGAAGATTTAAATGGGTCAGCAGGTTGGTCCTACAGAGGCGCCTGTGGTTTCTCCTGGGGTCTTTTCACAGCAGACCACGATGCCCGACAACAGCGAACAGATGGTTGAGAGCGTTAGTATGCCTGTGCTGTGCCAGGGGTCAGAGGGGGCTGTTCAACCAGTCAGGAGACAGCATTCCTCCAAATGAGCACCCTAACCTGTTACTACTCAACAGCACACCCTGTCATGCCACTACAAAGCAACACATAACCTCTTCACCTTTCTATATAATTTCCCATGTGAGCATCTTATATGTAACTCAAAGATATTTATTCAGTAATATTCATATCATAAAAACCTTCAGTATTTTCTTCCATAGAAACATTCCAATTTCCTAGTGTTGTAAGATGCATTCCATGTAACTTTGTTGTTTTATTCAAACTGGAGACCTTTTTCAAATAAAGACAGTTATATTTTGCACAAAAACATCTTGAGAATATTCCTTCCATGGAGAGAGCTAATAACGATTCGCAGAAGCGGAAATTTTGTTGTACAATTACAGTGACATGAAAAGTTCACGCACCTCTGGTCTACATGACTGTATAGCTAATTGGTAAAAGATGACCCGGTTTCCAGGCATGAAATTAAAGATGGCACATTTCTTTAATATTTTAAGCAAAATTACTTTTTTGTTCTTGTCTTTTATAGTTTCAACAAAACAAAACAGGAAAAGGGCCTGAAACCTTGCATGGTCAGTACTTAGTAACACTTTCAGTTCCTGTTTTAGGCATTTTTATCCATTTTCTCGCAGCAAGGCATTTAGTACTGCGAGACTCCTCGGCTCTCTTGCATTTTTGAAGTCCATCCATAGATTTTTGGTGATGTTTAAGGTCAGGGAGCTGTGAGGGCCATTGGCAAAACGTCCAACTTGCGCGTCTTGAGACAGTCCATTGTGGATTTTGAGGTGTGTTTAGGATCATTATCCTGTTGTAGAAGCCATTATCCTTTCATCTTCATCTTTTTTGCAGATGGTTTACTTTCAGAATTTGTTGGTATTTGATTTAATCTATTCTTCCCTCCACCGGTGAAATGATCGGGCCCGAAGCCAGATTGATTTGTCCCCTGTGCTAAACAGGTAGAGAGGTTTTGCTTTCATGAAATCCTGCATCCTTTTTTCCCCAAACATACCTTTGGTCATTACAGCCAAAAAAAAAATCTATTTTAACTTTATCAGTCCACAGGCTTGTTTGGATGTTACTTTGAAAACTTCTGATGCAGGTGGGGATGCAGGAAAGGTTTTCTTCTGATGGCTCATCTATGGAGGTCATATTTGTGCAGGTGCTGCTGCGCATAGAGATTGTGCACCAACACTCAAGAGTCTGCTAAATCTTCCTGAAGGTCTTTTTCAGGGGGTTTTCAATTCTAGCAATCCTACAATCAGTTCTCTCAAAGTTTTCTTGGTCTTTGAAAACTCAATTTGACCTCCACGACTCCTGTTCCCTGCCATTTCTTAATTACGTTACCAAATGAGTAAACAGCAGCCTGAAATGCTTTGCTATTGTCTTTAGCCCTCCCCTACTTTGTGGTTGTCAATTATGTTAGTTATCAGAGTGCTAGGAAGCTGTTTAGATGAGTCATTTGCTACTGATTGTTAGGAGCCAGAGTGTTCATAAGGTATTGAAATTTGCATCGCTTGGCTTTCCTAATGACTATTGTAATCAAGCTGTAGCCCTCACAAGCCGACCAAGGTCTGAGAGCTTGTTAAGTTATCTGAGAGCTCAGATGTCTTGGGGTGCCCAAACTTTTGTATGGTCCTCCTTTCCATTTTTTCAATCTAAAATTGTACAAAACAAACAAACAAAAAAATAAATAATTACACTAATCGTGCTTAAAATGTTGACAACAATATTTCCCCTTTAACTAATCAATTACTAGTCGCTTAACTATTCACTGTACTTTTGACCGGAGTTGCCCAAACTTTTCCATGTCACTGACTCTCAGCCCTGATAATCACGAACAAATATCTGTTGCACAAGATCAGGTCTCACTGTGCAACAGATCTCTGGTTGCAATTCTTTATTTTCAACGAGAGAAGAGAGTTGTTTCGGAGAAAAACACATTGTTCGTGTCACGCTTTGCTGATTCACCCATCAGTCAGTCTTGACCCTTCATCAGTCAATCATCAATCTTGCTCAGCGTACCCTGAAAAATGTTTTGCGAGAAATGCATTGTTTGAACCATATCCTCTTGAGATCTGGTGTGTGGTAACTGAACTTGTACACCAGTGGTTTGTCATTCGTTCTGTGGGAGAAATCCTTCTGTGAGAGTAAGGTAACAGCTGATAACATGTAAACATCTGCTTTGGCCAGCAATAACAAGTTCTATCTAAATACTGTACCGCTGAAGGAAGACACGTAGGGTTATATTAAAGATGAACGAATCATTATTTTTCATATGGCTTGAGTAACTATGTGTTATATGAAAGGGGACACTCAGAGCGATAAAGCGACAGAGAATTCTCACTCAGCTCTGCAGTTTTACTGAGCTCTATGGAGCATTTTAGCCTCTTTCAGCTCATCGTTTTGGTTTTATCACTGGCAACTTTGGTGTTTTGCTGTTCCCTCTTGCCACTCAAACAAGCAATGTTTCAAACAGTAGCAGGCAGTAAGCTCTAATGAACTGACCTCCCCAGGACCGGCAAAGTCAGCAACTAGCTGGTGAACAAAATGGAGTATTTGGCAGCTAAAGAGCCAGATATTTCCCTCAGTGGAGACCAAAAACAGAACTAAAAGGGACTGAATATTGGACTTACATCCATCAGGTGGGCAGAGACACCTCATGGCCAGAGCCAGTTATTGCAATAAAAGGCACTTCTTGTAATAAAAATATAAGCCTGTTCAGTGTTATTACTACTAATGGTTTCTTTATATTGACCTACAGTTACCGTATACTTATTATTGTCCCGCATGTGTGTACTAGAAAGTGTTCATAATCATCTCCAATAGATTTAATCAGAGACTCTGGTGTGCATCAGACATCGCATGTTGCTTGAAACTGTAGCATGTCTTGCTGAATTAATTTAAGGTTTAATTGGAAAAAACAAATTGCAAGGAGAAGCCATTGCTGCTGTTTTCTGTGCACGTCTTCTCAGGAACACAGATAATGTGTAACAGTATCATTAATGATAACGATACTGTAGCTCGCTAATGAGTTGATTCACACCACAGCAGGCTGGTAACTATGAGGACGTTTTGTCATTTCCATACTCCCTGGGAAGACATAAATCTGTAGTCTGGAAGCCAGTCTTGCTGACTGTGAATGTGGTCTTTCGCCTCTTACTGTCATCCTCCTGCTCCATCTTTCTCCCATGTGCTCAGCCGTAGGTGATAAATGTGTGATGGGGATAGAAGTGGTCAAGACCTGAGAGGGAGAAGATTCAGAGAGAGAGTGATAAACGGAAAACAAAAACTCTGCTTGCTGGAGACAAAAAGGGACAACCCTGAGTTTTGTGGGGAAATGACATTTTAAATCATATTTACACTGACAGAATGACACACAAGAGGGATCCTAACGGGGATCAATAGATCAATATTTCATCCTTTCTCGTACGCTCCTCTGTGGAGCCCTTTCATCTACACAACCTGGTTTCTGCGGTCAGTTTTCTCTTCCTTTCTCTCACAGATAAGTTAAGAAATATCTCAGACTGCAGTATGATAACAAATGCATGATGCACTGTGGGTACACTGTGAATGTGTGTGTCTGACTGGGCTTTAAGCCACTAGAAAAGGGAATGGTGCTGGTGAACTATGGCATCGTCACCTTTCCACAGGGTGCTTTCTAGGTTAGGTTTGTCAGGAGAGAATGGGCTCAGAGAGCTGCTAAATACCACTAAGCTTCATAAAGCACAAATTGACTGGCAGGACTCAGACCTCTGACAGGAGACACAAGAAACGAAAACAGAAAAGCAGATGGATTGTTAGAATCCCCCTGCAGCAGCACAAATCCTCTGCAAGAGAAAAAATGACCTTGTAACTGCAGGAAGCCTGTTTATACCACTGAGCTGTGCCAACAGAAAGATGATGATGTCAGTTTTCTCCAATATCAGACAAATGTATCACTTTTCCTTGAATTTCGAAGCATCCCAGCATGTATGCTACTCTCAAAAATGAGGAGGTGAGCAAAGCTCTGTTATTTTCTCAGACTGTCTCTCTTACAATCTGCTGAAACCATCAGCTGCTTTCCTGAATGTCTTGTTGAATACTGTATTATTGTCTATCTTATGTATCCTGCTACTGTACTTGAGAAAAAATTTTAGACTTTCTTTTATTGCACTTCTTTAACAAAATGTATTTGAAAATAAAGTTATGACTCTACTATAATCCATAAACTTTATGCTATTTATGGCATCATAAACTGTATCTGAATTAAATACAGGTGACACATTTCCTGTCCTCAAAACAGGAGAAAAATCACATTTCACTCATTCAGCCACAGGAATTGGAATCTGTAAGGTCTGTAATTAAATCTTTTTCAGCTTTCTGCTTTAAGGCACTGCTCTAACCTGACTAAAATAAATTTATTTATCAGGGTTTCAGGTGAGATTTTCTCACCACACATGCTCTTTCAAGGGATTTTGTAAGAGTGAAAATGATGAAGTAACATTTTCTTCTAGACTGATTTCCGCTTTAATTGTAGAGGTGCAGATTTTAGCCGTTCTTGGAGATTTGATTATTAAGATTCTAGCTGTATGCTGTGGGAAACTCATTATTGTCATGTATTTGTATACATTTTTGCCTAGAAAGTCAGAACTGTAAAATTAGTAAACAGCAGTGCTCAGTACATTTTCCTGGTCTGGACTCAAGTGAATTTTTTTTGTTGAGAGAGCCTGACTCAAAAAAATAAATAATTGCAAATATTGACAAGCACAGTACTTTACAATAACTAAACTTTTATTTTTTTTTGACTTGAAATGAAGACATTTCTCGAGGAAAACAAGACCACTTTTTAGAGTTCTGACCTGATAATGATGATGGTGCTAGATGAAAAGTCAGGGGGATCATAAAAGGTCATCAGTACTGATCCACTAGGGACTTTTAATGTCTGCAGCAAGATTTTATAACAATCCATCCAATAGCTCTGACATTATTTGACTTAAAACCCTAAATGTCAACCCTCGTGGTGATACTAGACAAAAAGTCAGAGAATCAGGAGAGTCTGTAGGATTCATCCTCCAGGAGCCATGATTGTCTACATAAAACTTTGTGGTTAACCATACGGTAACTGATTGGTAGATGAGATATTTTAGACTGTAACAAAGTGGTGGACTAACCAGCAAACCAAGCACCAGACCATCGGACCAACATTGTAATCCCTTGAGCCGAACTGATGGCAGAAATGTATTTTAGATAAAAAAATTGTGCTGTGGACCAATTCTTAATTTTCCTTATAGTGTATATACTTTGAATTCATCCAACAAAACCAATCATATAGCTCAAGCGAATGGAAAAGATGGTGGTGCAAAAACAAGCAGATAGTCCAAAAATGTCCTCCACAGCAAAGACTTATTTGTGACATTTGTCAAATGTCTTATATGAAATATAACAAATGTGTCAATTAGTTGCTGCCATCAAAAAGAATGGGCTTCAAAGACACCAATGATCTAGTCCCACAAATAAGTATAACCACATTCTTATCAGACCAAAGAAGAGGAGTTTTTCTGCTTGCTGTCAAATCCCACATTGTTTCCTTCTCCAGCAGCGTTTGCACACTAAAATACTTCACAAGGTTTTCAGAGGAACTTTTGTGTCCTACCACCCGCTTCCAGAAAAAAAAAGAAAACCTCTCGCCATTGATTTCCTGTTACTTTGCGACCAAAATAGTGCAGTGTGCTGAGTCCCTAGTGTTCTCTGAGCTGTTCTAGACAAGCAGGCAGTCGGAGGCAGGCTGTGGGCTGGGAATGGAGTGGAAGGGAGCTGACAGTGCGTGAGTCTGTGCGAGCCTCCCATGGCAGTCGGTCCCAGACGAGGAGGCCACATAAACAAACGGCGTGCGTGCAAAGCGCAGAGCCGTGCCCTGAGCCTGGAGAGAGAGAAAATAGAAAGGGAGACAGGAGGGAGCTCGGGAATAAGATGACACAGCGTGCAGAGGCTTCCGGAGAGGGTAATGAGTTTGGCCAGGTTCCCATGATATGCTGCACCGCATAGGGGGAGGTAGAGATGCTTCCAATCCTAACAGTTTGGATAAAAATGGCCCCGTCCCTCCATCTTTTGTCTCCAGAAAATATGTCGCTTTTGTTTTTTTTTTGTTTTGTTTTGTTTTTTTTTATCTGCATCAGAGCAGCCACAATCCAATTACATGTGATGGCTATAGATGCTGCCGCAGAGAAACAACCTTCTGCCTGCTGTTTACTGTTAGTATTGACTGCTGAATCTTATAGTTAAACCATTTCAGCCTAAGAGTATATAGACCCATCACCCAGTTTGGAGTAGGAATAGAGAGAGATGAAAAGGGATTAGCAATATTGACCATATTCACCGATCGATATCCATTTATGCTTGTCATTGGTTCACTGGGTGAAGTGGTTCCCACGGTGACCCTGTCTTTTCCCCCTTCTCTCTGTTTTTATTCTTCCCTCTCTCTTTCCTTCCTGCATCCCCCTTCTTCTACCTCACTCTTCCTTCACAGAGGGTCTCTACCAGCTGGGTGGTCCACGCTGTGCCCCCCAGAGCAGCATTGAAGGACTGGAGGACATAGAGGTACGATCATTACAAAAAGCCTCTCCTTCACAAGCAGCCAGGAACAATGGAAGTACCTGGTTATTAGTCATGCAATGCAGCTTCACCTCTTTCACAAAATGCTGGCCCTTTCTCTTCCCTCCCTTTGAGTGTCTCTTTTTTCAACTCTACTTGAACCCTTTTGCAGAGGAAATGTAAGACCCACGTGCTGCTGCTCGTGGTGCATGGGGGAAACATCTTGGACACAGCAGGCGGAGACCCCGGCACGAAGGCCGGCGACGTGGCCACTCTGGCCTCGGTGCTGGAGAAAGTGACGCGGGCGCATTTCCAGGCTGCCGCGGAGCACGTGATGATCAAGCTGGTGCCGTGTCTGGCCGTGTGCGCTGAAGCGTTCTCCCTGGTGTCCAAGTGAGTGCCATTGCCAAAAACAGGGAGCCTCATTGGCCCCCTTTACACTTGTCATTTGAGGTGTCTCATATCTGGATGAAATCCTGGTTTGGTTTAATGCACTTTGATTTCTATTTAGCCTCAGGAAAAGCTGTTTAAATAACTAGAAAAAGGGCACGAGGACTCACCGAACAGTCTGATGAGTATGAAAGTGATATGAATCATTTGCTACAGCCTTCACAATCACCTTGTCTCAACCCAATTGAACACCTGCAGGAAATTTTGTACCAACATTTTACAAAACACCTCCACTGACAACATCAAAACCTAAAATGTTACAGGCTTACAGAGGATAGGTGATGATGTGAAGAAGTGACACGTGATCACGTACAGTGATTTATCAACAAACTGAAAATCACTGAGGCTCATCGGTGCTTATGTCACAAAAGTTGCGCGTGTTTTACTAAATGAGTTGGACCAATACGAAATTTTCTTCAAAGTTCATCGTACCAACGCCAGATTTGACGCTTATTATATAAGGGCTCTCCTGCTGATGGACTTGCCCCCAGTTCTTTGAGTAAATGACTAAGATATTTGAAACGCTGCAGAGCACATTGCTAAGACCAAACAAACAAGACCAAACAACCCAATCCACCTACAGCAATTGTTGGCATTCTTTTTGACGACAGAAAAGGTCACTTTCACCACTTTGCCAGCCAGACACCTCATTGTCTTGAAGAAGAGGATTTTTTAAACACCTAAATTTCAGTCTGCTTACCAAGGTCTTGGGGCGAATTGGGTGATTCAGTGGCGGATGAATAGCTCGTTGTTCTCCTTTCTCTTCATAAGTTTTTAAAACAGCAGATCCATCATCATTTATTTCCCAAAAAGCTCCAAGAAAAGAAAAGGAGAAGACACCTATAGCACATTGCCGACTCTGGCAGACACTACTTCGGTGAAAAGAATGACTGGAAGTTCCCCCATAATTCATGCAATGTGTTACGGCGCTGGGAATTAGATGGATAATGGTTATTTCCTCTGATTTATCACCCGTCTGTAAATGCGTCTCTTTTAACAAGATCATGAATTTGATTGCATCTATCATGCTTTTTGCAAGCTACCAGAACATCTGTGTAGGTGCTACTACTGCGTCTGGAGGTGTTCGGTAACTCCCCGAACATACCAGAGGAATGGCTCGTGCTAAAAACAGTTTAGCTAGCTACTTAGCAACTATCCATTAATCAGCGCAAACACCTGGGCGGACTATGAGTGATAGAACACCTTCTGTTTAACAGCACTTGCTGAGAGTGAGAAATGTGGATTAACCCTGTAAGTGGCTATTTTCAGAGGGCTCCCAACCGATGCTCTGATGTTACTCTTGCCAAGAGTTAAGACATTTTATGCAGCTTTGAGAGCTGGATGTATTTACTCCTTTCTAGCATCTGCCCAGTTACCACAGAGATGCATCAGGCGAATTATCATTTATAGTGACTGGTCTCTCAGAGAGATTTGGTGGAGAGGCCGTGCTCTTTGACGGAGCTCTCAAAGAATCCTAGACTCTGCTAGGAGACCAAGTCCCCCCCTAGCAAACGGACACCCGGACAATAAATCTTAGTAAAAACCACAATCCAAAAGAGGGGGAGAAAGGGGGAGGTTATATTGGCTGCGCTATAAAACTTTACAAATTTGATTGGAAGTCACCAGTCGGCTGATCATTGTGAGGCATTAACAACACTGCTGATGCCAGCTTATGGTTTTGATTTGTCACGGTACATAAAGCACTGGTATAAATAATGACGTTAATGAGGCCTGAATTCCACTGAATCTTGGTTGCATTTACACCTGGTTTATTTAACATCCGACAGCAATGTGCTTCATTGAACTATATATATATATATATATATATATATATATATATATATATATATATATATAAAAAAAACTTTAAAGGAGCGATGAATGACATGCTGGGCTTTACTGCTGAAGGAGGAATTTCAAGAATCTGCCCAGTATGAATTCATGTCTGCAGGAATTAGCATAGAGGAAAAAATGCTTTGTGGGCTAAGGTGGTGAAGGTTAATTGAGAAAATATATTGACCAAAGAACCCTAAACAGACAGTGCAGTGTTAATTAGTATGCGGATGACATTTTCAGCCCCTGCAAGCTTGTGGTCATGTGGAATATTAAACTCCTAACCTTTTTGAATGCTGCTGTTTCTTATTGTGAATTTTCCCCCTTCAGTCCTGGGGGCAGCTCAAATGAACAAATGAACACCTAAATGACATTATAGTTTCCACTGATCCTGAGGCCTCTGCAAGGAACGTGTGCAATGATCTGTTTGTCTAATTAGCTACTGTTACCTTGTGTTCAGGTTTCATTTGCGGTATCAGTTTCATAATGGAAGTGATGAATGGCAGTCAACAGAAGAGTCTTCCCTTGCAGACACCTGTGTAAAATAATAATTTCCTGAGCTCAGATATTTTTGAGATACAGGAGGTAAACATGTCTGTGTTCACTTGTTTGCTCTTTCTTTTTTTTCTTTTTTCCTAGGCTTGTCTCCCGCCTTTGCAGAGAACTGCTTAAGTGGAACTAATGATTTCATTTCACATTTAATGTCATGTGTCCCAATGGCCACCATTTTATCTCTGGCAGTATCACGTAGTTTTCACTACTTTCCAATTATAAGCTGAGGATGTTTTTGTCTGAATTGTCATTAATCACTGTGTCTGAGAGAATGTGGTTGGCAGTCAAGTGGAGGCTTCTGTCTGGTTTTGTGATTGTCATTAGCCGGGATGAGGTGGTGACTGGAAGCAAGATGAGTGTAAAGAGATTCGATGGCTGTAGCTGCTTGGCGGCTTGCCGTCTGCTTGGCTTTCACTACATCCAGAGATAAAATATTAAAAACAACAACTTCCCCTGGGAGCCGAGCCGAGCAGAACTTAGTCATTGCTGCATGTCTCGATCGCCCGCTCTTGAATGCATGTGGACGCTCACGCATATGAATATATGTGCAATTTACATTCATGAACGTTTGCTTGAAAAGCGAACGGTTCATATTAAAAGGCTATATCACAACGCACAAAAGCTGTCTTGTTAGGAAATAAAAAAATTAATGAAAGATCACATGTAGTGATTTAAAAAAAAAGATATTTAAATAAATAATTAAGTAATTTAATTAAAAAACTAAACAATTCTGAAACAGGTGGAGTAATAGGATTTTGTTAACATTGCCCGAGTTGTTATAACCTCAAAATTAATTCATTTTTTTTTCCATTCCCTTTTTTAATCTTCAAATTAATGTTTGGCTTAATTTATAATGTCCTTCAAAATGCATTTGTAGGATCAAAGTAACAGCCTGTTATTTTTTTTTTAGCACTTTTCCTGGTCTAGAGTATCAAGTCTCATCAAGAAACTGGATAAATTGTGTGAACAAATATGAACTGATCGATACCATAATATTGAGAATAAAATACGGCCAAAATTCAGCTCATGAAAATCTCCTGACATCAATGAAAAGTGAATGCGTGTTTTAGTTCTCTAGTGGAATTAGACAAATCCTACGTTGCCCAGATGGCTCCAGGTCCTCAACATACTCTCCCAATATGCAGTTTGTAGGCATTTATGCACTCCCACACAACAAGAAACCCAACACTTCTTCAACTACACTTTTGTCAGTTAACAGTGTTTGCTCTAATGACAGTGTTGGACTCGTGGGTGTGTTGAGCCTCATTTATTTGCGTGCCAACATAAACTCAGAGGAATAAGCAATCACGCGGGAAGGAATTGCTACTGTATGGGTAATTTGCTCTCATTCCGGGTAACAGCTTGGCTGAAAATTGAACCACAGAGTGGAGGTGGCAAAGCCTCTTAGCGCCTCAAAGACAAACTTTCACATAAACAAACCGCTTTGGACTAGGTTCTCGATAATTCCTCATGTACTGTAGGATATCCCCATAGGGTATGAACCATTTTTTTCAGCTTGTGGTTTCCCTGTTGCCGCACGTGCTCCATAGGGCTCATTATTAGCTCTCCCTGCTAATGAATGTATCTGACAGAGCTGGCTAGGAACTGAGTGTCAAGAAAACAAACACGTGTAATCCATAAACACACCCTCACAAATACACGCAGCACAAAAGCAGTGGGGAAAGAGCACTGAATTTGTATTATGGCACCATGGCAGGTCCTTTTAACATGGAGAGGGAAAATTGATTTTCTCACCACCTCTGTCACGATTTGAAGGGAAAGAATCATTTCAACTATTAAAAACTTAATCTGTGCAACAGCAGAGAAAATAAAATTGATTCAGTAGATTTAGGGTCATTGAACAGGATCAGTTTTCCATCAGGCAAAGTGGAGGCCGAGCAGGTGGAGGAGGAGGAGGAAGTCCACTTGTCTGTGTATACAGCAGGGGACTCATTATTCTGGCCAACGGTAGCTTGGGACATGCCACTACTATTTCAGGGCCCTCTACCTAATTAGGGAGACACTGCAGAGGGCCATTTCTATTTGTGCTAATCGTCTAAACGTTGTGCTGTGCTAAGCCAACCATTAGGAAATGGGGAGAGCAATTAAGCGGGACTCTGACAGACCTCAGATTTTTCAGTCGGAAGTGATGTGGCGAGAGGCAAGAAGGTGGCAGGGCAGCATAATAGAGTCTATCTCAAGGTTATGCTGCATGAGATGAGGCTGATTCGGGGTTTAATCGGCCTACGCTGCCTTATCTCCTCCACTCTGTTGTTAATGGATCTCCTCATCACCACATTACCATGAAACCTTGAGGAAGATTTCTGCACATTTCTCAGTATAGAATAGCATCATAATTACCCTAGTTTTAGGAGTCTGACATTGTTTCTAGAAAAATCAACATGGGATCGGCTCTCTTGGCTAAAAGATGAGCGACAACCTTAGAGCCAATGGCGAAGTATCACATTAAGCTTTCTTTGTTACACGAGTAAGTCTTTTACAAAAGGCACTTTTGCATCACCGTAATATGTCCTTTTTACTGAAGAGATTGGAGAGATGTGAATGGGGTAAATGCTGCCACTCGGGAGTGATTGAGTCCTACCTTGATGGAACGGGGGCAGACTTCCGACCACTTGAGGCATGCTCCTCTAGTATTCAGGGCTCTGTTGATGTGCGTCGTATATGGAGCAAACAGCCTCCTGAGCAGCATATTTGAATTATCTGCTGTTACTGTTCTGGCCGATAGATGTCAAGTTTGTCACTCCTGTGGCCCGTTAAATGCCATTTTGGATGAATATGTGATCTTGTGAATCAAAATCTGCAGCCACATAATATAAAATCCAGACTGTAGAACACCATCTGTCTCCGACAACAAATGAAACTCTTTCCGGTTTTGCTCAGTTAGAATCGTATGCCTGATATCACAGCCTCTACTTAATTGATCACCATAATTTTAGGGGAAGTTATAGTTGAGATTATTAAGATTAATTATAGCCATTTAATGCAGATGGGATCTTAATGCTTTGGTGGAGACGCCTTAGACAGAAATGTTAATGATCGTCTCAGACTCATTAGGATCATTGATTCAGAACTGAGAACAACCTGCAACCTTCAAAGACGATATACCTTCAAATTTTTTCAGCAAGCAAACCAGAGAACAGTATGAATCATGCGTCCACACCTACACACATGCAAAAAATCATTTATGTGCAAACATTTGAATGTAAAACAGTGGCTGCTCTGTGATAATAATACTGACAAGTACTTGCATAATCAAGTAATTATGCAATGCAAATAATGAGAGGATCATCTGACATTTGTTGAACAGTGCAGCAGGTGTTAAACCTCTGCTCCTGTCATGTGACTAGCGAACCCTTTTCACTGGAAGAGTTTTGTCTTGAATATTTATTTGGGCTTTTTTTTTTTTTTTTTTTTTTGGCTTCTTGGACTTAATTTTGAGCAAGTGTGTGTTTTTGGGGATATGTGTGTAAGTAGCAGTTTTTAACAAGACTCTAATAAGATCAAGGCCGAGCAAGTACAAGGTTTGGTCCCAACCCGCAATGGTGCTCAGTTGGGATATTGGGATTTCTCATTTCAGTCCCAAAGCCAAATAAACAAGCACCTGATAAACAAATAATTTTTGGTATGAGGTGACCTGATTATCCCCAAAGAGCAATATCTCTGTGCCTGAGCAGCTGAGCAGAACATTTCTCACAGAAGGGGTGACACTGCTGTTATGCAAATAAGTGTGTGCAGTCTCGCTCTAGTGACACAGAATATATTTCAAAGTTTCCTTATTTTTCTGTTTTCTTTCAAATCTGCATTGGAGCAGTTCATAGACTAGAATCTGTCCTCAAGAGCAGGGTTCATACACGGCAGAGTTGACACTACAGAGGAAAAACTACATCTTAAGAGTCTTCAGGCGATGACTATACAGTTTTCTACTGAGAGCAACACATAGGAGCCACATCCCGGGCTATGACATCTCGCATTGTTGCTCATTAATAGTAACTAGTCCAGGGGGAGTCAAGAGTGAAACTACCCCAACAGAGAATTTGCTCTATAGAGACAGAAACGCACTGTAACAACAGAAATGTCTACAAAGAGTCTACAGCCCTGCTCTGAGAGTGCTGTAAATTTTTACGTGATTCTTAGAAGCAGAATACATACAAACAGAAGCTGTTTAAAGGTTGACCGAGCAGATGAGTTTGTCGGTTCAATTTTCAACCTATTTCCTTCAAGCAGAATAGGATGACCTAAACATTTTCACTCCGTTCACAGAATGGCTGATGTAAATTATTGCCATTCAACACAGATCGCTCACTGTTTGCTGTGATGTGGCAGAAGTGGCTTTATCCACTGTAGGTGTCACAGACTAGCTCCAGAACACTGTGTTGCTGGGAGCACAACAGTGAAATATATTGTCTTTTTTTTTCTCAACCGGTTTCCCAAAGCCTCCAGCGTCGTATTTTGTACCTGTTACAGATGTTGGCCATATAAATATGTAGAAGTGCAGGATCATGGCCCTGAGTGGAAAGAAAACGATCATGAGGATGTTTTTTTTCCGAGGACCATCTCAAATTTGTGATGTTTTATTTGGATAAATGTGTTCGAAAGTGTTTCAGTCCTGAAACTAGGATCATAATGAAAAATTTACACAATCCGGCAGCCAGTTTAGGGAGTGGAGTAAGTGACTTAATCTGACTAATATAATTCAGAACGTTCACAGTCAGTGACAGAACATTAAGTTCGCTCTGGCCCCAATGGTTCACAAACTGGAGGGATTTTTTTTTGTCTTGCATAGATGATACACAGACTAAATTTTTCTTTTCTAGGGTATTGTTACCATGTCAACACAATATTTGGCTCTAATTAAACCAGGTTCACAAACCCCCCGAGGCACAAAAGGGCCCTGTTAACTTGCGGAGCAGTCAAAGGAAGCAAATGAGGTTCAGCGCTCGTCCTGGGCGATGTCTCAGCATGAAACATTTGTTTTATTTAACACCATGTACACAGATCTGCCTAATGCCTTCCAGCACAGAACACACTCACACAGACTGACCACCTTATATGAGGGGTGTCTGCTCAAAAATTGCCTGGTGCATACCATTTCCAGATTTACACCCACACACATAAATATACAGTAAATATTTACATAAACACAATGACCACAAATATGATCTTAACAATTATTCACACACCCCCAAATATGGATTCCACATACATTACATAAATAAGTACATTCCAACAGAACCTCCTCTACCCACTTCTTATTACCCGGGAGAAGGGGAACAAGACAAGGTCAAAACCTAGTATGTTGCTGGACCAAGTATGATCAATGTGAGAAATCGAGGACTCCATTGAATTCTGTTGTGGAATCACTGCAAACAAATACTTTCAACAAAAAATAGCTAAAGCATGCTTGAAGAAGTTACTAAGTGTCCCTAGATGATAAAGCACTCCACTTACCATATTCATGACATGTAGTGTCGACCGGTTTCAGCCCTTTATCTGTTTGCTTCTATACTACTATCTGTACTCATATATACAGCAATTTAATACAGCCTAATTCCCATGAAGCTGTTCTCACTTAGATGTTTGTCTGTATCTCTTGTCAGACAGTGGAACAAGTATGAAATAGGAACTGAAATGTGGCCCAGTGAAACTATATGTTAACCGGCTGTCACTTCGAAGCCATTTTCCAAGCTGCAGCTCTACACTGCTAAAATCGTGATTTTATAAACACAATGTCATCTGACAAAATCCCCATATGCACAAGTTAAAGACGACAACTGTGCTTTGATTTTTGCAGGATTGAAAAATGATTATTGAAAACGCTGCTTGAGTAACATTTACTTAAAACCACTGTGCTCACTTTCTTTAGGAAACTACTTTTCTAAAGATTGTGGCCTTTTTCCTTATCTGAATTTTAGAGGTCTGATGGTAGAGGGTGTCATAGACGGATTATTAAGCCCTCTACATCAAATGTATGATTTCATGCCACATAAATTAAACTGACTTTGCTTGACAGGAGAACGAATGGACCTGTGGCTCAGTGCTGAGAGGGTTTTTACAAGAGTTCAAACATTTTGAGAGGCAGATTTCAAATTGTTGGCTTCGTTGGTTTTGTTCTTTTCATGGGATTTGTTGACTAAGAAAAATATTGGGTAACACCGGTCTTATTCTTTAATAGTGTTTAAAGAAGTTGTTGGAAAGCAAAGTTAAGCGTGTCACAAAATCGATTTCTATATGGAACAGACAGAACAGACATTAGATTATTGTTGATTTTATGATCCAAATGATATCTGAGAGAGCAATTGTGTACTTCCCAAAATCCTGTATTACATTTTTTTATCAGTGCTACATGAAAGGGTGTCAGCCCTTGTACTCCCACAGAGGTTGTGTCTCTCTGTGTAGTGAGGTGTCCATGGTTGCTGACATATTTCAGCCTTGGTGTGGCATTGCTGCTTCCTCCCGTAATAAGAGCATCTGATGGATTCCGACAGGGTTACCCCTGCTGTTCAAGGAGAGAGCACAGGGCAACACCATCTTCTGCTGTTTCCCCACGCTGTCACATGAAGTGTCATGCTTGATCCGTGCCTGCACTTTCACTGCAACACACACGTCAAACACAAACATCCATTAAGTTCTAGACGGCAGTAAGGACACACAGGCTGTGCTCTCATTGCTGTTACCTCTTTGGGTTTGCCTTTGTTTTATTCCTTGAGATAACATCCCCCTACTCCTTATCTTGCTTGTGTACACACACACACACACACACACACACACACACACACACACACACACACATACACAGACACGCACGTACACACATCGTACCATTGTAGAAAAGCCTGGCCTCAAATCAGATAGAGTGCATCATGAATAGACTGGATGAGACATTAATAGATGTAGGGAAAGTCAAGGAGAAGCGTATCGTAAGAGGAACATTGTGAACTTTCTCCAACCTTCATTTATTTGCCATTACAGTGCATTAGGAACTGATGACTGGCATTTTGCTAAGTTCTAAGAAAAGGAAGGGCATTTTTCAGACATATAGTGATGATGTAATCTGTTGTGTTTCTTCAAACCGTCCCCTCCCATTCCTCCATCCATCCATTCACCCCTCTTTCCTCCCTACCTACCATCACCCACTCACAAGTCTGAACCCGTACAGCTATGATGAGAGCTGTGTGTCCAGCAGCGTGGACCACCTGCCCCTGGCTGCCCTCCCCCTCCTTGCTATTGTCTCACCACGCTACCAAGACGCCGTAGCGACCGTCATCGCCCGAGCCAATCAGGTCTACCACAGCTTCCTGCAGTCGGAGGACGGCCAGGGATTCTCGGGTCAGGTCTGTCATGCTTTCCTCCAGAGAGGAAAGGAGAGAGAACCGCTATACTCTAGTCTCTCATTATTGAGTAATGGGCTGTAGGCACTTTAATGGAAGTCAATGATTTCTAAAGGAAGTAAAGATTACTTTGAGTGGGCTATGTTATCTTTGGAAACTAGGTGCCCAGGGCCCTTAGAGGACTCCAGACTCTCTTATACATAACGACCACAAGGCTTTTTGTAATGAGCTGCATTTTCTAATGAGGGGATAATCTGTGAGAAAATTGTTTGCCATTAAGTTGAATTTAACAGCATTAGTTTAGGGGCTGTGAAACGCAACGTCCCTGCATAGCCTCAACCAGAAAAAGTATTCTACATCTAATTAAAAAACCAAGTCAACAAGTGTCCAGCACATAATTAAAAAAGAAAAAAGAAATCTGCAGTTTTTTCTCTATTAGCTGCTGTTGTGCTTTTTTTGAAATGAAAAGCCCTGGATTGTCAGGCTCTGATGGCACCTGATTGAATGTCGCTAGTCAATACAATCTTGATTAGCCCATCATCTATGACAATCAAGTAAGGTACCAGTTAACAGCCCCACAGGTGATTACAGCGAAGGTACTTGTTAGGAGCACTTACACAATACTCCGAGATGGTTAGTCAAACCGCCTGCCCCATAGTGACAATAGATGAAATTCATATACAAGTGGGTTTTTCCCGTGGGGTTGCTTGTAATTACAGTCTGAACAATATGTTGTGAATGCAGTTTAAGAAACTGCTGTCTTTGTGAGTGAACGATATTTCCTGCCACACAACTTTTGAATGGTGGTGAAGCAGCGACTTTCTCTTTTTTACGTCCCAGTAGCAGCACTGGTAAGGTTGACGACTGATTGATGTCAATTGGCATGCATATTGTATAGTGTACTATGCAGGCTTGCATAGTATATAGACCATGAGTGTTAGTATATAGGACACATTGTATGCTCTTTAAATATAGTATGGGATCGGAACCCTCCCGTTGCAGTGAAAGATCTTTTTTATTTTTCTCATTGTTTTTAAAATTCCACTCATAAACAACATACATGACCGACAGCAACAATCATAAATTCCCTGCGCAGGTATGCCTGATGGGCGACTGCGTGGGAGGCGTGCTCTGCTTTGACGCTCTGTGCTTCAGCAACCACCAAAGGCCCGGCAGCCCAAACAACAGCAGCAAGAACAACAGCACTGAGAGCCTGAAGGTATGAGCTCAGTTTGACCGTGATAACATGATGATTATTCACAGGACCGGGTTTAGGAGACTATTAACAGTGGGTGAAAGAAAATTATACTGGTGTGTCGTGATTAAGAGCACTGCACATGGTCAAGATTGCATGCCTGTGTTAAATCTTGTCTCTATACCTTGGCACGACTCTCTGCTCTTTCCAGTGAAGCCGGTTATACGCTACAACACCGCCTTTTAAGAACGGCTTTTAGAAATGTCATCGTACACCGGCGACAATGTCCTTGGCGCTCTGTTTTTCTAAAACCTCACATATGAAAATGTAATATGTAAAATGCTGTGAATAAAAGTCACAGTGGAGGTTGATTTTGTGTGAGCATCACCGTTTGTTTCAGTTGCTTTCATTGGGTTCTCAGTTTTTCTGAGCATCATTTTGAAGAGAATCTGTGGTGTGTGTTTTACATATTCATCGTGACATTTGTGCCGTCTTGAAGTGGCTTGTCATTTCCCGTCCTTTCCCCCTGCTAAGGGTTGCATGATCCCCACTTTCTCCCTGTTACTCCCTCCCTCTCTTTCCCTCCCCTCTGCCATTCAAATCTACTCACACCTGATAGAGCCCCTCTTGCACAGACACAGTCATTTTTCTTCTCTTTTTTTTTTAACTCTTCCACCTGGGAAAACGCGTCAACTCCCATCTGATTATATGTAATCTCCTGGTGCGGCCGCTGCTCTCAGTGTATGAGGCTCTACACTAAGCTGCACGTTCTCTTCCTTCCTCTTAGGATAACTCGGGCCTGCTCGGGGAGTCCAGCCCCAGTCTGAGTTCTAGCAAGAGGCTGAGTAAAAGCAACATCGACATCTCTGCACCCAACGAAGGGCACGGTCAGGGTGGGCCGCCACTCAGCCGGAAGCAAAGCGACTCATATGATGGAGATACCTCGTCCACCGGGCAGCACAGCTTTTTTTCCAGGTGGAGACATAAGCATACCCGTGCACATACATGAAAGCATTTAGAGGCAAAAAGCAGGACATGTTTGGTTTTGTTTTTTTTATTTATGTTCCTAGGCAAAAAGGTACCTTCATGACTTTCTGTGCAATCGTGACTTACCCCCAACTTGGCAAGAAAGCACATCAGACATCAGAGGAACAGAGTAATATTTGAAATTCTGTCATCCATTTCAGTCAAAGAGCAATTCTCAATCCGTGATGAGTGTGTAAGGGGTTCATATAATGACCAAAGATGTTGCACGCCGGCCCTCATCCAGATATTCCTGCAATGTGTCATCCTGTCTCGCGCTGGCTCTTTATCAATATTTGCAGCTTGACTTCCCTGCCTGCCTACCTGCCTCCGCTGGACTATAAATAGCCTGTTTTTGCCTGTGCCAGCCAGTTTGTGTGGGAGATGGAGCGCTGCGAGGGAATTTAGCTGGGTCAGGGTGGCTGGAGGGGGGGGTACGGCTGCCATGTTGACTCACTTCAAGCAACCAGTGTTCCCATTCCAAATCATATGCTCCACTAGGCTTACACCATCACAGCCGCACAGTCATGGAAGTTAAGATCCCATCAGTTTGGTGTTAAGTCACCCTGTGTTCATATCAGTGGACCACTCATCTTTCACTTCTTGTTACTCTTCTGATTAAACCCGGGCCTGCTTGTGCGTCAGGCAACCACTGCTCCCGGATTTGCTCTTTTTCCCCTGTGTATCCCAGTGGATATTTCCAGTCACCAGAAGCCTTTGTTGAAACTCCTTTTCCCAGGCATTATCCCTCCTATCAGAATGACCTCTCAGATGGCTGTCTCTGGTTCACACCATTTCAAATGTTCCCCATGTACCTCGGCCTGACTGGGAATTGCTTGTGAGATCAGGTGCAAATGGTCATACCGCAGCTCTTACGACAAACCAGGAGAGTGCACTCAGTGCAGCAAACCATTTCTTTTACTTTGTCCCATTTTTCCCCGGTCTGTCTTCTTCAGGGGTGGTTGTTTTGACCAATTTCACGGATGTTCAAACCGATGGCAGTAAAATAAATTTCTTAAGCTGAGCAAAAACAAACACTGAAACACTTAAATGGACATAATTGTCGTAAAGCATTTAGAAATCTATTTAGTTGGATTTGTTCAGAAAAATTGGGAGGCATCAGCATCGGATCTGTTTGTTGCTACTACAGTTACAAAAAAAAGGTGGAACGTTGAGACATAACATATGTTTACTGCTCATAAAAAATGTCAACCATTATCTCAAAAACGGGTAGGAAATGTAATATTTGTGTATATTTATTTAACATATCAGTAACAGTTTGTGGTTAAATTGCAAGTGATGTAGAAAGGGACATTAAACCGTCTAGGCAGAAAAAATAAAACTTGCATTTCCTTGCCAACAGGCGTTGCAGTTTCCGTGGTATACTGTTATTAAACATTTTATGGGGCAATGACTGAAAAGTGCACTTACTCAGAGCACGGATTTTGTCGAAATAAATTTAACATGTCAGCGTGGGACATGAGTCTATTTACAGAAGTAGAGACCATGTAGAAACCAAGTATTTTAATCACGCTCATCCCTACGGGACGTGTACTGTTTATGCAATAAGTATGTCTTCAGCCCCAGAGATACTACTGCTACCACCTCTTTGGAGTTAGGAAGATTTTACAAACTTTGAGGATATTTTTTTGCCACAGTAATAGATTTTGGTAGGTAGACAAACGGATTCACAGTGTGTGTGTGTGTGTGTGTGTGTGTGTCGGGGAGGGGGGCATGATGGAAGACAATCAAAGCACTATTGATTTGGCTTTTAAGGATGTCTGGAGACTGCTGGCTAATCCTTTCTCCCCATGCAGGACTTAATGGGGAAGTCTTGGCTCGCTAGAGAGCAGAGAGACAGAGGGTAGAGGCTGAGACCGGCTCGGCTGTTCAAACAGCTGTAAGCGTGATGCAGCCTGCAAAGGCTGTATAAACAACTGCTCAGGCTGAGTCATAAAGGCCTGGTAATGGTAATGACCCTAGAATCTCAAAACAAGCCAGCCTACGATCAAATCAGGAGAAAGCAAAACTTGTGAATTTAGATTAAACCGTGCTTTTCTCTTGAAATAAAAAGAAGTACTTCTGTTCCATTATGCACATCCTCTTGCCTGTAAATTTAACCATTCTTTGTCGTCAAGTTGAACGCACTGGAATATCAGTGCTGAGCTATGAATAGGGTTGAAAGGTGTAGTTAAAAAAGAACAACCAACTATTTTCAGCTTGGCGTCCGAAGCAACAGAAAATAAGCATTGATGGAAAAAATTCCTCTTTTATAAACGCTGGTAGATAAAATACCATATTTTGTGTCCCCGTCTACTCCTCAGTCTGACGAAAGAAAGTGTAGAGCTGCGTGGCAGCAGCAGCACCAGTCTGGTGTTGAATCCCGGCCGTTTTGACTTTGAGGTGTCAGACTGCTTCCTGCTGGGCTGTCCGCTGGGCCTCGTGCTGGCCATGAGACGCACTGTGCTGCCTGCTGTCCAGGGTGAGAATCAGACACATGCAAAGCATACATGTGAGACGGCAATTTTTCATACAGATGCATCTACAAAAGCGTGTGCACATGCCCTTGAGCACCCACAGATAATAGCGCTTTTTTGCGTGTGTGCATTAGTCTCTAAAAGTTTCAATATTGCTCCTCATCCGACACAGCTACACCTCATACTAAAATCCCTCTTTCTGATGGCTTTGCCTGTCCACTGTGTTTTCTGACCCACAGTGAGCCAACTCCATCCAGCCTGCTCTCAGATTTTCAACCTATTCTATCCCTCGGACCCTTCAGCCTCCAGACTGGAGCCCCTGCTGCAGCCTCTCTTCCACAAGCTGCCACCATTTGCTGTGCCACGCTACCAGCGCTACCCTCTAGGAGATGGACGCTCAATGCTCATAGGTATGACGGGTGATTCAAAACCTGGAAAATCAATTTACCAGTGTGGGGAAGATGCAAGAGCAACTCCACCTGAATATTTCATTGGGTTATCTATTTTCTGGTGTAATTGTATTGACATATTTAATAAGCTTGTGGATTTTGCATTTCAAAGCTAGCTTGAAACCTTTGAGGAATTTTGGGAGTGAGACTAGATTACAGGGGGAGAGAGAGATTCTATGAATTAGTCATATGAATTTTCAGGGGTGCGTATGTGCACAGACATGGACGCAGATTGCACATAAAGCCTTGATGGCATCTGTGTGAGCTTGCCTTGCAAAGACAGAGTTAAATCCTACCCCCAAAGGCTGAAGTTTCAAGTAATTATACTTCATCTTCCTGTGATGCAGTACCTACAGCCTGCTGAAGCTCTCTGAGGATCAGGCGCAGTATGTGAGATATTAGTCTGCCAGACAGGGCAAAGTCTTGGTGCAGTCCCACTGGAGGGCTTGGTTGTAGAGACTCAGTCCTTAATGAGCCACTGATTTATTTGAAACATGATTTAGCGCACTTTTGGGACACAGAGACTAACCCCAAACAGCACTTATGACGCATCACCTGGTTTCGACTGCCTGTCTATCCACCTACCTCTCTGAGAGAAAGTAGGACAAGGACCGATCGTTTGTGCTAACAGCCTGAGAGCACAAACCCCGATATGAAGGCTTAGTGGTTCGGTGCAAGGCTTTAAAACATTTAAAACCCTTTTACTCAACATGCAGTCATTAGAAATACAGTATGTATAACTCAAAGCAGTTTTGTCAGACGGGCCATCTCAGTGATATGGAACATTAAGTTCCAATTAGCTTACTATTAACTTTTTACTGAGAACGCTGCAATATAAGATGGTCTTTAGTACGATAAAACAGACACAGATTATTTAAACATGGATGATGCACAAAGAGAACTGGCTCTTTATATGAGACATTTGATTGCCATTTAATTGGAAAAAAGTTTTTTTTTGTTCTTCTACTTGATGCATGTTTTTTTTTTTTCCAAATTTTGTACATGAACACATTACATGAACTTATGTAGTTGTGGTTTGGTTGGTTGATTGACGCATGATTGTCTTTCTGTTTCACGATGTTTGACATACAGTGGTGTCTTTCAATAAATAAAGCAATAAATAAATGTCTTTCAAAAAATATGGGGCAAGTCACTATCTTCAGCCCCATTCAGTCATGCACCTTGCTTTGTAAATTTGTCGGCTTTTAAAAAGTCACAATGAAAATCTACCCAGGTCAGGCCTAACAGAAAACACTCTTTTTCCTTGATACCATTGTCGCCCAACTCACTGCTGCTCCACCACTCCCTCTTTAACACTAGTTTCTAAATATTTCACAATCATTGTGGATTTTTTCTAAATGTCTCTTTTATGTTTGATTAAAGCTGTTGCACAACATTTGCATAATGGAAAACCATGTATGTTTGAATGCCAAAAAAAACAATATTTATACACATAGATGAAGCCAGCAATATTACCTATTCCATCTATGACAAGGAGTTTGCTAACCTTCTATCTAACTAAGTCTCCTTGAAGCTATAATTGCACCGTACTTGAGATGTATGTTTGATGAATCGGCTTCCATCAGTTTGTTTGCTGTTTAAACATGCAACCCATTAGTAATCCTGTGTTTTTCCTCATATGTGACCTGTGTACAAAAACAAACAAAACAAAAAAGTCTGACATATAATAGAGAATAACGCAGTGTTTCTTACTTGGGTAAACTGGACACCCGAGCTGTGATTTATTAATTTAATCATGTTCAGACAGTCACAAAACGGGATACTTGACGCCTTTTTAGAGCCAGTAGAGCTGATAAAGGTGATGGAGTGTAAAAGCAGACACACACAGTGTAGGCTTGCAGCTCTGCTGGGTTTTAATTACGGGTCTGCATTCCTGTTCCAGTGATCGGGCTTGGATGCTGTCAAATTAGGTGTTAAATTAAAAACCGCAGACAGGTTCACACAGGCACGGGAAGACATGCAAACACACTTGTTCAAACAGGCACACAGAAGACACAGTGGCACACATAAACCATTTCCTGCTCAGTAATATGGTAATTAGTCATCATGTGGGCATGGAGAGCCAATCAAATCAGGTTCCCATGGGTATGACTTTGAAATAAACACGCATCAACAGTGGATATTTTATTATGATGAATGCTGCTAATATAGAGAGGATGGGTTCTCTTCCTATTGATTTCCAGCTATGGCCCAATGGGAAATATGATCACCCCAGATGGAAAATGCAGTCAGTTTTATCAGTATCGAACACGTGACCATTGGTGCTTAAATGTAAAGATGGTGGTGTATTTTTTTTTTGATGCTCCCCGTGAAATTATTTGTTAATAGGATGCTAGCGTGTGTGGAGGATGAGAGCATGGCGAGGGCTGGAAGGGAGGGTGCGGAGTTAAAAGTCCCTCTGTCTCTTTTTCTTACAAAGAGTTTTCAAGGCCACTGTTATCAGCTGTTTCACGCTCCCCTGCCTCGTGCTTAAATCACAATCTTACCATGTCCATACGGGTCATTTAATGGGACTGGTAACTTTAGATTTTTTTTTTCTTTTTACATCTTTTCTTCTTTCTCATTTTCAAACACACTTTTATGCATCAACTCACCCTTTTTTTTTTACCACTTTGCATCCATCTTTGACACCATGTAGCCCCATCTTTCCTGCTACCCAGCTCCTCTCTGCTTCTTCCCCGAAAGACATCAATTTAATGTAAAATGCATCAGTCAGTGCCCTCTTGCTCTCTCGTTCTGTCTCTCCTCCTCTCATCTCTCTTTTCCCCCCAACAGAATAATTTCTCTCGCCCTCTCTGCCTCTCTCTGCTCATTGTGCTGAAAGAAAAACAGCCATGCTAATATTACAGACACTGAGAGAGAATAAGGCTCCTCTTAGAGGTGTGAGGCAGGGCTCATTATTGATAACAGATGTGTGTGTGTGTGTGTGTGTGTGTGTGTACATAAATGTGTGTGTGAGCATGCATTCTCTTTAATTTCTTAAAAAACCTCAGAGCAGGTCTAATCACTGTAAAGTACAATGGCCCTGTCTTCAGTTATAAACAGTATTCTGATTAAAGAAGGATTAATTGAAATTCAAACATCAACACTCCAAAAGGTCGATTTTGGTCTGGAGTTACTGACCAGCCCTGATTCTAACACCAGAGAGAGAGTGGCTTGTAATCTGTATTCTGCTGTGTGTGCCAATCCTTCACTGTCAGTTTCCAACCCAGTAATTTCCGAAAACCTGCCCCGTGTTGTAAAAATCTGGCCAGGTATTTTTTTATACTTTTATGCTTCTTGTACTTTGGGCCCCTATAGTATTGAGTAGAAGCTCTAAAATGCAAACACAATATTTTCTTCCTGTCACACCCGATGAGTAAAAATCAAGGAATACGGTCAGATTTGTAATAACTTTTGATTTGTCACCTTAATTATAGTAAATAGAAAATTGGCCTCATTTATATTGAGCTTTATCCAAAGCTGTGTGTGTATGTACACAGAACCTTGATGAAGCCTACTTCAGTTTTCTGTGCCAGGACTAAACCCTGTTTATGTGTTGATTACGTTTAAACTACATAACAGTCATACTAGTCATATTCATATTTAAACCTGGTTTAGATTATTTTAAACTAGCCAAACAACACTTCATCTGTAATATTTGTCTTTTCATACAAAAACATACCCACCACTTATTCAAATGCACACCCATCAGATAGAAAATTTAGCATCCAGTCCAGCAACACTTACACATACACAGTATAGGTCAGATTCTGCCATCTCCATCCGCAATATATGGCTGCATCTGCCGGTTTATCTGTAACCATTGGAAGCAGCCAGCAGGGAAGAGGTTAACCTGCCATTAAATGGCTGCTTCAGGAAACCAAATTGATTATTCTGGGTGATAAATTTGATACGTGCACATACAAACTGATCTCCTATTACATATATTGCATGCATGCAGACACACACACACACACACACAAACACACACACACACCATCCAAGAGTGAAGGTAGTGTTTGTTATCCTAATGTTTGTGTTTAATGTGAGTGGAAGTCATGCAAACACAGAAATCTGAGCCAGAGGAAGCTGTTAAGAGGATCTGTTCTTTCCAGAGATGCAGCGCCCACAAAAGTGCAGCCCAAAAAAGTGCAGCCCATAAAAGGTGCGTTCTGGTTAAGATTTGCAGCCAAGCAGGCGAACTTGCTCTCAGTTTACCTCAGCTCTCCTAGACCATAGTGCTCCTTGTAGCAGTTCCCAGCCTTTAAAAACATCATGAGTCTCATAATAAAGGTAGAAGAGGGAAACTGTGTGGGAGACAGGCCTTGTAGCTTCCTGTTCTTCAGCTTTGTTTGGCAATGCTGTTAGCTGCAAGTTGAGTTGCATTCGTTTAGAGTCTCCTTTTGTCTACAGGATGTTGTAAGGTTTGAGATAAATGTTCGATTGAACGGAGCAGGTAGACAGTTGCCTCTCTAATGATTAAATTATTGATGAAATGTACTTCTCCCAGGCTCTGGGTCATAGGGATTGGAAAGTATGATGTCTGGTAGAACCAGGTCTCCAGGGAAAATGATCATTTTCTTATTATACAGTATTATCAGAGAGCAAAATAGCAAAGAGCCGTGCAGAGACGTGTCAGTGGGAGAGGAAAGCCGAAGCTGATAAATTATTCTCCCTGTCAGCGGGAGCCCACAGCAGGATGCTTTCTGGGACGTCCAAAGCCAATACAACTGGATTCAACCCCACAAAGAGTAAAAGCAGCTTTTGATATTGTACGCCTGCTTAGTGCTTGTCTTTAGTTTTCCTCCACAAAACACAAGGCAAGTCGGTGTACAGCAAGAGGCTATCTTATTAGGCAAAATAAAAGCATTGATTTAAAGACTGAGGCCAGTCAATTGTCGTGTGATCAAAGCATTTCCCTCCCTCTTCCCTTCCCGTTTGTCCTTGTCTTTTCTCTCCTCCCTCCCCAGCCGAAAGTATCCAAGGCCATCCAAATGTATTTTTGGAAACTGAGCAAACTCACGGAGGATCGGTTTCACAGCAGTCCTCCGAGACGCAGCCTGAAGGAGGAGGAGGAGGAGGAGAGGAGGGAGGTCGCAGAGCCAGCGTCACCAGTGTGGAAAGTGAAACGTCAGTGTGCTCCATGGGCCAGCTGGGCAACACAATTGCCAACAGTGAGTAGGAGGGAAGGAGAGTAAAGGAAAGACTGTGTCATTTATTCATTTATTTCCCATAGATGTATTAAGATTCATGAGGTTTCACAATTCTTAAAATTCCTCACTGAGTGGCATAAGAAGCATTTAGATCCTTTACCTAAGAGTGCAGCAATATCACACAGCTGAAAATATTACCAGCAAAATGTCCTTAGTAAGTATCCAAAGTTTAAGTGTTCATTATGCATGATGAAACTTTTCAGTGTGTTTGGTTCCCCCAAGTTGCAGAAAGATGTTTTTTGTTTGTTTGTTTGCACACAGGATAATCCTTTATGGATTATTCCTTTAACACATAACTCGAACCTTATCAGTGACATAACTGAAAAACACCTGTGTGTGTGTGCAGGGCTTTTAATCTATAATAATGCATTATATTTTATAAGTTGATCATATGCCTTTGTATGTGTAGTCACAGTAACTAGTAACTATACCCATCACCGAAATGTAGCAAAGTAAAAAGTACAAAAATTTCCCTCTTAAATGTACTGGGATAGTAAGTATACATTAGCATTAATTGCAAATACTCAAGTAAAGCACAAGTACTTTAAAACTGTAATTAGATACACTTTCGTAGATATACTTGGTAATTTCCCAACTGTCTCCTAATTTTTCCGGGTGTGTGTGATTTAGTTTCCAGTAGCTGGTGGGGCTCCAAAAGGCTGGACTATGCTCTGTACTGCCCTGACGTGCTCACCGCCTTCCCGACGGTGGCCCTTCCTCACCTTTTTCACGCCTCCTACTGGGAGTCCACTGACGTAGCAGCTTTTGTTCTCCGGCAGGTAGGAGCGCCTCATTGTCCTTATTTTCCTCAGCAAGCTTCACAGACTGCAAGAGCTTTTATATAAATAGTTACCCAACAAATATAACAGATTTACGTTTTGAAAGCATTTGTCAGAGTCATACTCATGAATATATGAACAGCTTTGTGTGAATGATGTGTATAATTAACTCCAAGCAAGTGTAGGAGGCTTGCATCATGTAAAGGCCATTTCAACACAAGGTTTCACAGCAAGACGAAGCCGTTTGTAGGCAACAGACCACGGCTCGGTGATTGCAGATGGATTACAGCTTCTTAAACTGCTGACTCATATCTGAGAAGACAGAAATTCTGATATCAAAGGTTGAGAGGTCGTGTGAGCAGATTACTATGAAAATAGATGAAACAAGTAACAAAGGACAGCACATCCCGAGTCTCTTGTTCAGGCCTACGCCCTGTGTTTCTTAATGTATCAGTGGTGGTCTGCCCCAAGTCCACAGCCGCCAAGTTCTTCTGCATCTCTGTCATGTGGTTGTAACCAAGTCGGAGCAGCAGGAAGCCACTTCGTGTCACTGAATCTCTTAGTGAGATGTTCTCCTTGTGCGATGCCAAAGGTTTTTCGTACCCCTGCTCAAAATTTCTGTTACTTTAAATAGTTAAGCGAGTAGAGGATGAACTGATCTCCAAAGGGCGTGAAGTTAAGGAAAAAGTCTTTAATATTTTAAACAACATTACTTTTTTATTTCCAACTTTTACGGTTTCAAGATAAGGGCTGGAGATGAACTTTTGTGCATCCCGCATGTACAGTATTTAATAATGCCCCCTTTGGCACGTATCACAGCTTGAAAACACCTCTTTGTAGCAGCTAAGAGACTTTCTGTTCTTGTTTGGGGGATTTTTTTTCTCACAAAAGGCTTCTAGTTCTGTGAGATTCCTGGGCTGTCTTGCACTATGAAGTCTGTCCATATAGTATCAATGATTTTTAGGTCAGGGAACTGTGAGGGCCGTGGCCAGAGCGTCAGCTTGCACCTCTTGAGGCAGTCCATTTTTCTCCAGACGTACCTTTGCTCATTGCGGCAAAAAAGTTTAATTCAAACTTTATCAGTTCTGATGACTCATCTACGAAGTACATATTTGTGCCCCTGTTGCTGCACATTAGAACAAAGCAGAGTCCAGAGTCCAGAGTCCAGTAAATCTTCTGAAATGTCTTTTGCAGTCAAGCAAGGGATTTGCCATCCTAGCAATCCTATGAGCAGTTCTCTCTGAAAGTTTTCTTGGTCTTCCAAAACTCAATTTGACCTCCACGGTTCCTGTTCACTGCCATTTCTTAATTACATTACCAACAGAGGAAACGGCTTCCTGAAAATGCTTTTCTGTCTGCTTATAGCCTTCGCCTGCTTTCTGGGCATCAATTATTTTAATCTTCAGAGTGCTAGGCAGCTGTTTAGATGAGTCCATGACTTCTGATTGTTGGGACAAGGTTTTAGGAGTCACAGTATTTATAAAGCTTTGAAATTTGCAGCACTTGGCCTTTCCTAACGATGACTGTGAGCAAGCCATAGTCCTAACGAGACGAAAATTGATCAGTTTCATGGTGAGTTGTGCCCTGTTCCTTCATTATTTCATGACTAATTAAGCAGATAAAAGATCAGGAGTTGACTCCAAGTGCTGAAATATTCATAATGGATATGTGTATATATATATATATATATATATATATATATATATATATATATATATATATATATATATATATATATATATATATATATATATATATATATATATATATATGTGGGGCAGCTTTTCGCATCTAGTAGTGTCTTCAAGTTTCCCAAACAACACAGTGCTGAAGGTATTTTCTGGCATGTCTGGCATGGAGGCAGTAATACCATCAACACTTGTAACTTTGGACAGAGTCAACAATGAATGAAGAGATTTACTGACATATTTCAGTGGTAAATATTGTGTGAAGTAATCTCAAGGCACAATCCGGTGCTGAGTCATGATGTGTGGATTTAGAGCTTAGAACTCACTACATGATATAAAGGCCCCTTTTTACCGTGATTTAGTCTTGATGTACGGTTCAAGATTGTGGGGATTGTGTGATGGTCTGCAAAACGAAGGGAAGGTCACTATCAACAGTCAGCATGCTTTATCTTGTGTGAAAATGTTTAGGACTCATCTCACACCCCACAATCTGGCCCTCGGAGAAGGGTTTTATTTTGTGATTTAAATCTGAAAAAATCCAAAGAGGATTCTGTAGTTTAAGCTGGTTTATGAATGAGTGTAAAAGTGCATGACTCTTTTATTAGGGTGTGGTTAGGATTTGGAAGGTCCTCAAATGTGTTCTCAGCGTAAGTCGAGTCTTCAGTCATTTCCACATTTCTCTTATCAACTTTCTTAAGTCCTGAGGACCCAGCGTTTGATCAGAAGTCTTTTAATGCCACCAGTGCACATATTTTTAGTACTAAGTGGGAATTAAACCATCTGTCCACTGAGCTGCCCATGAATATATATCACATATTTTACAGTGAGTACATTCATATGTAGTGTGTGTTTTTCCGTCTGTCATATGCACAAGGATGGTCATTGAATCCTCAGACACAAGAAAAAGCAGGGCCAAAAAAAAAATGTCCTATTAAAAGTCAATGGAAACACCAACAGTCTTTGAATCCGATCATTAGAAAGCAGAACACCCAGAGAAGGAAAAAAAAAACCAATATTTTTTCACCCTGCCACCTTCTGCTGCAGCGAGTCCTCTTTGCGAGAAACCACAAGAGGAATAAGGAGAGCATAGAGGAAATGAGGAGTGCTATCGATGCCATCAGGAAGCTAATAAACTTTAGGATCGTTATTTTGGTTCAGTGGTTTTGAGCTCCACTCGATGCTGCGTTGCATTAAAGGAATGTCAGGGAATTCAGGGGCTGCAAAGAAAGTAATTTGTTAAAAGTCTTGCTTTTTCTTGTCCAAGTTCAGTGTATCTAAGAGAATGTCTTCCACTGGTTACAAACCCAGAGTGTCTCAAGGTCAAGGCCCCCCAGTGATTGAGTCAGGAACGATATGCATGGCCTCTTTCAAGTAGGAAGAGGTAATTTTCTTTCGAGTGCTCCAAATCAGCCCTTAGCCCTTAATCTGTGTCAGCGTTGCTCTTGTCACAAAAGCTTTCCATTAGAATTATGATTTATTATCCCTAAACATGACTGCAGATTTAATTTCAAGGCTTCAGCCGGTAAACCATCTATCTTATTATCATCTGTTCTTCACCATGTCAATGTGCAGAGAGTGTTCAGGTGAGACTAGTCAGCTCCGTTTTATTTATATAGCACCAAATCATAGCACTAAAGACTAATGATGGTAATTGAAGCAGTGGGCATTGAGCAGGATCGTTTAGGCAGTTGCTGATTTGCAGTATTTGCAGTCACAGATCCAGACTCTGCAGCTCCCGAGGCAGAAATACCTGCAGAAAGCAACGAGGAGAGAGGAGAGAGAGTGCAGAAATCCATTACAAAAAAAATAAAATCCTGAAATAAACTATTGTTATGTAGAAAGTCACTCAACTGATTAGCGACCTTTAGGAAAAAGGGAGGGTTAGATTGATATGCAGTAGTTCCATAGTTGGCTAAAACACCTGGATCAAGAGCAGGCTTTTTAAAAAGAGGTTTAATTACAGCTTCTTCAAAGAACTGTGGCACATAGCCTGTAAATAAAGACGGATCGGTCATATCTATCAAGAGGCTTCTGGCTTCCAAGAGACAGCTTGATGGTTTATATGAAAAAAATCGTTGAACTTTTGTCAGTGAAGGTCAATGGGAGAAAAACAGTCTAAATATATATCAGGTTTTATTGTTGTTTCTAAGGATCCTGTTTTTGAGGATAAATTGGGGTTGGTTGAGGGCAGCAGGTGGTGAATTTTGCCTCCAATTGTTAGGATTTTATCATTAAGGAAGCTCATAAAGTCGTCACAGCTGAGAGTTAAACCATGGAGCTAACCGCCTTTGTTTTATTATCTTCTTTTAGAGACGGACGGCAGAGTTGAATGTCATTTTCATTGAGCCTGCAGCACAGTATAATCAATTTCGGAGGGACTAAAGTTAGCATAGGAGTCCTCTGTTATACTAAAGCACGGCAGTGAATTAAATGCTGATGGAATCACTTCAGTAAATTTACAGCACTACCAGATAGATGTCTAGCGTAGCCATTTTTGCCAAATGGTGGGTAGTCAGGCAGTAGGAAGTCAAAAGTTAAACACTGGTCCGAGAGAAGAGGTTCCTGAGGAAAAACGATTAAATGTTCATTTTCCGGACCATAAGTGAGAAAAAGGTCGAGGGTGTGGTTATAACAGTGAGTGGGTTTATTTACAATCACAAAGAAGCCAATTGGGGTTGCATCATTATCGACATCCACATGAATATTAAAATCAACTCCGAGAATTAAGATAAAAATTTGAGTATTGTCCAGGAACACGGTGCACTATAACAAATACAATTGGCTGCATTGTTTTCTAGGTCGAGTGTGACTGACTAAGAACCAGGCATTCAAATGAGTTTCAATTGACTTTAAGTTTGGGGTTGATTGTTAGGCCTGAGTTGAAAATGGCTGCAACTCCAACTCGGCTAAGACGAAATAAATCCATATGATGATCTGATGTGAGATTAGTTTACTAATACATGATATGATATGATATTTAAGAGTCCACTTTTAATTCTCCTATTTTGTTATACTATTGCACTGGTGGTTTTAATTTAGGTTTTTACATATATCTCCCATTCTCTTTACTTTTGATTTAATTCATTCATTTTATTTTAAACTAGGGCAATCACTGAACTGTCTGCTTAATAGAATGATGTGAAATCAAAGGCTTTTGGGTGCATATCCCCGCTCTTACACACTTTTGCGTTTATTGGCAGCTCATGCGATGCGACTGTGTGAAGACCCAGGAAGCGGACAATTTGGACTCGGCTCCATTCTCTCCCTCCAGCCCACGAGAAAAATGGCTCAGAAGGAGGACACATGTCAAACTAAGGGTAATAAATAAGTCAGTGGTTTATTGTGTTTAAATATACTTTTGTCCCAGTTTGCGCACGTGGCAAACTCACTAATAGTCAGGCGAATTTATGGTCGCTTCATTAATTTTTAGAAACCAATATTCAAAATTTATGTGAACAAATTCATAAATATTTTAACAAAACACTTTGGCTTGGAAGCAAGACATTACACAACCAGGAAAAGTTTCTCTCGGGTGCCTCTCATTCTCATAAATACATCCACCCGCACAAACACACACACACACACACACATACAAACACACAGCAGAAACACACAGTTTTTGTTTGGGTTGTATTTTTTCTCAGCTGCAATGGCTTTGCCTTCATTCAAACTAAAAATAAAGTTGTCGTTAACTCCTGAGGTTGCGGTGCTTTAGCGATGTGTTTTGCATGAATGGTCTGATGCTGAATTTCTTAAAATACTCCCACACTTTCACCTTGGAGCACTGAAGCACAGAAGCACTGAAGCAGGCGACGCACTCAATTACGTGATGCTTCTGAGCCGAACGGAGTAGAACAATCAAGGTCACACTGCTATCCAGCGAACTTGCCTTTTATCTGCCATTTTCTAAAGACAAGAATTTAGTGACTGCTCGCTTCTCATGGGTCTAAAAATAGAACTGTGTAACCAGAGCACCATGGAAACACATCTATATTGGTGTCGGCGAAGGTTCCCTTATCCCTGTGTCACCCTGCTCATGCCTCACCTTTACCGAGTGATGTGTTTCTGATGCAAGTGCTTAAAGCAAAGCAGCTCTGACATGTTGCCCCGTACCTGTACGCAATTCATTGTGTGGAGATTTAGAGTGGCTCCGTGCTGATTCAATCTGGGCACAGCCAGCTCATCTGCTGCAGAGTGATACTATTCAGAGATGGCTTCTATTTCGGATCCTCCTCTGCTTGGTAAGAGGTCTTTGTCACAGCTGGAGAGGGACCACTGGTGTAGCTGTTGATTTTTTAATTTATTTATTTTTGTGCATGCTTCTCTTTCGGGGGGGGGGGGGGGGCAGGGTCTGAATCCCCAGCTCATCTCTTCCGCAGTTTCATCTGGTGATGCTCAGGCACATGTAGTTGTCACTAATTAACACACAGAGTTCTTAGTGAAATCTGTTTGGAAAATCTTAATTAGATATTAAACAGCGCCAGGCCTCCCCATATTACATGAGGCTGATGTTTTCTGTACGTTCTGGATGTATGTGTGCATGCGCAGGCGTCCACGTAGGCCACACTCTTCATTCTGGCCATCGCTGGATAAGCAAGTGAGCACTTGCACGGGCAATCAATTAATTGTTGACAAAGCTAATGCAGGGTAACAGCTGGAAATGCTTGACATCCTTGTCAGATGTCACAACCCCTAAATCAGTTATCATTAGCTGTTATGCTGAAACAGTGAAATACAAACACAACATGGGTTGATCACATTAGCACTTTTAGCAATATTTATTATGTGCAGATGCTCTGCTATCTCTGTTAGTGCTGTTGGTAAATGGCAGAGCATTTTCAAGTGAACAAAATGTCATCATAGCTTCTCACTCCTGATGAAATCACAGCAATAAACAAAGACATTTATTGCTCTGGCTTTCGATTACTCATGAAGTTGTACTTCTTTTGTAGTATGTTTATACAAGCCGTATCTCATATTTTATTTTTAACAAATAAAAATTTTATAAGCTCTTCCTAAGTATAAATCCTGCAAGAGCCTGTGAAGGAAATGGTATCTTTTATCTACACAGACACAACCACATTTCAAGGTGTCTGCAAGGTGCTGAAAAAGAGCATGGATGCCAGATAGAGTTCCCCAGAATAAAGAAAGGATTACAGAAATGGTAAAGAAGTCGGTAGGAAGATTTCTGTCCCGGTGGCCCACAACAGAGCAATAATACATTGAGGGCTCATAATGTGCTATTAAAATGCAACCATCTCTGCAAGTTGAGATTTAGGGATTAGCGTTTCTCCACTGGCTCTCTTGGAGGTACCCACTGAATGGTGAAATATGGAGAATAGAACAAGACAAGGAAGCTTAATAGAGAGTTAGCGCTCGCTTTTTTCCAAGGTCCCACAGTACATACTTCAGAGGCATTTGGCTGGGCGTTGAAATCTGGAAGCGCAACACATCAAAGTGGAGAAAACTTCAGCTGTTCTCTCTAATGTGGTGTAGCGCGGGATGTTTCAAAGGCCCGTAAAGACAGGTCATGCAAGGACAAACACCAGCGGTGATTATAGGGGAGACTCGCAGTATCTCTGCAGACACAGCAGTCTAATCATACCCTCACGTCTGAGGGGGTCCACATAAATATTTGATGCTCAATCTGTCTGCATACAGAGACACTGAGCTCCGCATCCTCATTGCTATGCCATTGACTGCTCTTGGGAATTTAACTCCCGACTCCAGCAAACAAAAACAATAAGGTTGCTGGCCATAAAACCCCAGCCCTGCCAGAGGGTTTTTTGAGCTCATAGACAATTCTCATCAGACGTGCTAAAGTTTGAGCATGGAAGTTAATTCTTGTCCTTGGGAACATTATGCGTGACAAAAAGAATCTCAACTCAAAGCATCACATGAGCATAGCCAGCGAATGTGTGCTATTGTTGCAACAAAGGGTCAAAACTGTGACGTTAATGTCCTGAATGAAGTATTTGATTTTCCCTCTCGTTGTCAACCGTAGAACGTCACAGCCAACCACAGGGTAAATGACGTCATCGCCACCGAGGACGGGCCTCAAACTCTGGTTGGTCGCTTCATGTATGGCCCCTTGGACATGGTCACTCTGACTGGAGAAAAGGTGAAAAGCAGCACCACAACTGATTACTACCGATCTATAGCTTTAGGTTTTGCTTAAGAACGGCTGACTCTAATCTCTACATGTTGACGCGCCTTTGCACCCTGTCAGGTCGACATTCTGCTGATGACACAGCCTCAGTCTGGCCGCTGGGTGCACTTTGACACGGAGGTGACCAACAGCAGCGGCAGGGTCACGTATACCATACCCAAGAGCAAGATGCTCGGCCTGGGCGTCTATCCGATTAAAATGGTGGTCAAGTAAGCATCCGTGTAGCGTGTCCTTTCCAGAGTGCTGCGTTATCAAATAAGACATAGCAACACATAGAAAGAAAGAGAGAGTTATTGAATTAAGTCCCATGTCCATGCTCTGTACCAACGTGTATGCTTCTAGCTAGATAGCGCCGTTTGAATGGCGACCTCGAAGGGACCATGTGCGGCGAACGCGGTTTCTCTTTTCTTATGCAGTCTCTCTTTTTTCCATCCCAAGGGGGGATCAAACGAGCGCGGAGGCCTACCTGACTGTGTTGCCACGGGGCATGGAGTGTGTGGTCTTCAGCATCGATGGCTCTTTTGCCGCCAGCGTGTCAATCATGGGCAGTGACCCCAAGGTCCGCCCTGGAGCTGTCGATGTCGTCAGGTAACAGGGGAACAGCCTCTGAGTGTGTGTGTGTGTGTGTGAGTGTGTGTGTGTGTGTGTGTGTGTGTCTTTGTCTTTGTCTTTGTGTGTGTGTGTGTGTGTGTGTGTGTGTGTGTGTGTGTGTGTGTGTGTGTGTGTGTGTGTGTGTAAATGAAAATTACATTGACCAAAAGTTTCAATGTGCTCAGTGTGTCTGTCTGAGTGCACACTGAGCGATTTTGGAGCGTTTAAACACGTCCTTTCCCTGTTAATGCCAGCACTGATCAGAATGAATACCTTTGAAGATTGTTTAATGTTATGTATTCAAATGCAGGCACTGGCAGGACCTGGGATATCTGATTATCTACATCACAGGCCGCCCTGATATGCAGAAACAGCGTGTGGTATCTTGGCTCTCGCAGCACAATTTTCCCCATGGGATGATCTTCTTTTCTGAAGGCCTGGTTCATGATCCATTGCGACAAAAGACCATCTTCCTCAGGAACCTCATACAGGAGGTACACCTCTGAGACAAACCGTCCTTCTTATTTTAAGTGGGCCTTTAATCTGTCTTATAAAGCATGTGAGACATTTTGTTCTCCACCCTACGCTCTTATGAAAGCTCTCAGCGTTGTAGCCTTGGGTTGTGCTGCATTGAAATGCCACACACACATCTCTGACCGATTATTTCCTCCCTTATTTCCTTTCTCACCAGTGTCACATTAAGATCAACTCTGCTTATGGCTCCATGAAGGACATTTCTGTTTACAACATGCTTGGCCTTAGCCCCTCACAGATTTATATTGTTGGCAGACCTTCAAAGAAGTACCAAACTCAGTGCCAGGTAGTTCAATTCCCATTTGTTTTATTTTATATATTTCTTTAGCAGCTTTTCATGGGGTTTCTGTCTACTTATTTCAGTTGAAAGGTTTTGGTTTTCCACTTGGTTATTCTCAATTACTTTAATCTTCTTACTGCGCTCTTTCTGATTTTCTAACCCTTTTCCTGTGTGATCTGTGTAGTTCCTGAGTGAGGGCTATGCAGCGCACCTCTCCACTCTTCAGTTTGGGCACAGAGCCAGACCCAAGAAATCCACTTCGGTTCGTATGGTCCTACGGAAAGGCTCATTCGGCCTCTCAGCAAAGCCCGACTTCCTTTGTAAGCGCACCCACCTGCGCAGGACCATGTCGGTGCAACAACCAGACCCGCCGTGCACACCGAACCCCAAGCCTGAGCGAGCCCAGAGCCAGCCAGAGTCTGACAAGGACCACGGAGGAGGTGGAGGTGGAGGAGGAGGAGGAGGAGGAGGAGGAGGAGGTGGACAAGGTGGACAAGGTGCATGGGGACGAGCCTCCATTCATCGTGGAGACACGACTCCCTGACATCAAAAAAGAGATGGAAGGATTGCAGGTGGACAGAAAAATAGGAGAACAAAGGGGACTTAATGTCCAGGGCCAAGGTGAGATCTTATTTTTCACATATGGGAGAGTTTTAGTGTAATGAATTCTGCACTTCCATGAAGTTGGGGGACTCGTAAGAGCCAGATTAAAAGAAAAATGGTCACGGTGAAGTAGAAGAGGCTGAGCTGGCCTGACATCTGGTCCGGAGAACTGGTCAAGCTCCGAAAAGACCAGATCCTAAAATTCTGAAAAAGCAACTTGACGGCGTCTCTCATAAAACCCCCAAGAGCAGAGCAATGTAATCAGCCCCACAAATTTTGTTAAAACCCAACCAAATATTCTCGTGGTTTCATAGCTGGGGACAAATAAAATACATATCAAATGAAGTGGTGATAGTTAACTTTTGCTGTCACCTGTTTCACATTGTAAACAAAGGTCCTCTGTCTTTCAAAGCAAAGTGCACAGGCCTTGTCAGGCAGCCTCTGATCAGACGCTAGCTCAGAGCATCAAAGAGATGAAGACTGTCAGACGATGCACCCTCAGACTGCTGTGACACCTGAGAAGTCGTCTTTTATTGTTTCCCACTTAAAAACAACAATCACTGTCACATTAAAGGCAGAAAACATTAACATAACATTAATAAATCCCTGTTGAATAATGCATCCTTTCGCCTTTCACTTCACTGTATTGTCTCTTGAGCTTTTAGAAGCCCAAGGCTCTGCAAGGCAGTGACACAAACACAAATTGATTTTGCTCACCGTTGTTGAGTTCCGGCAAAGTCAATAAATGTCCACCTTGATTAAATTATGTTCTTTGGTGTACCTGATACATTACGGTCTTTACACTTTTAGTTATAGAGGCAATATTATTTTCATAAATAAACTTTGGTTTAAAAGCACAAAAGAAATAAGGGAAAAACAACAGAAAAGAATAATAAAAGAATAGTAACAATTACTAATTTTTCTGGACACTGGCAATATTCCAGTCGCAACATGAGTAAGAGATTCTGTTATTAGAAGCAGCGCTCTGGGAGGAATGGATGTAAATTTGCCCATGATTTTAATTATACAATATACTGATGAGCTACAAATGCAATTTCCTCCCATGCTCGCAATCCAGTCAGTTCTAGATTTGGAAATATTGCCTGTGCAATTATGGCGATTGGAGTTGTGTCGCTGGGAGGGCCCGTAGGAACAAATGTGCACTAATGAGCGAGTCGACTTTTCCTCGAATGTGAGAGACTTCCTTAATTTTCCTCTCTCATTTGACAGTGTCACCTCTACCTACTCTACCTACCTACCTACTTACATTGGATCCTGTGCTGGTATCCCTCACAGCTCCGCTTTACCTCCTGCTTGGCCCTCTACACTTTGCCACCTTCCCAGCTTTTCATCCTAACCTGCTCGTGGATAATGTCACTCAGTCTTCGTGCCTGAAATTCTAAGAAGATGCCGGGGATAGCAATGACTTTTGCAAATGTCTTTATCAAGCTTGAATTGTGTCTAGTTGTGAATTCAGAAGAATGTACTTAAAATGGTAGATATACACACACATTCATGCACACATATGCTTCGGAGGATGAAAAATGCAGTGCCCGTGGTGAGATTGAACACACTGAGACTTTGCCCCAGCTCAAGTAGTAGATTACAGAACGCAGCACCACACTCTGATCCCATTCAGACTGCTGTGCTGATAGGTGGTCGCGTTGGCTGACTCAAGCACTGATGTAAATACTAAACACACATCATCCCCCTGTGTGGGCCTCTGGACACGGATTCATGGCGACATTTAGGTTCGATCTGTTCATCAGCGCTGCATTCTGGAGCCTAAATCAGCCAGCCTCGCTGAACGCCGGCCTCTGCCTTCATTTCGTTCACCGTTGGGTGACCCTCTCGTTTTGAGGCTGGCCTATTATTCCTGCCGCCCCCCCCCCCAACCCCCACCCCCACCCCCAACCCCCACCCCCAACCCTCCACCATCACGACCACGACTTTCCTCCTCCTCAGCCAGTCAGGCAAAACATGCCTTTTGACAGCCACCTCCAACCACAGCCGCTGAATCACTGCGGTGCGCACGACTCGGTCCCCGAGGTCGCATTTGCACTATCGAAGTACACTACAGTTCTTCTCAATTTAACTGTGGTACTAGCTTCAGAAACAAGGAGTTGTGTTTGTATTTTATTGTACTTGTAGTTTTTGTTTTTCCTACAGATTGTGCAGTCTCGCTAACTGTAGGTTACTGTAACTACTGGAGGATTAAATGCAAACAGTTTGTAGGAAAGTGTTGATTTGACCAAAAATGTTTACAGATTGATAGAAAAAGCTGTAAAAAGTGAGCAAATCTAGTTAATCCCATAATTGCAATGTTAGTGTAATTATACTATTGGAAGCATTAGTTTAGTTGCTTGGTGGTTGCAGTAGCTTGCAGGATGTTGTACAGTAGACCCCATGCCACTTGAACGTCCACCAGGATGCATTGCATCCATTTATTAAAGCTGCACTGGAACAAATATATTTGTGATGAAATCTGATGCTGTCTTGTGCACTCAAGGTTGAACTGAGTCTTACTGTGGCCATGTTTAAAACTCTGTGCAAGTCAAACATATTTTTCTATAAGGAAATATTGTAAATAGAAATATTTTCAATGTTTTTGAACCTTTTTTTGTTTGACTTGTTGAATTGTTGATTTTTGCCTTAAATTGTATTTGATGTTGTGTAGAGATACTAAATTATTTTATTTGTTCGACCAAAGTAAAGAGTTTTACTGTTATATCATGACAAAGTGCATTTTATCTAGTTGATATTTTTGCTTTGACATGTTTCCAAAATTGTATATATGTGTGTGTGTGTGTGTGTGCGTGTGTGCGTGTGTGTATGAGTGTCTAGCTGTTTGTGGAGTTGTATTTGCCGTGAATATGAAGACAGTGATGACAAGTAAAGGCCTCTGCAGAGGAATAGGTGGACACAGGGAGGCCAGTTTTAATTTACAGTACCTGCGTGTTCTCACTGCAGCTCACTACTTTTCAGAGCTGAGCATGCATTTTTATAGGTTTTGATTAAAGCAATGTGTCAGAGGGTTGCTTGGTTGAGGTTTTTTGCCTGCTATGGAGGAGATAAAAAGGGCTTATGAGTCCTTGGGTTTAAAGGACCGGTGTGTAGGGTTTGATGGCACCCCTCCCCTCCTTTTCCAAACATGAAGGAGAACCTACGGTGGCCTTCGGATAAGGTAAAGACACGAAAAAGCCCTCTCTAGACCCAGTGTTTGGTTTGTCCATGCTGGGCTAATGTAGAAAAACATGGCAGTACAACAAGGCATGAAGACCTGCTCCCCATGTCAATATGAGAGGCTCATTCTAAGCCAACAAAAAACAAATGATTCTTAGTTTCAAGTGATTATAAACTATGATGAAAACACAATTATGAATATTATGTTCCATTTCTGCATATTGAGCCCCCTAAATCCTACACACTGGTCATTTCACTGAAAGCCTGAGTTTGCAGGTGACCATGCTGAGCCAGGAAGAGGTTATCTGTGACTGTTTTTCTTTCATCTCCTGTACATCACAGGTGATCCAGTAATTAGCTATCTGATGACTACTTAGTATGTAGGACTCCCTGTAGTGCTGCCCCTGTAATTGTAGTGCACCAATTAGCATTACTCGTTAATTGTATAATAACAATACAGATATACCCGACTCAATTTGTTTTGCATTTAAATTGTTGATACAGACACGTTGTTATCTGAGGAACAGAATGACATTCCCATCAATGAAAGTGACTCCATCAGTCTATATAACACGTTTTCCTGCAATGATGGGTGAAATTTAAGCAGCATTTTAGGACACCAATGTTAATAAATGGCAAATAATCATCTAATGGTTAGATGGTGATTGTTCTGTGTATGTTAATTACTTGCTATTGTTGAGTATTGGCTATCACTTGTCATGTTTATGATACTCTTAACTATTAACTGAGTAGTTATTTTTAAATAAATGGTGAGTAATTATTCATGGAAATAAATTCAACTATGCTGAGAAAAATCAAAATCAGTGCTTGAATTTATCACAAATAAATGTTTCTCAAGAGTAAAACCAGTGTTAGCAGGTGATTCACACCATTTTCATACTCATCAAACCATCCAGTGAGCACTTGGTGTTGCTGTGGGCTTTGTCATCCTGGAAGATGCCACTCCCGTTGAGATAGGAAAGTTTCATCAGAGGATGAAGGGGATCACTTCAGAAAAACTTACAACTGACCCCTCACCCCTAAGGGGATAAGTGGACCCAGACAATAGCACAACATAACAGAGCCACCGGATCCCCTCACTGTAGGCATCATGAATATGCTGATTAGCATATTACGTCGACTAGGGTCATTTGGCCACTTTTCAAGCAGGTATTAGATACTTTCCATTGAAAGTAGTTGTTTGCGGCGATTCCAAAACAGCTTTTCAACGACCCCCTAAATTTCACTGTTTGAACAACACAGGGTCCAGTGATTTACGAGGTATTGACCAAGTCTTGTTACACATGCCACAGAGCACGAGCGGATGTTAATTACTTACTTGTACCATGCAGTGCACCCGTGTGAAAGCATCATGATGACTCATTTTTCTCCACTCATTTATTCAGGTTTTTCCTATAATTTGTCACCCATCTGTAAATCATATATATTCTGTTTTCATTTTATTCTTTGAAAGCTAAATTATCCTTAGTAATAGTTAAACAGCAGAATACATTATATAATGTAAATTAATTGTATTTATTGAGAGGTTTAAGTGTTACACACTAATTGTCTTCAAATAGATATGATTAACCTCAAAGTACTAATTAATGTTCTCAAATGATTAGTATTCACCAAATCATGATTTAACTATTGGTAATTGACCTAATTTGCCATTTATTAAGAATTCTTAAGCTTTCTTAAGTTAACTAACATGGTGTGACAGCTTCTTTTGAAAAAAGTTGATTTTACTCATTTTTGTGGTCTTATCTTTGGTCTTATGAGTATTTGACACTGGCCTTTTGACCATTGATGAAAAAAAAAAAAATCCGGTTTCACTGCTGCAATGTGTATTGTTTTGTACAGATCTCCTGTGATGATGAACATGTTAATGTGTTTATTGGATTCAGTCCACCTTTCATTATTGCATAAATAAAGGTATTTCACAGTTGAATCATTTAGTTTTGCTGCAGGAGTGTCTTATTATTCCTTCCACATGCTTCACATCTCCAGAGGTGAAAGCTGAATCAGCTGCGATAAACTGTTTTTTTTTAGGTCAAGGTCAGGAGTTTTACCTTGGGGCGTCAGACTTGACTCCAATACCTTCTTATTTAGATATTGTAAGGCCTACAGGCTTGTGAAGTCAAACTTGGAACCCTCGCTCCAAGAAGTATTAAACTATCTGACCCATAAATCAGCTAGTTCAGCATTAGAAAGTCTGGCGGTTACAGTAGCAGCCACAGCTGTAGGCCTTATTCTGCCTTGCACAATCACTAAAGCAGCACTTCTCCCTAACAAATAAATTGCTTCAAGCTTGTACTTATTGCTTGAAATCAAACCAGTCATCCATTCACTGCTCAGTGCCACAACACAGACTGTGGTGCTAATAGAAGGAGCCATTGATTTCAGGCACGCACAAATCTAGACTGCCTTAATTTCGAGCTGTTTAGTTACTGGCAGTTCATTCTTGACCTTGGTAAGTGGTGAGATTTCTTTGTTGACCGTTGTTTCCACTCCCGCCGTTCATTCGCTCAAGGGTCAAGAGGCGCGTGGACGAAGAAGTACAAACTTACATGGATGATAAGCTCTGCTCCGAAAGGACTTGTCCGCAGCTGTGTTAGCAGCTTTTGGAGGCTGTACTAAGGCAGAGCGGTGCTTTGGGCTAATGCTCGCGTCGGCGATGGCAGCGCTAACAGGCTGACGTTTAGCAGGTATAAAATTTAACACGTTCGCTGCTAGAAGAAAGTGTCAAAGATTAGTTTTAATTATTAATCCTGTGCAAAGTATCAATGTCTGTACACATATTATGTAAATCTATCCGAAGTTCGTATCTGGAATTGAAATTGAAATTTCTAAGAATCTGTTATAACTGATCTAATTCTATCTACTAATTAGGATCATGTGATGTGATAGAAGAACAACTACCGGATCTCGTGGTAAGATTATTTTTTCAACTGCTTTAATATTACTTATATCCGTCAGGGTCTAAAACCTAAGGAGTTACTACGATGCAATATACTGTGCTACAGACATTTCTGAATGGTTGAGTTGAGGTAGCTCACCATGTTAAATACATAAGTGTCAGAAGCATGTTGATTATTCACCCATTGAGCTTGTAGCTGTTCAAACTGTCTACATTTTTTTTGCTCTATGGAAAATGTGTAATTTTATCAAAACGATGAATAACTGTGATCATGGTCAAGGGTAAAAAGACAATGGCCTCTGTCTTGAATCAGTATAAAGTGTTTAATCCTACCCAAGGTTACTGGTATAATGAGCCAGAGCTGTGATTCCCCGAGCAACATTTAAACATCATTAGTGACATATGGTCCAGGAAAATAGGCAAGAAATTGTTCCCCCGTGAACAGAGAGGCTGCTGGTTTCTTCTACAGCTGACTTCAGGATTCAAGTCAACCACAGTGCAATCTGCGATTCCAATGATTAAAACTTAGCAGCCGCTTCTGGCCCACAGTCCTCTTAATTTGTATCCCTATTCTCCCTGATGTTATGCTCGTTTGTGCATAAGAATTTAGTGTTAATTGCACCTTCTTTCTTTCCCTCATGTTGTTTGTTTTTCCCGAAACTCACTTCAGCTGATCAATATCTTGAGTCAAGGTGATTTTTCCTTTGAGATTCTTTAGTAAGAGAGTACTGTTGCTACTTTACAAACCGACTAGGTCCTCCAGAGCACGTGAAAACGCGAAACAAAAAACTTTCCATCTCTAATTGCTTACATGAAGCGTCTGCACTTCATACAGACCCTTCACTATCACTTATGTTGATGGTAGCAAAGGAAAAATCAAATCTCCCACGCTTCAGGGAACCATCACAATGGAGCATAAAAAAAGAAGAAGAAGCCATCAGGCGAGCGGCAGCTCTGCTGACAGCAATGCCTTGTAGATGAGAGGAGAACGTGAGTGTACACTCATACTGATACACACACACTCGTGCATCTTTCAGTGCATACCACAATCATGCACAATATATACACACAGACATATGTATGTACATGCAACATGCTTTGTCTGTTTTGTTGTTTTTTTATCCTATGTTGTAGTCATTTTTTCATTTAGTTTAGTTTTTTGGTTTTTTTTTACCTGAATTTAAATTGGTTTCTGCTAGACACCCTATATACATTACATCTGTTGCATTGCTACTCTCTTTCTAACCATGTTTATCTGTATTTCCCTTGTTACATAAACTGACAGATACTGCAAATGAATCCGCTAATAAGGTCAGTGTTGTCACCAATGCTTATCCCAGGGATTGGATTGTTGCGTCCCTAACTGTCACCCATGCTCTTATAATGCTTCCGGATATCTGAGACTTTTTCAGGTAACGAGATCCGAATCTCCTCGAGGACGGATTGACTTGTTTTGTGAAACAGTGAATGCTTTTCTTGCAGGGATTTTTTTGTCTGCATGAGTAGGACCCAGGACGTTGTTTTTACCGTGAGCAAAGGTGAGGCTTCCTCAGAGCGGTGCAGCCAAAGGGAACAGTTGCTCAAAGAGCAGACAGAAGCAGGTTTAAAGTGTGTTACTTGAGGATATTCTAGGGATCCCTGTTGACATTTTGTTCATAAGACGTGCCGTATTAAAGAGTGTCCTCTTTGCATCGAGCACATATAACATAGCACAAGTAGAATCTGGAATACTCTTCAGTGCAATACACGGTAATGCTTGCATTAGAACAAAGCTGTCATCTTTACATGCATGAGTTCACACAGTTTATGCTCTACAACACAAAACAAGTCAGTTACCTGGCAGCAACTTAACACTCCCCATGACCTCCAGCTCTGTTCGGCTGCAGCACCACTGAATCATCCTCATTGTTATTTCACAATAGCAGACAGGACCGGTTTAATTCGTCCTGTGATCTGGCGGGCGATATCTGGGTGCCAGGGCAGTGATGAGGAATGCATTAAAATTTGAATAGATAAACAGTCCAGAGCAGCCCTGAGCCAAAGATAAAGAGATATAAAGCGAGATGTGTCTTGAAGCCAGGCAGCCTGGTTTCTACACAACAGAAGAAGTCTCAGAAAGCCTCATTGTGAACGCGGGGTGCACATTCTTAATCAAAGCACATTCCTGCGGTCAGCAAGGAGAAACGGACATTTTTTTACCTCTGGGAAACCGCCATGGAAACACTTTAATATTTAGGTCAGTTGTAATATCAGGCATTGATATCACATCTCAACACACGGCAGTCTGTCTTATTTTGCACCCTTTATATGGTCGTCTGAACTCATTTTTACATTAGATAGTTGCTGCAGCTTTACATTTGTCGTGAGTTTGGTGAGGCTTAATGTCTGCAGCTGTGGTGACACTGGAATAAGTGGTTTAGCTGTTTGTAAAAGCCTAGGAAATAACCAGAGGGATGCACTGCAGCAAGTTTAAAAATAGGTCTCAAAATTATACTGGAGGGCAGATCACTGGGTAGAAGCTTGGTTGTTTGGTTTATTAGCCCGTGACACTGCGTGTGAAATCCGTGCTAGGTTACAAGAAGTTTGAAAGAATTGGGAAACCCATTGTCTTCTAATGCTTTTGGGGGGACTTCATTTCAGAAGGCAATTATCTAAAATGCCATCAGGAAGAGAGGGTCAGATGCTGGAGCCGCATATCACCGTTCACACTGGCATCAGATGTGACAGGCTATGTCCCTTCATAGCAGAGCTCCCATCTTCCCCATCTGCCATCATTATCAAGAGACATCAATATTTAACTGAACTTAATGGTCTGACTTTTCTGGGGAAAAGAAATTATTTTGAGCCTTTTCTGCACTTTATGCTTAAGTACTTTTATGTAATTTTTTCTGTTCAGTACTTACGAACATCCATATGCATCCGTTCATCTACTTTGAGCCGCTTCTCCCGGTTTCGGGTCACAGTGGCAGTAGGTTAAGCACGGTAGTCCAGACCTCCCTCTCCCCAGTCCACACTTTCCAGTTCCTCCTTGGGACCCCAAGGCGCTCTGAGGTCAGATGACATATCTCCAGGTTTCTCCGTCAAGCACAGAGTCCCCAAGTGGTGCCCTTTCCCGGACCCCACCCAGAAACTATAAGGTCAGATACTCCAAATCTCTCCTCGGTTCATAAGCACAAACTACAGTCAGAGCCTTCCTCTCTGTGACTTGCAGTCGCATGGAGCGAAACCCGCTTGTTCTGTGGGGAGAACTCCAACACAGTGGCACTGAGCTTGGGAAATGCCCAGTTTGTGGATAAGTGAAGTTCAGACTCTTCACACAGTTTGGTAGAGCTCAAAAACTGCTGCTGCAGTAGTCCATTTGTTTCCTTCCCACTTAAGATAAACAAGAATCTCCTACAGACCGTACGAATCACAAAACTAGGCATAAGCAAAGGCCGGGGCACAGCACAGCATGAACACAGTCAGAAAATGTATATTGCTTGCACAAAGCAGCAACACCTGAATCTGATTACCTTTGCCTCCTTAAAGGTGCCCTGTGGAGTGTTTTTGTAAACAAACAAAAAGCCTGTTTACATTGAATTTTACTCACAAAACACACTGCGTGTACCCTGGCTTTGAGTGCATTTCCCTCCTTTGTAAGCATTTATTTATTTATTTATTTATTTTTTAACATTTTGAAACCAGCTGGGTTTATGTCCATGTTTATGTGCTAGTTGTCTTCTCCTTCCCTGCCTTTTCTTGCGTTCGCTGCAGATCAGTGAAATAGTGTGAAACCATTGGCGGGACTGTATCACATCACCTGCATGTATGTCCTCAAGCACAAGTAAGACACATACAAGGCGCACAAACTACGTCATAAAATTAATAGCTCTGCTTGGTGCAAGATGATGTGCAAACACAGAGAGACACATGCATAAAAAGAACTAAAAAGGGTTCCTATTTTGTTCATTGCAATATTTTTGTGCAGTAAGTTCCACCAGAGGATTGGCAAAAGGACTGCACATTGCTGCAAGACACCACATGATCCTTGCCTTGAAACAAAAAAACCTGCGGCTGTTCTGCATTACCTGTGACCTTTACCCTGTAAGTCATACTACCCCACTGATTCTGGTGTATTTTAACAGAAGAAGCCCACCAAGATTCCCATTTTGTAATGTTTTAAAGTTATATCACCTGACTTGGAAGTTTTTCAGCGATATTAGCCCAAGGTCCAAAGTCTTTCTATTTCTCATAACTGTGTCACATTGCATAACATTCAGACAGCAATGGGTACAAGCCAAAACTAACCTCGTTGTACATACTTACACAATCACCTATCAAGAATTTAGCATGGTTTTTAGCCATGCAAACAGTGTGGCTGTATGGATGGCAATGTGGTTCCATTGGTTGGTAGGTCTACCACATTGGTCCAGACTGATATATCTCAGCAACTAGGAGGGATTAAGAGCCTCTACACTTTGGTGATCCCCTGACTTTTCCTTTAGCGCTACCATGAGGTTCAGGTTTGGCTTTGGGAGAAATGTCTCAACAGCTATTTGATGGATTGCCCTGAAATTTGGGGCACACAGTCACATTCAGAGAGAGAAAGTGAGAGAGATGGGAGAGCAGGCAGAGAATATACAGACCAGAGGCAGAGGAAGAGGAAGGAAACCAGAGATATGAGGTGCCAACCAATGAACTCAGCAAATGCAAAGGCAAGAAAGCAGTGTAAGGGAAAATAACAAGTGACAGATACAAATAACTGGTGCTGCAGCACGTGGTGTTCGTGGCCCTCATTGCAACGGACTGATTGATTTAGCCAACATTAAGCCTGGGGGGCTTTGGATTGTCACACTAAGGGGAGCTCGTTGCCTCTCAAACTCAGACTGAAAGCCTCTCAGAGGACACACGGTATGAGGAGAAATGCGACATTTTGCCCGTCCTTCCCTGTTTTTTAGAGACGCATTAACGGCTGAAATTCACACATTGTTTAATCTTTCAAACCTCTTTGAGTCAAATAAGGTTTCTCAAGCTGTTTCTCTTCTGCCTCCCTCTGGTCCAAATCTAGCGAAAAATAATCTGGCTTGTTAACATAGTTTTTAAATATACAGTAGTGCAAGAAGAATAGTACATGAGCTCCCACTAGTCCAATTCCGTGTGCATACAGTTACATTTTATCAGACTATCTCAAACACCTAACACTGTCTTCTTCATCTGATTTTTCTGATTTTCTTTGTACTGTGACAGGAAACATGCAATATCTGAGAGAACTTGAAACCTGCGCAGTGAATCCAAATACTAGTCTAGCTGTGAGATGTCACTATTAACTTTAGCATTCAGCATTCATATTTGTTGTATTTTCTATAAGATCTGTTGAAAAAATATTTTTTTCCAAAAATGCATGCTGGTTGGGAAAAACGGGGATGCTTTCAGTCTCAACCCACATCACCAATTTCACTTTTACACAGTTGAATAGAAGGCTTCAGAGATGAAAGGGAGGGGGGTGCAACTTTCTGAATAGGACAACAACACAAGCAAATTGTGTGAGTGAGTGCTCTCGGTCTAACATTGTATACCATGTGGATTTGATATTTCTTCAGTGGAAGGCTTCATCCTTCAGTCAAGTTGTCAGGGTGACACGCTTGAGTTTATGGGGAAAAAAACTCCTGCTCCCTCCAGTGGAAAACATGGATGCACTACACACATAATGCACCAAAAGAACAAAACAGAATTTCCCAAGCACATACCTGCTTTTAGGCTACTGCTGAAATCATCCTATATCCTTTTTTCGATAGAGAACTATTCTGAAAAGCATGACAAAAAAATAATCTCAACTCAACACTAGTTTGTAATTTTACCTCCTCACAAATTTATACTCCAGTATTTGAGGCACGACAACTCCTTACAAATTATGTTTTCTATCCATGAAAGAGGCAGTTTACTTGCACTGTTGTGCACTATCACCCTGCTTCAGGTGGCTAGTTGAATGGGTTTTCTACCTGATAGCAGCAGAGGGCTGCATCTCATTTTGCATGTTGCCAGAGCAGTGGCTGGTTAACCTTTACTGCTCCTCAGCAGGACACTGAACTATGCGACATGTGCATGTTTAATATTCTCACACACTTTAATGAATATGTCTTCCTGAGCTGATGGAGAGCGACTGGACTGATTTCACTTCCTCAAAGGAAACCTGTGCAGTCATTAAAATGCAAACGATGGTCATGAATAATCATGACTTCACGCCTTCTGTCAGTTCACATATCATATCCGACAACACTGTGGTAGAACAGAGGCAGCTTATGGTTATTTAGTATGCTTTCCACAGTGGCAACTATTGGCCATATAATCATTCACTCAGTGAATGCAATGAAATGCAAAATTAAATTTGAACTTTAATTGCATTTCAAATTTAATAGTAAATGTCATTTATGTGAAACTCTGGTATCCACCGAGAAAACTTAAATAGTGACTTATAAGATGAACTCTGCACCATGTTACAGGCTCGACTGTAGTTCATGCAGTAAAAAAAAAATCGTCTCATAGTTTTTACCCACATAGTTAAAATGCAATTTGCTTAACTCCCCTCGAGTGAAATAATCAGTAATCTTTTAACTTATTGAAATACTTTACAAAACCGGAGTGAATTCTGTCACTGTACAGTATCAAAGAGAAATACATGACAAAAAGGACGAAAGCTTCTGTGGACAGAAAAACCTTCATTAGCATCTGATCCTGCAGGCATGGAGGGGTTCAACGACAAGCTATTCTCCTGCAGGTGGTTGTGTAACAGGGTTCCCCAGGAACTCAGAGAGGAACTGTACCACATCCTGAGGGTGACAGGGCCCCTGGTAAGGATTGTCACCGTTTTTATACCCTGTTCTCTTTTTACATGGTTGTGTGCATCAAGGTAATCCTTCATTATAAGCTGATTTATACACTGGAAGTTTGATAAAGAATATTTTGTTTGAAATGTCTGGAGAAATTGACTTCTCAATGTGTTGCAGGTCTGAAACAGTGACTTCAACCTCTCAATGTGATCACAGTGTTGGAGCTCATTTGCAAATAGAGCACATGCCAATTAATATCACTTTAACTTACTGTAATCTACAATACGTCACCTGTGGGCTGGTAGCTGTATCAACTGCACCATTAACAATATTTGTCTATCTAGGTGCTCTCTCGAATCCTCAATTACCTGCTTCCATTTGTGGTTACGATGTTCTGTGGGCGTCTGGGGAACGAAGCGATGGCCGGCTATGGATTAGCTTCTGCTGTAAGTGGTCATCCGTGTGCTCCGCAGTGGTGTTCACATGAGAAAATGTGAAGCGGAGATTTAGTTTCTAGGGAGTCGGTGGAATCAAAATGAAGTATTACGATATGTTACACTATTAACTCGGGTTCCAACGATAGCTCCTACAATTATCCCACAAAGCTGATGATCAATAATCAATATATCAATATAAGGCACTCTTATGAGTCCTAGAAATAATACTCACATCAGAGTCCTTGTTTTTACATAAAACTCACTTACGGATGTTTCATATTAATTTCAGACTATTAATGTCACCGTTACAGCAACTGGGTATGGTCTGGGACTGGCATGTCATACACTGGTGTCTCAGGTTTGGAAAACCCTTTGTCTTGCTAAAAAAAACCCTCCGATCTCACCTAATCCAGATCCTGACTTTTCATTACTTTATTCTATAAATTTTGGAAACACTGTATGTCCACTGTTTTGCAGACTTTTGGTGGCAAGAACCTGCTTCAGGTAGGGGTGATCCTTCAGCGGGGCATCATCATACTGCTGTTGTTCTGTCTGCCCTGCTGGGGTCTCCTCATCAATTCCCAGGCCATCCTGTTATGCCTGGGCCAGGACTATGAGGTGACCAGGTAACTATCAGCACCAAACCGGCATGAAAAACTATGTCTGCATTAAAATCAGATCTGAACAGATTCAGCATAAACAAAGACTCTGTATTCCAAATATTGATCATTTTGGACAATATCTGGTAGAATGCCAAGAAAACCACCTAAAATTCTGAATACCACCTTAAGTGTTACTTTTATAACTTGTATGGATCTCTTTTATATTTTTACAAAGAAAATATGGTGTCCCAGTTGCTGATGGTTAAAAGGACACCAAACAATTCAGCCTAATTTAAGAACAATTGTATTTCACGTTTGTTTGTCATTTTTGTCATTTTGGTTAAATCCATTTATCAGGTCAGTCATAAATTCATTACATAATTAAACAAACTATTCAATAAATCAGCCAATTTTCGCATCACCCTATTTGAAAACAACCAATGAATAAACTTAAAAAACTAAATAAGAACAGGATCACGTCAATATTAGCCTAAAACTGTACCTTCCTAAACACACTCTACAAACATAGCCCACATCCTCTAGGATCCTATTGTCTTTACCACAGCTCTTGTTGAATCATGCCCCACATTCTACACAAAAGACTTAGTCCTCTGTGGCCTCAGGCCACTCTTGTCTCCTTAAGATGTTTTGCGAGATCTGCGGAGATGCTCATTTGTTTGTTTTTGCCTTTCTTGCTTTTTTTTCGGGGGTTACTGTATGTGATGGATTAATGTGCTCTTGGCGTTAGAGGTAGTGGATTGGGGGTTTAGCTAAATCTGTTTTGGCCTCCGTCCTGTCTCCTGCATCTTCTTATATTCATTTATCCCACCTCTCATTCTTTCCTTGCCTCCACTGATTGTACTTTCCTCCAACTTCCCTGCCATGCTTTCCATGTTCTTTTGATGCCTGTTTCCTTGGCGTCGTATTGTCTACAATAGATATTAAAATGTTAATATTCCCTTTCAAACCACTGTTCTGGGCACAGTGATGTCTTTCTGATGTCCCAAGTTACTTGATGTAGATGTAGGCAAGAAGTGGTTCATTCACACTTTTCCTGCATTATCTGATGCAGCCTCACACCATCATTTTAACACTCAGCCTCAGTGCTTTTAAGTCCATATACCATAAGTTAGCATTTCCTGCCATGAGTACATTTTTGAGTGGCAGTGGGAATAAATGGTATATATAAAATAAATGAGCTTGAACCGATGACATTTAACAGTGTATATTATCTTAAATGACCATTTCATTACCTTTGACTGGATCTGAATAAAGCCTCTTGATTTCAGAATTGCCCAGCTGTATATTACGGCCTTCTTCCCTGCAGTGCCAGTGAGTTGTGATGTTTCTCTGACCTTTATGTGCAAATTCAATACATTTTTTTAGTGGTGTATAGAGAAACTGCTCTCCCTCAAACCATTATGTCAGCAGTTTTCATCGTCTTTGTCTTCTAGGCTCTGTTTCTATATCATCTTCAGGTGTCTTATCTGCAGAACCAGGTGAGTTACACACTGTAAACACATTCTGTTCTCTTACTTTACAGAATCTAAGTATTCTGACTTTATTTGTGTAATTACAATCCTGATTGGAAAGGGTATAAGTGGCACTCATTGCGTCATCTCGGGGTTGTTTTCTCAGGGTATTATAATACCACAAATGTACACTGCTGCCCTGGCAAACATCGCAAATGTGGTGACAAACTACATTTTTCTTCACTGGCTGGAGCTGGGGGTTATGTAGGTGTACTCAGACATTTCACAGCAAAATATTAAATCTGAGTAAAACTATTACACACACTGATATCACTGTATCTGTGTGCTTGTCTTACAGCGGATCCGCAGCAGCCAATACTCTATCTCAGATTTACATCTGTGCTTTTCTCTTTGCTTACATTTGGTGGAAGAAGCTCCATGTGAGCACATGGGGGGGTGAGGGATTTAATATTCGTGCTCTCCCTTTGCTAAGATACAGTACATGTTACTGCTCATCCTCCATCTTTTTTTAGACTACATAAATGAGTTTTTCTCTGCCTGCAGGCTGGTCTGTAGAATCACTGCAGGAGTGGGGTTCCTACATGAAACTGGCGATTCCCAGTACATTAATGACTTGTTTTGAGTGGTGGGTCTATGAGTTTGGGGGATTCTTTGCAGGTAATCCAAATTATATATATATATATATATATATATATATATATATATATATATATTTAGTCGTGTTATTCAATACTGACTTTAAGCTTTTAGACAAGCGTGTGATACAAATTTTAAGTCATGTCTCTGATTTCTTCTTTTTCAACAATGACCAGGAATGTTTGGTGAGGATGAGCTGGCAGCCCAACATGTTGTGATGATGTTGGCATACGTAACCTACATGGTATTGTGTTGTGACTGCAAATCAGTATATTACATTTGAGAGTGTTCTCTGAATATTTCTCAGACTTAGATTGGTTGAATGTAACATTCACAAATAATAGCTGTGGTTTCACTACTGAACACTCTCAGGAGAAAGCTCTTCTGCATTAAAATGTAATTTTATTTTTATTAGCTCATTTTATTTTTTCCAAAACGATGAATCCGTAGTTTCCTCTTGGTACTCAAGCGGCAGCATGTGCCCGTATTGGTAATGCCCTCGGGGCAGGAGACACTGCCAGGGCACTTCTCACCAGCAAGATGTCACTCGCTCTTGCAGGTCAGTTGTAAACATTTTCTGTTGTTGCAGCCTATATAAAGAAATCAGCATCTGATGTTTGGTTTCTTCAGCATTTTCTGCTGTTTGACGTACTTCACAGCTCTTCTTTTTCAGGCAGCATCGGAGTTGTCCAGGGTATTTTGATTGGCGTCACTAAATCAGTGATTGGCTGCATCTTCACCTCTGATGAGTGAGTCTCCGCAGCTGCACCCACATTTCAACAACTTTATGCAATAGTTATTAGAATACAACTGCAACACAAACACACACACACACACACTGACACAATGTTAATTATCATTTCAGGAAGATTATAGGACTGGTCTCCCATTTGATGAGTGTTAACTGTTTCCTTCAGTTCTTCGATGGTCTTGTGGTGAGTCTACCAGCTTGTCTTGTGTTAGGAACAAAACATATTTGTGGCATGATGCCATAGCAAGTCATCAGGTCTCAGAGTTTTGGATCCAGCTTTATATCAACTGTGGATTTTGTCTTTTCCCATCCCAGTGTGTGTGCATTGGCATCTTCTTGGGCACAGGCAAACAGAAGATCCCAGCTGTGGCTAATCTTATTGGATACTACTGCATTGGACTTACACTGAGCATTACTTTAATGTTTGCTACAAAACTGAGACTTTTGGGTAATTATAAGAATGTTTTGTTATTTTCACAGACAAGACAAATTCAAGACCAATAAATGACCATATAAAATGATCAGATTATTATAAGTGAGGCCTGCTGTGCCCTTGACAGACTAATTTTTTTTTCCCTGCAGGTTTTTGGCTAGGACTGCTCGTTTGTGTCATTTTACAATCCACCCTCTACATCATTGTCATACTCAAGCTGAACTGGAAGATACTGACAGAGGAGGTATGCTACCGGCTAATCTGACGATCAGGATCACACATGCCCTCAGCTGTTCAGTTACAATGACGAAATTTGTTTTATTCCTACAGCATCGGTTGCTGAGACAGATCTGGCAAATTTCAATAGCTTTCTGTCCGACATATGATTAAGTAGAAAGTAGATTTTATGTTTTTGTATATGCTTGTTTGCAGGCGGTGAAACGATCGCAGAAAAAGGCACCTGGGATGTTATTAAGTGACTCTGCTCTGTCAGACGCTCAGGGTGAAAACACTGCAGGCCAGACGGCAAATATTGGGAATGTAAGCGGCCTGTTATTCTAACACTAACAATCTAAGTTGCTTTTCAAATCTTTTTTCACAATGTTATGAATTAACTTTTCTAGTTTGTTTTTTATGTGACATTTTCTATGTGACAGCTTAGTCAAAGATACCAAATACTCCACAGCTTCCCTTTGAAGTGTGATCCTCTCTGCTCTACTTATAACTTAACAAAATAAAATAACAGGGAATTGTAACACTTTCTCCCAGTCAGTGCTTGGCTACACATCTGTGAGAACTGAGGACCATGATGCGAACACTGGGACAGGAGGTGGACATGTGGTCCAGCAGGTGAAAGGAGGTGGTCTCTCCACCACCCAGCTGGTCCTCAGACGAGGCCTCACCATGTTTGCAGCTGTTGGATTTCTGGCTGTGGGAGCATGTGTGCGCTTCCTTGTGCCCTTGCCACAGACTCTGCCTTCAGGGGCCAATGTTACTCTGGACTGGATCAATATTACATCAACTCCTGATCAAATTTTCTCCACCGCGCTGGTCCCAATATAAGGGTTAGCGTAAACCTTAAGAGCCTCAAGATTTTAGACTCTCGTGGACGCATTGTCTGTGAGTAACTTGGGATAAATTGTGGTTGATTGGCTGAAAAGCAAAGTAAATGAATAGTTTAATAACAGTAACATATTTCATTAAGAGTTGAACTGATTGTTTGATCACTGTCAAAACTACCTGTAATGAAGGACATTTTACTGGCTATGTAGATTTTTAACTGTAAGTGCTTTGATGAAACTGCTCCTGACTAATTCATAAATCATCTCTAGTTTTATGATGGAGATGAACTCATATTTGAATAATAAAAGGAATGAAGTTTTGTGGCTTGAATTATGTGCTTTTATGTTCAGAGGTCATTTTCCCTTGCGAGTTAAAAAAAGACAAATGTGCTTTGTATGGCTGACAAGCATACAAATGTTAACTATTTCTTTCTGTTACTATTTCTAGCCAATAAATATGAAAGGCTCCAAGGAGTTAAATTGTCTCCGACAGTGCCTATACTGTGGTCAGTCATTCCATAAATTTTTCATCTTTGGAATTATGCAAAATCCAATAATGTTCTACCAGTGGAGACTAGAGGAACTATAGGTAGCAAATTGTAATTCACATTTTTCACTACCAAAATCATGTATTTCCTGCTTCCACAACACATATCTTAGTCTCTGCTGAGGTTGCAGACCCTTTTCTTGTCATACTCTCACCATCCGGGTTGTTTCAGCTGGCCTTGGCTTGGTTCCAGGGAAATGTGACCGCAGCAAGATTTCTGTCCTTCCCAAAATCTTTAAAAGCAAGTATGGAAAGGACATTAGGGAAGACTTCAGACTCTTCAGCGGCTTCTTGTGCTATAGACATGGGGGGCTACAAAAAGCTATTCTGCTAAAGGGGGTTGTGCAGGGTTCCCCAGGACTGCAGAGAGGAACTGTACTGCATCCCAAGGATGACAGGGCCTCTGGTAAGGATTGTCACCATTTATATACCTTCGTTTGTCTGTAAGAAATTGTAAGGACTGAGGCTGTCCTTGCTGAGAAGCTAATTTAGACAACAGGAGATTGATGACAGTCTTTCTTTGCCAAAGAAAAGGTTAAGATGTCAGCAAAAACAGACTAATGTCTGAGACTGAGAGACAGAAACTAATAGACCTAAAACAGTGTTTGGCAGGTTTCAAACAGTAACTGAACAGCGGCTGCAACCTGCCAGAGTGATGTCAGTGTGGTTGCTCATTTGCTAAGACATAGGCTGAGTGCTTTGATAATAAATTGCAACTTGTGTTCATTGTGTTTTACAATCTGCGAGCTGGTACCTTTATCAACAACATCCCTGCTGATGTTTGTCTTTCTAGCTGCTCTCTCGAATCCTCAATTACCTGCTTCCATTTGTGGTTACGATGTTCTGTGGGCGTCTGGGGAACGAAGCGATGGCTGGCTATGGATTAGCTTCTGCTGTAAGTGGTCATGTCTATGCTCCACCGTTGTGTGGAGACTAACATTAGAAAGTGAGATTTGGCAGAAGGAAAATGATGACGGCACAACTAAAATCTTACCCCCCTGAGACAGCTTTTACAGTTATTTTTACAACCCTCTCTCTTACAATTCTCCCACAAAGCTGATGATTTAATCAATACTTATGAGTCATAGAAAAATTACTTACCTCAGAGTCCTTGATTTTACATAAAACTCATTTAAGGATGTTTCATATTAATTTCAGACCATTTGTTTCACCACTGCAGCAGCTGGGTGTGGTCTGGGGCTGGCATCTCATACATTGGTGTCTCAGGTTTGGAAAACCCTTTGTCTTACTGTTTTGCAGACTTTTGGTGGCAAGAACCTGCTTCAGGTGGGGGTGATCCTTCAGCGGGGCATCATCATACTGCTGTTGTTCTGTCTGCCCTGCTGGGGTCTCCTCATCAATTCCCAGGCCATCCTGTTATGCCTGGGCCAGGACCATGAGGTGACCAGGTAACTCACAGCACCAAATAACACTATTGCAACCACTGCTAGTGATATTTGAATGGGTATCAGTCAGAACTTGAAACATCAGATCCGGTACCCACAGATTAACTGAAATGTTTCAGCATAATTTCAACACCAGTTGTATATAGTCAGTATCATAGTTTTTATAGCAAAAATTCTTCTTCAATATTTTTATTATTTAATGTAGCCAGGCTGCCAAGTAGCTTCAGTGAAAATAAATGAACCTGAACTAATGAGCTAAACACAATTACATTGAATTGATAATTGTTTTTCTTCTTTAATTTGACCTGACTACAGTGTCCTGATTTTAGAATAGCCCTGATTATATTGCAGCCTTCCTTACTGCTATACCAGTGAGTCCTGGCTTTTCTATCACTTTATGCAACAATTCAACACATTTTTGAAGTTTTTCTGTGTACTAGACTGTTAAATAAACTACACACATCCCATTATATTCTTCTTTCCTTTAGGCAATGTTTCTACATCATCTTTAGGTGTCTTACTTGCAGAACAAGGTCCATTTCTGTCCTAATCCAGTTCTGTGTTGATCAAATTCTGTGTCTTCTATCTTACTGAAGGTATAAGTGGCAGTAATCACATTGCTTCTTGTTTGTGTTCTCAGGGTATAATATCGCCACAAATGTACACTCCTAACATGGCAAAAATTGCAAATGTGTTGACAAACATCATCTTCCTTTACTGGCTGGATCAGGGGTTACGTAGGTGTACTCAGACATTTCACAGCAAAATATTAAATCCGAATAAAACTATTACACACACTGATATCAATGTGTCTGTGTGCTTGTCTTACAGCAGATCCGCAGCAGCCAATACTCTTTCTCAGATTTGCATCTGTGCTTTTCTCTTTGCTTACACATTTGGTGGAAGAGGCTCCATGTGAGCACATGGAGAGGTTAGGGACAGTTATATTTAGCTGATATTTATTGTAACCTTGTGATCTCATGGACGTCTTTGTACATCTTGTTCATCAGGAAGCCAGCCAAGGTTTTCTCTCTGCATAAATAGTTGTGTCTCTCCCCCTGCAGGCTGGTCTGTAGAATCACTGCAGGAGTGGGGTTCCTACATGAAACTGGCTATTCCCAATACATTAGTGAAATGCTTTGAGTGGTGGGTTCACGAGTTTGGCCAATTGGGCCACCTTTCAACAAGCGGGATTGTTGAAGTACTAGTGCTACATATAGACACTGGACATGGTAAATAGACCTTATTTGAGCTTATTTCAGGAAGATCATAGGTCTGGTCTCAGACCTGATGACTGCCTCCTGTTTCCTTCAGTTCTTTGATAGTCTTGTGGGGATTCTTATGGTTTTTCCCTGTCAACATAACAAATACATTTGCATTTTGCTAAATGTAAATTAAGTTGAATATAAAATGTCTATCCAGACATTACCACCTGAAGGCCAGGGGAATGAGAGCGCATAGTAATAAGAGATTTTTCGCTTTACACTCAGTGTGTGTGCACTGGCATCTTCTTGGGCACAGGCAAACAGAAGATACCTGCTGTGGATAATCTTATTAGATACTACTGCATAGGATTTTAACTTAGCATTACATTAATGTTTGTTGCAAAACAGAGAGTCTTAGGTAATTGCATGAAGTTACCTTCTTTTGTCGTTTGCAAACATTTTTTTCAAAATGAAGCCTGTTCTGCACATAACTGTCTAACTGGTCTTCCTCTCTGCAGATTTTTTGGCTGTGGCTGCTCATTTGTGTCATTTTACAATCCACCTTCTACATCACTGTCACCTTCAAGCTGAGCTGGAAGAGGATGACAGAGGAGGTATGCTCGGCAGGGCCTCTGAATTTCCACAGTCAGTCACTGAGACAAAGTGCATTTTCAAAAGTGACTTTATTTGTTACATGTAAGAATATGAGAAATTGGAAGTTATTAAGATTCTGCTTGTTTGCAGGCTGTGAAACAAGCTCAGAAAAAAAAATCACGTGATATTATTAAGTGCAGCTGCGGACCAGACAGGAAGTAACCTTCAAAACTAGCAACAATGAATTGAAATTATTTTGTTATTCTTGTTGTCAATTGCCATTCATATTTTTCCACTGAGGTTTTGCTTCTTTGTTTTACTGTGCATGCCCTATATATGATTTAACAAACTTAAGTAATAAGGAGTGTGATACTTTCTCCCGGTCAGTGCTTGGCTACACATCTGTGAGAACTGAGGACCATGATGCGAACACTGGGACAGGAGGTGGACATGTGGTCCAGCTGGTGAAAGGAGGTGGTCTCTCCACCACCCAGCTGGTCCTCAGACGAGGCCTCACCATGTTTGCAGCTGTTGGATTTCTGGCTGTGGGAGCATGTGTGCGCTTCCTTGTGCCCTTGCCACAGACTCTGCCTTCAGAGGCCAAAGTTACTCTGGACTGGATCAATATTACATCAACTCCTGATCAAATTTTCTCCACTGTGCTGGTCCCAATAGAAGTGTCGGCATAACCTTGAGAGTCCAAGATAACCACCGTGTTTCTGTTTCATGTTATAAGTGCAGAGGATGACAATCTTTCTTTAATTTGACTCATTATCTTTGACAAATTCATGGTTGTAAACCAAACAGTGGCAGATTCTATGGAAAACCTTGAGAATTGATAGTTTTAGGAGTAATATTTTGCTTTAAGAGATTAATTCATTGATCATAGAGCATTTCACTATCCGTGTTTCTCTGCTTTCTGCTCCTCTTTGCTTCTGCTCCTGTTTTGACATGCTTCAGCGCAAACATCTGCATCATCTTGAGCCCTGGTGGCTAAAGAGTGGCTCCACTGGACACAACTGGCTTTGCTTATGCTCATGTCACCAAGTTAGTGAGAAGTAGGTTCGTGATGATTCCAGCAGCCAGGATGAATAGCATGACAGCCAGGGCCAACCCCCTGAGCAGAACCAGAGTCCTGTGAGGCAGCTCCTCCTGCACTGTTGGTCCATCCTCAGCGTCAACCAGGTCCACTGTGTCTGTTTGGCCCTGTGTTCTAGCTGGATCCTCAGGCTGCTGACCTGGACATATATAAGCAAATGGCAAATTTTGATTCAAATTACAGGTTTCTATCTTTTCTTATTTGAAAAAAATGTTATTTGGATAAGACTGTTATTTAATTGAATTTTGTTTAGGTTAATTTTTAATTTCATGCATTAATGGACCTGTAACTAAAAACTCACTGAAAAGCAAGTTTAAAAAAAATCAGGTATTAGCTAGGGAGGTAACTTGGTAATATCAATTACACAGTGTATGCTAATGTTTATTAGCAATATTAATGTTGAAAGAATTTTAGTATGAATGAATCAGGTAAATTAAGGTTTTTAGGTCACTAGTTGCTGATGCATTTCACAGATGTAATTCTGGCTGAAATCTTTAGGCCTAGGTAATCATTTTTTAATTGATGGAAAATTCATGCCTACCATTTTGATAATCATTAAACAATTTAAGCCATTAATGAAGCACAAATGCCGTTGCCTTCTGGCAATTGTGGCTTCTTAAATGTGACAACACAAATGTGTTTTTCACCGTTCTATACCATTGTAAACTAAACCCTTTTTTGTTCCTGAATGTTGTTCTAATTGGCAATCAGCAATTTTAGGACATCGCCTCGAAAACTCTGAGCATTTTTCACTATTTTATGACATTTTATAGTCTGAAGAATTTATTGATGAAATGAAAAAGAAATAAGCAGATGAAATGATAGTGAAAATAATCAGTGATTTCAGCCATATTTGGTTTGTATTGGTTTAGCTTGTAACTTGCGTACTTCAGCACAGATACAACGATTAATGTGACTTGTTTAAAGCTCAGGCAAAGATTGTAATGACCAGATTAGACCACTTTTATTATAATCTGAGGAAAAATTGACCATTTCCTGTGCTGAACAGGGTAATGATTATTTTTTCTCTAACAGTAAAAAATTCTTTAGTAACTGCACAGTCTCTCTTACTTGTGTCTGTGGAGCTCCCACGCACACCCACTCTGATTTGAGCCTGGAGGAAAAAAGAATGTGCAAACATTTGATTCATAAAGAAGTAACACAAGGCCATGTTTAATGAGAAGATTTACCTCTGAATACTAACCTCTACTGTAACTTTATTCCAGTCCAGTCTTGCCAGGTAGAAAATCAAAAATGAGCTTTGCAAAGACCCACAGATAAACAAACCTGTCCACAAACCTGTGAAGGAAATGAGTTGCTTGAAAACAATACCAAGCAAATGCTGATGCAGTCATGGGCTCTCACTAAAAAAGGATACTGGTGTCAAAACTTTAAATTACATTACCAGTCAACAATAAAAATAACAATAAACAACAATAAAAATAACAATAAACAACAATAAAAATAACAATAAAAAACCAGCCGAAGGCTAAAAAAAAAAAAAATATTGTTGCTGTAAATCTTACCCTTGATTCCTAATTTGGCTGCAAACATCAGTGGCACACCAATAGGGAAACCAACACCATAATATCCCACAATGTTGCAAATAGCCCCAACTCGCTGTTTACCAGCTCCTCGTATAATGCCACTCGCAGAAGCCTAGTCATGCAAAATAATAAAGAGGTGGTTAGACTTGCCAAAAAGACCTGTGAATTTTTTTTTTTTTTTTACAAATATAACAATATATGGTTATATCATGAGATATTGAGGTAATGGAAGAGATAAACTTACTGTCATTGCATCCAGGAGTATGAATGGAGCATAGAAAGATATAACATCAGCAGCTCTTTCCCTGATTTTTCTGTTGGTAAAGAAGTCCCAAGTGAATATATATATATATATATATATATATATATATATATATATATATATATATATATATATATATATATATAAACTTTTTCTATCTTTCTGTCAGGTATGAATAAAAGATATAAAGACAAATAAGAAAAAAAAGTCATATCCCAGACCTATTCATCAACCCCAACCTGAATTATGTATGTAACTTTGTCAGTGTTTATACTCTCAGTTTATACTCTAAATATGAAAGTAATGTAACATAACTTGCTTACACACAATAAATGTTCCTTGTTATTAAAGTACATGTACAAATTAAAAATCCCCTGGAAGAACACATGAAAGCTTTTAGTCCCATCTAGACTGGGATAGTGGTGCACTTCAACCGCTTGTGGCTAAAATGAGTATTAAAAGAACACGAGCGCACCTAACAGAAACGCATACCTCAAGTTAATATGTAAAAGAATATACATGCAAAGTTCACTGTTCTGTACAGACTGTGACTCACATTATGCTGAAATGTCATATAAGAGACCTATTTTCTCCTCTAGGATTGACACTGGCTCAGTATATGATAACGTAACTATAAAAACACATGATAAAGATGTACTCACTCGTCATATGTAAAAATATAAGAGATATGTTCCTTCAGACTCCCAATGAGAACCGCCAAACACACAGAAACTGACACTGTGGTAAAGAGTAAGAGACTCAATTATCAAAAGCTGCTGAACTGACTGGTTTCCTGCAAAAAATTAACTTTTATTCACAGCAGCCTCCTTATTTTGGCCAGCAATTAAATCTGCTGGAGCAGTTTGGGAACTTAATGTCCTGCTCGAGGGCACCTCATAAATAGATGAAAAAGGAGGTGAGAGCAGGCTTCACCCACAAAGTGGGCAGAGCATAGTGTTTTAGTGCAAACTGACCTGCACATAACAGCGTCATTTTAGCAGACAGTTTGGCCTGCTCTGTCTCTCTGGCCCCCAAAGCATTTCCAACTCTTACACTGCCTGCTACAGCGAAACCAATAGGGAACTAAGAACAAAAATGCTATATTAACATGCTGTTACACTGCAGGAAATACATTTGACACAAAAAAATGATGCATATTCAGTTTTCGGTAGAGGTAAGAGTACTTCACATGAGGGAAATCACCATGTATGCAGCATTTGCCAGTTCGTATACGACTGTTTGAGCTCCGAGCTCCACCTCGCTTATTAGACCTGTCAATGACAATCAGCAGTTAGATTTCAGACCAGTTTCAATCCACACAGATACTATAAAACCACAGAATGACCTGTGACAGTACCTGCCAGAAAACTTCCAATCTCATACGTCCACCACTCGACACACATCATGATCATGCCGGGGATAGCCAAGTGGATGTATGAGCCCCAGTCCTGAAGGCACTCTTTCGACCAGCCTGTGTAGTAGTACAATGAATCACTAAGTCGCTCGGTTACTCAGTCAGTTCATCAGCCTGCCTGTGCATCTACAGAAAATAAATTTTTCTGCCTCAAACAAACAATGTAAATAAGAATAAATGGTTATGAAATGAATATGAAATACAAATAAACAAGGCAAATGTCTTTCTCTCAAACCTCTGGTCAACAACCGGATTCTTTTAATAATTAACTTACTTTTTACATGGACATAACAGAAGCGCTTGAACTGCAACATACAAGCAATGCACAAGCACCAGATGCACTGTATTTAGTTTTTGTAGGGAAATGCTAATTTAAAACAACTGTCCACAGCTGGCTTTTCGAAAGTTAAATAAAAGTTTTGAAATATAAAATAATAAAAACTAAAAATACAGTACAAATGAATATAGTACAGGTTTAAAGATAAACTACAATAGAAAAACAGAGGTGTCTATTCATAGGCATTAGCTGTGAGAAAAATTGTGTTTCTGTCTTAGCCACGATTTAACGGCTCCAATAAAAACATGAAAGTAGTGTTGCATTTTTTTTAACTCAGTGGAAAAAGAGTTGCAGTGTTTTGCTCATTTAACAGAGAAGTCTGATGATCCAAATGAGGCTTTGTGCATTGGAAGGCGTCAGTTACCGTTTATGGTACTGACGTTAATGTGAACGGATTGATTAAGGCGGGAGGGAGCGTGACCATATAGGCGTTTAAAAATAAGCTTTAGGTTGGAATAGCTCATGAAGTTTTTGAAGCTGAACATATTGTGTTTCTCTGAGATGTGACAATGGTGCCACTTCATTCAGGTTTTTGTCCATGATTTGTTTTGTCTAGTTATGTGATGGGATTTGTTGGTGATTGTGACGCTTGTGACCAGGCAATATGCTATGTGTGAAAATATCATGGCATGCATGTAAAGGGTACTCCATGTTATGTTCCATGTTAAAGGACCAAACAAAACCATCACGGTATTGTGGTTGTTCTTGATATTGCTGACAAAGGTCCTTTTCAAAATAATATTTTTCACCATATTCATATTTCTGCCACAACATATTGCACGCACAGCCTTGTGTAATAGTCATTACACTCTTTTGTCTTAAGATAGGTGTTTAGTTTTCTTTAAGTGCCTTTAACGACTAACTCGTGGTTTGTTTTCTGATCACCCATGAGCTCACACTTTTGATCCTCACACTCTTAGTTTTATTAATCGCTTTGATAACTCATTATAACACATGCTGAGGGAAACCACTGGCGCCTCTAATTATATGCAGGATCACTCTCTGCCAATGCAAATGTACTCACCTCCCCAGGTTGCCTTATGAAGACCTCGACACATGATGTAACCATAGAGAATTCCAGCCATGGAGAACTGAGAGATGGTGTTGGCAACAGCAGAGCCACTGCAAAGAGTATTTTGATAGCATGTGTTACTTTTTATGTGATGCTACCAGTAATAATAATATGGAGGGAAGCTAAGCGAAAGACCAATAACTGATACTCACGATACTCCCTGATCTAACACATGGAGAACAATGTAGTTGATGAGAGCGTTAAGAAGATTGACCACAATACCTGTGATCACCTGTGGCCATATGATGCCCTAAAAGAGAAGTGCCACATGTAATTCTTATTAGATAGTGGCATAAGTGAGTCCCAGGATGAGTATAGAAGATCCTTTAGGGTTTATTCCGCCACTATGTCCTCCTCCCATCGACAGACAGATGATGTATGATTTAACAAACCATAGATATGTCTGCACTTGATGAAGAGCCAATTTGTGCTTGAAACAAGTGTAAAGTCTTGCGAGATCTTGGAAAGCAGAAATTACCAGACACTTTTTTGGACCCTGCATCCGGACAGTAAAGATCTTCTTGTGTTTTGCAAGTGATTCAACAATTCAACAAACACAAAAACAGTCCAAAAGAGTGATCGGAAGGGAGGCTTTTTGTTTCAGTATGCAGCATGCAGCTACGCTGTAGCCAAATGAACAGAAGGCTGGCTGAGTGGACCCATGACCTCTCTTTCATCAGACTGTATTGTTTCAGCTCATCCAGAAGTTAATTAATGTTAAATAATAATGGACTTACCTGGTTCTGCAGATATCTTGTTTCTAATACAAATATGAATGTAGCCTGTAAAGACAATAGCCAAATTAATTTAAAAAAAAAAAAAGATTTTACTCTGGAAATTGCATGTATTTGTGCACGACACTCGTCTATTCATCACTTTTTGAGAACTACTTTTTCCGACTCAAGACATGGGCAGAGACTGCTGCATATCCAAGAATGCAAGGGACAAAAGACAGGATCACATCTCTGGCTTCAAAATGGCAAGGTCACAGCACAATTGCAAATCGTCACACAGTTTACGTCACCAATTCACCTCAGACTCCACACAGATGTGACTCAGGGCCGTCACTGTTAAAAGGTGACTTGGCGCCATACTGCACTGTCAATGTACAGTATGGAGCCTTTATCTAATTAGGTAAACTAACTGAGATCAAGAATTCATTTGCAAGAGAGACCTGACTACGGAGAAAATATATGACCAGTCACGCAAAAGGCCAGACACAGAAAACGGCATCAGAACTTATGACAAACATCTCTCAATAGCTCCAGGGATTGGAATCATCCTGTGAAATGTGGTTTTCACGTTTTTTTTATTTCATTCTGTTTTTCACGTTTCCAAGTTCTTGAAACGGTCCTTTTGAAGTTTGGTATTTACCCACAGGATATCGTAAGTTAGCAATTTCAGAGTTCTAGACAGGTGAACAGTTTATATGCATAAACATTAGACATTAGTTTTATTATAATTAGACATACTCACAGGAAGCGCTGGCATAAATATCTTCACATACATTTGAGCCAACCTGGAGGGAGATACTCCTTCAGAATCAACAAAAAATTGACAAGTGTGTGGGGGGGTATTTCTAGACAGCTGACCTGGCCACCTCTGGTTCCTGTCTGACAGCCAACAGAATGGACTCTGTGTTGATGAGAATCGCCCAACAGGGGAAACATGCCAAAATCAAGATGAGGATCGCCCGCTGCAGAATGACCCCAACTCTCAGGAGGTTACGGCTCCCAAAGGTCTAAAACCAGAGAGCGTGCTCTTATTCTTTTATTCCTTTTTGAAAAAATTATTCTTACTAGACTTTTGACTATTCTTAGTCATATCTGACTCATACCTGAGAAATCAGAGTATCACATGCTGATGACAAACCAGTGCCAATCGATACACCTGTAACATTAATAACCTGAGGATATAACAGAAACATTGGTGGATTACTGTGTTTTTTTGCCCCGTTGGTTTCAGTTTTACAGTGACTACATTACTATACTGTACTTACTGCTGTGGCCAGAGACACTCCTGCCAGCTCTGTCTTCCCCAAGTGGCCACAGAAAATAGTGCTGACAAAACTCACTAAGAAAATCATTAGCTGGGCCAAAGTCTTATGAGAAAATTCAAAACGAAAGAGAATTAGCTAGGGCACCAAAATGTTATAGATTATTATTTGATATCATGATCATTATTAATATTGTTATAGTATGACAGACTGATTTGACCATGACTGTACTTGAAAATGGAGGCTACTCACCACTGGTCCCGCCAGTTTACACAACTCCTTTATTTCTGTCATGGAACCAACAGGGACCCAGGCGCGGATCCGCTTGAATACAAAACATTCACTCCACAAAGACAGAGGTGAGCTCCTCGTGCTGCTCGCCATGATTCAGTGGGTACAAGTGCTGCTCTTTTCACCGGCGTTTATGTGTTAGTGTGTGTTGCTGTGAGGCCTCTTCAGCTTCAGCTCAGTCAAGGATCCCTGTGAATATGTCTGATGATAAAAGCTGCCATAAATCCGCATTCACATGGGACACGTGAGGTCAGCGACACCAGTGACAGGGAGTCAGCCGGTGGCGACAAGATTACATTTTAGCGGGGACTCAGGAAATGCGGCTTCAACCATGTGATTTCCTAACCGTTCAGATTGTGAGCTCAGACTTGACAGTAAACTTATTAACCATCAGAGAAGGCCGACCATTTTTTTTGACTGCATTGTCTGGGCCATTTTTCCCACACAGCGCGGCCACATTTAGAGGTTTAACATCCGTCCAAAGGTCACTGGGTGAGGAGACACTTGCTAAAAGGTTTTTTTGAGAGTCAGAAAAACTGAAATACATTGAAATTACTGTATAATACAAAGGTATAAAGCATAAAGCATAAAGTCAAAATACATTATCATGCTAAAAAAAAATTTTTTGTCTCTATTGAATGGAAAGAGTGGCCCTCTTTTTTCTTTTTCATTCATTCTTTCTTTCTTTCTTTCTTTCTTTCTTTCTTTCTTTCTTTCTTTCCTTCTTTCCTTCTTTCTTTCTCTCTTGTCCTTTCCAATCGGATATGTTTTGGTATAAGTCTGTAAGTCAGATAGATATTGAGTTTTTAATCTTTAATTAATTCCTAGGCATTAGTGGTTGCCGTTTGCTGTTGCGTTGCTCCAGCAGATGGAGCCACTCCACTACTAACTAACTGACCAGACTCTTCCAGTTTTTCCAGTTCAAAGATGTGAAGTGTCACAATGGATTTCAGGGTTTTCATACTGACACATCACATCACAAATGGAATGAAATTAGTCATCAGCACTGACTCTTTATACTTACTAGAAGGGCTAAATGTCCTTAATTTTGCAATTAGATCAAAATTTAATGTTCATTAAAAGCACCATGTCTTTATAATTATAAATGGAGTGGTTCTCACGCCACAAGTAATTAGGGATTTTTACAACAAAATACATTGAAGATAAGTGGTTTCACGCAGGATTTCATCCCTATGACAAACACTGCAACTTCACCACTAGGTCATGTGCTGACTAGATGCAGATGTCATTTATTCAGGCCACCAGGACATAAAAACAAGACAAAGATCTCTTTTGTATGAGGCTTAGTGTGGAAAACTGCTCATTGTGTTTATTACATTGAGCAACCTCAGCATCAGGTGATCTTGTCTTGTAGGTCTTAAGGAGAGGCGTCATCAGTTTGGGGCATTTTGGAATGGAGCTGCATGCTCTCTAGTCAGCAACATTTCTGTGCTTAGTTTTAACATGCGTGAGAAAGACTGGCAGTCAACACTGTAAATGTCAATCCGGGGCTCAATAGACCCAGCAGCTTCATCAAAACAGAAGATGTGAACTTCAGAGAGATGGATGCAATAGTAGGGTTGCACTGCCTCAACCCCTTATTACACTTAAAAATGCCCTTTTTGAGAGTGAAGTGGTGCAAAGAGCACATGAACTGTGGTCATACAGTCTGATGAGTCATCCTTTACCCTGTTTTTTAACACATGTGTGGCACACGCAAAACTTTTGTCTCAAAGGGGAAATTTCCCAGAGGTGCAGGGTTCTGGTGCATTTCCCAGCAAGAAGTAAATCCATGGCATCCCTCAGAAGCAGCAGTAAGGATGAAGGGACTGTAAAAGAGAGCGTATGATTCTGAAATTGAAGCATGTGTGTCATGATAGGAGCGAAGTCCTTGTCAGTGACAGACTTCCCAATCTATCAGGACTAATTGCTGAATGATCTGATAAGCATGATTTGATATGCATGGCAGGAATAACCTGCCAAGAGGCCGTAGGTTACGAATGAGCTGCCGGGTCCCTATCCCTATTAAGACCCAATTCCTCCCAATTTCTGTGTAATGTGAGCAGTATTTCTTCCTTTTCTGAAATATAAATTGCCATCAGGTTTGCTGTGTGGTAATTTGATGAAACACAAATTAATCAGGAATATAAATGATGTATGCACAATATCAACTAAAATGATGACCTTTTTTAAATAACTAGATTATGATACAGGACAACAAGATCAGGCATAAAAGAGGAGCCAGCTGAAGGTCCTCATGATGTAAGTGGATATTGTGCTTTGGTAGTACATATTCTCATATTCCCGAACTAAAGCCCTGGGTAATTAAATACTAAAAACTGCATGCCACAGAGTAAAACTGTGGCTTTCTGGAGACTCTGACTTTTTGGCCCCTAGACAGGTTCCCACCTTGCCCAGTTGGTTCTCCAGCCATGCTTATACAGTATGCAGAGCAACAAGGAAAGTGTGGCTAAAAATCGAAATCATATCATTCCTACTGCGATAATCCAATTAACATTGGCAGCGCCCGTCTCATTCCTGAAAGTCAGAGAAATTTACGTTTGACCTATGCTGTCATGAAGATCACTCAGATCAGGACTCATTCTTTGGATGTACAGAGGACTCTTTAAGTCTGGGTTATGTAGTGAGCTTTTTATCACATCTGAATCAGCAGCAGTGCCCCATTTTTAAGAAAACCACCCATAGTGCTGTTAGAGTATTCATCGTCATGTCTCAAATCAGTATAAGCAGATTTTAGGTTTTCACAGGCTAAAGTGCTTTGGGGTTTTTTTTAACCGACATCAGTATTTCTGGTATTGGCATCTGGTATTATCTTAGTACCTTATAATGTACCCTGCCAACTGATACAGAAGATATTATTTGTGATTTTCAGGCAAGAAATATACAAAGATTTACACATATTTCAACCGGGGAAATGATTGTGAGGATGTAATCAGTTTACCCTGGTCAGCATTGATGTACTTTGGCCCTGAAGGGTGCAGAGAAAGGCCTTCTGTTCTCTTCTAAAACTTTTAGTTTTTGGCTTGACTCTTGTCTGCAAGTTAACAGGATATTCGGAATGCTAACTGAAACCACCTCTACACAAAAGTCTTTATGTGCCAGGGAGGATTGATTGTATCAGACAGGGTGCATATTGTGTTCATGTGTAACTGATACAGAAGAGGTGGAAGGCCAATATGCCTTTTTAAAAAGCCTTCCCATCCACAAAATACCTTCAAATGCAACAGGTGGACGAGACACTGAATATGCTTTTTGACCTGTTGTGTGCCTGGAAGATGTTCTTGAATCCCTATCAACTTTATATTTGTCTGGAAGTCATTTATTAAGCTTGCTACTTGCCTAATCTGCAACAAGAAGCCCTAGTTTTTAAGGAGTTGATAGCAGTGTGTTTTTTGGGTTCACCAGAGGTCTTGTGTGTGCAGTCAGTCGCGTGAAACCCCAGCACAAAGAACAATTTGCAGGTTCAGTTTCCTACTGAAGCCTCACGTGTATATATAGCCAATAATGGAGGCTATGATACATAAGGATGTGTTTCAATTGCATAATTAGTGGGTGGTTGGGAGGCAGTAAAGGGAGAGAAAGGCACTGTAATTACATAAGCTTTTTTCCCCACAGGGACCCAAGATCATAGTGATCTGAACGGCTCTATGTGCACCAAACCGCTTGTTAACCACTTTTAAACTGTCTAACATTTTAATTGTCAAACAGAACTGAGGGCAGAACTTTGATGTGATCCTTTCATTTCTCTCTCTCCGCTAACTTTGCTGCAGTCCACATTGTTTTCCACTGTCAGACAATAACACTCACACGGTTAGGTGCTGTTTACTGCCATTTACTGTGTATCACTTGTTTTTTATTGGTTTGATGATGGATGATGATCTTTTATCTTACCTATAAATCATAATGCTCATTGGGGTAACAGAAACTCATTGGGATACTCATAGGGTTGTAATATAGATTAATAGGAGTCCTTAAATGGAGACATGATATTTTTCTTTGAGCTCATAATCTTTATGACGCAAGACAACACGATGCTTGACAATATAACGGCCCTGACCCTTGGCTCACGCAGCGTCTCAGCAAAAAGACAATGACACAGAGCTTCAGCCCACTTACATTAGGTGTGGCCTTTCAGAGAAGGATTACTGTGACGTGCCGCTCTATGTTTAAGGGTTTATATCATCTTAGTGTACAAGAAAGGAGGTCACTATGCAAGAGGCAGAAAAACACGTGTGCACTTTAAAATACAAGTAATTGTCGTATTAAGTTGAGAAAGAGTTGACTGGTGATGAAAGTCATCATTTTTATTTCAGATGACAGTGAGGGATAACAATGTTGTTGTTTTTTTCAATGTTGTCTTTTTCCAGTGTTATTGAATCACTATATGTAAAGGGAATTTAACAAGAAATAAACATTAAAACACACCGTATTAAAACTCATGTCTTTTATTTCCATAGTTTGTCACAAGCCAGTGAAATATTGGTGACCTCAGTCCAGGTTACTTTGGCAGAGGAGATACTTTGTTCAACATTTCACATGTGCAAAATTCTTGAAATTTAAGATAAAAAATATTTATACAGTGATTATTAAAAAACGCTTTATTGCAAATTCTGAAAGGATTCATTATTGCAGTGACAAATTTCACAGTGTCAGCACATACTGTATTGACCAAAATATTGAAAATGTGTTAACAGTACAATATGTTAGTATGTTTGCACAAGGCAGATACTGATTTCCTCCTTTTTATTGATGATAGATTCCAAAGTTCAACTGATGCTGGAAGTATCGCGTACCCTCATATGTATATAAAGAGTCAATGCAGGGGGTGGTTAGGATGCAAGGGGAAAAAAGTACGTGTTTTCTTGTAGTCAGGTCTCTGCAAAAAAGATAACCTGACTCAAAGTCTCTGTTACTTTGAATCTGTTTTGGGAGATGTGTATGTAAAATTCACTAATTGGAGGTGGCAGTGGAAGAAGTATTTCACTTAAGGAAAAAGTATTAAAACTGTCATTTAAAAATAATCCATTGCAAGTAAAAGTCTTGTATTCAATGGTTTTTCTTAATTGAGATTACATAAATGTTGGCAGAAAAATGTATCAAAAGCAGAGATTACACGTAGGCAGCAGGACTACCCTCGTCATATTATCACATGTAATGTTGCTGGGTTATTATTTGTGTGTTAACATGTACAATGAATTTTAATCTTGCATCTGGTTGAGGTGGGGCTCGTTATAACTACCCTGTATCCATTTGGATGGTTTATTCTGAAACAATTTATCATATTTTACAAAAAACAAGATATGTTTTCAATGCAAAATCTTCATATGAAAACTAAGTAGTAACTACAGCTGTCAGATAAATAAAAAAAGGACAATATTTCCCTCTGGAATGTTATAAAGTAAAAGCAGATGGCATAAAATGTAAGTCTTTATGCAAAGTAAAAGTACCTCAAGACTGTGCTTAAGTGCTTGACTTAGGTAAATGTGCGAAGTTATGTTCCTGCTATGTTATCTTCCTTTGATTTCCCTTAGAAAAAATTGACTTGAATAGTGTCTCTAGAACTGACAACTTAGAAAGAGTCTCTTTTTTTAAGGTAATAAATAATGACAGTATGAATTCTGTCATACTGTATGAAGACCATAAAGTGTGACTTCATTATGTTATAATGTAATTACAAAAAAAAAAAAAAAAGATTTTAATTCTTCAACCGCTCTTCATCCATTCCCAGTCATACTCATAACCACTTTCTTTCACAAACAATACTCAGGTGTCAAAGAAAACTAGCCCTGTGGAGCTTGTATCCTAACAGCCATCAGACACATGCAGTCCACGGTGTAGTCCTAGTCTGTGGCTCTGACCAGTGATCTTTGTGTGGCACTTGTGGATGGGGAGGGCAGGGTTTGCACGGATAATCTCCTGTGGTAGGTCCAGACTCACACTCCGGTGACATTGGCCCAGACGGGGAAGGAGTCCAGGTTAAACATGGCCTTACCCCAGCTGTTAATGGCCAGTGTAATACACAGGATTCCAATGAGGTTCATGACTATTCCTGTTCTGGCCTGGTGGAAAAGAAGAGTATGCAGTGATCTTAGGGCAATAGATTTTGAGAAATACGCTTATTTGTTTTCGTGAGTTTGGGGTGAACACTGATACCCCTGAAGCCATTATCAGTGACTAATGAAGATCTCTGTTAGATCAAAACGTTGCTCTGTATAATGAGATCTGCTGAGGGCTGTCAGAACAGCATGTAGATATTTTCTTCAGACTCTTACCCTCAGTTTCTTCTTTGATCCAGGAACTCTAAAAGTTTTTTGGATTAGTGCACTCTACGCTGTTTGTATAAAATCAATATCATTCTAATATCTGTCCGGTAAATATAAGGCTACAGTATGTTGACCAGACTTCCCTGTTTTGCAGCTGGAGCCGTCTCCAGAACTTTTCCCGTTTTTAACTGTGATTTTAAAAAAGACCAGGGAGCAGAGTGGACGGGCAGATGTCTCACGTTGTGCTTGTTTAGGCCAACAGAGGGGGCTGGCTGTCCACTATAGCAGCTTAATACCACTCCTCCTCTAATACTAACCACTTGCTCGCCTATCTTTAGAGTAAACTGATGTGTAATACTCAACCAGACACTAGCGAGTATGAAATGAATCCACGCCATCACCACAAGTGTCTTTTCAAGCCAGGACGTAACCCAGGGTTAGAATTATGGGTGGGGTTACGGAATTTAGGAATCTCACTACCAGATGATAGGTGCAAAGGTTGCAAACTGATGTTGAGGTGTGACCAAACCAGTCAAAATAGTATCAGCTTCAGCAAAAAAAAATATGCGTAACCCGGTGCTTATAAATCTGCTTCGTTGACAGAAGTGTCTGAACACACCTTACCAGTGGTTTTGATCTTCTCATCTATTCCTGAAATTTACCGGTGTTAACAGTGGCTTTAAAGGTGCTATATTTAGGTTTTTGCTATTGCCACGTAGCCAGCATTAGCATAGCTATTTATTCATCACTCTAAAAAATAAACATTGCTAGTTCAGCATTAAACTTAATTCAATTACTTGCCAAAACCTGTCTCCATCGGTGGAAAGCAACTCTAATGTTAACTCTTGTTTTGCTTTTATTTCTATCACTTCTTTTCTTCTAATGAAGTTATCATGCCAACCAGCTAGTCCTGGCCCATTCAATACCCCTTTGCGATAGTTAGTCATTGTAGTGTCCATTCTGCCCTTATTCCAACATGAGAGGACAAAGAAGTAGCATTGCTCATAGGGTGTATTCTAACCTCTTGTCTTGTAAACATGCAGCGATGGCAAAAACTTACATATGGCACCTTTAAAGTGGCAGCATATTCAACATATAATTTACTGAATAAACACAACAAGCCACTGCCATACTCACCATGTCCGCAACCTTGAGGTATCCGTAAGAGAAGACGATGGCATTTGGAGGTGTAGCAACAGGCAACATGAAGGCGAACGAGGCACTCAGAGTACAAGGCACCATGACGTACAATGGATTGATTCCAATGGACTGAGACTGCAATTATCACACAGAAAACTTCAACAGTCGGAGACAGGGATGAACACAGCGTTGATCACAGAAACCTCCACACTTCCCAGCCGACTGTTTTTTTCTGCAACCGTAAACACTGACTCATAACTCAGAGTGAGATGTGTGCAATTCTATACTGGGTGAAAACTCTCATTAGGTGGGCGTAATTAAGATGTAATTCCTGCGATCTCGGTGCCGAGTCATGGTATCTAAAATAGAAAAGCACTGCATTTGTAGCGATAATGGCAGACTACTAAGATGCAGAAAGCATTACTCTGTGGAAATGCGTCTGAATTACATATCCCGCAGCACAGTAGCTTACAAGTGCACGGTAATTTCTGGTTCTCAAAATAAACAAAGGGTGAAAAAGTCTTAAACTTCGTAGTTAGTCCTCTTTAAACTGTAGGATTCCTATATCCGGTCACCACAATGTCTCTGTTCTTTCTTGTCAGATGTTTTTTTTTTTTGTTTAAATCAAATTGTAAAGATCCACATGACAGGACGACATATAAAGTGACATGCCACAAGCCATGAATGCCACAAAGTGTCATCTCCCCACTTTGAAATGCATGTAACTAACCAGATGCTCTTTTCTTTCTCTCTTTTTTTTTATCTCTATTTTCATGAGAGCTGGACACCCTTGCGCAGTCACTTAGCTTCCCCCCTGAATAAATATCTATGTGAATACCTCTGCTTGGCACTGTCTTTCGCAACCCAGCTTTGGTGTTCTCTTGAGTGCTCAACTAGACGGCACAGTAATGCCATTCTTCAGCAGCAGCGGGGTGGGCAGCATCACAAGGCACTGGACTGAACTGGTGTGTTTGGCAGGTTATTAATGGGAGGAGGGGCCCGGGGAAGGGGACCAAACAGATTCAGCCTGAATGACCAACTAGATGGGTGACCAAACAAGAGAAAGTGGGCCGGTTCCCATTGGGAGTAGTAACAATGCTGGACTCCAATTGGGGAAATGTGTTCAAAGGAAGCTGCACTAGGAAGAACTTTAACTCACTGGACCACTGCTACTAAACAGGATTGTCTGCTTGTCCTTATTCTCCAGACAGATTTCATTCTCTCTCTCTCTCTGAGAACTTACCATTGAGGCCAAGACAGGTAGGAAGAGTGTTGCTGTGGCCACATTACTAGTGCACTCAGTGAAGGTAGCAATCAGTAGGCATAAAATGACAGCAATTGCCCAGGGAGGGATATTTTGCAGGGGAGTCATTTGGTCACCCATCCACTTAGAGAGTCCTGATTCCTAGAGGGATATAGAGTACATAACATAAACATATACAGGGGTAAACGCTTTCCAGTTGGTGCACAAGATACAGTATCCTGTGAAATATTACTCAGTGGTAATAAAATGCAACATTAAAAAAAAAAAAAAACAACATATTCAGAGGAACATTTTGAACGAGCAATAGAAGGAAATGTTTGATTTGCATTGATAGTAATTAACACAGCTCTAGTGGTGCTAGGAAAATAAACCATAAATAGTAAAGCTGATTTCGATAGGATAACGTTAAAAACAAAAACAAAGGATTACATGGGTGTATGTTTTTTGCTATGAATCCCTTGTGCATAGGTAGGCAATCTGAATCCAGTGCAGGAATGGTGGACACAAAATAAAATAATAAACACAAAAATAAAAACTACGAATGTAGGGAAGTGATTACAAAACGTAAATACACTGAACAGCCATTGCTGAAACAATCATAAGGATTGCAATTTTAAACACAGCCAACCATGAAGCCATCAACACACTTGAATGATAACACATTATCATTCTTACCATATTGTTTATAAACTCTTAGCCCATTTATCCATTGACATAATGACTGTCAGTGCCACTTACTTCACTCCCCTTGGCAAGTGCAAAACCTCCTCCAAGAAGAAGCACAATGCCCCATGGCATCTTCTTTTGGGCAACTTTCCAGGTGAGCAGAGGTGGAGTTGGGCCAGCAGTTTGATGGGGTGCTACAGATCCAATAAATTCAATGTCAGTGTGGCATCCCTGCACAGTCTCCACCTCTCAAAACGTGGATAAAAATATGACACATAATCTATATTCTTCCAAAATGACGGCTAACCTGTGTCAAAACTTTGAGTCCTCCATGAACAGAAACGTGGGGGTTTAGAGGGCAGAACAAAGAGAAGGACAGCAATGAAGATCGCCACGGTGGCATCTGTCACAAACCTGAGAGGTGGGGCGATGAGAGAATGAACAAACCCAGTTATGTCCAAGTTTTATCGACTAAATCAGTGTGTGAGTGAAAATGCGGTTTAGTATTAGAAATACAAACTCTGCTTTGGAGTTGAAGATATCTGTCGCCCAGCCAGCAACAAAGCCTGGATCCCTCGTGAACCACATCACCACCAGCAGAATGAAGAGACCTAGGACACTGATCTCTCCAAAGGACATGGGCCCCAGCAGACGATGCTGCTCACGGATCACATTATAGGCAGCGATCTCCTTCTCTGTCTTCACAGCCCCACAGCCCCACGTCTTCTTAAAGCTGGAGGGATCACACGGGAAAAAGAATCTTTGTGTCACCTCTACACTCAGTCACAGTCTGTCTGCGGTAGAAGTTTCTTGATGCCGATTCAAGTCTCTGTCACTATAATTAGGCTTTAACCATCACCAAACTCACTTGAATCCCATGAAGACAAACTGCAGCCAAAGCCAGGCCAGTGTGAGCATGAGGATCATGTTAGGGAAGGCAAAGCCAAACCAGGAGGCAAAATTAATCACATCTCCATTTTGAGGGAACAGTCTGAGGAAAACAATCAAGGGAAATAAAATATTTAAATTCACAGAATTGTAAATATTGGAGTACTGCCTAGAAATGATGAGAAAACACTCACTGGTTCATCTGGCCCTTGAGCACCAGATTGGGACCAGTTCCTGTCAGTGTGGCGGTGCCTCCGATACTGGCAGCATAACAAACACATAGGGTCATCCCTTTACACATTCTCCGCCTTTCTGCTGCCTCCTTATGCCTGGCAGCCTCCACTGCAGCATCTAAGAAAGTCACCACCACTGGGCCTTCAAACAAAGAGCAAGGAATGAAAACGGCTACTAGTGGCACAGCTTTAGAAGTAGAAAAAAAGCATTGATGCTGCACATGCTCTTGAAAAGTTGGCTGGACAGATAGAACATTGTACTTGGCCATGGCTCACCTTGTCCCTCGCTCTGTTTCTCTGTCGGTGGAGGCTGTTTGCTGTCAGTCTCTGATGTCTGGACCTGCTCCTCTGAGCTGTGGATCTGAGGGATTTCTGCATCGCTGTTGTCGAGCTGTTCCAGCACTGCTTGAACAATAGGCACCATCATGGCTGTGGTAGCCGTGTTGCTGATCCACATGGACAAGAAGGCTGTCACGCCCATGAAACCCAACATCAGACTGTCAGTAAGATTTAACAACAAAAATGCATGTAAGTGGCCTTGGATCGAAGGAGGGGGCATTTGGTGTTTTACAGCAACCATCAAAAAAGAAAAACAGACATTTATGACAGCGGTGAAAAACACGAAGATAGGTTTCTTATCTTTATCAGTTGTCTTTATATAATAGCTGATTAGATATGCTTTAAAAAATAACAAACTACATCAAGAATCTATTGTGAAAGCATGAAACTGAGCCACTCACAGCGCTGGACGCACACCAACAAGGAGCAGCACCCTCAAGGCGATGCGCTTGTGCAGATTCCAGTGCTCCACAGCGACCGCAACCATAAGCCCCCCCACAAACAACAGGTTCGTATCCTTCAGGTACTGCATACACACCTGAAACAGCAATGTCCCACAGAGTAAGATGTTTGTGAGCAGAAATTCATCCTTGCTGAGCAAATTCTTCACACCGCTGCGCTTACTATTACTTACATCTTTGGATTTCATGATGCCAAACAAGGGGAAAAGGAGGGCTGGGAGGAGAGCTGTTATAGCCAGTGGTAGGACCTCTGTGCACCAGTACACTGCCATCAAGACTATCACGTAGGCACATTCTGCCTCCTGCATAAAAACATATAAGTACATACTTGCAAATGCATACAAGCACAAACAGACACAAATGTTTAATTTTTTAATAAACTTATTTCAGAGTTCAGATCCCTTCTGAAAAGGTGGTTTTAAATAGCTTCTGAATTCAAAAAGTATTGTGTAATGTTTTTAAAGGGATGTTATGATAGTTCAAAGGGTAAAGATTAGCGTTCTTTTTGTTCAGTTCTTTCTGCTCGTATGCTTTCACATTTGCCTGGACCATAACTCCGAGCTCTATAAACATCGGTCAAATTATTATTCTTATTTTATGATGTAATCACATACATCTTTTATTGTCCCTCGGTCTGTGTAATTATGACTTTAAAAACTTTTTTTATAGTAGAGAGTGCCTTGATTGCCTTTAGATGGATAGTCATTAAAAAATCCTTTCCTCTTTTTTTTTTTTTTTTGCAAAGAAGCAAAGAATCCTAAACTTTTTCTACTGTCAGTCTGAGTCTCCATCTCACCAAAGAGCACCTCTGTTCACATTAGGCTCAGGCATGCCTCTGCTCTGCGTCCTCGTCTGTGCCTATCATAACATGCTTACAGCCTATGTGCGTGTCTCCGTGTCACATGTGGCGGTGGCAACGTGGACGGAGCCCTTTGACTCCGTGTTCCCACGCCTGACATGACCCTTCATATTAACAGCAAGAAGTTAAAATAACAGGACCCCACAGAGTCCGCCAGCCTCGGGCGACAGCGGACAGTTCTCATGCGTTTTTGCTCCAAGTGCGCTGCGCACTTGTGAGCTGCATCAACAGGTGCAGGAGAGAACCAGCGCAGACTCGTTCGTTTGAAAGGCATTTTTAGGCAGAATAAGGAGAAAAGGAAACGGTTTAATGCCGCGTCGAATTAGTGCATGAATTTGGTTCCTTCGTCTGATAAAACCACAAGCACACGAAGGGAAATGTTTCCTTAATTGAACTTACATCTTAAAATTGGAATCTAAACGAGTCTACGTTGCCAACCTATCACGGATTTCAATTATTCTCCGCCAATATCGAGAGTTTGCGAATTTCTCCACTTCCATCGGTGTGGCGACGTTAAATCTAAATGAATGTATTGTTTCATCCGGATGATTTACATACCGTCGTGCCGATCACTAAGGGAAGTGGAAGAAGAAGCAACGGAGCTGAGAAGAGGATAAGCCCGTTCTTAACAGAGCGGAGATATTTGAAGAACACCATCGTGCAGGAGAACGGAGAAAAAGAGGCAATCGCACCATGGATCGCGCTTTTGAGGCGCAGCGGAGAGGAGGAGGAGGTGGCGTCCCACGGCACATAAAGGAGAGGCGAATCACAATGAGAGAGAGAGAGAGAGACAGAGAGACAGACAGACGGGGGGGGGGGGCACTTACACCAAAACAAAGAGCTGGCGGATTGATTATTCAGAGAACCAACAAAAAAAAAGCTCTTCCACATGAGCCAATTCAGCAAAACCTCCACAAAAAATTAGGAAAAAAAACATCCCACATCCCTTGACCCCCCCCCAAATAAATAAATAAATAAATAAATAAATAAATAAATAAATATATACATATATGTGTGGAGGAACTTGAGGCTCCTGCAAATGCCATGTCATATTGACAAATGTTCATCAGTGGGAGCCATTCCACCGATGAATGAATCCTGCTGTCACTGGTGGCCTGACGTGAGTTTGTTCATGTTGGTATCCAATGAGCATATAACGTCAAACTTACGGGCTTTGCATCAGAACGGGCCACGTCACTTACACACACCAACCTGTGGAGTATCATTTCATCTGCAGAGGACAAGACGTGCGGATCACTGTCAGGAACATGTCAGCCTCAGGGAATGCTTCCTGAAATACCACAGAGGTGGAGTCGTTTGAATGATTAATTACTCCAGAAAAGTATAAACAATGTGTAGGCAGAGGTGTGGTCAGTTTTTAAAAAAATGCTGAGTGGATGAGTCCACACTCCCACAGCGTGACCCCATCCGCCAAATTAGATTTTAAGCAGTTACCAAAAGAACTTTTGAAAAAAGGAGTTTCCTGATTATTATCGCTTTAAACTATTATATGGATTCATTAAAATGTCCTTAAGCTTTCCACAGATGGTCTAAATGCTGTTTAAAATGCTGTTACACATTGCCAAAATGTAATTGTGGTGTCAATTTAAAAAAAAAAAAATCATTTTAATCTAAATATGTTTGACCAAATGTAAGATTTAAGGATAAAAAATATCGCATCATCAGTCAGTCAATGTCAAACATGGTTGTTACGGCCCAGTGGATACATAAAGTATATAAAAGCTCTCCATCATGTAACCTTAATGACGCAGGAAAACAGTGGAGTTTATGAAATTAACTAAAATGTAATGTAAAGGCTGCTGGTAAATAATCTACCAATATCTCCTTCTGAGACAGTGTGTGGTCACCTGAGCAAGAGTAATAACCTTAAAAAAGTGTTGCAACCGAGTAGCTGCTGTTCCAAGACTTTTGTATGAATTCTGCAATCCAACTGTTCATTTTGGGCGCCAATTAAGAAAATTACATATCCGAGTAATTTAGTAAATAGTTCCTGCTCCTTATTCTACTGACCTGAATGAATCAGCCCATTAAACCTTCACTGGAAACACCTGTTTTCTTCTACAGCCTTTCAACCATCTGTAACTCCAAAAACACATGAACGCTACGCAGTGAGTGTGTCAGTTTCAATCAGATTTAAGAACAGGTCATTAAACCACAAAAGATATTTTCACAATGCACTGTAATAGGTTCACAATACTGCAATGAATGGGGAGAATTGGGAGAACTATTTTTGGCGTGTAGACAAAAATCTCTGTCAGTTCCTCAAACATGGGCATCTCACCAAATTAGACTATTTTCATTCATGTATATCAACCAACATATGTATTGATTAATTTGCGTGATTGTTAAAAGATTCTCATAGCCAAATGACTTGAACTGATAATTGTGTTTAATTTGGTAACAATGTAGTTTCCCATCAGCCCATCCAGCTTCACTTCCTCAAATGTAGTCCATTAAATTCTATGTAAATACAAGTTTTTACCAGAAGGCTCAATATTTCGACATAACAACACTGTGGATTTCTCTTTACCGCATTGTGCCAGTAACACAAATGTTCTGGTTTTAAATGTAACCTTGTTGTGTCTGTTTGCAAATCTTTTGGTTCCCTAGTTTTCTTGATTTTACCTTTTATTTCAAGGCAAATGTTGTATTTTGTTCTTTCGTTCATCAGTCATTGGGTGTGATGAATTTTGGTACACAATAGAGGAAATGTAGAGGAATAAAAGTGAAGAAATTGGAAAAGGCTTGCTTTTTTTTCCTTTTGTGCAAGTGAACTTGGAAGTCCTACTATTAAGAAATAATAATCTGTCATTCTACCTCTGCTATTTCAGATTAAAAAAAAAAAAAAAGACCCAAAGTATGTTTGTGCAAAAGTCTCACATTTTCTACCAAGGATTTGGTAGCTAGTTACAGGGTCATCTGAGTCTGTTTGTACCAAAAATGGTAAATGCTGGATTGAATTTGAGGAAATGGTTGCTGTGCTTTGAGGGATAACATCAAGCGCTTTATAAATGGCTACAAGATGGCACTCTGAACTGAAAGCTTATCCTTCCTTTGGCCCATGTTCTAACTTTCTACCAAATTTAACCACTGAACAAGACAGACAGACAATGTAACCTTGCTGGCACAGGTAATACTGGCAGAGGTAGCAACCTTTATCTCCTTGGATTGAGGCAATGTGATTAACAAGTAGGTTTTCATCATTCATAAAATTTGTCACTTTTTTATGAAAAAACATCTGTAGCTTTTGCTTCAACTCCGTGAATTTTTTCTTTTTCTTGTACTAAGCGTGCCAAAGGTCACCTCAGGTTATATTTTATCAGCCTTCAGAGAACCATGTAACTCTCCCTGTTGTGTCAGAAGCATTATTTTTAGTGCTGTGTCGCAGTACAAGGATACAAGTTTTATTTAATGCAGATCTGCAGTAATGCACCGAAATTCCAGGCACATTTGCCTCATTGTGTCCTCTCCCGCTTTTATGTAATACAACCTCAGGATATTTGCAGCAAATTCTGTAAACCAAAACCAAGACTGTTCTTTGGGACATAAGGCACATTCTACTTGGCATTTATATAAAACAACTTAAGAGCAAAACTAAGAGAAGAACATGATATGCTGAGCCAAGGAATGTCATGTTCTTTGGCAGAAGCTTTTCTGTAAAAGTGCTGACAGTAATTATGCTGCATTGGTGGTATGCTGAGAAGAGAGAGGCTTTTAATTTGTTTCCCTGTAATCGTGATCCTACAACCAAGCGAGGGATTTTCGACATTCATATGGTATCATTTTTGATAATTTTTAAAGAAACCTAGAATTTATTACTATTCTAACGGTCCATTTGTTGAGCTTTGACAATGACCACCTCCATTCTGCCACTTTGTTCAACCAGCTTTTTTTTTAGATAAGCTTTGACTTACGAAATATACTTTTGAAACATCCATACAAAGACTTAAATGTTGTTTAAAGTTTAAAGTCCTGCAGAGAATGAAGAGTACCTTTGCCATTTGCTGACAATAGCAGGACTCATACTGCAATAAAACCAAAAGCTGTTAATCTTCAAAGGTTCATATATATCAAATTACATCCACATAATGTTTGCAACTGCAACCTGTAGTGTAGAATCCAACTTGAAGCATGTCCTAACAAGTTAGGTCATAACCATTTCAGAGAATATATTTGATAAAAATTTTTATTTAAATACTGCAAATACATAACATTTTCTGTATAGAGTATATTTCTGTATGACTATATACTCTACTAGAAAAAGATTAATTGGATTCATCCACTCTTTTCACATTCATGTTTAATTAAGGATCCAACCTTAAATCACTGCAGAGAGCCAGAAAATAATGCAGTATAAGGGGAATGTCAAACGGGAATCAGGCATGCACATTAAATGTAATGTGACAGAAATTCTAATTACAATGTCGTGCGCGTCAAACAGTGATCACATTCACCCAGCGGTCATCAGCTTTTCATATGACAGCACCACATTATATCAAAATGCAACAGTGGTAGAGAGAGTTCCTGGTGCAGTTATCCTTATTTTAATATTATCATAGACTGAGACAAGGTTGGAGACTCTAAAAAAATGAAAGAAAATCAAATGATTGCAAATTTACATACTGTATAATGTAAGTCTGCGCCAGAAGGTATTGTCTGTGAAATTATAGATGTAATGCCACCCTGTGGAGTCAATGCTTACTACATCCAAGTCAGCTATAAGAAGCAAGTGTTTATTTATGTTGAACATAACAGACTCTCAACTTATTGTCTAATTGTTAGTTTGGGAAGTAGTCTATGATGTGGTTTCTAAAATAAGATGAAAAAAGGTCCTTGCCTGGCCAGAAAACTGCACAGAAGACCGTACAAAAGAAAACAATAGCAGAATATCCAATATAAAAACAGAAAGCATAAAAAGGTCTAGACAATGTCCCCAAAAGGATACATTTATATATAAAAAGCTGTCCTCTCCTTACTATTAAAACTATGTTAACCTCAATTTATTGTTAAATCACATTAAATTACTACATCTACAGCACAGTTGACTTTTTACAGTTATGTGTATACATATTTGGACAGTGATACAATTTTCATAATTTTGCCCCCGTGCAACACCACAGTGTTTCTGAAATGGACAAGTCACGATGGGATTGAAGTGCAGACTTTCAGCTTCATTCAAGGGGTTTCACAAAAATATCTCAATAACCATTTAGGAATTACAGTCATTTTTAGGCATAGTCCCTCATTTTCAGAGGCATAGAAGTAATTGAACAAACCAACATAATTATACATATAATGATAATTTTTGATACTTGGATATAAATACTTTAAAAGGCAGTGACTACTTGATCCTGTGGACATCACCAGATGCTGAGTTTCCTCCCTTGAGACAGTTTGCCAAGCCTCTACTCCAGCTGCCTTCCATTACTGTGTGATTGTGGCTCTTTCTGCCCTCAGTTTTGTCTTCAGTAAGTGAAAAACATGCTCAGTGGGTTGAGGTCAGGTGACTGACTTGGCCATTGAAGAACACACAATTCGTGTTCTTCTTTCTCAGTATGCTTTGGGTCATTATCCACCTGTACTGTGAAGCGCTGTCCTATTAAATTTGCAGCATTTGGCAGAACCTGATTGGATAGTACAGCCATTTAACTTATACACACTTCAGAATTGATCCTGCTGCTTCTATCATCAGTCACATCATCAATAAACACCAGTGACCGAGATCCATCGGCAGCCATACATGCCCATGCCCATTGACTGACACTGCCTGCGCCATGCCTGACAAATGATGTGATGACTTTCCTTTCCTTCTCCATACTCCTCTCCTCCAATCAACCTGGTACAAGCCTATCGCCCAATGATGGCCTCCTTACTTTGCATTGTCACCTCTTCGGAACACGTTCTAAAAATTCCCATGAACAGCTACCAAATGCACATTCATCAGTTAGAATGAACTCCAGGCATCTTATCTGCTTCATCTGTCATGAAATAAGGGAGAACAGGCCTGGACACCTGGCCATGAAACGGATTGCCAGTCAATTGTCCAATTACTTTTTACTCTCTGAAAATGGTGGACTATGGCTGTAATTCCTAAACGGTTAATGTGATATTTTTGATAAACCCCCTCAAAATAAAACTGCAAGTCTACGCTTCAATCATGTCTTGATTTGTTCATTTCAAAAACAGTGCAGTGGCGTATGGAGGCAAAACTATGAAAACAAGGCAACTGTCCAAATACTTAACTACCCTAACTGCACCTCTGCTCTGTCAAGTAACCACAAAACTCCTGGCCTCTCTTCATCGGTTACCAGGGATGCAAAGAACCGATTTTACGATTCTTTCACGTCTTTAAAGCGCACTGCGTGGACTGGCACCGGGTTGCATCTCTGAACCGCTCATTCCCCAACTCCCAACCTCCAGACCCCTCGGATCTGCCGACCAATCGCTGCTTTTTATATTGTTTGGTTGGAATCGTCAATTAAATAATAATAATAATAATAATAATAATAATAATAATAATAATCTTCTTCTTCTTCTTCTTTTTCTTTCGGTTTTTCCCTTTAGGGGTCGCCACAGCGAATCAGTGTCCTCCATCTAACCCTGTCTTCTGCGTCCTCTTCTCTCACACCAACTACCTTCATGTCCACTTTCACTACATCCATAAACCTCCTCTTTGGTCTTCCTCTAGGCCTCCTGCCTGGCAGTTCAAAACTCAGTATCCTTCTACCAATATATTCACTATCTCTTCTCAGGACATGTCCAAACCATCTCAGTGTGGCCTCTCTGACTTTATCTCCAAAACCTCTAACATGTGCTGTCCCTCTGATGTACTCATTCCTGATCCTATCCATCCTGGTCACTCCCATATTCCTCAACATCTTCATCTCTGCTACCTCCAGCTCTGCCTCCTGTCTTTTCCTCAGTGGAATAATAATAATAATAATAATAATAATAATAATAATAATAATAATAATAAAAAGGCAAAGGAGTAATGTGCGGTGTTTATCTGATGCTCTTGCAGGTCATCGGGGATGTGGAGGTGCCCCTGGTTGCAGCGGCGGCGGCGGCGGCGGCTACGTCAGCGGCAGCGGCGGCTACGTCAGCGGCAGCGGCGGCTACGTCAGCGGCGGCGGCGGCGGCTACGTCAGCGGCTACGTCAGCGTCGGTGGTCACATGAGACGGGTCTGGTGTTGTGTCACGTGAGGCGCTGCCTCTGAAACATGGCTCCGACGAGCACAGGGACGCCGCCGTTGTGACCGACCCCTCGTCTGTCGCCCGCAAAAAATAAAAAATAAACCCCACGGACACCGAGCGAGTGCACGGCTCTTCCTCCCCCCCCCGCAACCCCCCGCAACCCACCCGCAGCAGGTCCTCGCCCTCGCGGGGTTAATGCGGTACAAAGTCACGATGCGTGAAAGCGCCGCTGCGCCGTTAGCTTGACGCAAGCTAGCTGTCATCGGTCACAAGCGGCGAGAGGTGAGCCGAGCATTAGGCGACTGTGAGCGATGCTGCTCCGTAACGACAGCGGATTTACGTTTAACAGGTATAACTGCTCTTGTTTAATTTCGCTTCAGTGGTTTTAGTTACCACACGATGCCTTTTTCTTCTTTTGCTTGCTCGATCTAAGTCTCCTAACGTTAGCCTCTTCGTTAAGCTAAACGTTAGCGTTAAGTCTACGCTACTTCCCCAGTTGTTTTCGCGCTTCTTCTTAAGGCTTTCGCTGTTCCCATTTTTATAACGTTATGAGAAGTTGTCATAAGCTGAATCACATTTACTTTGCTTTACTTGAAACTTACAACATCCACAGTCTGTGTTTAGGTTGGGCTTTATCAAGTCTTAGACGTTATCTCCACAGCCAGCTAGCAACCTAGCTAACGCCGTTCAAAATGAATTCAAAACTTTTAACTAATGGCATTATATGAACGTTTTTGGGAACTTTAGTAATACTTTTATTGGGGGAAAGTCACAGGTGAATTCACTTAACTTAAAACTTGAAGCTTTTTCGGAAACTTGCCACCAGGGTACAGGTTTCTTGATGGAGCAGAAGTAGTTCAGTCAGTGAGAAGTGGCTCAGTCATGTGAGACGAGCTCAAACTTCAGTGACTTAGAGAAGAACAAGCAGTCATGTGCATTCAACAACATCACATTACTCTCACATTGCAGCAACTTGCTTTTCTCTTCTGTAGAAAACAATGTCTCGTTTCAGCAGGGCACTACAACTTATAGAGCACGTTAAAAGTAGCTGTTGCTCATCTAATTGTCCATGTGTGCCTTTCATTGAAATCTTCAGTGGGACAGGCAGACGAGGAGATTAGGTCTTGCCCTTGATGACTTTGATTTCTTCCTGCACGGATGTCTGAAAATTATCCCCGGTGGGAGACAGTGTAGTGACTGCAGCTGACCAGTGTGCAACTCAGGAAGAGCATTGGAGAGTCACCATGGATTGGCTGATGCATGCAGTCGAGAAGGATTTGGGGATTGACCGACGGCAGCAAGGCCTGGGCCCCCGTCCCCGGGAGCTTATAGCCCTTGTTCCTACGCGCTGGGTGATGGGCCTGAGGGAGAGGAGGGTCATGCGCTGTGCCCGCTTTGACAGCATCAGTGAGCCTGAAATTCATACGCACCTTCAGTGTTCCCAGACAAAGCTGCCTCCTGGATGGACACGAGTGTGCATTCAGGGTCTGAGGAAAAGCAAGCTGAGCTACAGACTGGCCAGAGACCCATGTGATCAACAAATGGAATTCATGTCCCAGGATTCTTATGTCAAAACCATGCAGTGTCTGTCGCAGCATAATGTCAGGTATTGTATATATTTTGATGTTTCTTCCACTTTATTTTAGTTTATATACATTTACATTGCTGCATAAACTTCTGTCCTCTGCATTTTTTTTGACGCACTGCTAGTCCTACACACTTGCAGCTAGAAACAGGATTCCACAGCTGTAATGTTAGGCATGTTTAGGAGATATGTTTTTATACTTTCGGTACAGAAGTCTGCAATGGTTGATTTTACATAAATTCTATTATTTTTTTTCGAATGGGTTTTTATTTAGAAATGAGTGAAACAAGATGAAACATGATCAAAAAAAATCTCAAAAACTATAAAGGCCACAAAAGTGGAACTAGTCTAACAGCTTCCCTGTACTTTGGTTCCTCACATACTCAATATGGTAGCTAAAGTGCCACCATGTGGTAAGAAATGAACTAACAAATGTTTCAAAATATTTAGGCTATAATCTTGGGCACTGTAAGTCATAGATTAAAAAAAAAGGGGGGGGGGGTGCTTCATCCGATTGCATCTGATTTCCTCAAGTGTACAGATGAAGACCACAAATAAGACTGCAGTTTTCATGAAGTTTCACCACTAGGGGCTGCTATATATATATAAAAAAGAAATACACAAGATGAAAAAAGAAAACTGCTCAATACAAACCACTGTTATTATGAGATAGGGAAGGCTAGAAATAGGGTTCTGCTTTTGAAATGTCAAGCATAACTTGGACATTCTAGCTTGTAGACAGCTTGTTGATGTCTCAAGTAGTTAATTGTTTTGATTGTTTTTTTTTTTTGGTTGTTTTTTGTTTTTTCAATGAAGAGTGCAAAAAATAACTCAAATCTCAAGAACTGTAAAGGCTACCAAGATGAAACTTGACCAAAACCTTGCCACTGGTGATATGTTTAACATTGTGGCCAGTTACAAAACCACTTTGTATGTTTTTATAACCATTCATAATTTAGCTCCTATTATGGCTGTTCAGGTGATATGACCTGCATTCCTGCCTCAACATTGCAAGAAAGGTGAAATGTTTAGACTATGGGTTTGTTTGCTCAGTATGTCAGAAAATAAAGCAACAGCAGCAGATGCAGCAATCAAAACACATTTTCTTCAGATATTCTAGCTAGAACACTCTACCTGTGGCTTTAGGAAAATATATGGGGAATTTTTTTTCACTATTGTCTGACATTTTATAGAGTAAACAATTGAAAAAAAAATCTATTAATTGATGATGAAAATAATTGTTACAGCCTTAATATCAGGGTACTTGAAGCATCTCTTAAAATGAACTGCAGGTTGCTTCTGTGGATATCTCTGGCCTTTGATTATTTAACTGCATTTCTACCTTCTATGGTTTCGACAGGTTTTTTGATCCACCGTCAAATGAGTTTGCTTAATCGTGCTCTCTAAGTAACATTAGTCATTTAACTTTTGCTTTATATTTTGGTTTATATAGTCAGAAAGTCAGACTTAACTCTTTGCCTAGGTAGACAGTTGAATTATAAGAACAGATGAGTTAAATGTCTTGCGTCCAATGAATTTAAAGTTTAGTTGTGTGAGATTCCCTTAATAATTAAATACTAAAATGAAGAAAAACAAATGCAGTTGTTGAGTAGAACATGTCTGAAGTAATGATGTGTCAGCTTTTAATCTTTATACCCTTTTTCAGGAATCTATGGCGTGAAGCGCATTACAAACTTGTGCAGCCATATGCAGGACCCAGTGAGCAGATGCATATTGCGGCTGTTGATGCAGTGCGTCATGCGCTACAGAAACTCTTCCATTCCACATTCATCTCATCTGACAGAGTGTCACCATCCCTTTCTCCAGCCAGAGAGAAGGAGAAGGAAAGCTATTTGCCATCCAGTTCATCCTGCTTTTCCAAGTCCCAGCCAGACCATCTGTGTCCTAATGTTCTGCCTGCAGAGTGCCTGCTGGAGACGGTAGAAATGCTATATGTGATTCTACCATATACTCAGTATTCACTCCAAGATATTGTCTCCTTCAGCCCAGCCAAGCTCGCCAACAGCCATGCCAAAGTGTTGTTCATTCTCTACCAGTTACTGATAGCTCTACAGGCATGTCATGCAGCAGGTCTGTCATGTGGCGAGCTCTCTCTGCAGGACATAGCAGTAGATGAACAGCTCTGCAGCCGTCTCAAGCTCAACCTGGCCCATTATGAGGAACTGGGGATGGAAAGGGATGGAAACATTGATGGTACTGGCAGACATGTGCCGAGAAGTGTCCTGCCAAGGGACAGTGTATGTGTGAGCCAAGCAAACAAAAGACTTTGCAAAGACTGCTTTGATGAGCTGAAGATGTTGGTTCTGGACTGGGTTCATGGACGAGTCAGTAACTTCCGCTACTTGATGGAACTGAACAGGTTAGCAGGGCGGCGAGAAGGAGACCCTAATTATCACCCAGTGCTGCCATGGGTGGTGGATTTCACTGTGCCATTTGGAAAATTCCGGGACCTCAGGAGGTCAAAGTTCAGGCTGAATAAGGGGGACAAACAACTGGACTTTACATATGAGATGACCAAAGAGGCTTTGGCTGCTGCAGTGGGTAACGGGGTTGGTGGGGGCAGTGTGGGTGGAGACCTTGGTGGCTCTGTAGGTGCTGGCAGCGCTGGACAGTCTGACCACCTCCATGTACCTCATCACATATCTGATGTGCTCTCAGACATTACTTATTATGTCTACAAAGCCCGGCAGACACCCAAGTCAGTGTTGTGCAGTCATGTTCGATCCCAGTGGGAGCCAAATGAATACCCGGCCAGTATGGAGCGCATGCAGACCTGGACCCCTGATGAGTGCATTCCAGAGTTCTACACAGATCCCTCCATATTCCGCTCTATCCATCCCGACATGCCGGATCTGGATGTGCCTTCCTGGTGCAAGTCTTGTGAGGAGTTTATTGAGGTCCACCGGCACCTTCTGGAGAGCAGAGAGGTGTCCCAGCATTTGCATCACTGGATAGATCTCACATTTGGCTATAAGCTGTCTGGTAAAGAAGCTGTCAAAGCCAAGAATGTGTGCCTGCACCTAGTGGACAACCACACCAATCTGACTACCTATGGTGTAGTTCAGCTATTTGACCAACCCCACCCACCCCGCTTATCTTCTTCACAGTATGCCCCAGCAGAACCTCCTCTCCTTGGCCTTGCTGCTCTCAATGTGCCTTCTCTACATATCCCTCAAATTGACACCATGGCTGACACTGTGGATGGAATGGTGCCAGAGTCCACAGGGTGTGAGTCTAGTGGCTGGACAATGGTAGACAGAGATGAAGAGCTTGAACAAGGTACAGAAGCCCTGGACTCATTAGCGTCCGCTGGCTCATCCAGCTCTGCATCCTGCTCTGCGCCACTGCCAAGTGTGAGCACGGCAGGAGGAAAAATGGGAGGAGAGCACACAGCACTTATTGTATCTCAGTCCCCGAGTTCATTCCCTGGTGATTTTACAAGCGGCTTAGGCCCTGGTTTACGCAGTGCCATGTTACAAAGGGGTGGGCCAGTGAACAAAAAACATGCGGAGGGTAGTGTAACTGCCACTAGTGCTGAAGAATTCAAGATCATCCTCCCTGAAGGCTTCAACCCATTACAGCCTTTGGAAGAGTTGGAGAAGTTGAACAATTTCCTGGTGAAGAGTCTGCACGCAGACGTATGCCATCTTGCAGGATCTAGTGACTGCACGAGAAATGGTGTGGGGATTGAATCTCTACCCTCTCTTACACAGCTGTACCAAAGAGACATGCAGGCCCTTGGTATTCTCATCGCTGAAATATTCTTCTCCTTTAAACTGAGGGGACTGAAACCAGGCACCCCCCTCAGACAGCGTTTCCAAGCTGTTATGAAGCTATGCTCTGCCAGCCTCCGGGATGTGCCACTGTCTTTGCACCATGCTCTTGAGACACTGCTGCTAATAGAGAAACACTCTGGAATAGCACATAGAGAAGTACCAGATTGCTCATATCCACTCCTCTTCAAATATGACCCCATCTATGATGGTCTCCCTCCTCCAAACCCCTGCCAGTTACTCAACTCAGTCATCACCCCTTTTCCTTTCCCCTCCTATTTTGCAGCACTACATGATTTTATCTTTTCTTACCACACTAAGATGGAGACTACATGTAGCCTTCAAGGAAGAGATGTTGTCTTTCACCTTTGGCAACAGCTTGAGACATTGTTGCGTGGAAACATCACAGCTGAGGGTCTTGAGATTCTTTTGCCCTTCATTCTAGCCCTCATGCTTGAGGAGTCCACTGCTGTGTATGCTGCGTGGTACCTTTTTGAACCCATCTCTAGAGTACTGGGTCCCAGAAATGCAAATAAGTACTTACTGAAACCACTAATCAACGTATATGAAAACCCTCACTGCCTGCGAGGACGTTTCTATCTCTACACGGACTGTTTCATTCTGCAGCTGATCATGAGGCTTGGCCTACAGGCCTTTCTGTCCAGCCTACTCCCCCACGTGCTTCAGGTCATCACTGGCTTTGAAAGCTGCATCTCGGGCTCTGGCGGAGAAACATGTAAAGGGCTCAGGGCTGGCACATGTAATCTAGGAGAGGAAGAGGAAGAGGACTTTCAATGTGGTGAGGTGCGGCAAACGTCCGGGTCTGTCAGCGGGAATATGGGTGGTAGCAGTGGAGCCAGTGGAGGAGTTGGGGTGGTGGGAGAGACAGGGCTGGTTGACTACTCCTCTGGCATCAGTCTCAGTGACCAAGTGTTTCTCTCAGAAGCAGAGGACTTTCAGAATGGGTTCTATGTCAACAGTGGAGCAGGTGTGGCTGCTGGGAAACAGCAGAGCCAGAACTCCGTGTCCAAGGATCAAGACCAGGAGTCCCTAAGTGTTGGGAAACTAAGTGACAAAAGCAGCACAAGTGAACTGTCACTGGGTGATGGAGACTCAATGCGGGATCGAGCCAGTCTCAAGTCAGCTGACAGCAGCCAGGATCTGAAACAAGCGAGTGAGGGAGAAGAGGGAGGAGAGCTGGAGGAAGAAGAGGTGACTGAGACTAATGAGGGTAAAGAGGGAAGAGATGACCCTACTCTACCCAACCTGGAGCTCACTCTCTCTGGTTGCACAGAAGCTTCAGGAGCCACAGTTGCCACTCTGGAAGGTGAGTTTGTGAATGGAATGGCACTGGAAGAGACTGAGAAAGGAGTTGTGGGAGAGCAAGAGGAGGACAAGGACCATGATCCATCAGAAGACTCTGAGGGGAAAGAGCAAAAGATTCTTCTCGGTGAGTGAATGATGGCGTTTTTTTTAAGTAAAACATTTTTGTATTAACTGATAATGTCTGATGTTCTTAAATATGTCTCCACACAAAGATACGGTGTGTAAAACAGTTCGATGGCTGTCAGCGAAACTTGGACCAACGGTGACGTCTCGATATGTAGCGAGAAATTTGCTGCGAGTGCTCACAAATTGTTACATTGGTACGTAGCTTTACAACATAAAAGTTTCATTGTCCCTTTTATATTTTGTAGCATTGACAAAACCCTGCTCTGGGGTTTTGTTATTACTGCTTTTGTTCTCTTCACCTCTCCTCATGTTCTCTGTCTGTAGGGCCTGAGAAACACCAGTTTGTGGCCACGACATCTGAGGAGAGCAGTCTGGACAGTGTGGGAATGGGCAGTGTGTATGAGAAGAAACCTGTGGTTGGTGATCAGACAGCAGGACCTGTGTTGGACTGTCTCATCTACATAGCTCAACTTTATGGAGAGCCTGTACTCACCTACCAGTACCTGCCTTATATAGGATATCTGGTAAGAGGAGAAAAATCATACCAAAAAGTGCACTTACATGTACATAACCACCACTGCCATGTCCCACTACCCACCATCACTTTTTTTTTTTTTGGCCTATTCAAGCTAATTGCCCTTTTCATAGGCAAAACCATTGTTTGTATCAAGGGACATTTTCAAGGTAATTCTTTCTCTGAAATATTACAAAAATGTAGGCGTCTACATTTTGTTTTCTAGGTGTCCCCACCTTCTTCGCAACGTCTTAACACACGTAAGGAAGCAAGTCTGCTTGGAGCTGTTGCACTTACACAGAAGATCATTGTCTTTCTCTCTGATACCACTCTAATGGACATGCTTATGAAGATCAACCAGGATGTGCTTCTGCCACTATTGGACCTGCTCACCACCCCCAGTATGGGGTAAATAACAAACAAACCTATCTACACACACACACACACACACACACACACACACACACACACACACACACACACACACACACACACACACAAACACAAACACAAACACACATGTATGTTGAGGCACCACACATGACAGTTCCTTAGGTTTTCATAATTCAAACAGGAGCATCACTGTAAAATGTTGCTGATTGTTTGCTTTTTTTCCCTTTTTTCTTTTACATTTCTCAAACACCTTGAACTGTTCATACATGTTGAAGTGCTATATCTTTTCCATGTTTTTGTTGAAAATTAATCAGAAAATGCGCTTCATTATAACTGTCATTCACCCTCTGCTTGGTTGTATTTCATTCTGCTGTACTCAGGTTCCCCAGTGGGGTGCAGACACGCACTGCTGTCTGTCTCAAGACTCTCAGCCTGATGGCTCTCATCTGTCTGCGCATTGGGAGGGAGATGGTGCAACAGCATATGGCTGACACTCTGCGCCGGTTCTTTGCTGTTTTCTCTCTGCTGCATTCTCTGCAGCCCCAGGTATGCACATACACATAACCACACACGATACACAAGGACTGACTGATGTTGTCACCTGTCAAGTTTATTTCTAGAGTACTTTCAACAAGCAGATATGGCACAGTGAGCTATATGTAAAAGGAATGACACAAAGGCAGATGAAAATATGGATAAAAATCATACAAAAGACAAAAACTTGGAGTACTAACTGTCTGACAGATGGAGAGAGAGAAAAGTACATGCATTTGTGAGTATGGCAGGAGAGTTGTTCCTTTTGCATCAGAGCATTTAAATGTTTATCTGTGTACTTACATCTTTTTGTTTATAAAATGGAATGATAAAGTAAGCAGATGTGGTGTCTGTCTCTGTTATGCTGTAGCTCGACAGCGCCCCTCGCAGAGTTGTGGGAGAAGTCACGGTGGTGGATTTCTGTACAACTGAAGATTCAAAAGTAACATATGAGTTGGGCGTCTTGGAGGAGCTGCAAACTGTATTTAACCCTGAGATGGCCCATGCCTCTTACATCCCCTTCTACTGTCTCATAGGTATGGAAATCCTGCATCTTATGTCAAACACAAAATACCCTATCCAGCAGGAAGATGGCAGTAAAATGATAAATTCAAATATACTTTTACATTTAAATGTTTAAAATCTGTGTTTTTGTTGGGGTTCATATAGGGGATATGGCAATTCGTAAGCTGGTTCCCAACCACGAGCTAGTCTGGCAGTTGGCCCAGTCCTACCATCAGAGTGTGAGCCAAGGGAGTCCAGAGACGAACATCACAGCAGCGTCCAGGGCAGAGCTGCCTCCATCCGCCATGGGTCTCTCTTCTGGTTTCGGCAGACGTGTGGGTGGCAGCCCCTTCCCTGCACCTTCAAGTAGCTCTACCCCACTAGGAGACTCCCTCCCTGAATCAGGCACGTTTGGGAGCCACCTGGTAGGAAACCGTATCCAAGTGTCCCGAGACACTGATTATAGTGGTAGCCCCAACCTTGGCTTAGCCAGCTCTTGGGGACGCTCCAGCCATACCACCCCCAATATCCCCACTGCCTCCCCCTTCACCACTCCATCTATTGGCACATTGGCTTCCTTTTCCTCCTCCTGGGTGACAGGCCCTGCCTTGGAGGACAGCGCCCTGAAGCAAGAGCTCCCTCGCAGTGGCCGCTCCCTGCAGGGCAACTGGCTGGCCTACTGGCAGTATGAGATCGGTCTTAACCAACAGGATCCACATTTCCACTTCCACCAGATCCGACTGCAGAGCTTCCTAGGTCACTCAGGCACCACAAAGTGTTTGGCACCACTGGCAGGAGAGGATTACTTCCTTTCTGGTAGTAAAGACAAGACTGTCAAGCTTTGGCCTCTTTATAATCATGGTGATGGGACACAGGAGGTGGAGCCTAGGCTGACGTATACCGACCATCGAAAGTCAGTCTTCTATGTTGGACAGCTTGAGGCTTCGCAGGAGGTAATAAGCTGTGATGGTACTGTGCACCTATGGGACCAGTATACAGGTATGGGATATCAAGCACAGTGCATTTCTTCTTACAATTAGAACTGTGAGTCTTCAGCTTATAAAGTACTTTACTATGTAACTACATTCTATCTTTTGTCCTTAGGCAAGCAGATCCGCTCATATGAAGCAGTGGATGGAAAAAATCCCATTACAGCTGTCACTACCATGCCAGCTCCACACTGCAGTGTTGTGTTTGGCAGTGCAGATTCTGTTCTCCGCTTCATTGATCCTCGCAAACCGGGATTGCAGGTAACAGTTTCACTTAACAAGCTCATTCTGTCAAGAGCTGTGCCATAAAACATCCAGTTATCAGTTATCAGTTGTTGTAGTGATTTCAAAAATGGTACCACTTTTTTGATTCCCCCACTATAGAGTTGTTTCAGACTTGAGTGACAAATCTTCCTCTATATCCCCAGCATGAATTTCGTCTGGCATACAACAATTTGAGCGCAGGCCTTATCCGCTACTTGGCAGTGAGCCCTGCAGGGCGCACAGTGGCTGCAGGTTTCTCATCTGGCTTCATTGTTCTGCTAGATGCACGCACAGGGCTTGTTCTGAAGGGCTGGCCGGCTCATGAGGGAGATATCCTCCAGATGAAGGTATACTTTGAGTGTGTGTGCATCTGTGTGTGTAATTTCTTTACCTTGCATCTGTAATACAAAATAGAGCTGCCTCCCTGTAACATTTTAGGCAGCGGTGGTGTTCAATGAAAAGAAATTGCTATTTCAACAATTTAAGAACAGTATGCAAATACTGTTTAACCATTTTATATTACAATAATGACAAACCAGGGCAGTTAATATTAGTTTCTGTAGATTTGTTGAATGCATAAATAAATGAGTTCTTTCAGATTTTGTAAGAATTTTTCTTAGGCTATGTATTAACATCACTGTTGGATGCCCAACAGTCTTTAAAGATAAAGGAAGGAAAGCAGAAAAAGAACACATGCGAAACCTGAATGAAAATTTCTGGCTTTGAAAATTTTGCAGTTTGGCAGCCAACACTTACTTTAAAGTGTCTTTAAACACACCATCAAAAGAGTTTAAAAACATTCTTTACTTTGCATTGCCTTAGCATATCATGATAAAGAAACATGCACTTTTACACTGAGGGATTTTTTTCTGCTGATCTGTTAAAAAGAAAAAATCCTAAATCCTTTCACAACAATTTAATGTTCTATTGCAGTAAAATATGAAAAGCTCCTAGTGGGTGAATACTAAACAATTTCTGTAGTCTTTGTGTGTCCTTACAGCATGAAAAATTTACAGAAATATCTGCTATTTACTGACTTTAAGGTGGAACATTGTTGCATTTTTGTATTAGAAAATGAGACCTTAATCACATGGTGGGCACACTCTAACTTAAACCCTTGTAAAGGACCCGCATTCAACCTGTGTGTTTCTCAACACTGGTCTGACGGGAAGGACTTTTAACAGTCAAGTTTAGACTGAGGATGTGGAACATGCAGTGTGTCACATAAATGCGTGGCCGCTTTCTATGCTGTTGTCAAAATTTGCACTCTGCCAGATAAACCTTTGGCCAAACACAGGAACAATTTCTCTTTTCATGGTGGGATTTCCGAAATAACAGAAGGCATCTGTGGGGTTTGGGGGGGTCATTGAGTGATTGGTGTACCAGCAAATATGACAGCCCTATAGGCTCTGAAACACAGTTTAGTGTGAATTGTGTTTCTGTAAAATCTTTTTTTTTTGCGACAAAAGAGGAAGGTAACAGCAGAGGAATATTTATAGTGTTGTCAGTTGCTGATTGTAAGTTGGTGCATCAACCAGCTGAATCCGGTGGGTATGAAATCATAGTCAGACTTACTGGTAAACAGTGGAAACTTTTTCGACAACCACATCTGTGAAAATCCTAACCCACACAGTGCAAATGAGCCAGTTAATCACTTCTCATTGTGTTGACTCTTTTTATCTGAGCAATTCATGTCTCACATATGACCTCTTGATGCATTATCTACATGGATTTTTGGATAATTTTATGCTAATACTTGACCCGTTTTTGATGCAGGTTGAGAACTGCCCGTCCCTGATAAAAAATGAAAACAGTTGTTTGAGTTTTCTCTTGTCAGGAATAGGAAGATTGTTGCTTGATGTGAATTCAAACAGTAATTTAATAGGTGTTTTGTTAATGTAGTCATGATTTAGTTCAAACCAGTGTATGTAAAAGCCTGAGCTATTTAATGACACCAGGACTCAACAGGGCTTCAACAAAATCCACCAGAAAGTCTTTCTACTGTATTCCTGGGCCAGATCAGATACTCAAGCTAGAAGGTGTGGCTTTACTTCTCTGTAGTCATGTGATAGATAATCAAAGACACTCAGCGGAGTGAGCTTTTATTTTGACAATCCTCAAAGGTAGTGGTGCGGAGATGGTGAAAGTTGTACCCAGCAAATTTGCTGTCAACAGAGCGCAAGGATGAGCAAACTTTATTTAACCCCAAATTAGGTCAAGGATTGTATCTCTAGTTTTAAGGCACAAGTTTAGGCAAATATGGACACAAGGTTACTCATTAGAAAGACCTTGGTGGTTCTCACTGGCACATCCATATTACTCAGACTCTGCCCCTTAATTCTTACACATTCATATTATGCTTGGAAATTAAAAACCAATCTGATCATTACCTTATCTTATTTGAAATAGATTTTATAGTAAACAAAGATTATCAAACTCAGTGAACTTACTCCCAACTAGGTGTTTTAAATTTGTGGTAACAGCAACAATGCTAGTCACGTGCGCTTAGTATTTTTCATTAAATCTCAAGCTATGTGCTTCAGAGTGGCAGGTAGTCAGTAAATGTAAACAATAAGATTGAGAAATCAGTAAAGGTAAATAGGACTGTGTGCTGTTGCCTAATTTATGATTGAGTTTTTTTTCAAGTATCTTTGCTGTACTTAACGCTCTCCTTACTCATATTCTTTAATATCAGAGTTTTAACCAGAAATTTTTAATTGTATTGCTTGGTATTTAACCACAAATCTTGGGAAAGGATTGTGGAAAGGTTAACCTGACAGTCTTTACTGAGATATTACATCAGCAGTCAATGACTTCCTATTTTTTTGTTTTCTTTTCAGGCAGCAGAGGGAAACTTGGTCATCAGCTCCTCCACTGACTACACACTCACTGTGTGGAAAGATCTGGAAAACAAGCCTGTACGTCAGTATAAGTCACAGTCTGACCCCATCCACGCCTTTGACCTTTACGGTTCGGAGATTGTAACTGGAACAGTGGCTAACAAGATCGGTGTGTACTCCATGGCAGATATCTCCCTTAGCCCCGTCAGCAGCACAAAGCTGAGCTCCGAGAACTTTCGTGGCACTCTGACCAGCCTGGCAGTGCTGCCCACCAAGAGGCTTCTGCTGCTGGGCTCTGAGAATGGTGCCATTCGGTTGTTAGCTTAAATCAGTGGTTCCCAGCTACATTACTGATGGCCTTCAAAGTGTCTTATTTGTGAAGACACCAGGTGTCTGAGCTCTCTCTGTCCTTTCTCCTGTGCTCGAGGTCAGTTGTACTTGCGGGCAAGATTGTCAGTTCTTTGAACAAGGCAGCACAGGTAGAGGCATTGTATAAGCTTTGTGTCTACTGTATCTTGCCACTCTGGCTTTTGGCACTGAATTTGATGGACAAGAAATGTGTGCCATTCTATTGACATTTTTCATGTAAAGTAAATCATACAATTTTTTAAAAGCTTATAGATGTATAGATAGTATATAATCAGAAATTCTTGAAGGTCATTTATTCTTTGGACTGAGTCAGTTATTCTGTTCAAAAGAATGAATCAGAAAACGTGCTCAGGAAGGTGGAACCAAACCGGGTTCTTACGTAGAGTTTACACTTTCCAAATAGATGCATACCAACACCAAAAATACGTGGACCTCACCTTTCATTTCCCTTGACATCAGAATACGTAATGCGTATCCAAATGCACTGATTAAACTATGCAGTATTTGTGGATCAAATAGTTTGTTTGTGTTAGCATTTCTCCATAGTGAATGAGGGTTTTTTCAGAGTAGGTTGTTTATAAATCATTAACAATAAAAGTATACTCACTGTTTCGACGACTGTTTTTGTACATCATCTCAGAGTGGAGACACTTAAGCTGTCGTCATATACAAAAGTCAGTTACCGATGCACAGCCTTTATTCTACTGCACAAGTACGGCCTGAATTGTAACATTTAGATTCCCACTCATTTTTTTAAAGACTGAATGTTTTTATCCACTAATAAATTACTTGAAGTTGCTTTGGGATTTCTTTAGCAGTTAGAGCCTGTAGCAACATTATACTTGGAGTGTATATCAGCAGATACCACTTTGATCGGGTGCCAGTTAAAAGTTTCACATCTCTCTAATTTCTGACCGCAAAAGCTCACATTAACAGTCAATGCCAAGATAAAAAGTTTTGTATTTTAACGTTTATATGTAAGTGCATATGAATATGTTGAGAAAAGTTATACATCAATAAAAATGTGGTTTAACTTGCTCCTTATTATCTTATGCAATTAATGTATAGTAGAGATATTTGTTCTTTAAATCGCGCCCAGTTTTCACAAAACTCTCCAGTATTATCCAACAATCAAAGCTTTGCTGTTTGTATGATTTTATCACTGTCATGTTGTAAAACAAAGTTTGCCTACTTTTCTAATTATTTGCCCAAAGCTCAAAATGCTCTGACAAGTGTACTACACTTTTTGATATTTTTTTTTTTTTTTTTTTTTGGGGGGGGTGTTTGTTTTGTTTGTTTTGTTTGTTTTGTTTGTTTTTTTGTAAACCTCGAGTGAAAACTCAATCCTACAGCAACCAACTTGGTTTTAAAAAGAATGTTTGTAGTTTCACGACTGATGTTCCAACTGATCCAGGATCTCTCCATGAAAATGTTTATTTATTAACTGGATTAATAAAAATTACTTCCATGTTCTCTGTATCCCATTTGTTCTGTGTGATTCACCCAGACTCATCATGACTCCTTTGCCTTACAGTCTTCACTGAATCAGTAGAGTTCAGATGGACAAAGTCCCCTCTTGTGTTTGCAGAAGACTGTCATGTGACCTATAAGATATCGCCTTTGCCAAGTGGTGAAATGTGTACAAATAAGCTGAATAAGTTCCTTTCTTCCCTATTTATTCAAGTGTTTTAATGACATTCTTCGTCACAACATATAATCATTATTTTTAGACCAAGTAAAGTGTTGCTTCCAGTTTTGTTGAAAGGCTAGTATATCAAAGCCAGAGGATTCTGGGAAATGTGGGCTTGTGCTCTCAAACTCTCAAATGTGTTTTAGGGGTTTATTTGCCCACACACAATTGGATTAACCACACTTTTGCAATTAAGCTGTCATGCTTCCTGTCAAAGATTAAGTTGTGCTGAGAGTTTATCACCTGCCCATTGATATGCAAAATAGCTACGCGTGTCAGGCTTCAATATTTAACCTTGGAAGAGTCTCAGTAGCTACATTTACAAACAAATAGTGACTTGAACGAGGTCCCAATCAATGTAAGTTGATATTTAACTCTTTGCTGAGCAAATGCCAATCGTTTGCTTTCAGGAATTCTGCCATCCACAGTCACTTAGTCGCTCCTTTTTTGGACAAGGCAGCAAGTTTTTTTCTATTTAAATTTAAGGTAAGATGAAATATATTGGAATTAATTTATTGGGTCATTATTGTACATTTGAATAACTGAAGACTTGGTGGAATACTCAAAATATTACTTAGATATTTGTGGATTTTCATGATTTCTGCGAAGTCTGCAAAAGGGGCTATGGTATTATAACAGTTAATACCTCTGGACATTTTATGTTTATTTGAATACTGAATGTCTGTGGACACCCGAGTGCACTGGTGCTCAAAATTGTCTCTGCCAAGACAAGTGGATTTTCTGTCCCATAAAGTGGACAGACTATAACAATGTTTTATTGAATAATAAAAATGCTACATTAGGACGTGCTTCACGACAGCTTGGGTAACCGCTGAAAGCACACACTTTTCAGTTTTACTGTGACTCTTGACGCATGCTCTACAGTACATATCTTTTACATTTTAGGCACATTTCCAGATGACCTGGGTTCCTTTAAAAGAGAGGAAAACTAAGTAAAGAGAAAGTGTTAAAGACCTGCACACAATATAGCAAAGAAACAGATAACAAAGGTGAGAATGTTATGCTTATATGACTTGATTTATTTATTTATTTTTTTTGCTAGCTAGTAACAAAAACTGGAGGAGTGGAAATGTGTGCTTCAGAGGGATATTGATGTATTGCACAACATACTAAAGATTTTTGAACAAGAGAGGTATATTTATTGCTTCATAAAAGTGAGCAGGTCAGACATCTTTCAGCCAGCAATTTCTCTCTTCTACAGTTACGTTGTAAGGATATGGACCTCCGTCTGACACTCCTGCTGATCTATCTCTGCAGCCAAGGAGCCACTGTAAAGCAACAAAATGACTAATAAATCACTTTTAAGATTATGAAAGATGATTATAATCTGTGCAGATTATATAATGCTTGTACAGGTTTATAATTTATACTATCTCTCTGCTCAACAGAATGCCGAGGTAACAGATGATGAGGTGATCCCCTTGGTGCCTCTGGTGCCCAGCCAACCAAGAGAGGTTAGAGGCAAACTAGAACAGAAGAGATTATCTCTGACTGCGCTTGACCTGTCGCAGCAGTGTTCTGGTCAAATGAATTTGCAGGTTTGCAAATGTGCCCTCGCGCTGAATATTTTCCCCGATATTTGCCCTTAGACAGTAGAAGATGAAAATACAGCACAAGCAGAAATTGCAGATACCACAGAAGCGTCTGCAATTGCAAAAAAGACTACTGGGGGTTCCTCAGAGGAAGAGCAAGATGAGGGTTGTCTGTCAGTCGGCCAGAGTTCAGAGTCAAGGGACACCATCGCTGCCGCCATTCAGACACTGGGTGTGCAGCTGCTACAGAACCTGGAGCCAACGCCAGAGCAACCGAATGTCATCATATCGCCTTTCAGCATATCACTAGCCCTCTCCCAGCTGGCTTTAGGTATGCATGTCCTGCGGCAGCTTTTACATGACACACTGTACCTGAGCAGCTTGTGCACTACCCATACGTAACTACCACACTTCATGAATTGTGTCACCAACTTAGATTTTATAGTCATCTGGAGACTTCCACTGTTCTCATCCAATTATTGCACCCCTCTTTTCTACAGGTGCAGTAAATGAGACAAAGGAACTGCTGATGCATCATCTCCATGAAAACACTCTCCCCTGCTACCACGAGTCTCTGCATAAAGTCTTAAAGCAGCTCCGAAACAATGACCTGCAAATTGCCACACGGATCTTCCTGCGCAAAGGTTACTCCCTATAACACAGCTTGTCAAAATCATTTTTTAGCTGTACTAAAAGTCGTGACTGCACAGCTCCTGCCTGTAGGAATTCTCTTGTTGCTTATTTGTGCTGACCTAAAGAGCAGGTTTAAAAGTCTGAGCTTCTGTTTATTATGCGTTGTAGGGTTTGCTCCGAAGCAAGACTTTGTCAGTGAATCCAAGCGGTTATATGAATCAGAACCAGCTGTGTTGGAGAGCCTGCAGCAGATAAATGACTGGGTAGAGAAGGCAACACATGGAAAAATGACTGACTTCTTGTCTGCTTTACCACCCAATCTGCTCCTGATGCTTATTAATGCTGTCCATTTCAAAGGTGAATTGAGAAGTAAAATGTCATCGCATTCATGTTATTCAGCCTCTTTTTTTTGCATCACTGACTAAAACTGTGACCCCCTTTTTCCATGTTGCCTACAGGAGAATGGAAAGCACGATTTGACCCGCGCTTTACCTCCAGGGGTGTCTTCTACATTGATGACAAACACATGGTTGATGTTGAAGTGATGGAAGATGCCAAACATCCCTTGAGTTCATTTATTGATAATGATCTAGAGGCTCATGTAAAAATACTCTTTAATTACTTATTTTTTAAGGTTCCATCACTGTCCTCAAAATACACCTACCTCTTTTCAAACAGACAGTTTAGAAAGAAACGAAAACCCCTGACAGACCTGTATTTCTTCTCCCTCTGCAGGTAGCAAGCTTCCCTTTCCAGAATTCCATGAGCTTGTTGGTAGTCATGCCTTTGTCGGGCCAGGTAAATGTGTCTTCGCTCTCTGCAAATCTGAATATCTCGGACCTGTATGATCGTTTGCCAAAGGAGATGGCCGCTCAAGTTAAAGTCCCCAAATTCAAACTGGAGTATGCTCAAGAGTTACAGGATGTTTTTACCAAATTGGGTAAGACTATGTTTTAATGGCCTCTAATAAGAGGCGTTATTATTATTATTATTATTATTATCATCGTCATCATCATTCTTCTTCTTCTTTTTATTGTTAATAATAATAATTATTATTATTATTTATTTATTTTTTTTCAAATTACAGATCAAATTGTTATAACTCGATGAAAATGTCCAGTCTGCTACGGACTATATTTAAAAATATTATCTATCCCTTGAGTTGAGACTGTGCTTTCTTCTCTGCCTCAGGTCTGGGAGAAATGTTCTCCAGTCCCAACTTGGCTGACATGGCAGATGGCCCCCTGCTGGTGTCCAGTGTGATACATAAATCCAGCATGGAGATTAATGAGAAGGGTGCAGAGGCTGCTGCAGCCACCAGCGTGGTCATCTCACGTGCATCTAACCCTGTTTTCCACCTCACCCAGCCCTTCTTCTTTGCCCTTATGGATGATAAGACTCAAGTACCGATCTTCATGGGGGTCATCAACAACCCTAACCCTGGAGCTCCTGTCTCGCAGAGAGGAGACCTTGGAATCTATGATAAAGTTGGATATCCGATTGACAAGAATTATGTAGGCTCATTTGGAGGCCCACCTAAGTAGGGACTAATAACCTGCCCCGTTGTCCCAAGGAAACTCAGACCAAGACCTTCATGATTGTAGAGGTTACATGTACAATATTAGCTGGATCTAAATCTGTTTGAAAACATATGCTTCATTTGTTTCTTTATTCCATTACAGAATAAACATACTGAGGAGCCCAATATTCCCTTTACAGTCAAATATTCCATTAAAAATTAACCATAGTTTTGCTGCACTAGATGACATGTCCTGGTCAAGAAACTCTTAAAATTATTGCTAGATACAAGAAATGGTTCATACCGACATCTGTTCATCTTTTATTTGATAATACATCAATTTTCCAACGTGTCAACATGTAAAGCCAAAGTGATCTGGTGTAATGTTACAGTGTTACAACATCAGTGTGTATGTAGTTGAGTTTTTAAAGATGTTATTATCTAATGGCATAATAAATTGAATTGATCTGGATTACATGTCAAGCTTATAAATCTAACTTTAAAAAAATCATGAATGAAAAACGGGCTGTAACATATAGGATATGTAAATCGATGCATTCACAAAACTGGAAAATTATAACGCAGGGGTCAACTGTAGAGAACAGGTTACAATTTAATACATCGGTTTTTCAATTCGAGCCAAATGGTATAATTTGTGGTTGTAGCTTACGAGTTTGCCTTTGTCCCATACTTTGCAAGTAATTAAGCGGTACTGGGTCTTCCCATCCCTCACGTTTTCATCTTTTCTTTGTTACAAAACAAAAATGACTCCCATGACGACTGACAGCAACAAACGAGAGGATTACAGGTTAAAGGAACCAAATTATTATTATCATCATTTTTTTTTTGGCCGCAGTCATTATATTTTTGTAATATTTTTCTTTTTATATATCGATGCGTTGCCCATTTCCAATATATTCTTATCACCACTGACACATAGGCACAGTTTTTTTTATGATGTAGAACATTTCAGGAAAAAAAAGAAAACGTGTGTGAACGGTCCTTAGGTGTATATTAGCTCAACGGCTAAGCTGAAAAAAAGCATCCACTGTCCCATCATTTCAAAAGTACCAATTCAGTTATTAAAAAAAAATAAAATAAATTATATGTGAGGTTTTTGTCGCGTCCATACAAAAATAAATAAAAATAAAAAGTTGCACCGCATTCTGAAAAACCTATCGTTTTCGTTTGCCAGCGAACGCATCGCCGCATTTCCCCCCCCCCCCCCGACGTCACCGTGACTCTTGGCGGTCCGTCCCCTGAGCTGGTCTCAGGTCGGTTTCACAGCTTCGGCCGCCGTCGGGTCCCGCGTCGCCGTCGGACCGCGGACCGACGTCGGATCAGCGAACGGAACCGGAAACCGGCCGCGGCGCCTCGCGTCGCTTGGCGCGCTCCTTCGAGCCGTTGGCGCCACGGAGACAATTGACCCGGACGCGGGAGTCGAGCGGAGCGAAGCGCGCAGATTCGGACTTTCACGGTTTAATTCACCTGTTTGGTTCCGAATCGCCTATTTCGCGGACATGGCGAAGCTCACTGAGGGCGCGATAGAGGTGAGGTCCATCTAAAACTTGGGTTTTTATAACGAAAAAACCCTCCGAAAACTTGAAAGATGGTTCGGCGCGGTCGCGCCGTTGCAGCCTTTGCTCGGTCGTTTGTTTACAAGCTATGACTTTTCTGTCATGTGAAGGTGAATAAAGATTAAACGTCGGCTCTGTTAACGTTTTTGTCGAACGCAAAGTTAGTCAAAAAAGTTAGTCAAACCGAGCTCTAACGTTAACTCCAGATACGAAAGTTAATTAAGTTGAGGAGGAGGAGGGGGGGTTAGTTTTTGCAGGTGAAATTTTTACGTTATACGAATCAAACAAATGGTTTTTGACGCCGTTTTTTTTGTTTGTTTTCAGGCTCTGTCGAGCGGCACCGGCGGCAACGACGCGGTGCTTCAGCTGGTGGTGAGTAAATAACAGAGAAGTCAAGAAAAGACGGGGGATCATCGCACGGTCCTCTCTGTAATGTCTCCCCTCCCGTTTAGGTCACTGGGACCAAGTGAACAACTTCCCTAGCAAAGATCACCGACGCCACATGCACAGACATACTACTTGAATCACATATAAAAGAGGAGTTCAGCCAAACCAAAACCCCACTGTCGCTTATTTTCTGCTTCTGAAAACGCATTTCAGGCCTCGACGGTACAGCCGCCAATACAAAATGCCCCAATATGTAGTGGTGAGCAGCTGCTTGAGGGCGATGGCCAGGGCTGCACATATGGAACAGATTTATTTACAAAGGAAAGTAGTGAAGTAGTAAACCCTTTCTTTGTGTTTGTACCGTACACACAAAAAGCTAGAGGAACGCTGTCGTGGGCAGCAGGATCAGAACGACCAGACAAAAAGGATATTTGGTGAGACTAACGCAAGCATTGTCACTTGTATATCACCCTTTCAGAACATTCGCAAAATCGATGGGGGAAATGGTCCTGCTCGCTTTCGGGTGATGATGAGTGATGGACGGCACACGCTTTCCTGTAAGTGTTTTTTTCTGATTATAACACACACACACACATATATACATATATATACGTTTGTGTGTGTATGTATGTATATGCATGCCTGTATAGATGTATGTATATGTTTATATATATGTGTGTATATATACTTAAACACATGAATGGCAAGTTTGTTTCCATGGCAGTCAATATGGTTTGTTCAACAGGTTATTGCAGAGAGAAAGCAAAGTGTTAGTGTGTGTTGGGACTGATAAAGATTTCATCCTATGATTGTTTATGAACCATGATTCATCTTCATTTATTGATTTATTTTTTTTATCAATCAATGCGGCACTAGGACGGGCGTGGTGGGGTTAAAGTCGATAGCTGTTTTATAGGTGTTGTTATTTCTCAGGAGGCCATTACCTGAATCAAGCTACCTGGCCCCTGCCTGATTCTCTCATCTCATCTCTCTGCACCTTTTCAGCCTTCATGCTCTCCACCCAGCTGAACAGCATGGCAGAGGATAACAGACTGGCTCCAAACTGCATTTGTGTTCTGAAGAGGCATGTGACCAATATACTGAAGGATGGACGGTATGGGGATTTTTAGCGCATTTCTTGACTTTATGGAGTAGCTTGTAGTGAATTAGGTGACAGACGGTTGTGCTTGTGCTACTACAATATTTGTTTTTGCTGTGAACTTTAAAAATGCATACTCTTGGAAGTATTTTGGACGGCAAAGCATGAGGAGATATTAAAGATTCACATAGGGCCATTATCTGCTGTTTATGGATGTGACGCTTTACAGACGGGTGGTAATCATTTTGGAAATTGATGTCATCAAGCCTGCTGCGGACGTTGCTGGTAAAATAGGTGACCCTACTCCTTACACTGAGGGTAAGGCTTCAAAACAAAGTTCATAATATTATTTGCCACTTGCTTAATGATTAACGCTTATCTGCAGTCATTACTCAGGGAATCTGTATGAGTCGATATTGACATTTAGATATAGAGCTGTCATAAATATTAGGTTCTAGTGTCATTGCGGGCCAATACTAATGTCAAGTCTTTCTTGCAGGTCAGACTAAAGGCCCACAGTCGACTGCAAATCCTGAAAGCCGCCCTCCGCTTCAACCACAAAATAGAAATGAAAGTGAGTGCAATTTTTTATTTAAAATGAATTTAAGATTGGTGAGAATTTTCAGAATTCACATTTTTGTGGAAAAAACCCCCACTGCAGCAGAAGTTCTTGAGCAACCACCAGATGGCAGCCTTCCTCTATTGCTCTCCATAGTTTAGGTGACCCTCAGATTTAGAGCCATTTTGACTGGCCCTTTGAGAAACATTTTCATTTTTAGCTTTCTCAAATCCTAGTCAAGAATTTTGCTTAAAATTATTGATAGTCACAATTCCCCTGAGCTCCATCTTCTCACGTGAATTCTTGGTATCATAAACTTTATCAACTATGAGCCTGTGCTGATGGGTAGCCATTGCTGTCTGTTCTTGTCAATTATTGTGTTTATGCACAGTAGAATATACAAATGTACTAATACACAGCAAAGCAGACTACCAGGAGAGTGTATATTAACCCCATGAACAAACAGATTTATTTTTGAAACACTGGCAGTTGCTCACGTCAAAGACGAGCAGTGGATCACAGCATAGCAAAGAACTTGGACCAGCAGAGATATGCAATCCGGCTGTCAGAAGGGTTTTGCTGTCTTCCACTGTGTCATAGCAGGTATTCATCCCTCTAATCTGCCATGTGGGAATTGAGGTTGTGGCAAGCACCCTCCTCATCAGCACAGTCATTGTTCATTTCTCTGTGTGTGCTGCTTGATCTGGGGGCTTAATTACCAGAAGTGCAGTGGTTGGCAAAGTGGGAGGACTTAAGTGGACACTTTGAACTCTAATCCTCCGCGTGAGACGCACACAAATCAAATGTGCAGCGCTTGTTCAAACGGAAAATCTCAAAGTCAGGCAGCACCGCTCTCCGGGGGAAGAGTAGCTCCAGTTCGTTATAGCATTTCACACTCTGTCCTGCTTCTGTAAAATGTGAATCATCCCTCTCACAGAAATGCAGGATCGCACATCCCCAACAACTTGGTTTGACAGGAGTGCAGTTTCCGGTTCCAGTCTTTCCTCTTGCTCGACCCGTGTCAACGGCGATACATGTACTTTAAGCCATTAAGGTTTTTCTTTGATGAAACTTCCTTCATGAAGTGAGATGATTATAGCGATCACAGTTGCAATCAAAAGAAATTGGGTTTTTGTAATTTGTCTCTGATGAATAATGTATGTGCTTCTTTCTTGACTCCTCCATCACTGCTCTTCATGGATCATTTATTTCTGTCTTCATTCCTCCAGCAGTTAACAAAGGTTTCGGTAATAGAGACTTTGGGAAGAAGGCCGCATCTACAGTGCCTAGTACCCCGGGGGGCAGCTCCAAAGTTGTGCCCATTGCCAGCCTCAATCCTTACCAGTCCAAGTGAGTATGTTTCCCAATTAGTTGGAAGTGCTGTGTCACGTCAAAAGGTTGTATATTTGCCACCTTTGGAACATTAACAACACATTCCTCTACATATGTAAAATAAAAGGAGCAACAACAACCTACCAAGCACCAACAAGACCATGAAAGTTTTACATGGTGAAGACAACTGGATGTAGACACAATATCATCAACACCTAAGTAATTTAATGCAATTCTGTACAGCATCCTTGCCACAGATGCAACCGATGTGGCAGTGAATTAAATCGTTATAGTGGAAATATATTTTTGCATAATCTGAATAAGCCATATCTTTTAAATTGGCTCATTATATCAGCTATGGCTACATTATGGCTGACATATCACTTTTGGTGTATATGTTTCTAGATAAGTACCAGAACAGAAATGTGAGAGATATGATTGAAGTCTTTTCCTACATAGATTGTCCACCATTGAGCACTGAAACTTAATCTTTCAATTTTAAAGTATCCTGCAAAATCCTGCTTAGTACATATCAAGGTCAAAAAGTTGAAATGGAATTAAAATTAAAATAGATTACCCACAATGACAGTGATACCATTGTTACTGCCTGTGTAGGATATAGACATTTGTTACTGTGATACAACTGTCACAATCTGAACCACCCTGAACGGTTCAGCAGTAGAGGCCTTTGTCACAGAAGATATGTTCAATTGCCGTGAACTGCTGGTGTGTCTGATTACATTACTAATGACTATGCTCTGTTGAGGAATGCCAGTGCAAGGCTCATGCTGTCGACTTACTGGCATAGCTAAATGTAACAGCCATTACTAGTGTCATTAGTTACACCTGTGCTTTCCTCTCCTATGAGTAGTTCCAATGTCCCTAAAAAGCCTGTTGCTGTGGTGGCAAGTACAAGAAACAGGTTCAGTACTACTCATCCAAAGGGCCACTAGGGGTCAGATTTTTGAAAGATTGAGTTTGTGAATAAATGAGTGAATGAATGGATTAATAATCAAATGCATATGTTAAGGTTTAAATTTGGGTTCAATGGAGTAATCTGACAATGAGCAACACTGAAGTGAGTAACATCATCCTTGTCTCTGCCCAATAGGTGGACCATCCGTGCTCGTGTGACCAACAAGAGCGCCATCCGTACATGGAGCAACTCTCGCGGTGATGGCAAACTCTTCTCCATGGAGATTGTGGATGAGAGTGTGAGTGTTAACACGGTCCCATTGTTTATTTTCACATTATGTGAACAAATGACAAGCTCCTGGAATTTGTGCTCTGCCCGACCTAATTTTAATATTAACTGGATGTTACATTTTCTCTCAGGGGGAGATACGAGTGACTGGTTTCAACCAAGAGGTGGACAAGTTCTACAGCCTGATTGAGGTTGGCAAGGTGAGACGTTCTTACAGATAATGTTTCAGGGTGTCCCAATTATCTGCCAAAACTTCCTTCTGCTCTGTTAAAGACGGATTTGGCTACAGACAGTCTGTCAACAGCTGCCAGTACTTTGTGAGTTAAAAACCACAGAGACTATGAATGAGTCATCTGGCTGCACTTCACCCATACAATAAGCAGCTTATGATCATCTGCCAGCCTTTGTCACCCCCCCCCCGCCCCACACCCATCCCCCCACCCCCCCACACCCCCACACCCAAACCCACACCCAGGCTGTCTGAAGTCGTATCTTGTTTGCACCATTCAGTCAGGTGAAATACTCCCCCAGATCTCTGATTAACACAAGGTTCGTCCATCTGTATGGGCCAGGTCTATTACATCTCCAAGGGCTCCCTGAAGATCGCCAACAAACAGTACACATCGTTGAAGAATGACTATGAGATGACATTCAATGGAGAGTCCACAGTTATCCCCTGTGAAGACAGCTGTGATGTTCCTATGGTGCAGTGCGACTTCGTTTCTATTGGTGACCTGGAGAACAGAGACAAAGATGCCATCGTTGGTAAGGAGCACAAGTAATGAACCATGACTGCATTTCTGAACCCAACCTGTGTTATAAAATCACAACAGACAGCTGTAAGATGTTTTCTCCAGTATTTTGATATTCAAGTACTAAACAGCCTGCAGCCCTAAATATATGTACAGAGACAGTACATACCGTCAAGTATAAAACATAAAGCCCTGAAACTTTATCAGCAAAAATGTGCATTGTCAACCTCAAGCTTGATGTCTTTTTTTTTTTTTCCCCTCCAGTTTGCTGTCATCTTATCACAAGTTATTGACTGTTGGTAATCACTACAGGTTATAGCTGTTCACTGAGTGAAACGTTCAAGTCGAAATCTCCCTAGTACAATGTAACAGAACAGCTGAATAAAACATTTAAAAAACAGCATATGTAGATGTTATAGATGTAAAGAAAAAAAAAAGTAGCATACAATAGAGTTTAAATATATGGTGGAGGAATAAAAAATTAGGATCTGTTCATCCCAGTACAGCCTGTTGCCTCCGTAACTGACTCAAAGTATTCATTATTATTATTATTTCTTTTTTTTAAGGGACTTTAAGCGTTAATTTGACTAGGTGGTGAAACCCTTTCAGCCCTACTCCATACTGTCATGTTTATTACTCAGAATCAGGCCATGTAAAGCCTTTCAGGAAAGGGCTTGAGGCTCAAATTGTTGATATGTTGCATTGTTTTAGTGGGATGATCCACTGAATACGAGCTGTTGGTTCTGTTTGAATGGTGGCAACGTTTTGTCAACGCGTTTTACGAGACATTAGTTTTGATGTTGTCTTATGTATTCTGTGCCCTAAAGAAATGCACAAAGCACTGTTTTTGCCCATCAGTGAATACACCGTGCATCAAACTACAGGTGGCTAATGTTTGTGTCTTCTATAATTCCTGCTGTTTGATTGCATGTTGTTTTCTTTTATAGAGGACTTGCACTCTGTGTGGCGTAAACGCATCATAATTCTCTTATGCACTGTGTATTGCAAAAAGCACAAACCAACCAACCGATGGTCAGAGCCAAGCTCCTAATGAGGTGTTCCCAAGCACCCAATAATAAGCTATCATAAGCAGAGGATAGAGTTTGTAGCGGGAAGAGGAGCCGGATATGCTGGAAGGCTGAGGTAATTACAGTATACGAGCAGAGAGATAAAAGTGGTATTAATAATACTGATGACAGTAATAGCCTGTAGTGCAGATTGACTTTGGGCCCTATGGCAGAGCCGATGAGAAAATGAGAACCTGCTGTCACAGGTAAAATGAAGTAATAATAAGGAGCCTGCTTGTAATTCTTTTAACGAAGACTGCAGCTTCTACTTTTGTTTGAATAATTCCTCTTCTGCATACCGGTTGGCTATAAACCTGAAGTTTTTTTCTTCATGTTTAAATGCATCCTTTTATTCAGGGGCGGGGTGGGGGCAAATGTCGTAAGACGCCAATGTTACACCTTTACAAATAAAGGATTCCGTCAGCACGTATTGTGCTTGATAGCAATTGCCAGTGTGCTTGATTAACTGAGTTTATAGAAACAATTAGTCTATTTCATGGATTCTCTCCTACATTATGGATGTAAGTGCTGGGTATACAGGCCAATGACCTGTATGAAATTACTGAATTACTTATTTTCCAAGAGGCAATTTGTGCTGGAAACCATGGGACCCAGAATGACCTGTTGGTTTGAATGGCACAATCAATATTTATGGTATGTAAATGTGGAAAGAGTCAGTTTGCCTGGAAAATTAAGCCAAATCTGGTTACGGTAAAGGATGTGACACAATCTAGGTGCCACAACTGTACAATGTGAATCATTCAAGCGAGAGAAAGAAAGAGACAGCCTGTGTGCTCTGCTAACTTGTAACACTGATTTGTTTTTCATTAAAGATGTGATTGGGGTGTGCAAGACTGTAGAGGAAGTGACCCGCCTCACAACAAAGTCCAACAGAGAAGTGTCAAAGAGGACGCTCAGCCTGATGGACATGTCTGGGAAGGTGGTGACTGTCACACTGTGGGGAGAGGAAGTGAGTATAGACATCATGTGCAGATTAAAACACATAATGGGAAAGAGGTGTTGTGTCTAGAGCCTTTTAAATTCCTGATAGAAATCAATACCTGCTTTACAATGCAAGGTAGTGCTGATTGTAATGGTTGAAATTTCTTCTCAGAACACTTGTCTTTCCAAACATTGTCATTTGCAAATAAACTGTCTTTGTGTAGAGATTTGTGAAATTATCCAAACCTTAAGGCCTTTTTCATTTGATGGAAGAGATTTTAAGACCATTTAGTTTTAAATAATAGAAGCTGGACTCAAACTAAAGCAAACATTCAGGGGGTGAGCACAACACGAGCGCTTGTCGTACAAAAAAGCCTGTGATTAAAAACTACCTGTGTGCAGCTTACAATCTTCAGTTTTTGGTGATGCTATGTCAGAAAGTTATTTCGATTATAAAGGTGCTACGTGTTTGCTGATCACTGCTGAGCTATTTCACAATCCAAGACTGATAACAATGTGTGCAGTGTTTAATGGAGGCGGAAAGTGTTGACTAAATTCCCCATCGGAAGGTGATGAAGTAACTATGAGCCTGTGGTTGATTTTTACCAATGGCTCAGAGGGACTGTGCTGAGTTTCCCACCATTTCTTTCCTCCTGACAAGAAACACAGCGTTCCCTTTTTGTTTGTTCGACCGATTCCCCTTTTCCAGAGGGACGCGCTGAGGTACACAAGATGTATAGTTTGCGAAGAACAATGAAATTGCCAAACAGCAAATCCTGGAGATATTTTTCTCTACCTCTCAGGGCTTTACTGTTGCTCCGCCTCCCTCCGTTATTGTTTTTCCTCAGTTGGTGTCCACAGGTTATTATAGTAAATAACACAGAAAACTGAAAATCAAGTAAACAGAAATAAGAATGAAAAAACAATTTGACATTAAACTTTGAACTGAAATTTTAAAAAATGTGCTCATAGATTTGCTCTTGGCAGACTTAAAAAAAAAAAAAAATTTTAAAAAAAACATGAGTGTTGTGTTTCTGTGGATAGAAATTCATTATATCTTTTGGTCGGGCAAGCAACCACATCAGGTAGTTCAATACTTTGGTATATAACCAAAATACCATTAGAACTTATGACACTTCCATTCGCCTTAGCAAATGCACTGTCTTCAGTGCTACTAGCAACACACAAACAGGGTAAACATCATGCCTGCTAATTGTCAGCATGTTAGCATTGTCATTACAAGCATGTTAGCATTTAGCTCAAAGCAATGCTGTGCCCCAGGACAACCTCACAGCATCGCTAATGTGGCTGTAAATTATTCACCTTTTTTAAACAAAGTACCAACGAATAACTTGATAAACAAAGAAACAGAGGAAACCAAATCCAGACATGTACAAGTAAGACAAAAGTTTAAATTATTGTCTACCCTTCATCAATATGTTTCTTTGTTTAGGCAGAGAATTTTGATGGCTCTGGACAGCCCATTTTAGCAATAAAGGGGGCGAAGCTTTCAGACTACGGAGGCCGGTCCCTCTCTGCATCTTTCAGCAGCACCCTGATGATCAACCCAGACATCCCTGAGGCATATAAGCTTCGAGGCTGGTAAGTGAGCCTGAGGTTGATAGATAATGAAGTGCAGAAAATTGCTTATATGTCCTAGCAGTTGTATACTAATGACAAAGTGCTTTTACAGCAGGTATAAAACATGGGTATGCCTTTCTAGCCAGAGGGCTTTTTCTTATTTATTTCACCCACTGGATGACAATTTCTCACGTGCAAGTATTACTGTTGAAATTGAAGAACCAGAAGGATTTAAACGGCGCATTTCAATTTCCCAAGTTGTGAGAGTGCATGCTCTGATTCTCATTATCAAGATTATTTTTCCCCCATTAGCTTCAATGTTAGGAGGGGGGTGCTTCAATGCAGAATTACATATAAATGTAAATCATACTTAATCTGTGGAAAAGCGTTTTTTACTCCTAATTGCCTTTCCAGATGAAATGAAATCCATACTCCGTTCTGTGTGATTATGTTGATTGTAGCATTTCTTTTTATCTTGGTGTGTGGTTGTAAAGTGTGCACATGTGTTCTTTCATGTTTGTTTTCCATTGAACACAAAGGATTATGTGGAAATTAGCCAAGATAACTTTGTCCTTGAAATCAGAGTAGTTATCTTTGTACACGTAGTCATGTGTGCTGCACTACATTTGAATTTATTAGACGAGCTACAGCCTCATGCAGAGTTGTATTACAGCACACAAACACAATTAAGACATGTGACTCTATTCCTTGAAGAATATTCTCTTAGTTTTTCTTGCAAAAGAATAGAGAAACATTTTAGTATCAAGCTTTCATCTTTTCTTTGGGCTCCCATGCCAGTTCTTTGATTTTTTTTTTTTTTTTTTTTTAATCTCCCCGGTGTATCACATGACCAAAAATAAGTTTGCACAGCATGTGTTTAATTTCCTCATGCAAGATATCATGTGGATATCATGTGGATAAAAGACAATTTTGTTGTTGTTCTTGTCTGTTTTTGAACAAACACCTCATCGGGTCAGTGTGTGGTGTCAAGGTTTATAGGGACACATTGTCAAATGGATGCATGAAGTGTGGTGGGCAGATGATTGATAGATGAGGCAGTGCTCATATGGACAGGGGGGCGGAGCTGATACTTAGCCGCACTCCAGCACTGTGGCAAACTGATTGATCCGTCCTTCCTTAGAGAGCCTGCTGAAGCAGGCCATGTCTGCCCTTCCTTTTTTAAAATGTAGGCAGATGTCTGTATTTGTGAGTGAGGATCCATATAATTCTATCCAAACCGTTTCCTTTATTTACCTCCCAGTACCAGTGCCTGCTCTGTGTCGATAAATAAAAGACAGTAAACAGTTCCGTTTATTTTGTGACAACTCGTGCAGTCTTTTCTCCTGCCTTTGGTAAATGTGGCTGTGCGTATTTATTCTTGATCAGAAAATCTGAGCTGCATTATCAGAAAAGTTGAAACGTATGAAACTATTTTTTTTTCTTTTCGAGTAAGAATGAGGCCAATCACAAAATATGCTCAAATGGGCCTCTTTAATCAGATATCTTGGTAGGTGGTAGTAGCCTCTGGCTTCTCTGAATATATATATTTTTTAATTTCATGGCATTTATTAGAATGCCAACAACTGTGAGTTGCTGTTAGGTTTTCTTGTTATGTGATTATTTTATACTTGTGTAGTGAAAGAAAATGTTCTATTATCAGGACCACTCCTGGGTCTTCTGCTTTCATGTAACATTAAGGTCCGAATCAGTTTCCACATCCCTGCTGTAGCAAAGGCTTTTCACACTTCCTCTGCTCATTCTGCTTAATGACAGGAGGTTTTTCGCAACTCTCTCCAGTCACTTCTCAGCTGGACAGCTGGAGATAATGATCCTTAAATCCTTGTGTTGGTTTATCCACCACAGAAGAGAGGTTGGTCCATGTAGGCCCTCTCTGGACAATGAGTTCCTGCAGGTTTGCAGGCATTCATTAATGGCTGGTCTAAAAGTCACAGACGGAAGGAGGCCAGGCCTGACTCATTACTCTCAATCCAAGACAATACAAAGTAAGACCATGGTGAAGACAAGATGGTTATGCAGCATGTCTGAGAGCTGTAACACAGCTGGCTGTGGAGAGAAAAGCCTCCTTAATTAATCTTTATTTTGAGACTGCATTGCAGAGATGATACATAGTGAAGATAAGTAAGTTCTCTGTGTGTGTTTTCACTAGGAGACTGCTAGTAGTTGTTTATAAAATGTGTGCTTTGTTGTGTTGGTGATAGGCCTAGGTTTCAGGATGGTAGCAGTCCATAAAAAGCGTGCCCTTTTAATATCTGTTCCATCAGCCAATATTAGAATTGTGGAAAACAAAAAAAGTAAGCAAATCACTTAAACTCTGAATTAATCTTTTGATGATTATTTTTTAAAATCTTGTACAGAAGAACCCAAACCTTCTCCCTCAGCTAAACATAGATATTTCTTTACTGTATAACCAAGGCTGCTGAAACAACATTGTTTTACTTGTGCTCAGGAGTTTTAATTTGAGTGTGTTTTGGCACAGACCTTTTGGGCTTCCTCAAATGAATAGTCTATCCTTTGTGGGCTGTTGACTCAAACTCATGCAGAGTATAAGTGTTGCCACTCAGCACTTTCCAGTTTTCTTATATGGGAAGCTGAGTACTATCCCTTTAATGTCACACTAATTAATCTTGCAGGGATGAAAATAGCTTTAATTTCCTCAAATAAGAATGCTGCACTGTGCGCTAATTATCCTGATCCTTTGGTTAATCTGGGGTCTGGGTCTTGGTGCGTTGTTAGTTGCATGTGCTGCATGCTCCCACCCTCGTTTTGAGATTATTTGACAGAGGCTGCCAATTTAGCAATACATCCATGGTAAGGTCTTTGAGAAAATTATCAGTGTGAAGATCAGACTCACATTTACAATTTCATCAATCAAACTGTGAAGAAGCAGTTGTCCATTAGGTGGCAACAGCACATTTAAAGTTGGACATGGCGCCTTTTCTCATACTGTCAGGCAGGGCAGTTACTTTTGTCATTTTTATTGTCAGTTGTGGATGATATCAATCTTGGACATTCACCATTAATTCATTTAGTCCAAGCTGACATTTTCTCTTTTATAATGACACATACACAGGCCGCACAGCACTTATTTAGGGCAGCAATTAAAAGCCGAGAAGAAAACATGCTTTAGTACAGTTGTCTCCTGGAAACAATGCCTCACTATTTAATTGACTTTATCTTTACCCAATTGTTTAAAAGTGCTATATTGTTTTGAGAAAAAAAGATGCAGGGTTACTGGCTGAATTATTGAGTTATTAGATGAATGAATTGGTAATTAAATTACTAAATGTTTTGAACCAAATTTGGTAACAGGTTTCTGTCAAAGTGAAGAATTCTGTCATTGGTGAATAATAGGAGGCAGCTGGTCTCCTCACAGATACCCGTCAAAGCCACACTCAGTCCCAAGATGCTCTTCTGGACCGGCTTAGTGGCATGCAGAGCTAACATTTAATCAGCACTATATTATATTATGTTTTGTTTTTGATGATAGAAATCAAATTAGTTTGTTGCTTTTCTTTGTCCTCCAGGTTAGTAAACTGAATATCTTTGCGTCTTAGACTATTGGGAGCGGCAAACAAGAACTCTGAGTACACTGGGTTCGGTTCTGGGAAATTATAATGCACATTTTTCACTATTTTCTGATATTTTATAGACTAAATGGTTATTGATTTGAGAAAATAATCGCCAGCTTAACTAATAACAATTGTCAGTTGCAGTCTGGTTTTTGACTTTGTACAGATTTATTCTACCACATATTCTACTAATTCAGAATACTAAAATCAAAGTTACTTTACTTTCAGAAGGTATACAAAGATGCAATCTAGCATTCTGCCTCATAGGTTAATAACTTTCCCTATAGGATAACCTGTATTTACACAGGTATGCTGAGGTCATGTTTATTTAAAACACAGCACAGTAACGGGTTAGCAGGGAGTGCAGTTTGCATTATGAATGCACCATTTAAATCCCTTTTTAATTTGAAAAACACTATAGTATATTAATAATTTGTTCTGTTTTTCCATGATATACTTCCTCTGTGGAGCTCTGTACAGAACAAACTCATTAAAATTCAATTATTGTGACACACTGAGAGTCTACTGATACATGCAGAGCAGTCCTAGGGTATAGGGATGACATGTAAACGTTTGATTGCTGTATTCTCAGGCTTTTATTCTACAGTTTTCTTTAACACATAGTTTCCCAAATGCATTCTGTCTTATCTGTCCATAATAAGGATAAATAAACACTTTTCAATGATTCAACCCAAAAAGAGAAGAAAGGAAAACCTTCCTTTTATCCACTGTGGCTTCTATAAAATTACTGCTAGTTCCATATTTGACCAGATGTCAGTCACTAAAGATGAAGTGGTTAACACCATGTCACACAAACCATGGAGTAATCGTGTTTGTGCTGTGTTTAACACTCTTAGCCGAGGCATTAGAGCCCTAGCCCGGAGCCGAGAACACTGCTTACTGAGAATTTCCCATCATCCCCTCATACCACCTCCTCCTTTGACATGCCACCGCTCCTGTCTTTGTTTACTGACATCCTGACATTTGACATGTCTGTGGCATGCACATGCTTGTCTGCCAGCCTCCAGTCATCTGTCTTTGTGCTCCTGCAGATAGAGCAGTGTGGCTTCGCTGAGAAACTAAGTGTGGATCTTCCTGCCTTCACTTGACTGTTTCACATTTTCTGCCAGATCTAATTTGTCCTCTTTTTGTCTCTTTCATCATGCTCACTGTCTTCTTTGCCATTTCTGTTTCCTGTGCTCCTTGCTGTCTGGGATGATAAAAATGGCAGCAGTAGCTTTAAAACGGGATGCTTTCAGTCTGGTATCTTGTTGAGCGTTTTGCAGTCCTTTTTGGGTATCTGTCAAATCAGATGTCCGGAGCAGCCAAGTAACACTGTGAAGCCCTAAGAGTCTGTGGTATAACCTTTAAAGTGTGATGCATTTTTAATAATCTCAGCTATGTTGTCACTTCATTTTTCTCATCTGTAGAATATCTGTCTTAGGAGAGATGTTGAGCTGTGACAGAAAACTGTTTGCATTAAGCCTGACCCCCCCCCCAAAAAAAAACCCAAACTGGGTGTAGGCATGATTAAAGCGAAGCAGTGAAGGTACGGTGGTGAGGAAATTTGTGCCGCCATAAAGAAATGCTCCCATTTGTCAGTAGGAATGGGAAACAGCCAGCTCGTGTGTTGCTCAGGCCGCAATTTGAGACATTAATGGAGATATTTTCAATTAGAAATGCCTCCAGGAGGAAGGCATGTTCTCCCTCTATTTACTACCCAACCTCCCCATTGTGCATTACTTTGCCTTGTGGCCAACAGATTAGTAAGCTTTATTGATCTCCGTGACCATTTTAAACTGTTACCCCCCCCCCCCCGAACTGCATTTTATCTCCACCCATCTTTCATCTCCTTCTACCCTGCCATTCCTCTTCTTCTTTCTATTGTCTTTGCTGAATTACTGGGGGCATTGGGCAAGAATGGGTTTCTGATATCCCCATAAGAGCCATGACCCTTGCCAGCTCGTCTGTCCCTTTTGCTCTTGATTAATTTCACAAGTCTCTCAGCATGCCTTGCTCTCAGCTGAACCGCCCCTGCTTTGTCAAACACAAGTGGATGCTCTGCCTGGAACAAGATTTCTTCTTTTTAAGCTAACTGTTAATTGGATAGCCTGCAGTCTGTTGACAGCCGTGTGAACAGCAGCGTATTGTGCCTCCTTTTTGGGTTCAGATGTATTAAAATTAATAGTGCTGCAGTTGAAAAAGTGGGCCTCTGCATACCAATAATACAGATCTCTCAAGTGGTAATACAGCTATCTTAAATTTATTTTTATCAAATTAATGTGTTGATTTACTTCAGAATTTACTTACTTAAAAGGGAAAGTCTACCTATCTTAAAAAAGTCAGATACAGTTGGGAGCACAAGTGTAATGTGAAAAGTTTTATAAAGGCTTTTGTTGCTTCAGAGGGAGCTGTGTAAAATGTGAATGACCCCATCAGTCTATTGGGGCTGAAGACTACAAGTTTGTAAATGAAAAAATACATTTTTGTGAAATGTTGGAAAGCAATGAACTGACCAGACCTCCTTCAGGCTACATTTGCTGCTACTAGCATGATGGAGCTGTTGGCAGCCCAGTTGCATTGTGAGTAATGTAAGTGCCAGGTTTTGACGAGGAGGAGTTATACAGGGAATGAAAAAGATGATATTTAGATTTTTTTTAGAGATTATATCTCAACACTTAAAATGACAAGTTGATAAATGGATTAATCAGTTGATAGAAAAATAGTGGGCAGCTATTTAGATGATAAAATAATACATTAGCATTTAAGTGTTATTTTTTAAAGTGAAAAAAGGCCCAATATTAATTTGTTTCCACTTCTCAAATGTGAATATAGCTTGGCTTTGAGCTGTTAGTCAGATAAAAAAAGGCAATATGAGTATGCCAACTATAGGGCATTGTAAATTGCTAGGCACAATTTTTTCTAAAACAATTTTTTTTAACAGTTTAAGCACTGAACAATTAAATTGTTTGACAGCTTAACTTGTAATGTATATATTTGTCAGTTGCAAGTGGAGAGCTAAGCTTAGTTGACTGGGGCTGGGGTCAAATCAGCATTTACTGGTATGCACCTTATTTCACATAGGTATGATAAGGAGGGCCACGCCATGGACGGACAGTCTCTGACGGAGTTGAAAGGTGGCAGCGGGGGAGGAAACACCAACTGGAAGACTCTGTCTGACGTTAAGACCGAGCACCTGGGACATGGAGACAAGGTACACACATACTCTGATTTGACGCACTCAAACATTCTAGACAGACATATTGTTATTCAAAGATGACTCTTTGAAGATATTCAAGGACAAACTGAAAGGCCGGTGTTGAATCCCAAACAACAAATATGAGAGTACACACAATCAAGCTGCATTTGTTATTAAAAACCTGCATTACACATTGCAGGTCTATATAGTCTAGTCCTACCTTGTTACTCCTAGCTCTGCTTTACCAGAGTATGTTTAGTTGACAGTCTATGTGATGAATCTTCATAATTATTCATTTATAAAATCACTGCACCACCAGATATGCGTGCTTAAAATTGGATCCCCCAAAGGTTCCTGATCTCCAACTGCTCATTAATCCCCTTTCGTTGTGGGTGTCCTCTCATAGTCTTGGTGTGTGTTCTTGGTGAAAGTCACATTTATCTCTAGTATTGATTACAAAGACTACATAGGCTCTATTCTTTGCCCTCTGTAATGAAATTACTGCCCTCAGTTAAGTTATATGTGTTATTTAATTTCACCCCCTTTTTTCACCCTGCTGTTGAGGAAAATGATGCTCACAGAGGTATATTATCTATCTAAGTTGGAAAGTGTGACCTGTGCAGAGATCTTAACTTGAGTAATTTAACATAATTTAACATGCTCCTGACATTAGCAATCATTGCAGTGTTATGAAATAAGACTAGGACAATTAAGAGATGTAAGTTTTAATGACAGGGCACCAAGAGGCCAGAGAACAACAATTTCAAACCGGCTGTAAAACACTGGGGGCGAGCGATATATTGTCTAGTTGTAAGCTCAAGATGAATTGAGGGCCCATTGTTCCTTAGAAAAAAGAGAAATTAAAAAACCTGAAAATAGTCATTCAACAAAACATTTTTCACTTAACTGAGCCTTACAGATAACTGCTCCCCTTGTTTAATCCATGTATTTTTTTTAATCAGTGGTTTAGTTGTGAATGCACATCAGCTGCTTGAGGCTGTGAATGACCCTGTCCTATTTCTGGTGCCCTCATAATTCTCTCTTCTATGGCCAGCACTGCAGGATTCCCAGTCACACAGTAAATGGCTTATTGCTCCTCCTTATGCTTCTTTTAATGTAACTGCTTCAGCTACTTTATCATCTGGAGGCCTACAATGGCGCTTAAGCAGTCACACCACTTCCCCCCCCTTTTAAATTCCGCACCTCAAATCCTGACTGTAACCATTAGCCCCCTGTCAGGAGAAAGACTCCTCCTGGCATTAGCTCCCTGCTGTTTAGGAGGAGAGGTTTGACCCCGGGTTAAGGGGGCTCTTGCTTTTCCTCAGCAAGGAATGTGATGAGGCCTGGTACTGACAAAGCAGCTGAGCTGAGGCTGTCCTCAACCACTCTGAAACATCCCATACACAAGGGTCATAGGGGCAGACCTCTCAAGAGCCCCCCAACTGAAGTCCGTTGCAATTAATTGTCCCTGTCACAGAGTCTTTGTGCCACAATCTCAAGTTTCCACATTGCTCCTGTGCCCTCTCTGACAGAAAGTAGTCACCCTCCTTGTTGGCTTGACACTGCATTTGTAAAGGCCTATGACAGAGGCAAGAAACCCGTTCATCTGTCCTACCACTGTGGCAGTGCTGGTCAGTTACAGGCTTACTGAAGAGGTATTTACTTGATCAATTGAACCTGTTTTGGGAGAGAGGCAGAGGTTGATTTCTGGGTCCTTTTTGGTAAATCAAATTGGTAGTGATAAAAGAATAGCCCCTGGCTCTGTGTGCTGAATAAGAATGATTGTCTTTTATTTTGTTTGCTGACATTTACCACACTCTTCTGGGCTTTTTATTTAGCCAAAGTGACATTGAGTATTAATTGTCCTGTTTTTGAAGTTAATTTGGGTCTAATGCCTTTCTCATACTAATGTAGGGATCAACACTCGGAGAGGAGAGGAAAGAATTAATTTCCATTGTACTTGAGAGAGAGATTCTTTTTTTTCGAATAAATTGCTTTCCTGTTTATTATTTTAGCAAATGTTAGAAGTATTAGTATATGTCTGTCTCTTGACTTTGCACAATTTTTTAAAAACTGTTCTTGACAGTGGAAATGAACCAGGATGGCCAGATCACTGATATATTTTAAAGAGGCATTACATTTTTTTCAAAATATGCCGGTTTTTCTTTTTTCAGTCCTTTCCAGAAAATCTAATTACAGAAGCCCTCGGCCTTAAGCAGTTTTTCACGGTTAACATAATTGCATTTACATAGTGGGGTGAATGATTGGATGATGTACTAAGCCATTAAGGCTCCATGGTGGCAGGCCTGTTGCTCTGCTTCCTGAACAGGCACCTTAGTGTTTATCAAACTGCGCAGAGACCGAGTATCAGTTGATGTTGATGTGGGCACAATTGGAGGTCTCTGTCCAAAACAGTCAGCTGTTAGGGTGTGAAAACTATCTGATGTGTGCATTATGACCTGCCCTTAATGGGAGAACCCATCCAGATGAGGTGAGTTGATGTGACTCATCTGTCAATGTGTTGAAAGTTTTCATCTCTTCATTACAACACATCCAGGGCTGCTTTTTATATTCATCTACTTCTATCCAATGTGAAATTCATGACACTTGCTTGGGTGCTTTCCATGCCAGCTAGGAGAGTTTCCTGAAGGCTGTTTATGTACAGGCGGTCTCTAAAGTTTGCTTATTTCTCCAAAAAGCAGCAACTACCTCTCTAGCTTTCATTTGTGACAGAGCCATCAGGATTCCAGTTGGGAGTGTAACCTGTGCATCTGCTGCAAAAAATATTGCTTTCTGACAGTTTGCATACTCCACTACATGCTTCTGATAATGTCATCTTAATATAAATTTCCTACTTTTTATTCCTGATTTTCAACATATTTAACATGCAAAGCACAGAGGTCAGGATAGTGAGAAGACTGGATTTAGTAAGAGATACATGTCAGTAACTTTTGGCACTAAACTTCCTTTTATTTTTTTTCCCCATTTTTAGGCAGACTACTACACCTGCATAGCTACCATAGTGTACCTGCGCAAGGAAAACTGCCTTTACCAGGCCTGCCCGAGCCAAGACTGCAACAAAAAGGTGGTGGACCAGCAGAATGGCATGTACCGTTGTGAAAAGTGTGACAAAGAGTTCCCCAACTTCAAGTACCGCCTCATACTTTCTGTAAGTGACTTTTTCAGCTGTGACACATCCACACATAAGCATATATGCTAATGCACATATCTTAAATCCCTGCTCTTCCTGCGTAGTAATGAACAGATGCTTCTGTTGAGGCTGTGGGTGTCATCCTTCTCGTCCTTCTCATTGCCTTGTCTTTCTCCTGACTTATTTTCCTTGTACATCTTTGTCTCCTTGGACTCAAGCCACTCTTTCACCTTACAGCCCAACCCCTGTCATTCGACATTGCCCTAGTCTGCTAGTTAAGAAACATTTAAAGCTAGTTCTACAGTTTCTGTGAAACGATGTAATGGGGACTTAATTTTAACTTAATTTTAGATTGTCTTTACAAATGTGTTAGAGCTATGTTGGGTTAATTGCCGCAGCTTTCCATACCGTGATGTTAGTAATTTTACTGAAAGTGCAGTGATGAACGCAAATACAGGCTGCTTCTCTGAGCTCATTTGCAAACAAACATTATTTTAAAAATAACAACGTTGAACACAAAAACTCACTTAGTCAGCTTCAGAGCAATTGCGGCCAGGCATTTGAAATAAGCAGCATTTGTTTTGTACCACTCTCCAGTCAACATTTTGTTGTTCTTCACAAGCTGTTGGATAAGCTGTGAATTTGCTTTCATTGAATATGTCACAAGTGCACTGACTCTCCATGTTTTGCCAGGCTTGTCAGCAGAATATGGGCTAATTAGAGGGTGTTATGATTTCTTAAGAGCAGAGAAAAGTGTTTGGTGAGCAGCAGACCACATTTAAACATCCGACAACAAACAACAGTTCAAGACAAACTTATACAAAACTTAGAGTACACTGATACTTGTGTATAGCTTCAACTTTTCTACCTATTTACTCTTTCCTCTTGTTTTCTGTTTGATCAATCAGGCCAACATTGCAGATTATGGAGACAACCAGTGGGTGACTTGTTTCCAGGAGGGTGCAGAGGCCATCCTGGGCCAGAATGCAGCCTACCTAGGGCAGCTCAAGGACTCCGTAAGACTCCCCTCCCTGAATATAATACTGGCCTCAGGAAAAGGCCAGGGAACGGCTAAACCTCAGGCTTTGCGACTGCCAAACATACACACACTCACAGTCTTTTATAGACAAATTTGTGTTAAGGACACCTACTGTGCTATGTTCCTTCCGGGCATAATTACTTAAAGAAATCTCAGTAGGCGTGTCTGAGTGTTCAGTTATCAGACTCCTACTTTAGTTTGCACTCGAGACTGATGAAACTAACATTGAATTAAAAGAGTATGTGTACCTCTTTCATTGAAATTGAGCCAATTGTATTTTTCTCAATTTCAGAACGAGGCAGCCTTTGATGAGATCTTCCAACAAGCCAACTTCAACACGTTTGTCTTCCGCAACAGAGTGAAGCTAGAAACATATAATGTAAGTAAAACAGGAATAGTAATTAGTCTGATAAAATGCCTACAGATTTGTTGTCACCGCAGCATGCTTTTTTTGACAGTCAATATCACTATAGTAAAGTAACAAATACTGTGTGCCTGTGTTACAGAGAGGCAGGAGAGAAAAAAAGATCACCTAAACCATCATACCTTGTGAATGCACAGCACATAAACCGGGTCTTCATGTTTTAGTTGTTGTTTTTCCTCCTTGATAGTGGTCCCAATTATTATCAAAACTACCTAGCTTTCATCTTGACTGACAGAGCCATGTCTTTAAAAAAACAAAACAAAACAAAACTGGGTGTTTGCCCTGGAATGCTGCTCATTTTCATTGGCTTTGTAAAGGGTACACACGCAGATTAGTCGCGGCCACTATTTCCTGTAGGCCACACAGATAGAGGTTTGTTTTGAGGGAGGCACATAAAGGAACTGATTGGGCTGGGACTCTGAGCAGGAAGTCTGGAGCTGAGCCAGAGGCTTCATCCGTCTTCAACACACAGAAGAGGCCACTGTGTCTGTCACATTCAGCTCAGCATCCTAACTGCCAATGGCACTGCTACAAGCAGGTATTGGCTGCTGCCTCCAAACCCCATATTCCTTCAACAGAGACACCTGCACCCTCTCTCAGTTTTTCCTCCTTCTCAATGCAACAAGCCAGCCATTGTGGCATGCTCTAACATGTTATCTGTATAATGTTACATAGGCTTGACACGGGACAAAGCAGGCACTGCATAGTTAATGACACCCTTCCATCGGTCTATATCACAGTGAGATTGAGTTTTTGACAAGACCTCTGTAACATCTATCAGAACAGATAAGAAAATTATAGTCTTGATTAATAACTTAATCAAGAACCTGCAACAGAGTTTGATGTGATTATCACCATTATGCCATTGTGACACTAAAACGCACCGTTGCTATATCTTATATAAGGAAAGCAGATATTAGAGTTTTGGCCATGTGAATACACTAACAATGTTAAAGCTGACACAATAAATATATTTGTCAAATGAACAAAAATCAATCAGCAATAATCTGAATGATGAACTGTTGGTCCTTAAGCAAAAATGCAAAAAGCTCACCTGATTCAAGCTTTAAATAGGTTTTCTGCTGTTTCTCTGTTTAATATATTGTAAATTTAATATCTTGTTAGTCAGACAAAACAATGTGAAGATGTGAAGATGTGATGGAACTTTTTCACAACTGTCCGACATTTTATAAACTAAACTACTGAATTGATTAATTGAAAAAAGTCAGTTTTATATATTAATCGATAGTTGAAAATATATATTATATATGACTAAGTATAGCCTTAGAACTTGATTACTATCAGAATTCTATTGTTTCCTTTTATATAGGAAATGGTCATTCTGCAATAGAATCAAGAATGATCAAGATTTATTGGGCATCAGCATTTGCGTCATTAAAGTATTGTGAGATATTTGTTGCTCCACATCACACTCAACCAAAACTGACTCAAAGTGACATGAAGCTCTTGCGCTGACAGAGGCTACTAGTGTCCCATTAAGGATAAAGTCAAGGCATTCAAGTGTGTCCAGCCATAATTAATCTCATTCTGGCAGTGAAATTCTTAAATGAATGAGCATAAAGTCTCTTTAAGGTTAAATATTGGGTGGCATTGAGAAGTAACAGCTATGTTACATTAAGTGACATGGCTTTTGACATGATGTGTGTGTAAATGAAGCGATTGTCCCTGTAGGCGATATCTAGATATTGTAACTGATTGAAGGGCCTCAAAAGGGTGACACTGATGAAAAAGAGGAAATTGATACTGCTCTCTTTCCAAGGCCATTCATCGCAGTCTTGCTCTAATCTCCACCATATTTCTGTTTCCATTGCAAATGGCTGTGCAGCTAATATTTCACATACTACCCCGTATACTGTCTGACAAGATGTGGTGATCAGTAATTATATGATGAAGTCCATTATACTGTTCTTAGGTTACAGTGCAAGGTAAGGGGGTGAGTGTCGAGAGTAGTGAACTGACTCCTAACTCTTGTGCCTCTGAGCACAGCTGGCTTTATATTTCAGATCATTTGCACTTTTTAAGAGTTTCCAAGGCTGGGTAAGAACTAAGGTTATAGTATTGTGTGCAGGGATCAAATATACAAGTTGCATGTAAGATAAGAATTTAAAAAGAAAATCGGACTGATTTAAGATTAACTCTTTAGATGCTACTTTATGAGTGTGTGGGTGAATTGTCAGTTGACTCTTCATCCCGCTACCCTCTTTTAAAGACTGAATTGGAGACGAGATACCTTGTTTTTTCAAATATAAAATGGTGGTTTCCTTGGCTCCTGTTTGCTGCAAGTTTTCCTGTCAAGTTTTAAAGTTGTTTGGAAAAGGTCACAGTGGAGTAAATTTTATGTGTTTCTTTTGTGCTCCTGTATATACACATTCACAGTTATAGCTGAAGGGGGCCCAGCACAGGTTGTCCAAGTTTGGATCAACACCAGACTTGGCTTTGGGATGTTTGCCTCTTACAGATTCTTTCTCTCAACAAACATACACCACACCACACACACACACCACACACACCAAACAGCTCATCTAAACTCACCTGCTCAACTGCAGATGACATTACTATGAATGTATATGGTGGATTTAGGATACAAGAAAATGACTATAATCATTTTACTCATAATTCACCATTTTTTGTTTAAAAAAACAACCAACCCAAAGGTGCAGGTGCTTAATTTTTAGTGGATTGGGCGTCAATTACCGTTCCCACATTTGATGTTGCTAGAAAAACTTGCTTTCATTGTATTAAAGATTAAAACTAAATGAGGTTCACAGAAATCTGTTAAGAAAATTCATATAAACAATTTTACAGATTGTAGTGACATTTGTAATATTTGAAATAATTTTCTTTGTAATCAAAAATTTTCTGGACACATTCTTTCTTAGCATAGGTGACATTTTCAATTTCAAGGCCTTGACAGCATTGATCAGAAAGTAGAATAGATTTGTTTTTAGCAGAGCGCTGTGCATAATTGTTGGACTTGTTTAACCTCGATTAAACAAAATCAATGTTTTGAATAACATAATGTAGCCTTTTGGGACTTCCCACTTCCTTTGCCAAAATGTGTAAATGTTGGCTGGATGGGTATGGAAGTCTTTACATAAGTAATTGCATAAGAAATGTCGGCACTGATGATGCCATTCAAGTCTCAGAGCTTAGAATCTATGATTCTGAAAGATATACCTCCAGCAACCTTTTTGAAACCCAGGCTGTTATTTAGCAATACTTAAAGGTGCCCTCTGGCATTTTCCTGTAAACGAAGGTTCTGTTTACACTGCGTGTCCTTAGGGACAGACAAACACGTAGAATGCATCATTGAATAAACACTTGAAGATACAACAGTGACTAAAATGACAGAGAATATCTTTGGGGAATATGTATTTGATGCACACTTTGATATATAATTATTATTGTTTTTTGTTTGTTCCTGGTCTCAGCTGCTAACAGGGAGGGGTGGAGGTGTATGACCTGTACTGCATCCAGCCACCAGGGCTCGATTGAGAAATTTGGCTTGTCTTAGGGGAGCTGCCATGTCCTCCATCTAATAATAGTCATTGATGTGAAAAGCTGGTTTCATTTACAGCTGACTACATTACTACATTTAAAAAAAAAAAATTAAAAAAAATTCTATGATATGCAATGCTTATATCCATGTTTTCTAGCCTGGCATCTTCTCTTTTGGTGCATGTCTACATCTCATGGCTACTAACTTTTTATCACTGTAATGGCAGGAATCCATTGGTTGGAATGTATATTGCATTGCTCACATATATGTGCATACTCATGTGACTGTATGACACAAACAGACTTTTACAAACATTTCCTGATAATGCTACCACCAGTCAAAAACTCCACAGGCTCCCCTTAACCATTGCAGTTAAGATATTTCCAAAATCCTCAAAGGCTCTTCTGCCCATCTAGATCCACATTTGCTCCTTCAACTGGAGATTTTTAACCTGTTGTCCATTTTGCACCCATTTCTTCACTTTCCCCAAATAGGAGCAATAATTGACATGTTATGTACAATGTGCTGTACAGTTTACCATGAGGTTAACTTATTCATATTGATATGTAATATGATAGGTGATTATTTGTTCAAATTTCATACTATGATGGTGTATTTTTCTATTATTTCATGTTGTTTTATTTAATATGTCCATATTTTGCTTGATTCATACAAAACAAACGAGAAATGGATTTAAAACACTATTGCTTAAGAATGTGGACATTAATTCAAAGGATGATGGTTTACATGTCACCCACTTTCGGCAGCAGAGGATTAATGGAGACTAAATGACTGTAACCTCTGTTTAAATGCAGAGAATAATGGGCCTGGTAGAAATGACCTTCCCCTGTCTAGACAGCTGTAGAGGTAGTTATGGCTTTAAAAGCTGCCTTTTTTTTTGTGAAAACATTAATTTGAATGGCAACACAATTCAGACATCCAGTCTAAATGTCTCACATTAACCCACTTTGTTATTGGAGAAGAGAAGATGTCTGCATCTGTCTCCAGCTGATTAGTTATTTATTGCATATATAATTTCTTTTATATGCTGGGTTATAGGGTCTGATGCATTTTCATTTTCCAGTTTGTAGTTTGTATGATACCTTGGTAACATACAGGGACTACCGCAAGCTATATTGCTGTCAAATCATACATGGTCTTCGTCTTCATACAGCTTAATATTAGACATGGAGAAAGTGTGTCTTGTCCTGTGGCCCTGGGTTTTACTGTAAAAGAAGTGAATATATGTCTAGTGAATGGCTTTCTTACTGTTTTCTTTGACAGGATGAATCCAGGATCAAGGCTACAGTGCTGGATGTGAAGCCTGTTGACCACAAGGACTACATCAAGAGGTTGATCATGAACATAAGGAAACTGGCTGCCCAGTAGGAACCTGCGATCTATGTGAAGTATTCTGGTTTTGCTTGCTTTTGCAAGTTTTCCTTTGTTTTTGTACAGTAACAAACAGCTCTACAGGTCTTTCAGATTTTTGCTTAAGAAGCATCTGTGTTTGATTTTCTTATATTTTTTTTTATTATTTACTCCCTGTCTGTGTAATCCTCCATAGTTAGCAAAGTTCTAAATTGAGTACCAATGGAGTGACTGATAAAACATTTCCTTGTAAAAAAAATCATTGGTGGACTGATCCTGGTAACTACCTTGTAACAGACAAGGTCTTGTTTTCTGTAATTTAGAGAAGAGGAGCAGAGAGTGGGTCAGTAAGCCACAAAAGAAATCATCACTGAGTCTGTATTAAGTCAGTTATTCTTGCATACACTGGTCATGTGGGGGTGGCGGCTGCTTTAGGCAGAAGACCAGCAAAGTAGCTAGCACTTCTTTTCACCCTCTGACGCGTACTCAGAATGGCTTGGCTGGACCTGCACATCCCTGATAAGACCGTTTACTCTCCCACTCTTTTTTTTCCCATCTCTCACATATTTGCAAACATAAGCGCATACACATGCACAGTGAAATGCACTGTATTGTTTCAGGGGGTACAAGGTTAATTTTCAGCACCTGTGACTGTTTTGTGACGTCTGCAGTTCAGTTTTTTTTTCTTAATATAATTGTGAAAATAAAGGTGTTTATAGTCAAAAACATTTGTCTGTTTAACAGTGTATATTTGACTGTCTTGGCTGAAGTGTATTTTCGTTGAATGTTGTACACAAAAGTGATGTGGAAATTCGTTAAGCTTACAGCTCCTATTAAAAGCAAACCAGACATGTAGGCTGTTTTTTATAAGCAGTTGCACTGTTTAGGGGATTTATTCAAGGGCTGGCACACAATGCCCTCTATCTCCTCAGGTTTAGCTCAGATGTGCAACAGATTCCCCTTCAGACTTGACTTTCATGTTGTATTAAAGCAGAACATCAATGAGGCTGCACCTCCCCATTTTTCCTGTGATAACGTCTTTCTGCTGAGCGCTGCACCTGTAGCCTGTAGTTTTCCGAGATGGATTAAACCTTTCTTTAATGGTAAGGGAAGGTAAGTTTTACTTATTTTATTTTGCCTGCCATGTTCAAAGATTATAATTGCCGGTCAGTCCTACATCTGACTGTGCTTCCTCGAGGACTTCCTAGATGTTGTATTATACATACATCTTTAGTAACACCACAAGTCAGATACTGTGGTGTAGGTAGTGTCAAAGGTTGTCTGTAATGTGTCAACAGACTCCTATCTCAAAGTCCCTGTCAGTCATACAGCAACAACAGATGGGACCTGATAGGTCCTAGTGGCACTTTAGCCGTCTGAAGTGAGACGATTTATTTAGTGATGCACATAGCACTACTGAGAAAAAAGGTTCGTACTTCTGCCAGGGTAAATCTGACAGTTTCCCCTGGGACTGAGGTCTGGCGACTTATTTTCTGCCTTTCGCTACATCTGGCATCCCATCTTTGATTTGAAACAGGGAAACTAACTGATGTTCTAGACTCAGCTGAAGTGAAGTAACTTGATAATGCTATTCTCTCACCCATTTTCAAGTTTTGATTATTATTGTAATTGATTTTTCATTTGTTGGCATGTGATTTGCAGACTGACTATTGAATTACATTTTGTTACCAGCAATAGATTGCTGACTTTTTTTATTAGCAGTAGATAAGCTTGGCTAAAAAATTGTCACAACACGGTTAAAATTAAACAAAAATATAAACTTGTGTGTTAAAGACACTAAGGATGAAATCTTCTGATAAAATCTGTTGTGGTTGGCTGATGACAAATGACCTGTATTGAATGTCAGCAATTAGTAGAAAAAGGGATAGTTTTGAAAGCAATAAACACATGAAACGACAGGCATAAAAACTTTAATGTCTACACTAGATATTGGTAATACAGTACATACAATGCAGAGCTTAAAATAATTGAATAGTATGACTAGAGATCCCAGGTGAGTTACTTCTTTCTTTTTGGACACTGAAGTCAGGCTAGTCAGTGGTGAGTGCTATGCTTGACTTGTTTTTAGTAAATTATCATGCATTGTACTGCTCAGCCTGACATTTAAGTTTACTTTTTGTTTGCATTTATTTTTTTTCTCCTCTTATAATTTTCTGAAGGGTAGGTAGTTTTATTTTGGCATCTTGCTGTTTTCTGGCTTTAAATTATATGATAACTAACAATTCGTATTTCTTTAGGGTACGCTATTTGCAGTCCTGTTTAGTCTGTTTATTCAACATCATTTACATAATTCACAAGGTTTTCCTTAAACAATTTTTTTTCAGAGAATCGCCAATCTCCTTGCGGCTGATGGAGGCAAAGTGATCCCAGGCGGAGGTGAATTAAGGACCCCCATGGGCATGACACAGGTTTGAACTGGAATATAATCAAATCCACTGCAATTACCAGCAAATAACATGTACCCCAAAAGGCCCTGGGTCATTTGGTGTTAGTTTGTATCAGGCTAACTTGGTGTATATTCCTAAATGAAGTGGTATTTTATCCCCCACTCAACAGGTTCTTCAAGCCAATGCAGTTTTAGTCAGATATAGTGGGATTCAATTGCAGTAATTTATCTTTACTTACTGGCCATACATGATGAATAAAAAATGTATCCAATCCCATGACACTTGTGACTAGTTGGTTTCTGGCATCTCCAGTGCTTTTTAGGTTTAGTGTGGATGCCATCTCTTATTTTTTGTTTTTTGGAGGTTCTAGCTATTGGCTGTTTGGTTTGGTGGTTGAGCTGTCTCAGAGCAGTAGGATGAAGCCACCTCTCTCTGAAAATTTTTTTTTTTTCTTGCAAGTTTTCTGTTTAATTTTTGACTGCATCTTTTACATTCAAAATGAACTGCTAACCAGACAGCAACAGATTCTAGTTCAGGTGGATATGGACTGAAGCATGTTCCTTTACCAGTCCAACAGCTAATGCCGTTTTTTTCTGTCCAAGTACAGCACTACTCTGTAAAACTAGACCTTGTCACGCTGATTCCCCGAAGGCCTGTGAGGGTCATGAGGCTGTAGGTGGCTGTGCAGTTTCAAACCGGTATGAAGTGATGGACAAGGCAGTACACAGTGTTGATGTGGGGGTTGCGGATCCTATTAAGTGGAGGCAGAGGACATCTTGCAGATCAGAGTGATTGAACCATCTGATGGCACCTGGAGCTCTCCTGCAGTCTCAGTGGCTCAGCTGATAACTGAAGCTGATTGTTTGTGTGTGGATGCTTCCCCAGCCTGCTACTTGGAGGATTTCTTTGAACAGGTTGGCTAAGCTAAGTTTATCTCCGAGGTTGACCTGCTAAAAGGCTGCTTTCGGTTCCACTGACCAAATACCATTTTAAGGTTATGCCTTTTGGCATGAAGAATGCACCACCAACCTTTCAGCGGTTAATGAACACTGTAGAATAAGGTTACCTACCTCGATGATGTGGTGACCTATGGTAAGACCTGGGACGGCCATGCCTTGCAGATTGGGGCTTTGTTTGACTGTCTGGCAGAGTCAACCTGTATAAGTTTGAGCTCAGCAAAGAAAAAGCGGTTTACTTGGGGGATCTGGGTATTTGTAGGGATATGTTACTGGCAGCTCCAAAAGTCCAGGCCCTCTTTGGTTTTCCTTTTGCTCATACTTGTACACAGCTGATGAGGATAATATTAATTATGTGTGGCTTTTATCATTTTTTGGACTGAACTTTGCCTCAATTACTGCCTCCTTGAGGCATTTCCGAGGAAGACCATGAAGTAGGTTTGGACAGATAACCATCAAGAAGGATTAGTGCAGGTAGAAGCTGTTCTGTCCAGTTCACCACTGTCAATAGTTCCTGATTTAAAAGGGTGCATCACTCTAGCTGTGGATGCTTGTAGTTGCTGGGGCTGTACTACTTCAAGCTCGGGAGGATGGTTTTGAGAAGCTGGTAACATATTTTTTAGAAGAACCTGACACAGAGGTTAGGCTGTTCCTCCACCACACCCAAGAGCAGTAATTTATGCCGATTGGAGGCTGGTGACGCTGGAGAAGGAAATTACACATTTTCTGTGTCTGGTCTTATATATACGGTTAAAAGACCAATTCTGCCTTTTGAATAATTTTCCCAAAAATGATGAGACTGTACAGCCACATCAGCTTGTGACCAGTGAGCATGAATAATGCAGAAAACAAGGAATAAATACCTAAATAAGACCCTTAAAGCTGGAGTGTGGAACTTTACTTATAACTACACATCTGTAACATTACGAACCAGTAAGTTTGCCAGAGTTAAGAGAAGCAACTTGTAGCGACAGACAAAGAGGAGGCTACACCAAATAGGAATATGGTGGAAAAACTAGGAAGTGTCCAAAAAAAGTTTCTGGTGCTCCCGATGAAAAATTAAACAAACTCTGTTCAGAGGATGGACGATAATCTAAAAAAGATAGTGGTCGACAGTGAAGATAAACATGGATTACCATTGGTGTGGCTTTATTTCATTGGAGAGCGCCTAAAAAAGAGAAGGGACTAAGGGATGACACAGATGTCGTCTTAATACCTTAATACTCTTGGACATGTTTGCATTTGTAAAAATAGTTGGAGTAGGCTGTGTAGCTATTACATTTACTGTACCTTAATAATTAATGATTGTCCTTGGAACTGTGGTAATTTCTCTGTATTCGACAGCGTTTGTGTCATTACTCTAACCGCTGGATGGGGGAGACAAAAGCTCCACCTTGCAGGTTGAAAACCACTGACTATGCTATGCAAGAGTAACAAATGCACCACTGGCATTTGTTTGACCAGTCTGAGTTACTGCTGTATAAAGTTATTCTAAGCCTTGTACACTTGATAAATAGCTTGCATCGCTGCTGTGGTATCAACAGATGCCAGACTGTTGAGCCACTGATTGCTATGTTGGTGTGCTCATCTGTTTTACTGAGCTGTTTATGGGTTTGACATTTTCTGTCTTAGTGTGGGGAAATATCATTTGTAAGTTTACACATCCGCCTTAAAGAATGACATCGAGTTTATTATAAATTTAATTGCCCATAAGATTGAACCCCTAAGGCACATTGTAATTCTAAATGGCCCTTGGTTTAGACCATGTTTGGCTTTGTATTCCTCTGTAGATGCGTTGATCTTTAACCTTTGTCCAAAGCTGCTGGTTAGTCAAAATGGTCCTCAGTTACAGAGACACCTTCTAGTTTTTCCAACTGCTTTTCACGTTGGCATCCATCTTCACATAACAACACGTTATTTTTTTTTTAAATTTATTTACTTTTTTTACTGTTGAAAACAATTCAGTTTGATTTTAATTCCATTCTCAGGAGGAGTGCAAAGTGTTAGAAACAGCAGCTAATGAATGCTATGTGTAATTAGGTTAATGATGTCACAGACTTTGACACTTAAAAGATTGAATATCAACACACATATCGTGCATCAACACTTTATTAACTATTATGGCACTGTCTAACTATAATAGTGGCTTATTGCTGTACTCAACAAGAGATGCGTAGTAAATTCTTAGGAACAGTTATTTGATTATGTCAATTATTTCCCATGTTGCCTAAGCAAGTGTGGGTGTGTACAGGTACATGATAGTAGGTGTTTTACAGCATTAAAAAAAATTCTCCTGGTCTTAATGATTTGTCCAAAGCACACACCGAGCTAATTTGAGAATTAAGCGATTATTCCTATACAAACCAAATTTCCTATAATATAGTAAATATAATTTCATATTCATACATATTCAGTGAAATGATGTCATTACAGACATTCAATGTTTTCTGGCAGTCTGGATTGTAGCTACCTGAATGGGTAGTCTCACCAAGGAGGTACACTCAAAACAATTACCAGCCATGTCTTTAACATTAGCGAGCACTTGCACACTGACGGTGCATTCACAGACTGCAGGATCTTTTTTATGACCATATCCGCATATCCTTATGAGTTATTGTGATCATAGGTAGTTTGCAGTGCTTTTTCCGTGGCTCTTGCCCAGTCTGCTGCTAAGTTTTATTGTTTGTGCGTCTCGTTAGGACTTGTGGAGCATATTGAGACTTCATGTGTTGTTGAGTGTAGGAAAGCCTGTGGCCCTGACACCATGGAGACAAATGGGCAAGGAAGAGGACCCCTGGGGTGCTGCTGTAATGAATGGAAGTAAGCAATGTGTGTATTTCTCAAGATGAATGGATTCCTCTCCTGTGCCAGGGGTATGTACTTATGAGTATGAGAAGGGACAGGTGCAAGACTTCTGTTTGTGTTTGAATATGCAGCAACCAAGTCTAGTTGATGGACCTGTTGATCAAACATTGGTCATGTGGATGCAGCATAGTTTTTTTTGAAGGGGGGGCTGGCCTTGCCAGGAACTGTGGTGGTGCGGGGGAGAGAGAGGGAGAGAGAGAGAGGGAGAGGGAAAGAGAGAAAATAAGTGAGTCTGGCAGGATCTGTGCTCCATTTTCAAATGGGGTGTGGAAAATTGCACCGACAGTCAAAGTGTCTGGCAGGTGGAAAGTTGATTTTTACAATAATTGTTGCAATCAAATGAAGTAATAATCCATTGTTGCTTCTGAAAAGCAGTTCAGATTGAATTTGTGGATACAAATGGGTCTCAGGCCCCTATCCTGCTTCCACTTGAATTGGATTTGGGTACAGATAAAGCTCTGTTCGTCCTCTCATGCAGTAGATTATTAGGCCATGTAGTGAGTTTTATATTCTGTGTTGTGTCTCCTTGTCATTGTCAGAGATGGAAGTCCTGAAAAACACACTCTGCTTTGATTCATTTTCAATGAACTGTTTGTTGTTCTTTGTTTTGTTTCTCGCTCACATCTATTATACCATCACTAGAATAAGGACAAAGTGGCTCTGTAGCATGGTGGCAATCTGTAGTCCAAAGAGTATCTTCCTTGAGTCATTGCAGTCTTCAATGAGCATTTCAGGTAAGAGTGTTCAGAATGGACAAGGTATAATGGTTTGATATTTTATAGCCTGATTTGATGTTTGGGTTAGACACTGTCGCTATCAGACTGTTTTATAACAAACCAGGTGCCTTCTTTTGTAATTTTTGTGTCCTCAGCTCTCCACTGAAATGCTCATGGGTTTCTGTTTATTTATTTACTTGTTTAAACTCTCTCCTGTAATTCAGCAGTCAGTAACCTTTATCTCAAGGGGAGCCTATTCTTGTACCTGAGGGATATGGATTCAGGTCTACAGAAATAACATCCTGATGCTTTTCAACAATTTTCTTAATGTCCTTGCTGAGAGCAGTGTAGAGGAGAGAAGAGTAGGAGGTTGCACACACAAGATTATACCTTTGTGGATCTGTAGTTCTTTGGTTGACTATCATCTATCTTACAGACTTTCGCAAGGGCTGAAAAGAGCCATTTATTCGGTGAATGTTTGCTCCTGGAACATCCACTGTAGAACAAATGTGTTCCAATATCAAAAGCTAAGAATGTGGAAGCTGGATCTTTAAGGAGGCAGGGTGAGAACTTGATGCAGGAAGAATACTGTTCTTATCTTTAGGTTTTGTATGAGGATTGTTGGAATCCAAAGTTTTGATCCTTTTTTTGCCTGCCTGACCCCTGGTGTACAGCTTCTTTTTCCTTTGGATTGCTCGTGTCCAGTATCTATGCCAAAGCTCTGAACTCAGTGCTTACCTTGACAGATGAGGGCTGTACATTGACCAAAACTCTGATAAAATATTAATATATAAATATATAGTGTATAATTAATGAATGTTCTCAAAACATAACAAATTTCTTTTTCAAAATGACAAAACTACACAACATGGCACAATAATCTCTGTATAATATATACTGTCTATATATTTCTGTATAGGTTCTGTCAGGTACATTTACTCTGATTTTTTTTTGTGTCATTAAATTCTGTCCGTCTGCCCTCTGCTCCCTTGCCATTAAGCAACTGACTTCCTCGGCCACTGATTAAACTGGATCCTCTAAGGAGGCTATTTGCATTGCATAAGCAGTCCGGTCTCTTTGCTTGATTACTGCATATATTGTGTATATCTTTTCTGCAAATTTTTTTTTTTTTTTTTGGGGGGGGCACGTGTGATTTAAAGAACCAACATTTGAATGCAATTTGAATACGGTTAGATTTGGTCAAGCTGAGCCATTTGCTCAACATAGCACAGGGCTACTCGCACACGTAAATCCCTTGACCGCTATCTGCCGTCTTGATTTCCATATGATTAAGGTTTTTCCTGTAGTTGTTTTTTTTTTTTTTTTTTTGCGAGGGCCAGATTTGGGACCGCAGTGGTGTTTTGAATGGCGCTGGCGGAATATTCTACAGATACTCATTACACGGAAGGAGGAAAAAAAAATAATAGGAGAAACATCAAAGGTTCCGCACGTCACTGAAATTACTATTCCTAGTATGGTTTCCAATATCAAAATAACTTTGAAGTTTCATGTTGCTCTTTTGTAAACCTCACAAAGGAACTGACACCCCATGCTTTGAGACTGGCTACGCTTCATTCTGTATGTACAGGTGCAGATGACCTTGTCTAGGTTCTCTTTAATTGGATGACCCATTGCTTTGAATAAGGGCTGCTCGTCAGTGAATACTGAGGAGTGGTATCATCTCGGAGTTCATTGAAGTGTCAAGATAACAAGTGATTAGACGGTGCAAGGAGACATGGCGTGAAACTGTCAGAGCCCATCGCCGTACTGAAAATATCCATATGCGTCTGTGTTTCTTTCCCTTCTGGAACCACTTTTGTCTCTGAAAAATGAACTGACGGAGCATCATAAGCAGTAATTTATAGAGATGCTGATACTGTACAGTTCGGTGCTTGTGTATCATCACGCCATCTACCCTCTATCCAGTCCCTTTCCTCGCTCCACGCCTGTCCACTTTTACACCACTTTGCTTCGTTCTCCTTTTCAGCCTCTATACAGAGACATTTTTAATAGTCCCTGTGGTGTGGGATTTGGACAGGCATTTTAGTTATGTAACTGGGCCCTGCTTGTGTTGCCTTCTCTGCCTCTTTTTCCCTCCCTCTTTTTCTTTCTCTCTTTCTCTCTCATCTTCACTTTTTCATGCATTGAGGCTTTAATTTTTTAGAAACGCTGTTGGAGTTCCCTTCAGGCTTGAGTGAGCGACCTGTACTACAGTACGCATGTGTGTACCCATGCAGGTTCCTCCCAGACACCGTAGCTGAAAGAAAGGCAGTTCTACATTGGTCCAGATTCACTCGCTCCCATCCTCTATGCTTTGCTCTCCCTCTCTGCACACTCCACTCGGTTTCTAAATCTATAGCGTTCCTCGATGTGGAGATTCGCTTTTAGCATGTCCCTTTCTTCCTTTTACATTGTTATTCTATGTTACTTCAATATCTGTCTTCAGTAAGTGACTGCACATTATATCCTCAGTGCAGTGGGAGTCCAAGTAGAACTCATACATTCAAACATGTTTTTTGAATTTATGCCAAGATCTTGTTGGGAAAACAAAATTTGCTTCCTCCTCTGTTTCTCCCCAGGATACAGCTTATATCTCCATGTCAAGTAGGCTAGGCTGGGGGAAGAGTTGCCCCTCTAGGGGAGGCCGTAGCCTCAGGCCCTGCTACAATATGTCTCAGCAGTCCAGCCCTCTTGATGCCCTGGGTGATGCATGGAAGTGACAGAGTAATTTTTTTTCCCTGCGCCTGCACAGAAGTCCATTTACACAAACCTTTTGCGAGTTGCCCTTCTTCCACCAAAGTGAAAAGCAATTGGCTTATTTTCTTACTGTCAGTGGAACCTTCTCCTGTTTCTGGAACAAGATGAAAAAAGGGGGAGTCAGGGAGAGCAACTGCTCTGTCTCAGGAGCTGACAGAGTGCCTGCACAGGCAGCTTAACACACTTCCTACTGGAGATGATATTTTGACATCTTTTTGCAGACCCCTTGAAGACAAGGCTGAATATGGAGAAGCCATTTGGTAAGTCATGTGGGTGCAGTGGAAAAGGAAAAAGCAAAGCTGTTGAAGAATAAAGGCTGAAGCTAAATAAAGAAAAAAAAACCCTCTTACAACTATTTTCATTGTTTTGGTTCCAGCTCTTCAAATGCTTTGCTCCGTTCATATCATCACTGTCTCATTTAAAGAATTTTCCGCAAGAATATACTGTCTAAATCTGCATAGAACTTAGAACTGAGATGATGTATGTGTTTGTGGTTACTGAAGTGAAACCTGCACACTCCGGACAATTAGAGCTGTGCAGAGAGACACTTAAAAGCTGGTCTTTAGTTGAACTAGTATCTGAAACTGGTTATTTAACTGAAAGTATGATCTGACAGATTGAAGAACACAATAAAGGAACATTTTGAGTGTCACACGCTGTGCTGTCACCTCTTTGGTCAAAGGCCTGGTGTGTCAGTTTGACAAATCAATACTGTCTTCACGCCAACACAGCCAGAAGAGCCTTGGCAACACCAGTGACTCTGGGTTGTTATGTTTGGTTGGTGTGGGACTTCTGAATTCTAGTCTCTTCTCCCTCTAACTCTCTCTCTCAAAATATCATCCTGGGCAGGAAAAAAAGAGATACTCTACTGCAGACACACTACCCAGCTGTCAAGGTGTCTCAGCTTCTGCCCTGCCAACTGCATGGCTTTAATTCAGCAGATGCCCCACAACTATCATTTCACATCATGACAAGCCATTCTGCCTCGTGTTTGACTAATAAAATCAAACGGTAAACAGGGGTAGAGGGAGAAGCCGAGGGATGCTTTATGACGATCATTAATGGGGGAAAATTAAGGTAATGTGCAGCGTTACTCTGAGGAGCTATAATTAAACAAGAAAGTGTGATGCCAACTGTGTGTCTTCTGAGAAGCTCAAGGCGATGCATGCATGTCTGCAGTGGGAGAGATAACGCTGCGGTGTGGGTGGGAATGTCTCCTCAAGCCAGTAGTAGCCTGAACTACCACCCATTGTATTTTTTTTTCTTTTTTCTTTTTTACTTTTCGCTAACTGAAGTCTCGAGTTGGGCCAAGCAGTGACCTATGTGTTCCCTGGCCTGTGTTTGAAGTTTTTTTTTTTTTTCATGGTGAAGTAGCCACAGGGGGCAAATTTAATGGTCCATGTGTTTGGGCAGAATTTGCACTGTTTATCCGATCAGCAGCTGCACCACTGAACCACACAGGAAACTTAGAGTAGAGGAGCAGGGGGAAAATATGTCACATTTGAACCCAAGGATATGTGCTGGAGGCTTTGCAGCAGAAAGCAAGGTGGTGGGACAGTGTGGTGCCAGGCCTTACTCGCAGGCATCAAAGGTAGGTGGAGAGATGTTTGGGTCGACATCTAAATCCCCTCTTTCATGCCTGTCAGTTCTGGACTCAACAGCAACCCCTTAAGACTCCGGTTTACACTGCGTATAAAAACACGGGCTGGTTTTGTCCCCTGCCATCTTCTATACTCTGACGTTTCCTGATAAAGAAATAAGCCCAGGATCTTGTGTCACCAGGAGCAGTGCTTCAATCACTGGGGATTCTGTAGAGGTTGTTTTTTTGCTGTTATGAATAATGGAGTTGTACCAGAGTTTATGATAGAGGAAAACACAATATCTGAGAAAGAGAGAGGAAAATAATATATGTTAAGGCTGGAAGGTGATGTTGTATTTTGTAAATAGTAGTACACAAGTGATCATGTTACAACTATAGCATGAAATGGGAGGCGCTGCTGGTTCAGGAAATGCATTCCCTGTATTCCCATTCTAAAATTTCCTCTCTTAATCCATGTAGGTTTGTTTTATGGCAATGAGTTTTAATTATTCACCTTTGTTTCTTAGGAATCACATTATATAGTTCAGTTTTCATGACAGATGGCTGTAAATACTTAAATTCCCGTCAGCCTAGACAGCAGTGAGGAATACAAAAACGCTCTTATGTCGAATTTGGGAACAAAACCCAGGATACAAATCTGAATTAATTTAAGGTGCTGATTGCATCGTTGAATTTCTCAGCAGTGTAATTTTTAGCTTCAGTCTGTTGTTAACAAGGCGTTAAGTTACCCTTTACAGACATCATCAGTAGGCAACCTGACCGAAAGTGAGGGGAATAGATCTTTCACAGCAGGAGAAGCACAGGTATAACTAATAGCATAATTAATAATGACTGTGCCCCATTTAGGTGCGCCAGTTCCAGGGCCTGGGTATTGCGGATGCTGGCTCATTGGAGCAGCTTAGTGGGACAACTAATGGAACTGAACCGTTGTTAATGTTCTTACTCACACACACACACACACACACACACACACACACACACATGTGCTTTTCTCACTAAAAAGAATTAAAATATCTGGTGTTAAAAAGGCCTTTGGGACAAAAGGCAGTAAACATGTCTCCTTGTGAGATATGGTGTGTTTACTTTTCCTTGTATTTTGTAATAAAACTATTGAAATGTTGTTAAAATGATATCTGGCCACGTTTGCTAACATTAGCCACCATACTAGTTATACTATACCCCTGGGTGTATTGACCTGAGCCATAGTGGGATGTGCTTTAAAATTTATGAGTTCAACTTTTTATTTGTAAGAAGGAGAATGTGAATTTTTTTTTCTAATATTACACAGTCTTGCTTCGAGACAAATTTAGAGCTGTACAGTATACAGGCTTTTATTGTTCGTGTGTGTGCCTACAGACACTGCTGAGAATAGTTTTAAGGAGACCATTTTTTCAGGAGAAAATACTTTAAATGAAAACGGTTCACAGTGAGGTCTGCAGATTAACCAGAGTACCCCAGACATTGTTTTTGGAAAAGCACAGTGCTGCAGAGTTTTTTGAATTTCATTATCATTTTTTTGGGCTCCACAACAGAAAATAGAAAAAAAAGGGAGTTCCACTCACCTCCATTATTCTGGGGGAGGCATGAGTCTGAGCGGTGGATATCTTAAAACCTTAGCAAATAAAGGGAAAACTATCTGCAAGGCCAGACACCACAAGGAATAAATAAAAAAAAAATGTCTCATATGATTTGGTGAACTTACCCTTTAAATACCAGTTACTGCGTTTGCAGAGCTGAAAAGGGAAAAAAAAAAGCTGAGAGGAGTCTATCAGGGAGGTCCACCTTTAGTGGAAATACCATTAGACAACACAAGGTATAGCCTCAACAATTACCATCGAGTTAACCACCCCCCCCCCCACATAGTTTGAAAAGAGAAAATGAGAGGAGCTTGATAAGGCCTTTATTTCAGGCTGGATTGCATTACATTGTATAGTTGCAGCAAATACACTAGCCACTTTAAGTAAAATGACAGAGCAGTCTATTAATATGTCCTGCAGTTCTCCTTCAGGGAACCAGTTCCCTGCATTAAAAGAAATACCCAGAATATGATTTGACAAATCAGTAGTTGCAGCATTCAGTGGTAAACAGCTGTCACTGAAGACTTTTAGGGCTGATGTCACCTATCTCAAGATGAATGGGAACCTCGCAAGCCATTGTGAACGTCCTTACAAATATTGACACACCTGTCAGCCTGTCTAATCCTTAATGAGGGCTTTCTGAGCCTATAGGGGCGTCATTCCTTCACCTAACCACATGTCGGCATCTCCTGAAAAAATACAGCAAAGGAGAACTAGTGGGGTGTGGATTTGACAGTACTTCGTAACAAATTTTATTTGCAATCAAGTCGGTCAAGCAGTGCTAATGATGCGTATCAATGGGCAGCAAATTGTTCCAGATGTACTGATGACTCCTATTAAACAGGCCCGATGCTGTGTCATCTCACTGAGAAACCAAAGATGTAGCAGATTTGCTGTACTGTGTGTGGGTGTATATACAGTATCCTCCTTTGAAAAAGACTTACTGGTGAGACAGCATGCCACATGCTGTATCTTTATTATGCCAACTGTCACAATTAAATGTTTACAAAGATATTACTGCGACTATACACTTTTAGACTTTTGTTTAAAACAGCATGAAGGAAGCTTTTATGGTTTGAGTTGAAGTATTTGCATCCTTGTCTCCACATAACCACCCAGAGGCTGTGTATATACTGTATATTACAAAACGACCATTAGATTAGTTCTTTTTCTCCTAGAAGCGTCATGCATATGCAGGCAGTGGCAATTATTTCTCGAGACACTGGCAGCCTCCATTAACTCGTAAATCACACTGGCCAAAACCTACATTATCTGTTACCGCAATACTGCAGTGGAAAATACGATAAACAAACACCCTTCCTGCAAATATCAAAATTCTTTAATGACACAGTTTCAATTATCTTCAGCTGTTTTTCTGGGCTGCCAGTCGGAGTATCATGACCAAATTAAATGAGTTAAAACATCCAGCTGTAAGGCTATGCTTTACCCAGTGAGAGCAAATATTTTTTTGCCTTTGCCATTGCAATGTGGCTGTAACAGCAAATATCAATGTGCAGAGAGGTGATTAAATCATTTTAAATCGCACTTTCCATTGGTTTGCATGGAATGTAGATTTCAGAAACAGGGTATCCTGTCTGCCGTTGAGCTGTGATGTTCGAGTTAATAAAAATAGCAAGCAGCATTCAAGGTGGTACGTAATTATAATCAGCAGGCGAAGAGGGAATTTTGCCTTGAAAGACTAATATGACAGAGCACTGTGCTGACATAATTGTGCATGTTGTGGTGTGTGTACTTGTCGATGAGATAACATCAAGCGGCAGACAATAGAGCTGAGCCAGATAATTGGCAACAGAGACTGATAAAGCAAACTGTCTGAATGACAACTCAGTGAGACTATAGTCCCCATTTTCTTCCTCCACCGGGAGTTATTGATTTAGCTAAAATTGATTACAACTTGAAATGGCTTTTCACTGGACTATGGGCTAAGTAGAAATGGAGTGATTGGGTTAGAATGTATTATTGGTCATTAGGCTTGAATAAAGCGATGTCCCTGCCAAGACAGCATGTTAGCAAAGGCCATTCTGGCTGTCGCAAGCAACGGCTGAATGATAAGGTTCAGGACAAAACCTGACAGAGATTGCTCTTTACAAACACAGGTCAGCACAGGTCAGCGGTGAGTTTCTTTCTGAACAATGAATCAACATAAAAGAAAAACCCCTTCGGAGAATTTCATCTTCCTCATAATATCACTACGCATTTATATTTGTTTATGTCTTTACACAGTCAGAGCTTTTGTAATTTAACTTTGCACCCTTAAAAAATGCTCTGCAATCCTTCTGCACCCGAAAGGTGGCTGTTGTAATCACTCCCTCCACTGTTTTTCTTCAAAAAAAAAAAAAAAAAAAAAAAAAAAATCAAATACGAAAGTCAACCTCTAGTTATGATGGTTGCTCACACACGGTGACCCTGACCAGCCCCACAGATCACTGTGCAACCCGGCGCCAGACTGTGTTTACTGGCAGCCACTGTGTGCCTGGATTGGGTTGGCTGCATCTTTATTGTTACTGTAAACGCTCCCTCATTAACCAAAATCATTTATGCACAGGATTAGAAAAGCTTTGCCAAATCTGCCCCTTAATTAATGCAGCCATTGATTACTCTGTGCCATTCTTCAATGGCTTTGGTGTGTGTGTGTGTGTGTGTGTGTCTGTCTCTTTTGGAAGAGAATGCAACATTACAGATGTAATGTACAGTATATACTTGGTCTGTTATGTAGAATGTATGCTTCTATTTCCCAATGATGGGTTTACTATTAACTGTTTAAATTTTTAGAAAACTTTTCAGCATTTTATCCAAGTTAACACTGAGTATAACTCGATTCATTAGCACAGTGTTTTGTTTTGGCTACTTGGAGGCAGTAGAAAAACAACGCTATTGCCAACACTGATGTATTATCATCTTTCAAGTTTACAGGGCACGCCTGTTACCAGACAGTTGCCTCTTTACACATCCAGCAAACAGAGAGCAACATAAGCATTCATTTGGAGTCACATTTCTGACCATCCGGGAATGTAAGTCCAATATTCATTTTACGCTTTAGCTCTATTTTGCTTTGGACAAACTCCTGAGGGAAATATCTGCCTCTTTAGCTGCTGAATGCGTGGCTCCGAAAACTAAAACAATCCCCTGAAAGACACTAAAATGATTTGCAGTTATTGGTCATTAGGCTTGAATAAAGCGATGTCCCTGCCAAGACAGCATGTTAGCAAAGGCCATTCTGGCTGTCCTGAATGATAAGGTTCAGGACAAAACCTGACAGAGATTGCAGGTCAGCACAGGTTCTGAACAATGAATCAACATAAAAAAAAAAAAATGCTCTGCAATCCTTCTGCACCAATTGAAAGGTGGCTGTTGTAATCCTCCACTGTTTTTCTTCAAAAAAAAAAAAAAAAAAAAATCAAATACGAAAGTCAACCTCTAGTTATGATGGTTGCTCACTGACCCTGACCAGCCCCACAGATCATGTGTGCCTGGATTGGGTTGGCTGCATCTTTCATTAACCAAAAATCATTTATGCACAGGATTAGAAAAGCTGCAATTGATTACTCTGTGCCATTCTTGTGTGTGTGTGTGTGTGTGTCTGTCTCTTTTGAAGAGAATGCAACATTACAGATGTAGTGTACAGTATATACTTGGTCTGTTATGTAGAATGTATGCTTCTATTTCCCAATGAAACACTGAGTATAACTTCGATTCATTAGCACAGTGTTTTGGAGGCAGAAAAACAACGCTATTGCCAACACTGATGTATTATCATCTTTCAAGTTTACAGGGCACGCCTGTTACCAGACAGTTGCCTCTTTACATCCAGCAAACAGAACATAAGTTTCTGACCATCCGGGAATGTAAGTCCAATATTCATTTTACGCTTTAGCTCTATTTTGCTTTGGACAAACTCCTGAGGGAAATATCTGCCTCTTTAGCTGCTGAATGCGTGCTGCTGTGAAGCTGCAGTGCTGAGGAACTCCTGAAAGACACTAAAATGATTTGCAGAGTTGAGGGGATGTGCAGAGATACATGATATAGTGATTTTAAAAACACTGTATGATATAGTGACATTAAAATCACTAATACAGCCATTATTTAGCCAATTGGCCAAAGAATTACTCTCTGGAGTTGTGTGACGTTGTCCTTATGTCATTATGATGAACCATCTTTTCTTAACGTATGTGCAGTTTGCAGTCGGTTTAACCAAAAGCCTTAAAGACAATGCACATATCTCCACCTTGTTAGTGTCTGCGAGTTGTAGCTTTTACCAAGACAGTTTTTGCTTCACATACTAATGCCACTTCTTTTGTAAACAAACCTAAGTAACCATATTGCGAGTATTGAAGCCAAAGTTCTGCACTGATGGAACTACACAAAAACTAGAGACATTTGCTGATGCGCTTCAAATGTAATACATTCACAACCCACAAAACCGAACTAAGATATGAACTAAACATGGACGAATAAATCAGCTGAAATGGTGAGCAGCAGACTTTAAAAAATCATTCCCTTTTGAAAATGTCAGACACTTTGTTTTCTGTCACAGGAAAGTGAGCAGTTAATGCTTTTTTGTTTACTTTTTATTTAAATCCCCCATTGCTCTTGAATCAAAGTCACTCCTTGTATTTCTAATGTCAAGAGTCCATGAAATAGGTAGAGGGAGGGTTTGGGTGCCTCTGAAGTCAGCGCAAACTGTCACTGCTTTTCTAAAAAGCCCGTGAGGAGGATTGAGGACTCTCACTTTTCTACAGTGGGAATACAGTAGAACTCTTCATTCACTTTTTACATATTGTTACCCCCTTCTGAAGCAGGAATAACAACTAAGCTTTCACATCAGCCATGGCCCATGCCTGGGAATACAGTACAATTTTATAGTGCACATGGTTAGTCAATATCATGCTCTCTTGACCCCATACATCTTCAAGAGGGCATATTTGTAATCATGAGTGGCAGAGAGAAAACCCCTCACCTCTGGGTTCGCCTCTGTCATGTCGAATATATGTATTTGTGACACATGCTGGCAAAATGCTTAGTGCTGTGTGAGGATGCAGAAAGACATTTGACCTGATCTGTCAGTATGTGCTGATTACGGCTGTGAAGTAAAATGTCGCCCAGGTGTGCCATGCTTGTCTCGAGCAGTGACATATGGCTGTGGGAGGGAATTAAGGCAACGGCACCAAACCCAGATCCAGCTTGGTTTTTACAGCAATGCAGCTACGGGGAGACTTTGGCTTCGTTGTTCAGTTTTGGTGAATTGTGAGAGACTTCACGATTAATCTGATCCAAAAGAGCAAGAATAAATACACATCTCTGGATGGATAACATCTTCAACTTCCTTGAACAAATTGCCTAGGTCAAATTCTGGCTGCCTGAAAAGAACATGAATTTTGCTTGCTCATTCAGGAGACCTGTATCAAGATATCTGTTTGTTTACCATTTAAGCTTGCTGTGACATTTAATTTCCTATTTAAATGAAGTCAGGGGAAGAGACAGGAGAGATTATGCTGTAAGTCAAAGACTTTGATTCCCCAGAGATGACGCTATCAAAAGTTCTTTTTGGCAGAAACATTTTAAGTAGTAAGCTTTTATTAAACTTCCTGTTGCATACATCTGCCTGCCGTGTCAAGATAACAGATGAATCATTATGTGCAACAATGAAGAATTTATGAGATTTTCATTTCACCACTGTCAGTTATATTCCTCCGAGTTACAGAGGTCAGTCTCACCGGATTGACCTTGTTTCAGAACAGGCTGATCTGCTTAGGTAAAATCAGTTATTCGCACACCGTAGGGCCTCCAACAAAACAGAATCATAATGGACCACAAAGCACATCAAGTATTGACAGGGAAACCGAAGTCATTTCTGTCGAATGATGATATTCAACACTGGAAGCACGAGTCTATTCCCATCTTTGTAGAGCACGACTAGTTGTGCCCATATGAGCACAATGTTCTTGCACTTGTGGGGGGGGTGTACAGTATGTATGTACATGTTCCTGTGTGGGTGTTGCACAATAAATGCTGAGCCTTGTCCACAGCATATATCAAAAAAAGCTCTCGCTGAGCATGTTGCTAATGGAGTGCACTGGACGGTGTGCATGTGCATCACAGCACAGTGGAACTGACGCTTGTTCGCAAATGTCAGCTTTCTTCTCCTGCCTGGGACTCAAGTCGCTGGGATCGCCTCTCTTCGTTGTGTCCTTGTGGGGGGTGTTGTTTTGTGTGTGTGTGTGTGTGTGTGTGTGTGTGTGTGTGTGTACACGTACGAGAGGGAAAGGCAAAGTAAGCCTGTTTGATCTGACAAGCCTGAATTTAATTCACCGTGATGGAGCTATACGGCACATATGAGAAGAAGGGCAGATAGGAAGCAGAGGTGGTTTCCATTTTTTGCTCAGTTCTGTCACAGGGTTGACAGAAAAGTGCAAAGATCGGTGTGGATCTTGTCACTCTGAACCACAGCTGCAATTTGAGTAACCTTTACAGAAGGGGTTATAGAAGTTTGAAATTAAGTTTATCTGCAGCCACAGAGCTCCTAGGTGACCTGTCCCCACTTCCTGTACTCACAGGAAATTGTTGTTTTTGGTTTGAGTTTACAAATCATGGCATCACAGCCATCCTGAAATATTCTGAAATCTTTGATCAGAAACCTACCTTCATGAAAAGACCTTGAAAAGATATATCTCCTGCACACCAACCTTCCACGCTGACTGATGTGAAGCTTCACAGAGGTAATAATTTCATTGCATAACGCAGCTTTTTTAGATTCTGACAGTTACCTCCCAGGTGTCTGTGGGATACAGAGGAGTTACAGTGAAGCTGATGGCATAGATGGAGTCTCTTAGTCTCCCTGTTGAGACGACTTAGCAAACGAAGTGATACGGGAGGCAGGTTTTTTTGAAGGGTTTAACATCTTATTTTTAGCGGCGAGGAGAGAACGGCACGCTGTCATGCATAGAGTTACCACTAGTCCCCTGGGATGGAGTGGCACTCACAATGCTGCCGCACCATTTGCTGTCAGTGTGCTGTGGGGTTGTGACGTGAGAGCCAGATTTTCCACCTCAACCCCTCCCAGGGAGATAGCAAAGAAGACTGTTAGGTACATTTCTACATTTCCCTGCCAATAAATTAAAATAAAAGAGAAAAAGTATTATTTGTACTTTGTTTGCCCAGTCATCTTCTATGGTCCCATGTATCACACCTGTCACTACGACTTCCCTCACTATTTTTTATTAATATGATTTCCTTCTAGACAGTAAACCACCTGTTTCCAATTAGAATTCATGAGTCAAACCACTTTTCCTTACCAAGGTTAAAAGAAAAGCTTGGCCATTATTTCTTTTAGGAAAATCCATGTTTTTTTAGAGCCTTATTATGTTAAAGCTTTGCATTTTGAAGGCAATGTCAATTAAAAAAAAAACAAAACATGATGCAACCCATTATTCTTGTGCACGGAATGCACAAAACATTGCAAATGCTTGATAATGGGATGCAGTTCAGTTGAGGAACACCACAAAATATGGCCTCCAAAATGACTGGAGTTTAATTGGCTCTGTCACACAGGCTCAAAAAGAAAACATTACAAGTTTCTTAATGCTTTTCTTTTTTTTTGTTCCAGCTGATTGTGTATGCAATGTACCTACCTAGATGAACAGATACTTGGAAGACTGATAGAGGTGCAGTGGTTCTGTGGGACGTCAGCTATATCCACATCCACAGAGCTGCTGATATACCTCACCTGTGGTAAAGTCACATGGTGCATTCGATAGTGGATATTAGGGAGCTTAAAGAATCCTTCACATGTTCGTTGCACATCTGTGTAGGCCAGCTGTGCTCTCCTAAAGCCTGGAAAACATGATAGCCAAGGTCAGTAGGGACTAGACTGCAGAAGGAGGAGCTACACATCTGACTGAGGAGACTCAAAAGTGTCATACAGAGTTTTTAACCTCTAGTGAAGCTACTGAAAAATGATTGTTATGAGTGGCACTTCTAGCACCTGCATGAGTACGCAGGCAAAACAATACAGATATCTACTGATGAGTTTCACTGATCAACAGTTGTTGGCAATATGAAAAGTAGCAGTGTGCTGGCAAGAGGCAGTGAAGAAAAAGGCTCCTGGCTAGCAAACATAGACTGTAGACAATTTAGGTTATAATGCGTTAGGAAATCAGCTTTGCAAAAGTTTTAGGGAAGGAGATGCATTCAGCTAATCTGTTAGGGCTGATGCATAAAATACAATGTGTTTTAGTAAGACTAAGTTAAAAAAGAAGAAAACTCCACATGGTACCTTTTGGAAGAATTTTAAGACTAGGCTGAGAAGCATTGTTTCACTGTTCCTTTCTCTAGCTGAAACTCTCTTGCAAATCTTCTCACACCCACCATTGCTGATCGGAAGTCAGAAGTGTGCTTTTGTTGCACCTGTAACTAAAGGATTTTGGAATTAGAGATTTTCAGTTGATGTTTTTAGTTTTCACTTGGGTCGTTTTTTTTTTTGTATTTTGAAGTTTCTCTGTTGAAGATGCAGCATCCTTTTAGTAGGCTCGTCAGCTCTCGTCAGTTCTCATTGGATGTGACAAGGATTCAACCTTCTTGTAGTGTTTACTCTGTAAATGCCATGCTTTTAAACATTATGTAGAAGAAAACCTAACAAAGGCCCTGTATCTAAACCTGTCTTTTAAATAACGAGAAGGCTCTTCTTGTGAGTCAGCTAGTGTTGCCCAGTTGTAATCTCTGTGATTTTCACACCTGTAGCTATGACCAACAGAAATGCCATTGTGTATTGACACAACCCAGGGTTATTCTGGACGGTATACTGACACAGTGATGGTCCATACTGTCCAAGACGACCTGGTTTGTCAAAAGGAAAAACGGTGGCTCAATAATTTGGAGGATGGTTCACATTTAAAAGAACAGATGAGCAGCAAAGCTATGTCCTCTGTAGAGAATGCCATAAATAGGCTGCATCCAAAAAAGGGGTGTTTGGTTAAGCAGCAGAAGAAAACCTGTAACTAGTCTGATAGCATTGTTTAAAAAAACGAAGCATCAGAAGCATACTCAAAGATTTTTTTATTTTAGACAATTTTATGTGATTAAATGTTTTGCAGCTTTAATTTTGAAATAGAAAAGGAATTTTATTTCATTTTATTTCGATAAGTCTGTTTTAATAAAGTAATCATGTGCAAGTTAAGAGTTTTAAAAGTAGAGGTAAGCAAGGACATTATTTTTGGCCACTTTTGAGTTTCTCTTTAAAGTTAGGGTTATTTATTTATTTAAGAAATTCTGTGTTTTAAATCTATTCTGTGTGCACAGTGGGATGAAAACTACCTAAAGATCAATACTCCCACATTAGCTGGCTCACTTTCACCTGCAGCAGCCCACTACTTAGTCTAGCAAGGATGTTTTTCTGACTTCACACATGAGCTATTGACCAAAATGCTTTCTAATCCATCCCAAGATGATATTGGTGTTACAATGTTGTCACACCAGAGGCACATCACTGATAAAAAAAAACAAAAAACAAAACAAGGTCTGGTACTTTGCCAGAGACCTGGAGTGATTGTTCTGTTCGAAGTATCGCGCTGGTCCTGCCCCCGGCAGCCAGTCTTCAGCTGCCATTGCCTTGTGCAATTAGCTTAGGGGACTGCAATTGCACATATCCAATTAAAGCAGAGTCACATTCCCTTGTCACAAAATCAATGCAGATCTGTCCCCTGATGGGAGATGCAGCAGTGCCTGAGGTAGTGTGAATAAAGTAGCGTCTTTTGGTGCCTTTACCGTCATTTTCCTTCCTTCTGCTCATGGAATGTGATAGAACACAGCTTCATGGCATCGAAGTACTGTCAGGGAGCAGCGAACGAATTGTTCTAGCAACTGCAGTGGATCACAGACAAGTAATTTGTTTTAAGTCTTCTTTGTTGTTTTTGTCAAGTAATGTGGTGATGTGTGTATTTCGTCAAAACAAAACAAAACAAAACAAAACATCCTTTGGATATTCTGGTCTTCATGCAGCTTGCTGACTCGCTTCCTGCACAAGTTTGGCACATTTAAGGATGAAGGAAAAGGAAGTGATAAACATCTCAAAGAGTTTTTTTTCTTTGATATAACATTTTGTTCTAACTTCATGCTTACTTAACTTTTGTTCTTAGTTGCCCCGTAAGATAATTCAGTTTATTCTTTTTTCTCAGCAAAACCCCTTTATTGATGATAAACAATAATACAGCAGTTTTTTACAGCAAACATACTGATTTGGCTCCAGGGAATTCAAAGCAAAGTAACATGGTAAAAAGGTAAAAAGTAATACTTTGACATCATTTAATAGTGTTTTTCTTAACATCCAGTTTTCTACCTGCTGTCGTCTGTACCAGGTTTGCAGAAGACTGACAAATCTCATCCTGCTTAGAGGGGTGTCAGATCTGAAAATACTTGTCATTTTGGAAGGCAGTGACAAACATTTGCAAGTCTTACTGAATAAGTTTTGTTGACTTTACAATTCTTTACAGTGTGTAATTTTGTGCAGTGTTTAATCCTGTACAAATAAAGATTCAAAAGGATTTTAACACAAGAAAAGAGCAAAGACTTACAAAATAACTTAAATGAGGACATTTTTTGTTTCCTGTTTTTGTAAAAAGCACAAAAGTGCATGTATTCTTTCAAGTCGGTGTTCTGTAATGATGAAGAAAATGTTAATGAGCATCATGTGAGATGCAAATTTGACTGTGACCACTATGGCTAAATAACTGCACACCCCACCACCCCAGGGGGTTTGTTCGGGACCTGTTTACCCTGATCTCACTTTCATTTAGTTACGCTATCAATGGCATTATCATATAATAACATAATGTCCTGTTATCCCATAATTAATAAACAGCATCTGTTATCATAGGGACACCATTCAAAAAAAGTTAAAAGTCCTCCGACTCACTTTCATGGTTACATTAATGAATACAGGGCTACGGTTATGGTACGGTCATGGATAAAAGAAACGATGATGATGATATTGGTTCCTAATAGGGGGCAACCCAACCCAACCCATCCCTCCTCCCCCCAACATGACCTTTGTTGCTTTTTATACTTGGTCACCTGACTTCTTCCTCTCCTCCCATCATAATCACCAAAGCCCCTAGAAGATGCCTACCAACCACCTATTACCAACAAAATGTAACTGGATCGTAATAAGCTGCTCACGCCGACAACCCATGGACCCGTTCTTTACAGGAGGACAGTCTCTCAGAAGTTAAAAAACAAACATGCAGTCTAGAACTTCATTTGTTAGGTGTAGAGATGGGCACGGCTATCTAGGAATGAAGTACTAGAAATGAATCCATGCCAACCATGATGAATACGAAAATCCAGAGAAAATATCTTTACCAAGATATCTTTACCATCTATAAATCTTTAGATTTGATATAGCTGTTTTTAACCCCAGAGTCACAGCTGAGTTTACACTTCTAGTTTAGTAAAATATTTCCCTAACTGCAACAATTACATGCTTTGAAAAACAGTACACAGTGTGGGAAAAAAACTCAGATATAGCATTAGTATAGGCAGAAGTCTGGCATTTGGCCACCGTCTCTGAGTTCATCAGCGGGGTTTGTTTTCTGTAAACACAGCTGGGGTCTGGTACTTGCGTGGGTGGTACTAAGCCTACTTGGTCGCCATACCGGCACGCTGATCCACCCATGTACGCTGGTGTATGTGTGCATGTGTCTCAAAGAGAGAGAGGGCGATGAGCAACACATGTAAAAATATGGGCCTTTAAGTGCATGTTTGTGTGAGTATTATTGTAATGTGCAGCGCTGTGTGTCAGTGTGGGTGTGTTTATCTGAGTGATGCCTGTGCTGCGGGGCAGGAGCACAGAGTGAGGGAGTGAGCCAGGCTTGAACTCAACCTCAGACACCCTGCAGCTTCCCACTGAGTGGGAGCCTGTGGATGTGAGGGGACACGCTTGCAGTGTCTTCTTTTGTTGGAGTTGCAAAACTTTTCGCGACATTGTAATCTAGAAATGACAGCAGAGACGCCTCTTCAGACAGAGAGGTTCAGTCCCGAAATACTTCTTTTGCAGTAAAAATGTATAAAATGTGACCTAGCTGATGCACAGGAAGTGTTAATCTCTATCTTTCTTGGTTTTGATGTTATATTCTGTTGTCATCCTCGACAGAGTGCAAGCTGCAACGATTTTGTGGACAAAAAGAAAAAGAAGCAAAACCCTCTTTGATTGTTAAACCATATTTAACCGTTGTGAGTAATCACTGCACAGCCGAAAAATACTGGCTTTTGGAGAGTTGTCAGTTTGGTATTGAAATTTGTGCAGAATATGACATGATAAGTAGAGACTGATGGCCAAGTGATCAGACCCATCACCTCCAACTGACACCCTTCACTGAATTTCAAACAGCGCCACACAGTAGCACAGGGGAGCTTCCTCACTGATGTTATTTCTCTGTACTTAGAGAGGCAGAGGAGATTAAGCGGGTTTGGGAGGGTCTGTCATCGGCTAGCCTCAAGGTGATTGACAAAACCGCTCCAACATCAGCATATTTCATTCTCTTTGTACCCAGCAATAAGAAGGCTGGAGAGCCACTTTGTCAGTACATCAGAACAAAGTTTTATTCAAATTAAAATCTGGGATATATTTGGACGTGGACTCCCAAAATGTACTGTAAAAAAAAAAAAAAAAAAAAAATCCCAATTTCTCTCTCAGAGTGACAGAGAGAGGGATAGATGTAGAGTAATGATTAGACTTACGATGGGATCACACCAGCTGCGTTGCCCAATCTTGGTGCATTGTTCATGGAAAACACAACGCTGGAGAAATTTGGCTAAACAGATGAACAATGCCTGACTTATTCAGTAGGTCTGACCGTGTGATCCAATCGCAAGATGGTTCACCTGATGTCTAGTGTGCAGAGGAATAATTGAAACTGGGATACAGTGATCCACAGCTTAGAACGAATATGGACCAGGGGCGTTACTTCTGGCGTCCTTGCTCAGACCACATCCGTCAAACCCACCCTTCATTTTGATCTCAACTACACACCTGTAAAGTTTCAGGACTACATCTTGCACACACTATTGATGCAAAGCAACCAAATTACTCAAAATGCATCTGTGGTAGTTCCTGTTACATTGGCTGTCTCCAGGAGACAGTTTGCCATGACGACACATGCACACGCACATGCACACGCACACACCTACAAGGTAAAAGAAAAAAAATTACAAGCCCCCCTGTCGCAGCTGGTAATAATAAGACTAATGATAACAATTGAAGCAGTGGGTGTTGAGCGGGATCATGGGGGCAGTGGGTGGTTTTGCATTCACAGATCCAGGATACAGCTCTGGAGGCAGAAGTACCTGCAGTGAACAGGAGAGAGGAGAGAGGAGAGACAGACGAGAGAGCACAAAAACATGGGAGAGAGAAGGAGCCAGGTTAGTAACAAGCATTAATGGGACATGAATGTGTACAGATGGAGGGGAAGAGAAGGAGAGAGGAGCTCACTGCAAGGTGGAAAGTCCCCTGGTAGCCTAGGCCTTCAGCAGCATAATTAGAGGATGGTTCAAGCTGAGCCTGAGCCGGCCCTAACAATAAGCTTCGACCAAAAGGAAGGTTTTAAGCCCACTCTTAAACATGGAGAGGGTGTCTGCCTCCTGGACCGACACTGAAAGATGGTTCCACAGTAGAGGAGCCTGATAACTGAGGGCTCTGCCTCCAGTTCTACTTTTGGAGACTCTCCCATCCAAATCCTAACCAGGCTCGATCCTGCTTTTCGTCCAAGAGCTGATGAGATTGAATGCGTTCAGGGTGGTATAGCAGTAAGCACTGTTGGAGACTCTAGGAACCACAAGTAAACCTGCATTACTGGAGTGCAGTGTTCTACTGGGGTAATAGGGTACAATGAGCTTTTTAAGATAAGATGGTGCCTGATCATTAAGGACTTTGTACGTGAGGAGTTAAAATTTTATTCTTGATTTTACTGGGAGCCGGACAATGCATGAGAAATCATCTCTTGATGATCTGTAATTCCAGTCAGTACTCAAACAGCAGCATTTTGGATTTTTTAGAGTCAGGACAAGTAAATTTGTGGAGCTTCTGCTGGTTACCGGCCAACTCTTCCAACCAAGGAGCCAGAGTAGTGGTTTCCACCTGGTTGCAGCCTTTGTGCTAAGCTAAGCTAACTGGCTGCAGTTTAATATTTACAGTACAAACCCGGGGATGGTGCCAAATATCTCATCTGTCCCTCAGCATGAAAACAAATAACCATGTTTCCTGAAATGTCAACCTTGCCCCTTAAACCCAAGTAAATATTCATTCATTTTGATTTGGAAAGATTTCATTTTGTGTATCTTTAGGCCAATATCACATTTGTTCATGTTCCGGCAACCTGCTGTGCACTAACTTCAAGACTGTCTAGGTTATGCTGGGGTTTACCAATTGTCCACTTTAGTTTAACACTTAACTGTGCTGTGTATTTTAATTATAATTCCCCCAAAATTGTAAAGTTCTTTTGAGAAACACTTTTCTGAAATTACACATCAGATATTGATAATCAAATTTTCAGAAGCTCGGGGACTTGTAAAATAAAGCAATGACCAATATTACCATAACTTTTCATTGGTTTTCAAAAAATTGAAAATAAAAAAAAAAAGAAAATTACTTTGTAAATTATTACCAAGTCCCTCATCAAAATAAAATTCTCTTACATCTTCTATTCCTTTTTACCTTATTTATCCAAATTTAGGTATCTAGTAAGTATTTTATTGATAGTCTTTTTTTTAAATAAATTACATTGTTTTTCACAGGCTGTAACCTTAGGCATTACCACAATACGCTGCTCTTTATTTTCACTGGTGTCTATTTTGCTCTGTTTCTGGACACTGGTACTGTTTGAGTGGGAGTCGGTATTTCTAACCACTGAACTGTGACAACTGAAGGCTCATGAGTTAAATTATTCAGTGATGAAGTCTCCTTTATCTCTGTGTGATTGCAAAGGTCGTTGGATCCTTTTGAAGAGGAGTCAGCAGTAAATCTTTATTTCTATTTTGACCTCTTGTGATCACAGGATTATCGTAGCCCCACAGCATTTCTTTTTTTTTTTTTTTGCGTTCATCAAAGACTATACCAGTAAGTGGTGTTTCTAGGCTTTTGAATGAAATACTCTGAGTGCAAGATGTATGCACAATAATTGCCAAAAGGGAATCTTGTGTATATTAAACAGTAAAAAAAAAAATGAAAAATTAAATAAATAGATAGAGAGAGAGAGAGGAAAACATCTGAAGTTGTAGAAGTTCTACATGCTACAACTATAACTGAATATCTGCATCAACATTTGTTTGAGAACAACTGCTCTTCTGCCTGAAGAGGACAGAATAAAATGCTGCTGTGAAGAGGAGTTTTCCTTCAGGCAGATCTGCCAGAGGAGTGATTAATTGTGGAGGGGGGAGAAAGTGCTGTGTGTGTCATTAGCCTCTTGACTGGAGCGTGGACCCTTCCAGGAATGATTGGCTCCAAGGCAGCTTCACACTCAAAGGATGACGTCTCCGTTTCTTGGTCCTCCTTGACTGATTGTGTGTGTTAATTGTGGACCTTGATTGGGACAAAGCCGACTAAAGATCCTTTTCAACAGGAAATTGTTCCGAAAGGGAAAAGAAAAAACCCACAAAAAACTGAAAAACAGTGTTGCTGTCTTACAGGGGAATTCTAGTAATGTGAGCTTTATCTTCATGGTTTTATCTGTTGTTCTCACTGTTAATAGAATTGTGCTCACTATGTTACTTGCTTAAATCCGGGAATGCAATGACACCTCAGAAAATCTGCGACAAGAAATGGATAAAATAGATGAGCATTGAGGTTTAAGCAAACTAAAGTAGGTGATCTTATTTGCAATAGAAAACTAAGCTAAATGGTAAAATGATGAACCAAACTGACAGTTGGAGCAGATTTAGCTTTGATGGTCGATGAACTTGCCATAACTGTGCATGCACACAGTTTTAGGGGTGATTTCTGTCAGTATACAGGGATTCTGCTGGAGAGAATCCGTTGCCATTCTAACCAGTGTGCCAGTGTCCTCCGGATGAGTCATTGGAGCGTCTTCCTTGCTGTAATCCACAGCTCCTCTCCCTGCTCCACTTTCTTTACACACATCTGCCAGACCAGCTTGCATCTCTGAGGTGTAAAATTCACTTCTAAATGTATATAAATGCCTATATTTATTAACATACGACCTGAATTTATTAACTGCCGTCATTAGTTGTTGACTTTGCCTTTTGTCTTGTCTGGTTTGTTTATGTGATTTCTTATCTGGACTCTGTGAAGCTGGAGAGTTAGTGCAAATATAATGAATTCAATATGTAAAAGAAAAACCGGAAATGATGGCAAATCAAATCTATAAAACATATGGGGAATGTGGCTGCTGCAGCACTGGCCTCTTGGAGATGCTCTGTTTCTGAACCTGGACATTTGAACTGTGATGGAGATGTGATGGAGAAACTGCATTCAGCCGGCGAGTGTTCAGGGTGTTTTTCAGTTTTACTTCCGACTAAACTGGTTTATCTGGCTAAACTGTTCACTTTTTTTTTTTTTTAACAACTAGACTGATCATCCAACCATTTGTTTCTTGCCTTTTTGTATTTCGTTCTAGCAGTTTCTGTGTGTTTGCAGATCTCACAATTTTTTTTTTAGCGAGTACAATGTTATCACAACCAATAGAGATGGCGGCAAAAAGAAAGGCTCATGTTGTAATAATGTAATATATTCCTCTTAGAAAAAGCTCTTTCAAAAAAGTGCAAATTTCCTGGTAAATCATGCAGCTCAAGCCGTGGGCGCTTCTGTCAGATAATATTCAGCATTCACCACTGCAAAATCAGCAATAGAGAAAATTAATGACAACTAACACTGCCTCCACCCACTTAAAAAAAAAAAAATTTAACCTAGATGTATTGCTATGGAGAAGTATGTCGTGCTGACATTCGCTGATTTTTTTTGCATATTCGTCTGACTTAGGGTCAAACACAAGAGGATTTGTGAGTCTCTAATCCATGCAGGTGGTGGCGTGGCCTTGGGCTGCTACTCTAAGTTTTGTATGCAGGCTGGCTGGTTTGGAGAATTGGAGCACGCCAACGCTCTGGGGGAATTTTAAGCTAAATAAATAGACAAAATAAAAGAGCCGGAATAAGAAAGTGTTTTATGGAGAAAGGGGTGATATTAGCTTTGTGATTGAGTGGGGAAAGTGGGACTCGGAGAAGGAGAGGGAACGGGGAGTCGCACTGGTTGCAAGTGGTGTGGCATTTTGTGGTGTTTCTGCTCTTAATTGTCATGTCCTCCAGTGTGCCGTCTGCCTTCCCCAGCTCACCCACTTTCTTCATCTCCTTTTCAATTTTCTAATTACTTGGTTTTAATTAAAGCCACACAGCAATGACAGCCAGTCAATTAAAAGCCAAGAAATGGGCTGAGATAGTCGAATGCTGCCCTTTTTTTTTTTTTTTTTTTTTATTAAATTTGGAGGAGGGGTTGTGTTCCTCTGTGTTTGTGTTGTATTCACAATCCTGTTGCACTTCAGAATGAATGAAGCTGCATTACTCTGCATGAATATGTGATGTGAAATCTTACATGCTGGTGCTATATGTGGAGAGGCCCCTCAGTGTGTTATGGTGATGTCTAAGAGGGGCTTTCGAATTCCTATCGACATACATGGTATATTTAAAGGACGACTCCTGGAGTGTTGTGCACTGGCAGATACCTCTTTTATTTATATTTCTGTTTCTAAGCTTTTTTCCTCACTTTTTCCTTCTGTTTCATTACTGTGATATCACGTCTGGCTGTGTTCCCTCACTGTGTCATTTCCCCTGCCATGAATCCCAGCCAATTCCCCTCCCTCTAACCGCTCAATTACTGATGTACTATAGCCTCCTGCTCCCTCCGCTTCTCTCATTTTCTTAATGATTCCACATTCCATATTTTAGAACTTATTTCTCCTCATCCCATCTTTTAATTATGCAGCAGCGTTTTGGCTCCGTCTTCTAACGGTACAGTCGGCATTCTACCTGATTTTTACACAGAGGATCCTCCAGCTAAACTGGGTCCTGACTGTACGCTGATCACTCCTAGATCTCCTCTGCAGTGAGACAATTACAAGTACGTCCCTGCCTTTGATGTGCTTTCCAAATAAGTGGGTCAAGTCAGATGAGAATATCTATGAGTCAGTCTCTAATTTACCTCCAAGATGAGGAAAATCAAACAATTCTGTGTAAAACTCTCCATTGACAAGACAAGCTGGAAATGATCTCTACAAGACTTGAGTGCCATTTATTTTCAGGTTTTTGTTTGTATTCGCTCCAACTTCATTAGTCCTGCAAAATCTGTAACTAACATGCTTTTCAAAATTCCTGCTCTGGAAAAGTTTACCAGTGATTTCCCCCGAATATATCATTAATTGATATTGCGGTAAAATGCTCATTCCTAATGGGTCAGTTTAATTTGCAGTCGACTTTAAATGAATAATGACACACCAATGTCTAGGCCTTGAAATCTGTTTAGTTTTTGAAATATGAACACATTTTCAAAAGATTATATTTGCACATGGAAAATTCTGCATATCAGTGTTTCAAAACAGTCGAATGATAATTTCAATTTGAGGTCCACTCATCACCGTTTTCAGATCTTTCAACCACTTCAGCAGCATTTAGACCAGGCTCAGTCATTATCATGAGAACTAGCTGTGAAATGTTGGTCATGTCATAACAGGTGGTTGTTGGCTGGGTGATATTAATCTCTGTCCGTGATGGATGTGGATGTTCTCCGTGATCTTTCTTTGTCCGTCCGGTTTCTCCTTGTCAACAACTCTGGCCTCACCTCCAGTTGATGCTGTGATCATCATTTCCTCGAATTTTGACAGATTTTTCAGCAGGCCTTTTCAGCTCTCAAGGACTGTTTTTTTAGTTTGACATTTTGGAAAATACTCTCATTTGCTTTCTTTCAAAGAGTTACAGTCTGTCCTATGGTAACAAAATCAACCTGCATTCTACCAGCACATCTAAGACTCGCAAATTTTGTTTTCAAATCTTACCGAATTAGTTTTTTTTTATAGCCCGCACAAGAGCCTGAATGCTGATTGCAAATTTGGTTTCCAAATCTTACCAAATCAGGTGCCTTCATCCACATCTCATGATCCTCATCAGTGAAAGGAACTGGTTCAGACATTTTCACGTGTCCTAAGTTTAGTGGTTTTATATGGGGAAGACTGAAACCAATGATTTGGCTGAAATTTTCCAAATTGACCTTGAGTTGAGATTATTTTGTCATTCTGATTCCAAGATCAAAAATGAGATTCCATGCTCAAGATGAACAGTTTTAAGTAACAGTTTACCAGGCTGCTTACCTAAGCCCGGAAAGAGTCCGAAAATGACGTATTCAAATGAATTCTCTCTTTAAATATTTGAACAATTATCAGCTTCCTTTTAAAGTCATAACTTTGCTTTGCCATCTATTTTACCAGCCATCAGTAAACTGTAAAGTACACATAAAAATGTAAAGTGTTCCGTTTACCAGTGCCGCGAGCACTACAAATAAGCACTTTCATACTCTGACATATGAAATTCTGAGCACATCACTTTAGTAAGTGCATGTTTCCATTTTTTTCCATGTTACAGTGATGAATGTTTTCTATGCATGTGAACAAGCTTATTAGAGAATCCACACCCCATCAGCTCCAGCAAATAGTTACAAATGGATACAGGGAAGCTTCATATTTTTTCTGATGATCATTTAACATCTCATTCAGCTCATTCACACATGAACATGGAAAAGAGAAAATCACTCTTTGGACTCGATCATAATCCGGAAAAATAGACATATACAGCCATATATTTGGATGCATGTGGCTTCATTAAAGCTAAAAGATTTTTCACATGATAAAAAATATTTAACTGCGAACATTGTCATCAAAACCAGAGAACTGGCAAGATTTTAAATGTGGGTTCAGGCCAGTATGAGTGTGCCAACTTGTTAAAAAATTTAGTGTGATCAAATTGGGTGCAGTTTTATTAATTTCATTTAATTGTTTCATTTTCAGTTTTTAGACTGTTCAAGGAATGAAATGTTTAAACAACCAAAAGGAGTGGTTTTGGTGAATATTGTAATGGAAAGCAGAAAAGCAAAAGGATTGGGAGATTCAGAGTAAGAGTAGCTGCGCCAGATGCCAGACCTGCTATCAATTTAAATATAATTACACAGCACTCTCATCCATGCATATAACTACTCTCTCTGTGCCCATTTATCATTTAAAAGAATTTGAAAAAAAAGAAGTTAAATTGAACACTTACTTGTGGATCGATTTCTATCACAGTGAGGGATATTTAGAGAAGAGGAAATTGAATTTATGTTCTAAAGGCCCATTAATAATAATAATAGCTTGGAATATCTACAGAATCCATGTGACACTTTCATTAATAGCCTTAGTGCTTTTAAATGATGAATTGAACTGCAGTATATCACACCACAGTCTGTATGTTGTCCTTATATTTTCGTTTTTTCCTGATAGTCGGAACTTGTTTCATGTTTAACTTCTGTGTGTTGTTGATAAAATGGGCTTTTTAAAATCCAATTTGTAGCTAAAATTCGCTTAATATTTACATTGTATGCTTCACATAAATCCTAGATATGTGCAGGAAGAGTGTATCTGTTTGTAGAAGGCAGCTAGTTTAGCCAGCAAGTTTCTGATCATTGGAGACAGATTGCACAGCGGGGCAATGATAGAAGAGGAAACAGGGTGGAAAAAAGCTAAATTTGCTGACAGAATCAATTTCTGGTTTAAATGAATTAAAAGGAGAGAGTGATAAGAAAAAGGGATTGAACATGCGCTTTACTTTCTCCAAATAAGCCTATAAAACCTTAAATGTAGCAATAAACAGACTCAGACTGCAACGGTAGACATAAGAAGATATAGATTTTAATATCTTTATAAACATTTTTGTACCGTTGTTCTCTGATGATAACTTACTGAACAATTGAATTATGGCAAAGAAAGAAGATGAATAGGCATACAGTACTACAAGGAAGGAGTTGATGGATTGTGCATTAACAAATAAAAGGCTTTAAAAATATAACATGAAAAATGCGTAAATAAACAAGTCACCAGAAAATCAAAAACTGAAAGACTCCTCCTGACAGGAGGAGCAGAAAAACCCTGTTATCATCATTGATGTCACTGATATTGTTTTTCTCATAGTAATACAGTAAATGATTAATATCAGAGCTGCAAGAAGTCCTTATCTCCATTGTTACTGGTACAGTTCACATCATGGATACAAACACCATCGTATCAGTGGATTTAAGGGAGGCACAAAAGCTCCAGAAGTACAGCAAGATACCCCTCAATTGTCCGTCTGTCAGTCTGCATTGTGCTGCATTCCCTTGTTACTTCAGAAGCGATTGTCTTGGTCTTGGATCCCCTCATCCATGGACAATCACATCAGTTAATTAAGAGGCAAAATTCTCTCTGCATGATTCCTGTTTTGCCATGCTCCATCCAAAAATGTTTTTTTTTTTTTTTTTTAAATCCTTTTTTTGATCACGAGTCATTAAGGGTACGCACACATTTTTTTTCTCGGGTCTTGTTCTTGTATTCCATTGAAGTTAAGTGATTAAGGAAAAAAATGTGTTCCTCATATTCTCAATGAGGAAAGTATTCCCTCACTTAGGAGGGATCAGCTCAACACAACCTCACTGGGAAACTGAGAAAGCCCCGTTTGACCCTCGACCTCTAAGGCTCCTGTTGACCCCGCAGCAGGGATCCGTCTCTAGGTCCGTTTTGTGTCTTATAAAAATCAAATGAACAACATCTGACACAAGATTATAGACAGACTCTTCAATATTCACAGCTTGATCTCCCAGAGACACATAGTTTGCCAAGCAAACGAAAATAGCACATGGCAGTCCTCGTCATCTCAAAACAATTAGCAGCTTAATATACGGTTGCACAGAAGAAGAAAAGTAGTGTAAATGGAGATGAGATCAGAGATGTGTGCAGAAATGCAAGACCAATGAGAAATACTATTAAATAGGCAGAAAGGTCGGTACTATACCAGAAGAAAGCCAGCAATATGTAAAGAATAGTTGTGATTTGTTACAGCGTATGAGCTAAATGGTTGTTCTGGTTATGGACTTAAAACATCTGTGGCTATATATTTCCATTCTGTAATAAGAAAGACACATTCTCATGTCTGATACTGGCGGACAATTTATTGCCACGCTTACACTTTACCTTTTCGTTGTTTGGACCTGTAGTTGGCAAAGGATGCAACAGAAAAAATATATTTGGAAGAAAGCATGAGAGCAAGAAAGGCTTTACAGGGTCATCGATTATCCATTTGTACCTTTTTGATAGCCATTTACAAACTGTGAACTGAAAATTAAAGCTGTATGGAGCACTTGAAGACCCAGCTCATCTGTCTCAGAGCTAACTAGCTAACAAGCATTATCACGCTTTCTCTGTAATCACTCGCTCTATGCTCTTCTTTCACCATATTTTGGTTATCCGAGCTCCAGTTGAATGAAAAACAGAGGTTAAAAAAGATACATTTGATGGCGAGACATGAAGATGATGGTGAGACATGAAGATGAAATCATATTGGCTTAAGTGGCAGTGCAAGCTTAGTCTGTATTCATCTTTTCACTCTAGGTCCCTCCAAATTTTGTGCTGTCAGTCTCTCTGTAGTAGATGTTTGATGCTTTGTTTCAGTCTGAACAGTAAAGCTCCCTACACAACATTTACACATATAATCACACTCACACACACATACATAAAAGACACAGAGGCCTTGTAGTGCAGGAGCAAGAGAACGTCTGAGGGCTTTGTTTTTTGTGATGAGCATTTGCCAAACCCTCTGAACATCAGCGGAGAATGTAGTCAATATTTGTTGTTATCAAGGCCACAAAGAGGGCGTAGACGTGAAGTAAGGACTGGGCTAACGTTGCCCTGTTGTTGGCTTGCTGAACCCCACTAGGGGGGCGAACAGTGGTCCGGGGACTGCACTTGTGCTTCCTCCTTGTGACGGTGCCATCTGGGGACGTGTGGTCATGTTTTCCCCCATCTGTGAAATCGGGGGAGGAATCCTCCTTGTCTGCCATGACCTCCTTTGAGTGGTGAACCTCATTGTCACCCTTCCCCTTGCTCTCCCTGTTACGAGGCTTTGTGCAGTTCCGAGAACGGCCAGGCCTCGAGGGGTGCACTACGTGGGTTTGCCCTCCAGAGCCCACAGCCACGCCACGATTCATTGAAGGATTCACCGTGCCAGATAAATTGTTAGTCTGGGCTCTGGACTCAGAGTTAGGAACGGTCGGTGAACAGTTGGGGAAGTCCTCCTTGCGCAACTCTTTGATATCTTTCCCAATCATTTCTGCCGGTGCCTGGCAACCCACTGAAGATGTTGAACCTCGAAAACGTTTCAACCATTCCCATAGCGACAGAGCCTTGCAGTCACACGCCCAGGGGTTGTCGTTGAGGCGCAGGTATTCTAGGGCAGGCAGCATGTCCAGGCACTGCCCAGACAGCTGTATCAGGGAGTTGTTGAACAGGTAGAGAGTGGTGAGACGTTTGAGGTCATGGAAAGCCAAGTGGTCAACTCTCTTGATCTGGTTTTGGTGCAGAAGCAGTCGGTCCAAGGCTCGAAGGCCTCTGAAGGTGTTCTGGTTAAGGCTCCACAGACGATTTCCGTGCAGGAACAGGTGGCTCAAGTTGTGGAGGTCCATAAATGTGTCATCCTGCAGGAACTTCAGATGATTATCCTGAGGAGATACAGAGAACATGCAATCACAAAGATTACATATAATGCAATGTTACATTGATACATATTGTACTGCATCGCTGTAACTTTAATTTTTGTCTACATCCCCTGAATATAGTTTGTGAATTTGCATACTGTGCACACAGTCTGTCATTGCTGAGTTACTGTTCAGAGCTACTGTTCAGATGTGGGAACAAATTAAATATTCATTGTGATTATCAGCTACAGGGTATGTCTTGTACTCCAGTGGTGGCTGTTCCTAAAACGCACTGTCCTTCTGATCTTTTGCAGGCACTGTTGCCATTAAACTAGGTCATTGTTGTTATCTATGCTAACACAAAATGGAGCAAGTAGTTCTGAATGGATAACCGTGACATAACACCATCTGAGTGATGTGAGGAAGCATCTTGGCTTTGACACAGACACAGACATAGACATAGATTATAAAATTATGGATGAGGGGAAGGTTGTTTGCTGTTGTTAAGTGTAACAGCCCTACAGTAACAATAGCTTGTCATTCATCTGAGGCAGCAACAGGCTGCACTTAAAAACAACATTTATTCTATAACATAGGTAAGGATTAAGCTACTGTTGTTGTTTGTATTTCAATTAATTTGAAAGAGTTGTTTTCGTTCAAGTGACAGCCCTGCTAGAGTCCTTGTGGTTATACGAACCAAAAACAAATTGTGCAAAAACTGTACCTGCAAGTAGAGATACTGCAGATTTCTGAGGCCTTGGAAGATGTTATTAGGAAGTGAACTGAGTCCACATCGGTACAGGTGTAGCGCATTGAGCCGATTAAGCCCATGAAAGGTGTCTTCAGCCAAGGAGCGCAGGTGGCGATTGTCTCCCAGATCCAGCTCCTCCAGCAGTGTGAAGCCGTGGAAGGTGGAGGGCTCAATGTACGTAATATTGTTGGAGTAGATCCAGAGGGTGACTGTGTTGGAGCTGAAGTGGCCCCGAAGTAAGCGATGGATCTTATTGTTCTGTAGGAAGATGCGCTCACTGTCAGGAGGAATGCCTTCAGGGACCGACAGGAAGTTGTGGGCTTGGCAGGAGACAGTGCTTGGCGCAGTGTAGCAGATACAGTGACGAGGGCAGGACCAGGAAAACTCGAGTCCACAGAGAACCAGCAGGAACTCAAGCCCACAGCCTGCAATGAGCACACAAAGACAAAGAGAGAGAGGAAGGTTTAGAGAGATTACAGACATAAATCACACACACATACACGGGGCAGGAAAGAAAAAGGAAAATGAACAAAGTCTACCTTGAAAGTTAGATTAAGCGCCTTCTTGTCTAGTTCAAAACTTGCATAGGTGAAATATATATGAATTACACTATAAGAGTTATTAATCAAGCTAGCCGCTCAGTGAGGCTGTACTTCTTCCATCTTCATTGTTTGAAGCACTCATCATCTTAGTTTGGCATGTAAGCTAGTACAGCTGAGGCAGATAAGACTGTCCTTAGGTCCGCATGTGTCTAAAAAAAAAAAAGTGTCAACCTTCTGGTGGCACTCGAGGCAAAGTCAAACAACATTAGAGTTGGTCCTCCGGGGCTCCTAAATATCTGTATCAATGAACCACAAATTCAACCAGATGATCATGACTCTCAAAAATTTCGCGGTAAGCTTCATCTTCATCTGATTTTCCGCCAACTGTGTTGCTCGTCGTCATCCATTTTGGGTTTCGTTTTCACAGGGCAAGGACGTCGTCCCGCTTATTGTTTCAAATCATGGCACAGAGCATGCCAAGCCTTTGGCTCTTTTCCATCAAAGTGCAATTCTACTGGTGTATTTAGGTCTACGATGAGTATTGGGAGTCCATTGAAGAAAGCAAGCAATAACACTTGCTCCAGTGAGTCACAGGATGTCTTAGTGATGCTGATTGTATCATCAGTACGCGTACATAGGCAGCTATTTCAGAAATTACCCTTTCCAATATGGTTGTACCTTAGGGAGATGGGCTATTAAGAGTCCAATCCCTTCCCAGAGTCCATTGGCACTACTTTGCAGTGAGCGGAGGCTGTCATCAGTCCGTTTGTGTTGTTAAATGGGGCGTGGAATGCTTATTTAAACTTGTAGTATGCTTCTCTGAGGCGCTTTCTGATCGGTGACATGATTCCCCAGATCCTTGAGATTGGAGATGTGACTTATCTACAGTCTCATCTAAAATGAGCGCAACCCCCCCCCCCATCATGAAAGTTCCATCTGACAACCTCTGGCTGTCTTCTGCTCAATTTATTATTCACAGCATAGCGGAGGCCTGATTCACTGCCTCTAATCGATACGCCTCTGTTGCCTTTTAACTCACCCTGTAATCCTGGGTCTTTTATGTTGAAAATTCAGGAGCTGCAGAATTACTCTCCACCAAGAGACAGGCGTATTTATCTGAATGTATTTGCCAAACTGTGGCTAAGCTTTGACATTCAGCGTCTGACTCCACTGACCTTTAGCAGTAATTCTGTGTCTAGTTGCAGAGCTGGAGCTGCGTGTCACCTGAACAGAAGTGTGCTTGGGCACGGATCTAATCCTATTTGTTAAGCCTTGTCACTGGGCGACAATGGAAATGTATGCATCATCCTAAACCAGAACTGTGCCCACTAAGTGAGGTGATTCTTCACAGTTGAACACTGACAAAATTTGGAATGTGTGTGTGTTCACGTGCTGCTATGCAGGTGAGATTTGTTTAAGACCATAACATGCCATGGGAGCACTACAATAGGCCTTGACTTTAATTAGACTTTTCATTTTAATGTCATGACCAGCACCAGGACATGAATCCTTTAGTATATTGTTGGCATTATCCAGATTGGTCCAACAGTTAAGACCAAACAACGAAGCTGTTTCACTATTTTGTCACTCTGCACTCTAAATCCTCTGCTTGCCATTTCCATGAAGATGTATCTATCAAACATGGGATCTACTGACTGCGTAAATAGGTGAAAACGTTTTGCATTACTCTGGGGAAATAAAGGTTTGCCTTATTTATCAGATAAAGAAGTCAGACAATTATAACCGCTCTTTGTGGAACACCTGCATTAAGCAGCAGCCCTCTGTTTACTTGAGATGGAGTTTTAATATGGTAATGGCTCACATTTTATTGACTATTAACCCTCACAGAAAATTATTTTTTTTTTTTACAAAGACTGCAAAAAATAAAAGAAATTTAATCTTAGTCTTTTGCTTTTACATTTCTTCTGAGATGAAATGATACTACCTTCAGTAGCAAGAATTCATCCAGGAGATTCCATTATTCATAAAACTGATCTTCCTCTCACCTCAGTAATTATATTTTTTGATTTCTAAACTATTTTCATTAACTTTTTACTTGATGCATGTCTTCAGTAGAATTAGGAACCAGATTTCTAACAGGAAAATGATCTGAGAAGGCAAGAGACAGACATTGATAAGTGTGATACACCGGGAAAGCAAGGGAATGATAATGCGGATGCTGCCTAGACAGTTTGAGTCAGTGATCTGCTAATCATGTTGGACACGTAAGGATGCACCTCCTCTCCTCTCACTCTCCTCAGCTTGTCAGGACAAAGTAAGAGATTCTTTAGCCTGCTAAATCTATTCCTCTAAAATGGCTGTTTTACTGCTTTGCCAAATACCAGCCTCTGTAGAGAAAAACATCAAGAACAAAAACATGGTAGATGTGCAGTGAAATATGTTCCTCTTTTCATTCCCTATGAACACAGTCTTTTAACTTCATTACGATGAGGCTTTAGAAGCTGTGAACTAATGTTGCAAATGCTCTTAAATGCTGCAAATGTCTCTTCTCTGCATGCAGATAGAGCGGCTAGGGAGAAGCACACACTCTTTTCTTTGTTTTCAGCAACAGTGGGGGCAGCGTTGTTCTCTTTTGAAGCTGGCATAACATGCACTTCCACTGGAGACCAACACCTGGCAGCTCACTGATCTCAACACCCATGTCTTTACATGTCTTTAAATACAGCTTTTAATGTAAATGTGGACATGCATCACACAACACAGTCTCACATATGTATATATGTATAAGCTCTATATAGATATACAAGACATATATTCTCTAGCATTAACACAGGCCTCAGGTTTGGGAATGACGGGGCCAGAACATGTCAGTGTGACAAGCATAGAAGGCTGAATGACGCTTGTTTACAAAGCTCTGAATAGGGAGACTGGTTTTCAGCACAGAGGATAAAATAAGTATTGTGTAGGAATTCTGGTCTTAAATTAAAATGTAAGAAATTAATCTGTGTCATAACTACATTGTGCGCTCACACAATGAGCCATTCAGCTCAAATTGTATTTTAAAAATAGCTTTGGACACGACGGGGCATATATATGCCAATATTGCCTATTGGAATTTGGCAGAATAAAGGAGAGGCTCTGAAAGAGAGGTAATATGCTTTTGGAAAGGAAAAGCCAATGCTATTTCTGGTAGGAGTCTGGGCCGTGTATTAATGCTCGTCACAAGTCTTTCACCTCCAACTCTCTCCCCATGCAGCTTTCCATCACCCCTTTCTGCCGCCTTCTGGTTACTGATGACAGATGCTATTGATAGCTCTTCACAGGGAGAATCACGTTTGACACCATGACCCCATCTTCACCAAATTGCCTTTTTTCTTTGGGGGTGTAGAAAGGAAATGGATAAATAAATGAATAAAACAGAATGGTGCCGGTCCCATGACAGACAAAGAGAAGTGACTCAGTAGAATATCAATGAAACATAGTTGACACTAGATTTGCCCTCATGAATAACACATCTCTGCTAATAGGAGGGAAATAGTATGTCTGTAGAGCTGTGTGACTCTGCCCATCATTAGACTGGACAAACTCAATTTCCTGTGTCTCTCCAAAGTCCCTGATAAGCACGCTGGCGTTTTCACTCCCGTTATTGGCTCGTTCTAAATAATGTCTGGACTCCACAGTCAAGAGGTGATTACAGTCATGCCCATGCACATGGTGGTTAACAATGGTGAACTCTGGGGAACTTAACACTATGGAGCTAAATGAGGTTTCACTGTATATTCTATAAGATACTAATATATGTTGTAGAGATGTAAAGCAACACTACCATCCATATCTGTAAGTTTATATCACAAAAATATCTGTATTCCTCTTTGCATTTGGATTTACAGTGTACCATTATTGTCTTAACAGCCCAGTTGCCCACTTAGAAATTAGCTGAAGTTTTTCTGTGTTAAATTGCTCTCTACTGTCTTTTATACACATCATATGTATATGTTTAGCCTCCAACAAAATATAGAAAATGACATATTATGTTTGCAGTGTACTTATGATTTGCTTCTAAAAATATATAGAATAGGAAATCTAAACTGTGTCTAAAATGTGTAACTATTAATGGAAATTAATAATGGAAATGGAACCGGAGAATTTAGGAGTTGCCATTTTGAATGCCTTTTCTTTGAAAATAGGTGGTTGGAAGGAGGCCAAGTGGTCTGAAGTTTTTCTTATGGAAATAAGGTAAGAAAGTTTCTGATGAAAATCTAAAAAGCTCCTTTTCCCATTTTGTGTGAACATTTGAGACAGCTCCTAACTTTAACCCTGTATTTCTCCATCTACTGTCAAATCATGCAGGGTGCCAGGACTCAAGAGCACATCATGTGGTAAATATTAACATCAAAAGCAATAATAAAGCAAAGAAATTTGGATGTTGTTTGTTTCCTCTCACAGTGCCATATCTTTTAAATATCTGAATTATGTATTTATATTTGTTTGCATCCCTAACATGTTATTTTAAGATCTCTATTATAGGCCCTCTTTTAATCTCAGGCATCTTCGAAAAATCGGGCAATATGAACAATAGCGATACAACAAGGAGTAAACATTGATAAATGATCATAAATCGTAAAAATCTATTTATATTAGTTTATATAAATAGAAATAGCTTTGATTTCACAGCAAACTGAACAATGCTCCAAACAAAACATCAGCTTCTGACATTTCCAGTACGGGTCGATGATTGCATATTTATTTTAATTAGTATTGTTTAAACAAAAGCTCAAATGCAAGTATTTGTAGAGGATAAATAAACAGCGATAATGATACATAACTAATACATTCACTGAAGCTGTTTCGTACCATTTTTAAAGAATGTCTCTGTTGACTTGTTAAAACCATTGATTGCTTCCATTATTTTCTGTGTGAAAAGCAAACTTGCACATGAGCGACCCTGCCAACAGCTGTGACCAGCAGCACTTCTGCCTGTGAATATTTGTTTCTTTCTTCTTCTTCTTTTTTTTACAGTCAACTGCAGAATGTAATAGATTTTGTCTCATTTGCCATTCCCTGGCCCCACTGCAGGCAATATTGCCTCATAAGGCTGCCGGACTATTCTCCTAGTGAATGAAAGGAAAATGGGAGAGAACAATGACAATGCTGAGATCTCTGAGAAATGCAGCGGGATAGAAATATTGTAGAAATGTATAGCGCCTTGCTGTGAAATTCATCTGGTGCAGAGGCACCAGCAAACTGACACATTGCTCATAAAGAGAGATTGCATGAATGCGTGTCTTTAAATTCGTCCCGTCTGCATTGAAGCTGCTACAAAACTGGTCTCATCTCTTATCTCGTGTTAGAACACTACAAATAAATTAGGTCACACAGAGCTGATAATGTAATTCCATACTAAGTGAATTTAAAAATATCAAGGTTATCTACCTGATGGTGAGTTCAAGCCTATTTCTGTTTTTGGAAAATCCTCATTAGAGGTTGCTAAAAAGTTGTCTCTGCTTCTTTTTCTCAATCTTCTCTTTATGAATAAGTTCAGTCAGCTTTTACCTCACCTCATCAACTTTCTTCATGAGAACACTTGTTAATACTTTTGACATTCAGGATATAGTAACAAAGCTAAGAGGCCCGAATCATAATGCTGAAGCTGCTCCTCAGACCAGCTGGGAATGTGCTATTACTTGTTCTGCTCCATGTGTGATTCCTTTGGTTAGTGCCGTGTGAGTCAGCACAGTTTGTGCTGAGAAACTGTAAACTGTCAACACTCTTCAATGTTGTCATCACTTCCTGTGCACTAATTTTGATTTGATCATTGTTCTTTTGGTTCGGCCTTAATTCAAGGGACTGAACTGCCTTGTGTTTCTGATTGCATCCGTGCCGAGACAGTAGAAGAGTTAAAGTAAAGCAAATTGTTGAGAACTGGAGCTCAGTCAAATAAATGGGTTGGCAATAGTGTGTCAAGTTATGTCAGGGTTAAATGGACCAGTGTGTTACCAATAGTATATATGTTTATGTCTGCTCAGGGCTATTTTATGGTTGTTTAACATTGTGAGCAGCAGTAGTTGGTCAACACAGTGGAACTGTTGAAAAATCTCTTCATATTGAGAATAGAAAAAAAATAGAGAATAAGAATATTAAAAACTGCAGATTGAGAAAAAATAATAAGTTATTGTAGGAACTATGACAGAAATCTCTCTCACCTTGACAGTGTGGACACTTGCAACTGCAGAGAGTTGAGGATCTCATTGGTTATGGTGGATCATGAAAACATAAACATGGAAATAGACAGAGATGATGTGAGTGACAGCAGTGTTTCTTAGCTTGAGGAATCAGAGGGCCTAGAAATAACTCTCCTAAACAAGCTGCACCATATGGAGTATGTACAGAATAAAGAGTAGGATTTGTGGAGAGTGTGCAGGTGAATAAAGCTCATTTATTTCAGCATGGAGTTTGAAGATGCTTAGAAGCCAGGCAGAGAGGCGGATAGCTGATGGTCGAGCCTTCAACAGATGTTTAATGCCTAGATTTTAATTAACAGACTTAATAGATGCCTACTAAGTGCGAATTCCACTTTCTTGCATATGGGGGAACAGCAGTACCTTTTCGACTTTTACTCTTTACGCCTTCACAGAATTCTGTCAAAGGTCCCATATTTTACATATTTCAGTGATATGTTTGACGTTTAATTATCCATAATATTGTACCTGTGGAGGAGAGGATCAGAGTCTCTCTTCTGATTGCCTGACTATTTTCTTAGTGACGTACAGCCAGGCCACCCACAGATAACAGATGGTGGCCTACTATTGTAGCTTGGTAAAACTCACCAGTAAATGCAAATGGCAATGGTCAGTCAGTGGTGAAATGAGCCAAAGAGATTGGTCAAATTTAGTCTAAAATGCGGGACTTGGTGAACAGTGCCAACGTGTGGCCGCAGAATCTGAGACCATCGGGAACATTGGGAAGGTGGACGGTGGGTCTGGGTGGGCTGCACTAGGGTCATGGCTGAGTGTGGAGACTGTTTCGTTGTGACATCACAAAGTTATGGAAGTCCTGACTTCCTGACAGTATTTATACAGCACGTAGACCTGCTTTATAATGACAAAAGACCTCCCTTTCTACAATATGGGACCTTTAAACACTGATGAATGCCATTTGGGGTGCATCCACCCACATAAATGCAAATGCACACAAAAACAAGGATACATACAGTATACACACTCCACCCATGCACAAATATACACAGACACGCTAGCTAAATCATCGCTGTTGGGGGCAACACTATCAGCCACCAACTACATTGTCTGACAGCACAAAGCCAAATGATCAAAATATATTACACTCCCTGTGGCGGTATTGCGCAGCACTGGCCAATCTAAAGTAATTGTTCGGCCAAACATACATAAATCATCCAAAGTGTATCCATTTGAAGTTCATAGACTGTAGTTCCATTAAAGTGATAGAGAACATTTATAATGCAATTCCCGAAGGTGGAGTGTCTAATAATTATCTTTCATGGTTGATGGTCTGCAGCTCCCAGAGGTTTTTGATATAATGTTGGACATTTTACTCCTCAAATCTAGAGAAATCTTTACCTCAGCATCATCTCAGAGCCATTAAAACGCATGGTAAATCTGTCTCATTATTACAATATATGGAAAATTGAATTTATTTTTGAGTGTAAGGGCAACTACATATGTGACAGATTTTAAACGGGCCCTTGTGTGCTCATCCAAGTTATTCTTGAATCTTCAAGAATCCAATTCTTTCCAGCCATTTTGCCTAAGAACAATTTGCTTTGAGTGACACTAATAGAAGTAAAGCAATATTGCCTCCAATTTCACTGAGGCAACATACCCCACTACTGTGACAGAGTTGTGAATATGATTCAGTCAACCTACTGCTGTTTGATTCTTGGTTGGCAGCAATATAGTTATTTTGAATGTCACTGCAATTCTGGATTGAGTGGGCAGAAATCATAGTCTTAATTTGGACAAACTGAATTTTTCCTTTTGATTAAATTATGAGTGTGGATGAAAAAAAATGTTTGGTTAACTGGTAATTCAATTGCCTCAACTGCCACACAGACTACCGTTCTACGTCGTGTTTCGCACACTTGATTTTAGAGTTATATTCTGTTACGCCGGGTAAAGAGCTGAGTTTATCGCTATCAGCAGACAGAGCGGACGGTTGTCACTGTGCCCGGCTTGTCCAGTTGCTGCGTCTTGTTCAATCATGCACATGAATGTCAATGACAGGGTGCATTGTGTGTGTCTGTCAGAGTGACAGCTGAGTTGTGGTGATGCCATGTGACAGCGAGCAGACAGGGGAGACAAGTGCAGAATGACACAACTCTTGTTCAAAAATGAGTTTATATTGTTGAAAATTAGAGCACTGGTACTGTAGATACTCTGTGAACCAAATGACCTGGTTACAAGCTCTGTGCCAGCAAGCATCTGCCTTGTGAAAAATCTGAGCAAGGCATTGAATCATTACCAGCTGCGGGGCTGCTGCTCTTTAACTGACCCCGTGCTTTGATGTTTCCGTTGCAGGGGCCAAACAAAATAGTGCAATATCCCCATGGAGTTAATAAATTAACTCAGTGTTTAAAAAATCAGAGCAGAAAGGCACAGCAGCTGGAAGTAAAAAATATTTATTCTCCTTTTTGGGATTCATACACAGACACAAAAATATAATAATCTATTTTATACAACGTTCAAATCAGTCTAATAACCTGCAGCTGTACTCTACAATTTGTCTCAATTTATCTTGGTGTCCCTCATTTCAGATACCTGTCAGCCCAAATACTATAATCCTCATGAGGGTGGCCTGAGAGCAGTTTACTGCATGACTTAACAATGTCCATGAGCTAACATGAATAATTTCACGTTATTTACCCGACAAATATTCAATTTGTTTTAGCCCCTGACTTGTTATTGTGTTGCTGCTTGGTTATCAACAGGAAATATAGAGAGTAAATTGTGTTGCTGACTGTTTTGTTAGCTCTGAGATATGTTTTTCCTTATGTCAACAACTTCTGTTCCACCATCTCGTCCACAAATTTTCCTTTGTTATGCCTCCGTGGCGGCGATTGCTGTGGCTGGAAGCATCGTGTTTTTCAGGTTTTCTGACCCTCCGTGCCATTCTCGTGAATGCTATATCTCAGGAACACCTTGAAGGAATTTTTTCAAATTTGGTACAAATGTGCACGTGGACTCAAGGATGAGCTGATTAGAATTTAGTGGTCAAAGGTCAAAGGTCAAAGTTCAAGGTCACCGTGACCTCCCAGAACACATTTTTGGGCATAACCCAAGAATAGATATCCTAATTATGACAAAATAGACTTAATGCCTTTTATCAATTTCCTTCAAAGTATTCACTGCAAATATTTTATGAATCTGCATAGACATGGATGTAAACTGCAACTTGACTGGTTGGTAGAAGCTTATAAGCGTGAAGTGGTAGTTCTGGTTTATATATTATATGTGGTTGTGATTCAAAGTCTCAGTTATTGTTTAACTACTTGAAACTGCTATTTAAAATTTCATCATGTTGACATGTGTAGATATGACATTCACTAACCTTGGAGGCACACATACAGTGCTCTCTGGCCACAGTACTTGCCGCTAAAAGCTTTGTTATTTTCGGATTAATGATTTAGAAGTTGCAGAGCCCTCCTTTGGAACCATCAGGTCAGTATAGACCTATACCTGCACTAAGAGGCATTTTCCACCTCACCGGTCTCCACCCCCTGCTACCCCTTACATGTTTCTCTTAAAACAAACTGTAAGGTACCTTCCTGCTGCAGCAAATGCCTTCCTGCATACAAACCTTGTGAGCCCTAGATTCAACACATCAATTATTCATAGCAGGTGTGAGTCTGGTTCCCCATGTATGTTAAGGTGCACATAAACACACACACACACACACACACACACACACACACACACGCACACACACACAGTTTCAACAGTCTTAACTAATGGTTTCAAAGAGGCAGGGAGAAATGTGAATTCAAGCAGAAAAGTGTGTGAGGGACCAGCAATGCATTGTGGATCAGCAGTTCAGGACACAGTAGGATGGGACCAAAGGACTCTGTGGATGGAGGTGAGAGCTGAAAGACAAGCTCATGTTAAGGTAAAACATAACACAGGCATGTGTGTGCACGGACGTTTGAATAGTATATATAGTGTTCCATAAATAGTCTGTACAAATGAATGGTAATGTGTACACTTCTATAACTCATGAAGTAAACAATATGCTACAGGTCTATTGTATTATATAAAGAAGTGCAAGTATATTAAGGAATACTCTGGAAATACTTTTCAGTTTACCCCTTCACAGAGAATAGTAGTTAGACTTAGATTTACATTAATAGTTTTGATAGATTTGACTGCTTACCCTTACTCAAATATACCAAAACATTTGCGGGGACCTTTCAAACAACTCCTCCACCATAACCTTTTTGTTACTCCCCATGCTCATTATACTTGATAAGCTCATAATGTTCCAAATGAGTAATCAAATCACCACTACATTACTAACTATGCTATTAGCTATGACAAGGCAATAGCTTGACATGAAAGAAGTATATTTACCTAGGATGTAGAGGAACTGCAAGTGACTGAAGCAAAGTACTGAGCACTGATCAATGGTTTGATTTTGCCGCAGAAATGGTTTGGGATGTTCCTATAGGAATTTTGATATGATTTAACATGTTTTGTTTGCCAGTATCTGTTACTAAAATCAATTATCGTTGTTGTGAATTGGTTGAAGCAGACACTGAAACATAAAGGAATAAAAAGTATCTAATAGTCAAAAACTGGATTTTTGGTGGGCCAGAGTCTCAAATTCCCTCTCATTAAAAAATGTACATAGATATAAATACAGATAGTAAAGTCATCATTTTGCATAGGCTTCCCTATTCCAGACGAAACTTTGCATTCAAAACAGCTGACTGGAAAAACCTTGTCAGATTGTGGACATAATTAGAATGTGTATATGTGTGCTTTCTTCAGAGAGGTTGGGTGAGTGAGGAGAGAAAACACAACAGAATACAAAAGAGCAGAAGAAAAGCAGCAGAGGGAAGGAAGACAAGTGAAAGACCTTGATCTTAAGAGAGTAATCCCTTTTCATTAAGTGTAGTTTTTCAGACCCTGAGAGCTTCACCATTGATCCTGGTGTAATGTTAATTCATTAATGTAGTGGGCCTCCAAAGGGCTTATCATCACGAAGGCCTCCGACACTCATTCCCAACAAACACGCTAGGCATTTACTGTAACTTTCTCACAGTGCCAGGACTGAAGAAGACTTCCGTATGTTCACTTCTCATCATATCGAATTTAGATCTGCTTTGCTCCCGATTGGATTCCATCTTGGTCGTTCCACTTTTTTAGCCCCACTGTTCTATCTTCATTCAGTCCGTCTTTGGTTTCATATAGTCTAGCTCCAGCTGAGGGTGATAACTTATCATTTCATACGCTCAATTTTCTGCAGTGCATTGGAGTTGCCCTTGAGTCACTTTTGTTTCTCCGTCTAGCAAAGGCACACATACCTGTGCCTGTTTATTGAGTAAATGCTCCCGGAAAATTTTCTGGCCTTCATTATGAAATCTTTTTTAAAGCTTAACCGGCAGCAGTTCATGAATGTTACCTGTTACATATCTTTAAATGGATATACTTAATGTCAAACTGTTCTTCTTTACGACCCGTCACTGCCTTTATTTACTCCTCTCCTCCCTCCCCCTTGCTGTTTAATTGATTCTGTTGTTGTTTCCCCAAACTACAAAGCAGGAAGAATCGCTGGATAAAACACAGTCACTGTCTAGTTGTGATTAAAGAAACCCCAGTCTGGCTTTTAGAGATACTATAGCAGCTTATGGGATTTAATGAGTCACTGAAAAAGCACAGCACCGAACCAAAGATTCACTTCAAAGTGATCCATCACCAAAAACCTTAAAACACACACAATAATGAATTTCGCAGTCTTATTACTTTACTCTGATGCCTGTGTTTTATCCATGAAGTGGAATGAGAATCATGGCAAATCACTGATCCTTTCTCAAGACATTATGGTGTTTTATCTGTCGTGAGGGCTGCTGCTTTTGCAACAGCTCTGCCATTTTAAGTGTCTATTCTGTTTTCCTCTTCTCCATTGTAAACCTGAACCCTCTGGAGGCGAACCACACAAGCTACTCAGCTTTGTGAGTGCTTTCCCCACCCTCTCAGCTGCTTGTCTGCATGCAGCTACCCA